>JAILYA010000117.1:0-654434 GCA_021437795.1 Rhodamnia rubescens | reverse complement strand
AATAAAAATCAAAAAATCAAAAGCAAACCAAAAACCGAACAGGCCCAGAATCGAACCGAGACCGGTTTTCGGTTCGGTTCGGTTCATTTGGACGAGTTTCGGTTTAGTTGAGGCATAATCCTTAATGGTTCGATTCGGTTCGAGTTATTTGAATAAGCGGCCAAGTAACAATTTACCCCTACTCGGAGAGCTTCACGTTCTCGGGGACGAGAATGTGTTTCGATCCGATTGGGGACCCAAACCGGCCTAACTCAAAACCGAATCAAAATGATCATGGTGCGATTCTTTCACCCATTAACCGAATAAGAAAAAGGACACTAGAAATCCTTAACTAAATTAATGAGTATATAAGGGTACTAACCAAACAAATCCGACATGCAAGGGTCGGGAAAAGGACACTGTAACTATCATAAGCTTTTTGTCCGTGACTACACATTGGTACCAAAATTTTTGGCAGGATTAAATACCAAAGTGGACAAAAAAAATGATCAATTAAGTGCATTCGATGATTTTGACCAGGAAAAGGTGCATCCAACGTTAAATTCCGACAAAAAATCATAAGTGACGTTTTTAATAAATGTCATTCATATGCAACTTTTGTATTTGCAACAAAAAACAAAAAACAAGTCCAACATGGACTAGGTCGTTGCCTTTCTATACATAAACTCCCAAGCTAAAGATCCACCCTGTCTTCCATGTGGGGCTATGTCGTATTCTCCTCAAGTTAAATATCTCTCTCTCTCTCTTCTACAATCTCTTCTACTTCGACGATGACCCCACTTCCTCTCCTTGCCACGGTTGGATCGATCCCGTCCTTATCCCCAACGACCCCGACCTCGCCTCATGGGTTTGGGCCTCTTTGCTGTCAATGGTGCCCCCCATGAGCTCGATTTTCGTCGTCGATCTGCCCGGCCTTGTGAAGTTCGTGTTCCTCAACGAGCGATTGCTAGAGTTGCCCGCTTCATGCATGACGATATCAAGGATGATCACGTGCTGGCTGGATTGTGCTCTACATGTTCTGACCAAATTGCATTCCAAATTAGGGTTTGAACAATTTTTGGAAATTGCTTGATTTGTCCAAATTAGGGTTTGAAGAATTTGGAGAAATTTCTTGATTTGCCCGAATTATTGTTCATATTTGAGGAAAATGTGGAACTATGTCATTTAGGGCCATTAATACTGATTTGGAGCACTAACGTGCCTCGTCTTCCAAAAAATTGATAAAGTACAGCCCACATTGGATTCGGCATTTCGGATCGGCGATGACACTTAAGTGATCATTTTTTTTTAAACAAAAACCGACACTTAAATAATTCGACGAAAATTTTGACACCAGAATAAGCATCTAAGTGTCCTTTTTTCGTACGGTGATTATCACAAGGACAGAGATAACACCCCATGAAAGGCCTTTACACAAGCACTTACCTTTCTTTTTTGTTTTTTTAACTTTTATGTTATCTAATCTTTTTATGGTACAGTTTAATTGGTCGTTATAAGTGTGAGGTGATACGTGGCGTTTGGGGATCTATAATCATATTTTGTATGAAAGAGGTAGAAAGTGCTTCTTTTTGCAATTTTTTTTATCTGGCGGAGCTTTTGTAGGGTTGATTTTAGTGATTACGACTTTTAAAATTGCCAATTTTAGGCATAAGTTTTACATCCATCGATAATTCATAATGGATGTACTACACAGAAAATAAATAATTTGAAATATATATTTTTGCAATGATCGATTGTATTGCATAAAAATAAAATAAATGAACAACGAGTATTTCATCGTCTTCAAAAATAAATATTTAGGTATAAATTATTATTGATAATGAAAATATTTCTTATTGGCTAATTATTTCAAGTAATGCAAGAGATCATTTTAAAAAATATATATTTTTCAAATATTTCATTTTTTCGTAAATCAAACAAAACCTAACATTCTCCTCGGTGCTCTCCTAAGATCGCTCATCTCATTTTAGGAGTAAAATATGTATATTTTTTTGGGAGGCCATGAGAAATATACATTACATATACAGAGATATGAACCATTCATTATCAAAATCTTGACAAAAGATTTATTAGGTGACTCAAGGAAGGTTAAACACGTCAGTTTCTTTACATGACCAACATCGTTAATTGTAGTCTTATGAAAAAGTCAACACATTTGAAATGTGAAGACTCCAATGTCACTACGTTAAACAAAATCATCAAGTCATTCAACCCGAATATATGATTGGGCGGGGCTTATGTTGAGCAATAGTTTGGTCAGTTGATGTTTATCCCTAAAGAAGAAATGATTAATGATTCGTCCAAGTAAGATGTTTTCTTATGAGATTAAGATGATTACGTGGACCTGGTCACTTCCAAGTGATTAATGATACTTCTTAAGACTAGCCCATTTAGACCGTCCTAGTACAGATCAAATTTCTTTAGAAAATAAGATTAATGTTTTGATCATCACGGGTATTGATTTCGGCTCACTGCTAGGTTTGGCCCACTTGTTGATTAAGCCTTCTTGATATGCCAATTAGACGAAAAAATTATCAAAAAAGTCCTAAACCTATTGTAATTATATTAATTCAATTATGAATCTTTCTTTTCTTTTTTTGTCAATTCAGTCCATCCGATTAAGTTTGGCCGGCCATGCGGACATGGCAATTTAATAATAATATTTTTTAAAAAATCAAATTTTAATTTTATTTTATTTTATTTTCCTTTTTATAGTTTCTTTATTTTTATTTCTTTTTTCAGCTACCAGATGGAGGAAGAATGAGAAAAAAAATAGAAAAAGAAAGAAAAGGAAAATAAGCAAATAAATAAATAACAAATAATAAATCTAAAAAAATATTAAAATATTTGTAATATTGGCGTCGCAACGGATGGCTAAAGTTAGTCGGATTGATCGAATTGGCATAAATATAAAAGGTTTAAGACTCGATTGACACAAAAAGAATTTAGTGCCGAATTGACACAATTGCAATATGTTTAGGGCATTTTTGCTAATTTTTCCTTCTCGAACTAAATATTAAAAGTCATCATTATTCTTTGAAATAAGTAACAAAATAATGAACATTCCACATACATTAATTGAGAGATAAACATAGCATTAATTAATATTCTTGCCGCGACTTTGCGTGCAACATACGAGTAGAGGATAGTAGACTTCAGATTTCCGAAAATTGCTAGGAAGTACCTAGCATCAGAAATGAGGGAATGTCACAGAGAGTAAAATTGGCTTGGAACTCCTATCAATATAAAAATAACCCATAATGTAAAATTCTACCACAACTTAATATACGTTGTAAAGAAAAAATTTACTTGACAGGATAGTGGGTGTTTCACATTTTAGACCTAAAATTTGTGTTTTTTATAAAAAGAAAAAAAGTTCGGAACAGAATCGGACTCAATCGAAAGTTTCTGCTTTTTAAGAGAATTAAGCATATCTTGGACAAAAACTTACAATTACTCAACAATGATATATACAGTCTAGAGAGTAAATATGATTTTTCTTTCTCTTTTTTTCGTGGTTCCTTTTGATCAAAGAGATATAGTTCAATACATATGTTAACATATTCGAACAATTTCTCTTTTCAAAGAAAAAAAAACAATGGCCCCATTGTTAACATAGTTTGAAACTTGGGACGCATTGTCTCTTCTGGAGAATAGAAATTCTTCTGTCCGAGAAATAAGGTTGACCATTGCAACTTGTAAGTGCTCCTCAAACATTGCACCATGACGGACCAAAAAAAATAATCTATAAGTCATGTTTGGAATTATTAGTTGTACTTTAATTTCAGTTTCATAACGCTCTATCTAATGCTAAGTTTAAAATATGAATTATCTATCTTTTGGATGATGGGTTGGGTTCCCTTTCCTTGCAAGCTATCTCTTCGCGATGAGTTCTTTTACCCGTTGCAAAGACTTTAGTGAGCCGAAAAAACTTTAGGAGTGCGTTCCATTGGACCATTCGTACCAGAGCAACCTAAAAGGTCAAAATGCTAAAATGAGTTCATTTTTTGTGAGTTGAGACGTCAATCGCTAAGTAAAAGCGATTGATAACAAATAAAATCAGTGTTGCAAGGACAAAAGAGATAACTTTTTGACATTTGTAGAGATTATAAAACACACACACACATATATATATATATATATAAAATAAAAGAATACAAACTTCAACAATTCTATCTTCTCTTATTTTTCCAGAAATATCAAAACTACAAAATCACATTTATAGTTCGTGTATCATTTGATTTTATCCATTGAAAGATTTAACATTTGTTGGGAAAAGTACTTGAAAAAGCCACTGTATAAGCGCACAATTCAATCATAAACGTTTCAATTGTGTCAATATAATCCATCCGATCAATTTTGCTCTAAAATTGCTGACGTTAACGTCGTCCGTCCTATGTAGTGTGGCCGGCACTAACGTGTATATTTTTTTTTTAGTTTTTTTTTTAATTTTTGGCGGCAAGGGCAGCCTTGTTCACGGCCGCGGCGAGGGCCTCGCCACCACGATGGCCTCGCCCATGGCCATCATAGCCTCGCGGCCGCAAGCAACACTGCGAAGTCCTTGTCGAGTGGGCGATGAGGGCTTGCAGGAGTGTTGCCCGGAAAAACAAAGAAAAAATAAAAAATAATTAAAAATTCAATTAAAAAATGTCCACATGAACTTCGATCATGCCACTTAGGACGTCCAAAGATCCACGTCAATCTATGTCCGCCAAATTTGGCCACATGGAATCAATTCGTACACATGCAAAAGTTTTAGGTTTAACCGGGCGCAATTGAAATATTTATGGATCGAATTGACATCGACGCGATAAGTTGAGGATTTTTTGGTACTTTTCGCAAAATTATAATGGATCTCCGGCTCAACTCGTGATCACGGTATAGAACTCCCTACCTCTAAAGGTATCATAATTGGACTGAAAATCGAATCGAAAATTGAACTGAATCGAAATTTGTTGCATTTTTAGTTCAGTTCGATTTTTGGATTGGATAATAGAAAAAATCAAATTTCTTTTTTTTTCTGATTAGGTTATTATCGATTTGGTTGGGGTCGAACCACGAAATACAAAACCAGTGAACCGCTATTTCTAAGATCAAAAAGGGGTTTGTCCCTTTCGTCCTTCTTGCTCTTTTGATTTCTTCCCCTTGTCGTCGAAATTCGGAGGGACAAAACGCAGCTGCCATTGACGCGTGTAGAGGCTTTGGTGCTTTGTAGTCTGAAGCAGTGAGTTTCAACATTCGGACAGGTTCTGAACGTAAAGACGAAAACCCATACGGCGTTCGATCGGTTTGCATCTTCTGCCCTTGTTGTGGCGTTTGTCGATTGCAAATTTCCAATTTCTTTTTTTTTTTTTTTTTTCTTTCAGGCCTCGAGATATCGTTTTCATCTTCAAGTTCGGCTGTTGAAGAGTCGTATGAAGATTCCACTCCCATCCGACCAATCAGAAACCAGGGCCAGCTACTCGCAAAGGCAAAGGCGTCACGTCTGCTTCACAGAGCCAAAAAGAAGGATGTCCGAACAGTGACGATGATTTTTTTTCTCTCGCTATGCTAGAACCTGGAGTTTCTTCTGGGCACAGAAAAGAGAGGAAGAACTAGAAAAGCTGAGGGGATGAGTGTGGAATCACGGGGTTGACCTCGACATCTCGAAAAAGATGCAGGAAAGAAAATTTGAACCGAACCGAATCGAATTGAACTGTATTTTTGATTTAGGATGAAATTTGATTTGGTTCAAGCGTACACCCTAACCGATTCGGCTTTTTTGAAAATTCGAACTGAACCGAACTGTTTACACCCATACCAATTTCTCTATGTAATGGGGATAACTACTTACCTTTCCAAAAATATATGTGTTTAAAAAAACATATGACTCATGAGCAAAATACTGGTGGATGGCACGAGCATTAACATTAGTATTTTCTGAGTAAAATACAATTTTCGTTTATGGTCTGGGTATTACCTCTTTTCTCCACATTTTGTGTCATTTTTTTTCTCAAATCTACCTTACATTGAGTGGAGTCAACGTTATATAGTCTGTATACCTACTAGGATTATAAAAGGATTTCACTTAATTCTGCTGTAGTCTTTATTGTTCTTTAAAGTTGACATAGTTGCTTTACCTATCCATGAAGTTCATGAAATTATTTTACAAAAATGGACTGTAAGCTTATAACTTAAAGGCCAAAATCAAATAATTGATCCATCGGAGTCTCAAAAGTGATAATTCTCCACCTCTAAAATATACTTTTGAGCGAGCTTTGTGTGCTTGTTTAATGGATGATCAATGTTACCAGAGAAAATCGAGATGATCTTATATGCAAATTTTAAGATGCGCTTTGCAAAGATATGCTTGTAATTTCGTTTGAACAAAAAGTTATTTATTGATTTCCTCATATAAATATACACACACTTTGAATTACTTCTTGTTAAAGAAAAGATTAATAGCGCGAATCTTATCTTTGGGATAAATTGAAAAATTAAAAAGAAAATTTATTCCAAATAAATAGACAAAAGGATGCAAACTTGAAAAAACAAAAAAAAAGGGATAATGACATAAATAGTCCCGAACTTTGACCTAATGTGCATTATAGTCATGAACTTTAAATTTGTTGATATGATCCCTGAAATTTTAGTTTGTTGATGTGGTTCTTAGACTTTTTCTACGTATTTCATATTATACCATGAACTATATGAAAATATTCAATGTAGTCATTCCATTAATTTAAGATCGAAAAGATAATTAATATTTTCATATAGTTTAGGTACTAAATTGAACATTTACTAAAAATTCGGGATTACATTGAACAAGTCAAAAGTTTAGGGACCAAATTACACATTAGGTTAAAGTTCGAGGACTACATCGAATAAATTAAAAGTTCGGGGATCACATCGCATATCGAATCAAAATTTAAGCGATTATTTGTGTCATTTTTTCAAAAAGAAAAAAGAAAGAAAGAACACTACACGGCTATATTCCATGCAGATTAAACTTATCCGGATTGTCAATTGCGTGGATCTCATGGTGGGGCCCACATAATTGTTGATTTAGATGACATCGTCATGCATCATCTATAGATCATGCAAAACGAGGTATTAAAAAAGCAGATGGATCGATGTTCTAATGACCCAGGCAGGTGGTTGGGTTCGGACCACTTCCGGCTGTGGAGCCGGGCGACACAATCGCCGGTTCGTATGTCTGCTCCAACAGTAACCGTAATAGTTTGAGCCGTTGTAGTTACGTCAGATTCAGATACACCACGACGACTTCTCCCTCGCGTGGGGGCCACCGAAAAGGAAAAGCAAGATGGTGTGGGCAATTTGGTAAATTAAAGGCGACGAATTAGAGCAGAGAAAGAGTAACGGATCTTAAGTGGGAATCGCATTAAAAGTCAAAGAAAGGCGAAATTTTCACTTCCATCTATCACTTTTTTATTTATTTGTTTTTAAAAAGGGGAAAAGAAGTAGAAGGGAAGTTTCCTTTTACACCCCGAGAGAGAAAAAAAAGAACCGTTGCGGGGGGACACGTGTCGCGCCGTCGGCCCACCTGTCTTCTTCCTCCATCTCCTTTGGATTCCTTGTTGTTTTCCCCAAGTTGTTCTGTTTTGGTTCAAGGCAAAGAATCACACCCCGTCTCTGTCTCTCTCTCTCTTTCTCTCTCTCATCCCGTGATTGATTTCGACCGTCTTCTCCACGATCTCTTGCACCTCACCTGCGATTTCGGCTCCCTGGAAGAAAGATCTCACCAGCTCCTCTCTCCAATGGCGGATCACTAGAGCTTGGAAAATGTTGGTTCGACGTCGCGGTTGTTTCTCGCGCATCGTCTTCGCTCTGTTCACGGTCTGCTTTCTCGACGCTGTTCTTGTGAAGAAGACGACCCGGACGAGCGTTGCCGCCGCCGCCGGAGGTACCGAATTCGACTTCGGGACGCTGACGCTGAGCAGCCTCAAGCTCCTCGGCGACGCGCACCTCGGCAACGGCAGCGTGCGGCTCACGCGCGACCTCGCGGTCCCCAACTCCGGCGCCGGCAGGGCCCTCTACTCCAATCCCGTCCGTTTCCGGCAGCCCGGGGCCAGCTCCCCGGCGAGCTTCTCCACCTTCTTCTCCTTCTCCGTGAACAACCTAAACCCCTCCTCCATCGGCGGCGGCCTCGCCTTCCTCATCTCCCCCGATGCCGACTCCCTAGGCGGAGCCGGCGGGTTCCTCGGCCTCCTCGACGGCGCGTCCCCTGCCTCCTCCGCCTCCTTCGTGGCGGTGGAGTTTGACACTCTCATGGACGTCGAGTTTAAGGACATCAACGGCAACCACGTGGGTCTGGATCTGAACAGCATGGTGTCGTCGCAGGTCGGCGATTTGGGCGCGATCGACGTCGATCTCAAGAGCGGCGACTTGATCAATTCTTGGGTTGTCTTCGATGGGTTGAATGGAGTCCTCGATGTGTCGGTATCGTACTCGAATCTGAAGCCGAAAGACCCGATTCTGTCCGTGAATCTCGATCTCGCCCAGTACGTGAACGAATTCATGTACGTCGGCTTCTCTGGGTCGACTCAGGGGAGCACCGAGATTCACAGCATTGAGTGGTGGAGCTTCAGCTCCTCCTTCGAGTCGGTCTCCCAGCCGCCTCCGCCGGCGCCCACTGCTACTTTGATGAACCCAACGGCAAATTCTGCCAAGGCGCCGCCGCCCTCGGTGGCCCCTTCGGGTTCCCGTGGTGCTCCGCAGAAGGAGAGCAACAACCCGCCATCTTCGTCCTGCCACAATCAGCTCTGCAAGCAAGGTCCCGGCGCCGTCGCCGGCGTGGTCACAGCCGGTGCCTTCTTCCTAGCTCTATTCGCGGGGGCTCTGATATGGGTTTATTCCAAGAAAGTCAAGCAGTTGAACAAGTCGGAGTCCCTCGCCGTGGATATCATCAAGATGCCGAAGGAGTTCAGCTACCGGGAGCTAAAATCGGCCACGAAATGCTTCAATGCTAACCGGATCATCGGCCATGGCGCATTTGGGACGGTCTACAAGGGCGTACTGCCAGGGAACGGCGACATTGTCGCCGTGAAGAGATGTAGCCACAATACACAAGGGAAGAACGAGTTCTTCTCCGAACTGTCCATCATCGGCACGCTCAGGCATCGGAATCTCGTTCGCCTCCAAGGTTGGTGCCACGAGAAGGGCGAAATTCTATTGGTGTACGATCTGATGCCGAACGGTAGCTTAGACAAGGCGCTTTTCGAGGCGAGGACGCCCTTGCCGTGGCCTCACCGGCGGAAGATCTTACTAGGAGTGGCCTCGGCACTGGCCTACTTGCATCAAGAGTGCGAAAACCAAGTGATCCATAGAGATGTCAAGACTAGCAACATAATGCTGGATGAAGGGTTCAATGCCAAGTTAGGAGATTTCGGACTAGCTAGGCAAATCGAGCACGACAAGTCGCCGGACGCCACGGTGGCGGCTGGGACAATGGGCTACTTGGCGCCGGAGTATCTCTTGACCGGGAGAGCTAGCGAGAAGACCGACGTGTTCAGCTACGGGGCGGTGGTCCTCGAAGTGGCCAGCGGGAGGAGGCCGATCGAGAAGGACACCAGCGGGGCAGGCAAGGCCGGGACGAGCAGCAATTTGGTGGAGTGGGTTTGGAGCTTGCACAGGGGAGGGAAGCTGCTAACGGCGGCAGACCCGAGGCTCGATGGAGAGTTCGACGAGGGCGAGATGGTGAGGGTGCTGCTGGTCGGGCTGGCCTGCTCGCACCCCGACCCATTGGCCCGGCCCGCGATGAGGACCGTGGTCCAGATGCTGGTGGGCGAGGCCGAAGTGCCCATCGTCCCGAGAACCAAACCTTCCATGAGCTTCAGCACTTCGCAACTCTTGTTGAGCTTGCAAGACAGCGTCTCGGACTGCAACGACATGGTGGCCATCTCGACATCGTCCTCGGAACGCAATTCCCCGGCGACGAGATCGTTTGATAGACGAGGCGGGTTTTGGTCAGTCGAATTAAGTCCGGAGTGGGATCGATCGAGTTCCCCGTATTTTTACGACTCGGTACATATAACATATATCCGATTCATTTGTTCATGTGGTAGATAGACATAATAAACATGTAACATGAGGATGTGTAACATGAGGACGTCTATTTGGGGGGTGTCTGGAAGTAGTGTAGTCCAGTTGGTGCACAAAGGAATGGGTGGGAGTCATTTTCTTCTTCTTCTTCTTTTTTGTTTTTGTTTTGTTTTGTTTTGTTTTGTTTTGGGGCATTTGAAGGATGGGTCTTGTGCTTTTTTTGGTGGAGAGTTGGGATGTTGCTTTCCCAAGTAATGTCCCATAAGGTCAAGAGCGGACAATAGAGTTTGAGTAGAGGTCTGGTAAAGTATAGTGACAAAAAGAAGAGAATTTAAATACCACCTTCCTTTCTATTTTTGATTTTCGAGAGGGCATATTGTGGCTGGAAAAAGAGAGAAAGGAACCAATGTGGGTCTATGAATGGACGAGTTTTTTCCCACCATGCTGCTAGTTCAATTGTCCTTAGTTTGTATGTGGCTTAGTCCCATTTTTGGAGCTTGTGTGTTGTGGGAATTATCCACTAAATAAATGTCGTCTTCGGTCAAGCCCATCTGCATCGGTCCGAAGTTTTGGTCGGAAGTTTGGACTCGGCATAGATGTTTTATAAGCTTTCGGATAGCTCGATCTCTACGCTCGTGCCCATAAATCATGAATAAAAAAAACTTAGACGTGATTTTCACGACGGCTAGACATGGACAAGGAAGGGGCTAAATTATGACTAATTGGCATATGATTAATCAGGCTGCAAGACGACAAAGCGGTACTTATGAACTTTAAGTATGAATCCTCAAAGTTTTTTGTTTTTTTGTTTTCCTCTTCTGGTTCTATCTTAATTTCTTTAAAGCAATTAAGCCTTAAGGTGCTAGCGATTGCACTAGAGAGTTCTAGCTTAAATATTTATTTTGTTCACTTTTGACCTTTCCAAGGGCCGCCAGGCCAACCCCACTTCTCTTCCGACTGCGGTCATTCACCTCAATAATTCTCTCTTTTCCTTCTCCAAAGGCCAAAAAGGTTTCGATTCAATAATGTTAGGCTACCCGGGGAAAAGTAACAGTGAAAAGATGCAATCTCATGCACTAAATCACGAGCTCTACTCGAAGGACCACGGGCGAATTGCATATTGCCCCTCCAGTTCTTAGGGTCGTCTTTGCAGATTGCCCCCCTTATGTTTTTAGTCTTTTGCAATTGGCCCCCGAATTTCCGAAATGTACTGCATGTGAAAGCGCCTGTCTAAACTTTTGCACTGGAATTTGATCGGGGTTCACACCAAATGCCCACCGATATACAATTCCAAAATGATTTTTGAGTTGACCATATGTTATTTTGTTTTTTTTCTCATGTATGTAGATGATGAGTGATCGATTCGCCTTCCACAACAAATTACGTGGCCAGATATGTGAGAAATTTTTTTGGTAGGAGTCGAACTTAGGGGGCACGTTGCCAAAAGTTTCAAAGACTCAGGGGGTGTAGAAATTGAAACGTACGGGGCAACTTTCCACAATCCTAAAAAATCGGGGCCAAAATGCAATCCTCACATTTGTTGCCCATGGCATCATTTCTAGGACAATTTTTTTGATGCGACATTCGTGACAAATTAACTTGGACAGAATGTATTATGACAGAGGAATTGTCCCTCGAGAAATAGAATTCACCTTTTTAGCCAAATGAACTAAGGTTTTTTGACCAAAAAAAAAAAAAAACCAAGATTGACTCTTTTTTTTTTTTTGGGTCTTAAACTAAGGTTGACTTGATCTGCAGCAATTTCAATACAGATGGGTTTGTTTCGTTAAAATTAAATAATTTGAAAAAAAAATCTAAACATAATCACTAGAAAAAATTAGTTAATAAAAAGTATTTTCGATATCGGCTTAAATTTATATCTAAATATATTCATGAAGATGGAATATATTTGATTTATTTATGTTTGTGAATGATATAAAATAAATTATTTTGAAAAAAATATTTTTTTCGCTAAACAAAAAGAGCATGATGTTTATAGTCTACACATGCACAATGAAATGGTCAAAGACAACGTGAAGATTAGAACAGTGGCACCAGCTATTTCCAACGAACCACTCGCGAGCCTTCCTCATGCATGCTCGCTGGCTCGCTGGCCCAGCTCCAACGCACCATGTCAGCGGATCGTCGATCACCAGCTACCTCATCACGGTTTCACTTTCACATACATAAATGGTGACCGATTCCATTAAAAAAGAAAAAAGAAAAAAAGAGCCCACGATTTCCGTGAACATGTTCTCGAAACCCAATGCACATGTGCCCCCAAAAAATAATTGAGATGTCCAACCGTACATACCGTGAACAACTTATGCAAGCACGCGAGAAATGACCAAAAATTGTAAATACATTTTATTTGTAGTGATTTAATCCTAAGTCTTTTAATTATATCAATTTAAGCTTAAGCATGTTCACATTCTGCCAACAGAGTCTATCCGAATAATTTTGACCTGAAATTCTTGACGTGACAAGATCGACGCTAGTGTGAACATTTCTTACGATTTTTGAATTTTTAATTATCAATTTTCGGATATTGTCATTGCTTCTCTTTACTTTTACTTTTGTGCGGATAGAGGTTGGCAAGGGTCCCCAGCCAACCCGCGCAGGCCATAGGTGAGGGCCACGAGGCCCTCACTTTGGCTGGCAAGGGCATCGCGCTCTCGCCTAGCTCCTTATCGGCTATAGCGAGGGCGTCGCGGCACTAGTAGAATTCGAGCAAGGGCCACGACGCTCTCACCTATGGCCGATGAGGGTTGGTCGGTGCTCCTTTTAGGCTTCAGTCCAAATAAAAAGTAAAAAATAAAAGAAAAATTATAAAATTGTAAAAGAAATTTAAAAAATTATTAAAAAATGTCAACTTCAATGCTAGTCGTACCGCGTCCACATCTAGCAAAATATAAAAAGATTTATGATACTTAACAGAGTTAAAAGTCTTATAACTAAATCAATATAAATATAATATATTTAAGATTGTTTTGGTAATTGTCCCGTGAAAATGGAGTTTAGCTACGCTCACACGGGAAGGAAAACGAAAATATTGTTTTGTTAGCTACCTCCTTCCCTGGTAGGGCTCTTGGCTGGCACCCTAACTTGATAGAGGGAAGAGAAATATAATAGTAAAAAATCGTAGCTCCCCACAGTTGTTCGGCGATCGGTGGACTTCTTGTGTGAAAATGATTATTTAATTAACGGTAGTACTTAGTACATCTAAGAACGAGCTGTGGATTTGAAGAAGTATTTCATATTAGACATTAGACAGAGAAAATTATCCAAAAAAAAATGTTCTAAATTAATTGTACATATGTCAATTTAGTTCAAACATTTTAATTTGGCAACTTTAGTCTTAAATATTTTGACAAATTACTAATATAGTTATTTCGGCTGATTTTATCAGTAATCGTTGACATGGCGTCGGCTTTTCGATATGATACAATCAATGCTGACGTGAACGATTTTTTTTATATAAATTTTTAAATTTATTTACAATTTTTTTCTTTTTTTGTATTCATCTTAAGCAGCAGGGTGGCATATTGAGTATTGATGTAGATAATTTTTATAATTTTCTTTTTATTTTGTTTTTTTATTGTGGGCCGGCGAGGGCTTTGTGGCCCTAGATTAAGACGTGATGGAACAATTGGAGCTCGTGCCGAGGAGCAAAATCAATTAATCACCAACCGTGCACTCGATAATGACTTGGTGCTGAGGAATAAGACAACGGGCTGTCTGAATCATTTCGTTTATTTTTTCTGGGGAGGCGTTTGTCCTGTGAATGGGATGGCCCCTCAGATTTCCACATAGTAATCGATGTCCCCCCGATCTTCCTCCGATACGACTTTTGACTTGCAAGCCAAGCGACTCGAGCATAATGGAAAAGAAGTCTGTGATTTATGTAGGCATGTGGATCACAGTGCCATGATCTAAAAATTGATTTTAGGTTAATAAATTATCAGATTAATTGAATTAATTAATCAAATTCGAACTCTCTCAAACTCTACCAATTCGCAACTTAGGATCAATATTTAACATGCAAAAATTTTCAATGAGAGTCGTCATTAATCATTTACGGTAGGTTGATTAGAAATCCAAATAAAATAGCGGGAGAACTATTTTATTTCTATGAACCAGAGATAATAAGTCCGGAGACTTGATTATGCTAGATTACTTTATCGCCATTTTCGGTACTATTTTATTTCATGAAAAAACGTTTGATCGAGGCAACACTAATTGATTTTAACCTAATTCACTAATATAAGTTGTCATGCGGGAGCACAATCAGTTAAATTAACAATCAACATTCAGGATAATCACAAAGAGCATGCGCCACATAATTTTTTTTTTTATATTTCCATTTATGAAAAAGTGAAAGACTAAATTGTATGCAATGACATGGCAAGAATGATGATTTTTTTTGTATTTTCGAAATTAATTACAACCCTAAGTGAAACTATGCCAAAATACTTTATATCTTGTATATTTTAGGATTTAAATTGCTATAAACTCTAACTTAGTAATGATTGAGCAATTCTCTGGCATAAGATTATATCTTTGGGTGAAATATCATTTCTTATGTCTTCTTGATTCCCGCGCACATATTTCCCACCAGAGATTTCCTCCCTGCATTTTCGATTTTTCGATTATTTCAGAAACATGGGTTAAAGCATTGGGAGTTTATTTATATAAGATGGATTGGTAGTTTAAATAATTAACGAGGAAAAAAAGCAGAGGTCAATAGAAAAGAAATGTTCACTTGTGAAGCAGAAGCAACTTGAAGAAGAAATTTGAATATTTCAGAGTTAATCAAATAATAGATAATAATACATTGGTTCACCATTTTCCTTCTCATTATTCTATACCGGCATTTGCTTCTTTTAATGGCTTATTATGAACGAGTCAGCCTTCAATTTCTCAATCGCTTCTTGTCTCTTGCTCTCCGAAGTACTTATGACGGTAACCTCGGCACCGAACGCCTTGTCGAACTTCACCACCACATGCCCCAACCCTCCGAGCCCCATGAAGCCGATATGCTTCTCTGGCCGGTCCAAACCGAAATGCCTGATGGGGCTGTAAACTGTGATTCCGGTGCAAAGTAGAGGAGCACAACCGGCAAGCGAAATGGCAACGAGGATACGAACCACAAAGTGCTCTTTCCATGATGAGGATGTCGGAGTACCCGCCGTAGCGTTTGTTGTCGCCCTCGGGTTTGAAGATCGTGTACGTGTAGACGAGTTTGGGGCAGTAGTTCTCCAACCTTCCACGGCAGTTGTCACATTCTCCACATGAACCAATTAGGCAGCCACCGCCTACTTTATCTCCAACTTTGAATTTGTTCACTTTGAGGCCAGCTTGAGCCATCACTCCTACAATTTCATGGCCATAATGAGCCGCATAAAAAAGTCAAAACCCAGGAATTGATTTTGACTAATTAGAGGGAAGGTTATTGCCCCTCTAACTTCCCTAATTAAGACAAAAAAAAAGTTCCTTAATTCTAACCAATCCCCTTGTGGCCACTCTTCTTATTTGAGGAAAGAAAAGTGGAAACGCGTGAGGAGAGAGCAAGGCTTTGCAACCTACATATAGATATAGCCACGGGCTGTGAACCGCCGGTTTCGATTCGTGGCCATGCTTGAACCGGAACCAGGCCTTGAAGGGGCGGTTCCGATTTCGGTTCCGAGTCGGTTCAAGGGCCGGTTTCGGTTAAGGGGGAAAGAGCCACGGCTCTTTCCTTTTCTTCTTTTTTGGCGGTTCGGAACCACCCCGGCTGCCGGTTCGGGCCGATTCAGGTTTGAAATCGATTGTCTCGATCAACAAACCGGTTCTAGTTATTCTAAGGGCCGGTTCCAGGCCCAAATCGACCCGTGGCCATGTCTACCTACATGCGACACATAGCGCACACAATGTGACTTGTATAGTAGAATAAGATAATATAGAACCAAACAAAAAAAAATAAAAATAAAAAAAGGCTTCCTTAATTCTATGGGTTAATATCATGGAAAATTCTAAACTAGTATACCCGTGACAAATTTATTCCAAACTGTTTTTTTATCACGAAAAATTTCAAACCGATACACTTATAACAAATTTACCTCAAGCTATTTGTTTTACTATCAAAAACCCTAAAATTATACTTTTGTGATAAATTTATCATAAATTCATTTTTTTGCCCAAGAAAAATCCCAAATTGGTATACATGTGACTAATTTACCTTCCGTTAAATTGGATTAATACCACAACAAATCTCAAATTGATAAACCCGTGACAAACAAAAGGTAAAAATTCCAAACCGATACATCCGTGAATCGCCACATCTTAGTAATTTGATAGTTAGATTTAACGAAAAACAATGAAGGGTAAATTTGTCATAGGTGTACCAGTTTGAGGTAAATTTGTTGCAAGTGTTTCGATTTGGGATTTTTGGTAGTCAAAAAAATAATTTGGGATAAATTTGTCATACGTGTACCAATTTGAAGTTTTTCGTGATATTAACCCTAATTTTACTCCTACTTTCCTCCCCTAGGGTTTCCTCCTAGCCGCCGCCTCCTCCCTCAAGTTTTTTTTTTTTTTTGTCTACAGCTCTGTTGTCAAGTGAGAGAGAGGGTCTTGTTCTCTCTCCATCTCCTCCATATTTCTTTGGATCTCCCCATCCATCTCTTCATTAATTTTGTGGACGAGTGATTAATATCCAAGATGAAAGTAAGCTCTGAAAATCGAAGCACAAGTGCCTTGGAAGGAACGGCTCTCTCCTTATCTACTCGTTTGCTTCGCCTTCGAATGCTTGCTCTAGGTTGTCGAGCGCTACGCAAGTTTTCAAAGTTTTTTTTTTCTTGTCAATTGGATTATCTAAAAGTAACTTTGTGATCAAGGGGGTATTATTATTATTTTTTACGGTTACTCTCTCGCGATCTAGAGTTAGAACTAAATTTGGGTGCTTTTCTATCCCGATCTAGATATAGATGTGGGATTCATAATGTCTTTTTTGTACTTTCTCAACCTATTTGTGTTGTTCTTATCTCTATATGGAGATGGTGTTGGGACGTCGAACCTAGTCGCGCACAACCTTTTGGCAAAGCCGTAACAACTGGAAAGGGATTTCTCAATGTGTGCTCATCACTAATGATGATGCAAGATTTAGTGATCAATCGTCGATCATGCTTAGATGTTATGACAGATCGGTTCTTAAGGAATGAACAAGTTTTTGCAATTCACTTTTCCGATTTACTTGCTTTATGCGATGTTTATTTTTATTTTGAAGCGATATACGCCTCTTTGATATAAAATGAAGACCTTTCTTTCGACCAAAATAATTTAAAAAAAACTTTCTTAATCCTAGCATTTTGCCTTCACAATGTATGTTGGTAATTGTGGAGCAAGTTATTATGCGAGTAAAAAAAACTCCCAAATTACCTTGAGTAATATTCATAACAAGTGGATGCATTGGAAACGTACTCGGGAACGATAGGGCTCGTCGAAATCCTGGGTTCGTTCCTAACGACGCGGAGGTCGACATTGCAAATTCCGCGGTAGTAAATCTTCATGGGAAGGTCATGCTCTCGGCTGGCCCGACGACATAGAACATGTGTTGGTGATAGTCGGGTCTTCACGATCATACCTTCGATGATGAAAACTAAAGTGAAAATTGATGCAAACCTTCCGGTTAAAGGAAAAGGAGGAAGGAGAAAGGAGTCCTGAAGAGCCCCTCGCTGCATAACGGAGCGCTCTCTGCTTCTTCCCCGTTCAGCTTAACCGCCTCCATCTTCTTAGGCTCTGTTCATGTGCTATCCCCGATTTCTTAATTGGGTTAATCAATCTCGTAAAGGCATAGGAGATTTATATAGGGAACGGTCCGCTCGGAAAATTCTTAGTTCATTGCTTCCGGAAAAAATTAACAAAAACTTTCTAAAATTATTATAGTTGTACCAATCAAGTCCTCAGTTTTTTAATTGTGCCAATTGAATCCTAAACCTTTTCACATTTTTTCAATTTAGTCAATCCAACTGTTTTTGGCTGAAAATTGATGAAACGGATGTTGGCCATCCTACACATGGCACTGCCAATACTGATGTGCAAATTTAAAAAAAAAAATTGAAATTTTTTTGTAATTTTTTATTTTATTTGCTGACTTTTTCTTAATTGTTAAGGGTCGGCTGGAGGCTGCTTGGGCAAGGCTCCGAAACCTCCATCGATCATTGGGCCGGGCCACAAGGCCAAGCACACGGTTGGCGAAGGCCGTGAGGGCTCAGTGGTCGGCGGCCTCCTACGGGCCCTTAATAACAATAATAAGAAAAGACAAAAAAAGAAAAGAAATAACTAATAAAAAATAATAAAAGTTTCATGTCCGCTCCGGCATCACGTAGGACGGCCGGTGGACGTGTCATCAATTTCGATCAAAATTGAGTATAGACTCGATTGACACAATTGAAAAAGTTAAAACTAAACCTGCAAAACTGCCATAGATTCAAGATTTTTTGGTAATTTTTACATCGTTTCTGCTTTTTTTCATTTTCCGTCTGATGTCTGCGAGTTGACTATTCTCAACTCTTCTCCTAGAAAGCGGACGAAAGGTATCAATACTGGAGTTGATTTTCTTCTTTTTTTCTATTTTTTTGATCGGGCGCTCCAACGTAAATTGGATTGAGTACTCCGAAATTCCACTTGTTTGTCCCGAAATGCTGCCAACCAATCCTCGAAAGATTGAGATTGAGATGGGACCAAAGTTTATGAGGATCAACAATTGCCTTTTTAAAAATCGGTTGTAGCTAATGATTGAGAAATTGGCTATTAATTAAATTAACAAATGTATTGTAAAAGGACACCCATAGCATTTTGCAGGCCAAATCTTTAATTAAATTGGGAAAGTTTCATTGGTGTAGAATGACACATTCAGACATATATAACTTACTGATCATCATTAGAGTTGGAGCGAATCGTTGAATTTGCCCTATGAAGATGTCAATCCTGCGACCAACTTCCGTTGGCTGTGGATCGTATGAAATTCTGTTTCCAAATCGAATATCACGAATCAGGATAGGACCGGACGACTCGACAACGACTAGCGACGCACGGACGGTGGCAAGGGACGCCGGAGTGACTCTAGCGATGGCGGTCGCGGCTCACGTAGCTCGCAGACGATGGCTTGCATGACAGGAGGGGCGGCCGCAATGGGTAGCAAAGAGAGGTGGGTCTTGACCAAGGCTGCTTTACGGGAACTCCCAGTGATGAAGCCAATCGCAGTGAATATGCAGGAGTCTTGGCTGGCAAACGGACTTCACCAAATTGTCTTCTTGTACCCTTGCGTGTGCCTCCCACAAAGTCTAAATGGTGGAGGAATTTGGACTGATTTCCTTCTTCCAATTTAACGGTGATCTGCTCGCGAAGACACCAATGGCGGAGGACACAACAGAGGTTTGAGGACGTCGGGATATCCTGTTGTGCGTGGTGATACAGGGGAGGTCAGATGCTCGGTTCTTTGTCGTCGGTCGGCAGCAAGAGCGATCCTGATCGTCCGTAGGATAATGTTTGTCTCTGACGCCACGGAAGTTGTCGTCGGGGCCGTGGCTCGTTGGAGACGCGAATCCTTCACTGCTCACCCTTATTTTTGCAGAAAAATCTCGTATTTCTTCGTCCGATCTCCTCGAGTGCCACACGTCCGGGTCTCGAAGATTCGAAGGTAATCCATGACGGGGCAAATTTCAATGAAATTCATGCAATGCAAAAAATACTAGTATCTTCGTTTTAAGGATCGAATTGACTCCTAATTTTTATGCAATAAATGACTAATTGGGTCATCACAATTTAGGTGTCAATATATCCCTAGCTTTTGGTCCTATCGCAATTTTATCCTAAACTTTTTTTTTCTCTTAAAAAACCACCAATTTTAGGTTCAGCTCGAATTCTACCTTTAACTTTTTCTGTCTTATAAAAAAAATTGCAAACTTTTACGTAGCAGAGGATATGTCTTATATTAAATCACATCAAATGCTATTCGACTTTAAGTACTGACAAACCAAATTCTTTAATTAATTAATTATACATATGTATCTATAATAAACACAAATACAAGAGAGGATGAGAGCAAGTACTTATGAAAGTGACTTCAAGTTGGTGTTTACTCTTATGGATAGTAGCTTATTCATATGCATGCATTGTCATAGGGTATTTTTGCGACGGGCAACAAATTTAATCATTCAGTAAATTGATAATCTTTGAATCTGATTCAACAGTCTTGAAGCTGGATTTGAGCTCCTCGGCTACTGCCACAAAGCAAACCGAGGCCATTTGAAGTGTCTTCTAGGCAATCCCGACAATTGGGTTTTGTTGATGCTCCGTAGCATGCTCCATGACCAAAGCATCTATCGTGATGAACGTAGTAATTGAAATTCTCATCTGGTATATATAGGCATAGATCGTTAAGAACCTGTAATAGACAGCCCGCATATGGCTCCAAAAAGAGTCCCACCCCATACGTTCTTTCACTACAGATATAGTACACCCTTGTACCATTATAATTGCACTGAACAATATTGCAATAACAAAGTAACCAAAATTGAAGGAGGAATTTCATAATATGGTGAGATAATGTATTCATGGTTAGGCACTCTACAACTTCACTTCCTTAATGGTTCTCAAGCGGTTGTGTATATGTAAGAGAAACTTCCTCTTACAGGCTTTGTCCACCAACCTGTCCTTACTCGGGGGCAAAAGCCTTGAGAACATCAGAATAAATTATTTATAATGACATTTTCTTTTCGTTTAATATTCTTTTCCCTAGAGCAATCTACAAAGCAATGTAAAAGGTGTTGTATCTAGCAATATCACTTAGATGGGGTGAATAGGTGATTCTAAACAATTTTCACTAGAAAATGCAGAATTAAAAGAATCAAGTCAAAATATACATAGAATCGAATCTAAATATGAATATATGTAGTTTTGATTCGAACACGAGTATGCAATTTCCGGATATACAGATTCAGAATATGAACACAAATATATAATATTATCAATCAAAATGATAAGAGTTTAGAGATAGAGAATATTGCACACGACGATTATAGTGGTTCGGCTTAGATCAAGCCTACGTCCACTCTCCCACACCGGCACCGATTGGCTAAATTCCACTAGATGAATCAATGGAGACTTACAACAAGTGATAATACTCTCTTTGATAGATCACACTATCATTTCTCAATCACTCTTACAAAGCATCTCAATGATTGTCATATAAAGCTCACGAGGACAAGTATGAATATGAATCGAACAACTTTAGCACCTTGGAATTTATTATTCTTATCACACTATAGTAGCACCATGGATCTCCTTTTATACTCCTTCACCCCCAAACTAGCCGTTGGACAGGTCTTCAAAGGATCGCTCTTCAATTGCTGATTGGACGTCATCAATCTTGATTGAACGAGGCCGTATCTAGGGAGATTTGGTAACCGTTGGTGCAGAATCTAAACCCCTTGATTCGGTCGCCCATGCAACTCAATCTTCGGTTTCCATAAGCGGAGTTCTTCAAATATAAAAAGTTTTCTTGTCTCATGAAAGGTAATTTCCAATCAATGATATTCTATCAAGTATGCTATAGAATAATCCGGTCAATCAAAGATTATAAACTTCCATAAATACCTTAGTAACAATGGACATATATCAGCCGTGGGTCTTCAAAATCTCAAATCAACATATCTCCCAAACGAACAATCTTCGAAATAGACTTGAAAAGCGAAAACAGTCTTACGCATCCGAATACTTCGCTATGCCCGAACAGTCTTCATAAATGAAATCGGTCTTGAGAATGCATAATTTAAATGCAATATCTTGAGCTCCATCTTCGGACCCTCCAAGCATATTGGCAATTGCAGCTCTACCTCGTTGTTCACCTATCCAAGGCCCTTCCAAGTTTTACTTGAACTTCCCGTTTTAGGCTTGTTCACCTTGTATTTTGGTACCTTGAACTAGTAGATACCTCTACGCCCAATGCCTTGTTCATCATTGATAGATAACTCATAACTTTTGCACGTTCCGTTAATACACTATCTGCATAATGGCTTGTGCTTCTTTCACCTGGTTCTACTTAACCAACAAACACATTAATAACCTTTGATTATTTTGTCATTTTCAAAACATCATAAGAGATTTTCCTCAACAAAAGGTAGGATGAATCGTCAACATAATCTCCCATTACTACCGCCACTTTCATGTTTTCATCTAATCGGACCTCATAGTTATCGATCTCGTAGTTATCGATTAGAGTCATATTCCGGTTGAACTTCTTAGATACCTTTTATCCCTTTGTGTGAGCAATTAAGATTCTCTTGTCCCTAATTCGGCAATTTACTGGCCTTCAAATCTTGCTTTAATGATGAGCTTCAAACCATTAAAAGTCATGTCGAGATTTCCTACTTTTGATTAAGAGATAGGTGCAAAGGTTTTTTTTTGGGCTAAAGAACACTAGAAGTGTCAAAATTTGTGTATGACACTCACTTTAGTATCAAAAGTTTCAAAACGATCACATAAGTGTCAACTTTTTTAAAAAACGATCACTTAAGTGTTAACTTTTTTAAAAACGATCACTTCAATGCCTTATGAGATTGACATTGACAAATATGTGGTAATATGCTGATGATGTATGGCTCTCGATCTTCACTTTCCTCCTAAATTTCTTTTTTTCCTTCATTTGATGTTATAGTGAAATGTCTGTCAGCAGCAGAGGTTCTTCTTATAGGTGCAAAAGAATATCGCCAATCATATGTGATATGTAGTATGACGACTCTGGTGATCTCATCTTTTTCCTCTATGCTTTGTTTAATTTTGCTAATTGAACTTTTATATAACGTGGAATGGACATCTGCATTTTCATTTGCATGTACTGACATGTATATCATGCAAGATAGATTTTGTGACGTTATCCATTACCATCCATGTATTAGAGAAGAGGCATCTGTTAGTTGCTCCTGTATTAAAAAATTAAGATTATCATCGGAAGCAAAGAATTGAGTTTGTTAATTATAACAATGTAATCATTTAGCATAATGGGTTGCACACTACACTTCAAATACAATGTCGTATCATTTCACCACGATTTTCTCGAACTATAGACAAATGCCTTGTCCAAGCACTCTTTTTCACGGCCCAAAAGTTGAAAAATAAAATGAAAGCTTTGAGGACGATTGACAAAGGCATTTCTTTTCAATTCTTTCACATTTCGTGAGGGGAGTACATGAAACAAATACTTGTGTAACGATCAAGTTCAATGAAAGGGGAATGATTCACAGAGCGAGACAACTAAGACAAAGTGCGACTCCTAAGATGGTGAAGAGGGCAAGTATGATCGACTTATTCACCAAACTAATGTTGGCTAATAGTATCAATTATAGGGTGTGAACAGATGATTTTAAGAAACTTGACTCAATAATGAGGAATTTAAAGCGTCAAGTTTGAAACAAGCCTAAAAGCAATGAGTTAATATATACAGCAACATGTTATATGAATTAGTGCGGTGTGTTTCTATTAGGTAGTAATGAATATAAAAAGAGAGACATAAAATTATGCACTCAGAGCTTTATAGTGATTCGGCTTAGTGTAAGCCTACCTTCATTCTTCTAGACTAATAGATATTGATACCTAAATTTTGGCTAAACTCGTCGGTCAATTCTAAACTCTATAGAAGCATGATTGGCTTATTGCTATATTCGATTGCTTCTCGACCGGCTATTTTAATCGCCATGTTTATATGCACGATTCCAATCAAATCCAAAGGAATCACATATCACGGCTGTGAAAACAATTATCAGGTATATCGGTTCATCCTCCAAGGCGGGGTTGTGGTATCCAAAGGCGTCAAGCTTTAATTTATTAGGATACTCGGATGCTGACTATGGAGGATGTAAAATTGATCGTAAGAGCACCTCGGGTATATGTCAAATGATGGGAAACATGTTGATATCATGATTTTTAAAGAAGCAAAATTCAATTGCTCTTTCAACCACCGAGGCCGAGTACATTGCGCTAGGAAGCTGCTATACACAACTTCTTTGGATGAAACAGCAATTTAGCTACTTTGAGGAACAAATGTTCAATATTCCTATCTGTTGTGAATACAAGTGCTATAAACCTGACCAGGAATCTTATATTGCACTCAAGGGCAAAGCATATTGAAGTAAGACGTCATTTCATAAAAGATCATGTGAACAACGGCGATGTGAGCATACATTTTGTTGATTCAAAACATCAGCTGGCTGATATTTTCACAAAGCCATTGGACAAGCAAGTGTTCGAGTTCATCAAAGGAGAATTGGGAATTTCAAATCTTCCTAAATGACAAGTCCAAAAGGAAAATGATTCACATACCTCGGAAAAGATCGGGTAACCGGATCTCTCTATCGTCAAACATTAGGTACACCTAATCTTTTAGAAAAAGTTACCATTATAGTGCATCGAAAAATGTACGATTTGCCCGTTCGATGAAATATGTGCTCTACGACTCTTGATGTGATTTTTTCTAGCCCGTTACATTTATCCTCTTGTTTTTTTATTTATTGTGTTGATTTATTACCATTATCTCTAGTGTAAAACGTGTGTGCATGTGTGCCTATTTAACCGGACCACGTTCACTCACTTATACCCACTCACTTTTCAACCGCCTTACTGTTCCTCATTAAAAATCGACGCTCTTCGCTCTCTTTTTTCTCATCTTTATCTTCTTTTACTCCTCTCTCTCGAAGCCTCTCCATGACTCCTCGAAGGTCAACTAGATCCACGAAAGGAAAGGAAAAAGCTACTGGTCTCTCCAATGTCGACCTCCACGAAACTCCATATGTTTGAGTTCCTAGTGGTCAAACAGGAGGAGAACTGGGTGGTTCCGTATATGCAAGTACAGCATCACGAGATGGAGATAGCTTTACCTACTGCCAAAACGCCTCGGTTAGTGGTTGCGAAAACAGAGCCGTGAGCTCTATCGTTCTTCCACCAGAATTGGTCTTGCCAAAGGAAGGACTAACTCTTCCTCCAACGCCGATTAAATCTCAAGAAGACTTTGATGCTTAGTTCGCAATTGCTCTGGAAATACTCGGACCCAAATCGAAGGTTGTGATTGAAAAGGATGTTGAAGCACCGTCTACTCAAGCCGTTCTCGATTCTCTGCCGTAGGGTCCTCTGTAGATGCTCGTGATATTCCGGTCGAAAGGTCGTCCGGAAGTCGACAACTTAAGAGGTAGCTGAACCTCCCAAGGAATTCCACCTAAGGAAACATTCGGTGGAACTCCCGCACTAGAGATAAGTCTCGTTTGCTCCCGATCTTTCGGAATCTCATATCCAGCTGAAGAGCAAGTCGAGGTTAGCGAAGAAATACCCGATACTGATGATGGCACCAGTGACAAACGTTGTGAGGATGATGATGACAATGTTTTCCAAAACTTCGAGCCCACAGTTGGTTTTGAACTTGATCCAAATTTTTCCGACCCATTGTTTTTGTCAAAAGTGCACAGAGAATCTTAGAAAACCTTCTCTCTTCGTACCTTGGTTTTTCCTCATGTTGTTGATTTTGAGTATCTCAATTGTCACGGAATCTTTTTTACCGAAGTTTTATAAAAACACAAGCTTATAGAACTTTGCACAATGGAAGATCCCTCTTGCCCAAACGAAATCACAATGTTTTGCTCAAATTTACATTTTTCGGATTTCCACTCTATGATTTTCACTTTCAAAAACAAGAATTATACTATTACAGGTTGAGGAATTGGCTGAAATTCTCCATACCAACTTCCTTCCTTATAGGAAACTAGAAATTTCTTCCACTGAGGCTTATGGATATATACTTGAGACCCCGAACTTTACTCGGGATTTTAGATAGATTGTGCCAAGAAATGTTTTACCTCTCAAAGTGAATTTTCTTGAGAAAATCTTGACTCTCATCTGCGTCCCAAGTCTTCGTCCTCAAATGATGTATCTAGATTCGAGGCCAAAGTGCTTTGGGCCCTGCTTACTAGTTTTCCAATCTCAATCCCGCACCATAGCATATTACACATGTTACGGATGGTGAAAAGGAAAAGAGGAGGTCTGCCCTATAGAGTACTAATCGGACGGATTTTCAAGAAGAAGGGGATTGATGTTTCTCGAGTTTCCAAGGAGCGCCTAACACAGTTATCATCGGGAAGAAGACACTAGAAAAGATGATGTTAAGGCCTACTCCCAAAGGATGGATGAACTCGAAGGATGACTTAGGGAAGATTGGCCACGGTGATGATGAGCGAACTGGAGAATTGCTAAAGGAAAGGTATGCTGAACAACCTTTAAGTAGGACCAAGCGAGAGGCAAGGCGGTGGTTGCCAAGAAGGTCTCGCGTCCCTCGCCTTGAAAAAGCATCAATTTCAGCGGAACCATCCGCTTCTATGTCTTCGGACGTCTCGTTTGGTGTTTAAGCTGATGTTAAGGAGTTGAAGACAACCATGGAAAATATCATGAAGTATCCGGGTCGAGTTGGAACGGACTATCATAAGCCCGAATTGTTACAACCCTATCGACACCCTTCTCCGATCCATCTTCCTCACCACCTTCTCGAAAACGAAAGTGCCCGAGCACAAAATGATCACACCTATTGCTTGCGCTTGTTCTTGCTTATTTCGATGTTTTGTGGTTTTGAAGATGTTTTTATACAACATTTTATGTACTCCCGTGGTTGCACCACCCGTCTTGCTTGAAATGAAGTGAAGTTATTAATATCCCGTGCATTACCTTTTCAACTATTTCATTTTGCTGATGACAAAAAGGGGGAGAGTTATATCCTCTATGCAAAAACAGGAAGTGCTAAATTCGAAAACAAGAGGAATCCGCAAAACAAGGGGAGCAAAGAACAAAACCAAAGGCGAGAAAGCCTTTAAGCTTATGAAACGGGGGAACTAAGACAAAAATGCCTAAGGGTTTAAATCTATTTCAAGATGCTTACATTGAACTATATTTATATCCAAAACATCTTAAATTTTACGACTACTTAGCTTGATCAAAATATTTTCAAAATCAAAAGATCGGCTTAGTCGGTATTTTCTCCGATTCGGTTCCAAAACATTTTTGGAGAATAC
Source organism: Rhodamnia rubescens (assembly GCA_021437795.1). Lineage (NCBI taxonomy): Eukaryota > Viridiplantae > Streptophyta > Magnoliopsida > Myrtales > Myrtaceae > Rhodamnia > Rhodamnia rubescens. Next base: position 627,309 of record JAILYA010000117.1, on the reverse strand, counting down.
ACTTATCCGCAATTGCGCCTTATAATTGAAACATCAGCTATGCAGATCTTTACTTTATTGCACTCTATAAACTCTGTCTCATATTACATCTGCGAGATAGTTTTATCATCATCAAAAAAGGGGAGATTGTTAAAGAAACATCTCATAAAATAATCATCAACTATCCTTTGGTATTGTATTTACCTTTGGTATGCGGATATTTATTATTCATGGCTAAGGATCTTGAGATGGTCATCGGGTAAAAATCACGTGAAGACTGAAGCACTTTCATAAAAACATTGGCTGGCGTCCTCAAAGGTCCGGTCACCAAATATTTGATATCGAAGCTTAAAAGATCGGGTGAAATGGGGAGTATAAAATGCCACATGCCAATGTTTCAAAAAATTTATGAAGTAGCTCACGGGAGCTGGAAATGGCCATCGGAAAGATTTTTACTTCTCAAGAATAGTTCTCTACCGTGTTAGAGAAGTGCAAAACTATCAGCGACGGAACAACAAATCGGCGCCTATTTTGAGAAAGTCTGCTCGACGAAGAGAAAGCGGTTCCAATGCATTGACAAGCTGTCCCATCGGTTTCCAACAACTCTTTTACTCCTTCGAAGTGCTCTAACGCTAGTTTGCTAATGCTTATATAAGGAGGAGGTCGCGAAGACCAAAGAGCAAGAGAGAGGGGAATACAAACCGATTGAATATCTTTTGTTGCTCTAGAATCATGCTCCGGTTAAAAAAGCACAGTGTGAAATATCTTGTGATCTATTGTTGCCTATATACGTGCATAGACAAGTGTACATCCGAGAGTAGTGAAGATGTATCAAGATAGTGTGATCTATCATATAAAAGATCGACTTACTTACTGTTTGTAATTTGTGAGGCAATTTACTAGTGCATTCCAGCCCGTGTTGTAGCTATTATTTGTGTGGAGTGGACGTAGGCTTGTTGAAGCCGAACCACTATATATCTAGTGTACAAATCTTTAATTGCTTATATCTTTACTTGCAAAAACTAGATCCCGTTCTGCGAAACTTTTGCTCGCTCGATCTTTTCACACCACCTTTAGTTTTTCTCAAAGTTTGAAAAAGTATCTATCAACCTATTCACCCCCCCTCTCTAGGTTGTATTGTCAATCATGACACTCCATTTGAGGCATTATACGAAAAGGCTTGCGAATTTCGGTCTATTAGGATGAAGTCGGAGAAAAGAAACTTATATGTCCAGAATTAGTGCAAGTTACTACGGAAGCTATATGGACCATTAGGAACCGCCTACGAACAGCCTAAAGCGCAAGTATTATGCCAATAAACGGCGTAAACCATTAGAATTTCGGGTAGGCAATCATATGTTCCTTAAGGTGTCGCCTATGAAAGGCATATCACGCTTTAGAAAGAAAGGTAAATTGAGCCCAAGGTACGTAGTACCATTTGAGATTTTAGAAAGAATCGGGAATTGGCATATAGATTGGCGTTACCGCCACGATATGCTAACATTCATGACATGCTTTATGTCTCAATGTTGAGAAAATACGAACCCGATCCGACGTACGTGCTTGATCCTAAAATGATTGAAATTGACGACATGAACAGCATATGTTGAAAAGCCGGTATATATCGTGGATAGAAAAGAGTAAGTCTTAAGAAACAATACCATTTCCTTAGTAAAGGGCCAGTGGTCGTACCACGGCATACAAGAGGCTACATAGGAAAAGAAGATGTAATGAGGCGCGAGCACCCATACTTATTTCGGTGACTAGGTATGTCGTAAATTTCGAGGATGAAATTTTATAAGGGGAGACAATTGTAACACCCCAAATCTTAAGGTCAATTCAAGTATCGACAATGGACGAGTCGTGGTTTGGAACCACGGATGACCGGGGCGAAATAGTTCACTAACCATGGAAATCTATCTACGAACGAATCATGGTTGGTTCAAGGGTTAGGACATGCACTTTGTCGCAGCGACCATGCCTTAGTATCGTTCGATTGTGCATCTGGTTAGGGTGCCAATTGTACGGGAGCCTCAACCAAGTATGGGGCAAATCTAAGCTTGACACAGATCGGTTTTGTTTATATGTGCGTTGGCTACGAATCAACCCTAAGTAGGTTTATACCCAACTAGGGATTGGCTCATGGGTCTATTGTGAACATTGTGCTGACTTGCAAACTAACTAATCATGGATTCGTCTAAGACAGAATTTCATTAGAAACTTGTATCCAACACGCGCCGGCCATGGATTGATCACCCTTGGCTATGCATTATGTCGTGGAAGGATTACAAATGGAGGCAAGCTAATCCTACATCAATTATAAATTGGTCATGAAAGGTTACCTCGGTTGTGTTCAATTGAACGTTCGGTTTAAGATTGGGTGATTCCGATCTTAAACCGAGCTAGACGTGAAAGAACTCAACCCCAGCGAAGAACGGGACACGTCTAGGATGCCCCGGACCACGTGCCTGGCTGTGCCACTTGGCACATTCGGCCATGCCCGATGGCGTGCTAGCCGCACCTCCGTCATGGCTCGGTTGTGAACCAGTGTCGCGACCTAAAAATAAATCTTTAAAGGCTAATGGATTTATCACGTTAATTATAATGACAAACCTAATACGAACTCTCCCAAACTCTACCAAATCGTAACTTTGGTTAATTAGAATGATTTTAACTTTGGAGTCGTTACTAATCATTTTGGGTAGGTTGATTAGAAACCTAAATAAAAATAGCGATAGGACTATTTTTATTCCTACAAACTAGAGATTGTGGATTCGGGGACTTGATTACATTAACTAATTAAAACTAATGCCCTTTCGGTACCTTAATTCCATGAAATATCCTACGTTGTCAAACCAAGCTTGATTGAATTCACTTTAAGTTCAACCAATGTGTTTTTGTGTTTTCACTTTTTAGATGTTTGCATGAATGACATAGATGCAATGATATGAAAATATCTAAATGACAGGATGCAATGTAAACATGCAATGATATAGCGATAGAAGAAAATAAGAATATGCTAAATGACGTGCAAAACAATGTCATGACAAAACTAACTTATATGAACAAAATGTGATGGCAGGAATATGCAATACGCAAAGACTATGATGAACTACAAAACACACCACATTCGAACATAATATGTAAACATGAGATATGCGAAAATACCATGACATAACAATGACTTGGCGTAATATAATGACAATCGAATATAGCATGGTAAACAATGATAGGTAACATGGGAGCATGCGGCATGACAAAAAAAAATGTAATATGCAAAAAGGCGACGCAACAAATTATGCATAATGCGAAAAAAGATGACATGTAATAATCGAAAACATGGTGGGACAAAAAAATATGGCACTCGAAAGCGTGGAATGCAAAGATAACGCATGCGGATGACATGGTATAATGACAGGCAAATATGACATGGTAAAACGCAATGTGACATAAACATGCAAATTATGGGACATGAAAATGTTGTGATCTTCGAAAAGAAAAAAAATGGATGAGGGACTAAATGGTAATCAAAAATATGAATGACTTGAGATAATGCAAGATCACGAATGAGCAGATTTTTTTATCTTATCCTTTTTTATATTTTCGGCAATAAAAGATGCATGAAATAAAATATATGCATGAAATCGCATAAGACGACATGAGATATGACAAGATGTGCAATGAAATATGCAAAATATACACGAGATCAAAGATATGTATGATATGCGAATGATATATTTTTTTTTAAAAGGAATGAAAGATTAGGGATACTCGAGAATATGTATCTGGATCCGCAAAATATAACATGAAGATATGCATGAGACAAAAGAAAAATATGAGCAGAATTTTTTATATTTTTTTAAAAATTTTCGAAATATGCAAGAAGATGTGCCGAATTATGCTTGAGATTTCTATCCTTTCATATGTAATTTTTGGCCGATTAAGATTATTCGATTTGATTCTCTTGACCTAAATTTTCAAAATAAACTTAATGAGATAAATTTTTTAGGAAACTTTATCTTCCTAAAGATTTAATCGAGACATGGTTTATAAGAAACCATATCTCACTAAAAGTTTTTAGGATTTTTTAAAGTTAATCAGGAAATTTAAATTAGACTAAATACATAATATCAACCCAATCAAATAATCCAAGATAGCGGTCCAGATCAAATCAAACCCTATTCTCTTGCAATTTTTTTGAAAAAAGGATATTCATAAATCTAAACTCGGCCTTTTGAAGATAGCGGATCGGATCTAAACGGCGATAGATTAGATCGGCTAAATTCACATCTTTACTAAGTTGGAGGGTCGTATCCGAACGGCAACGGATAAGTTTATCCAACTTAACATAAATGTTGTCTATTAGAAAATAAAATGTCCTAATTTGAGATTTAGAATTTTTTTATTCTAAAAAAATGTCAAATGAATCCAATTAATGCCAATTTTTGAAGTTTGTGATAAAATTTGGGTTTTGATATGCGAAAATTGTTCTTTGAATTTTCCCGAAAAATTTTCAGTGTTTATGCCGAAGAACAGAAAGCAAACAACAACTAATTCATGCAAAACAGTGACAACAATAGTCCAAAGACTCACCTTTAAGCGCTCGAAAAATTTTGCATGTGTTAGTAGCATGGATAACACGAAAACAGCTTGATTTGGACAAAAAAAAAAAAAAAAGAATGTGAACAGTGTAGAAACAGCATAAACACAACAGCAAAACAGCATGTTTATCAATGTCAATTCAACCCCAAAAAGTGTAGCGAAGTTACCTTGTTTTGCTCTCAAAATCCTGCACGTGTCCAAGCTGGAATTTCACCTTAAATCAGTCCCTCTTGCTTCGACACGTAGCAAAACGAACCTCAGATCAGCAAGGATTCTTGGATTGAGCCTGAAAATCTGGATGGTTGAATAGCTACAACGAGACTCCTCGGGACATCAGGTGTTAGTCTTTGGCGGCAACGATAGATAAAAACAGAAACTTCAGTCCATTGATGCAGGAGGCAGCAACCACAAATTGGATAGTCTCAGTGTTGCAGGCGCATGAACAACAATGGATGCTAACTTCAGAATTTTTTTACTGGGAGACCACTTAGATATGCTAGTGGGATTGTCAGATATTTGGACTCTTCGATGACTAACAAGAGGACTGACTTGTCAATCCGGTTCTCTCTTGGTATAAGTTCACAGAGTAAAACAACAAAGTTGACTTCAACACCAACGCAAGAGTGGCAGCCGAGATAACGATGTGCGGGGTCTGCCGAGAGGAAGCTCTCTTTCTATCTCCTTGGCTCTCAATTCCTCTCACGTCAATTCTCGATCTAATTTCTGAGTTGTCGAACCCCCGCAATCCTAGGCATAGTGTTATATTTATAAAACCCGGGGTCTCCTAAACCTAATATGACTAGAACTCAATTTAGGCCGTTAAATTAGAAATCCTAATAGGACCAACTCTTAGCCATAGGATGTAAAAATTCTGATAATTAAGAGTCTTATCCCTTTAAAATTCTTAAAAATTTCGGCGGAAGAAATAGACCATGGGCTGGCCGAATTTCATTAATGTGCGGGCTCAATCGTACTTGTGCAGGCTCAAATCGGGCTCTAATTAACTAAACAATTAATTAATTCAAAGCCTTAAAATTTTAATGAGCAAAAATGGGCCGATTTGAAATTAAGAATAGGTCCAATCCCATGTAAACATTTCGGCACATGCATTTATGGTTTGCTAAAAAATTTACTGTCGATCTAAGTCCAAATCACTCGTCAAACCAAATCAATCTCACATCACCATGGCAAATTGACGCTAATGCAATGCACACATGACAAAAATAAAAAACGTTATGCATGAAAATTATTTTTGGCGAGAACTAAAGTTAATTCTCATTTTTATGAAATATGGCTGGTTTATGAAAAAATAAAATTTAGGTGTCAACACCGGCCATGATTAGCGGTCAAGGAACTTGATTCGGCCCTCAATCCAAACATCATCTATGACTATGACAAAACTGCATAGATTTTCCCATCCAATGACAAGTGGCACTTAGGTTTTTCTACCACTTCATTGACATGGGTTTCGAAAAAGATTATGACTAATGATTACCAAATTTTTGACCGAGTCAAAGAGGATTTTCAATCATCATTAGCAAATCTTTAACCGGGTCAAACTTAATTTTTTGCAATGATTACGGAATCTTTGAAAAGTCAAACAAAATCCTCTCAATGATTAGCAAATCTTTGACCTAGTCAAATAGGATCCTCCACAATCATTACTAAAATTTTTGACCAATCAAACGGAATCTTCCGTAATGATTACTAAATATTTAAATAGTCAAACACGATTCTCTAAAAAGATTGATGAATCTTTGACCAATCATTACCATATCCTTAAAATACCCAAATTGCTATTAGTGATAGTTTTGAATCAACCTAGTAGAAAATTAGTTACGTCGCTCACAAGTTTGACTGCAAATTAATTATAAATGGTGACAACCATTCAAGCCGACCCTTGAATATGGACGGCGCCAACGGCGCCAATCCTTATGCCACTTGCCGATATCGAACTCGTTTCAATTATAATTAATCAAGGTCATTAGAAAATCCTAATTGTCATTAGAAATAAGATTGGAATAATTGAGTGTCATCAATTGAGTGGCACACCTCATATATATGGGGCATGTGGCACAAGAGGAAGGCCTGATATTTTACACTAGACAAATGTCCACACCTAGGATTATAGATCCATTAGAATAGTTAGGTGGACAAGTTGATAGAAAGCCACATGAACCAATGATAATTTGCCTCATCAACTATTAGATTATGTGGCAATTTAATAACAACATGGTGAAGCCAAGTGGAAAATACAATTTAGAAAATAAGATAGAAAATTAAAGTATAAATAAGCCAAGGATCTTATTGACCTCATCTCTACCCCACGCCACTCTCTCTCTATTCACTCTCTTTATCGCCGCCACCACGACCGGCCGCCCTACCACGTGCGTACCGCCGCCAATCTCCAACCACCACTCGCCATCGCCGACTCTTGCCTTGCCTTTTTAATAGCTCTTGCCAACAAGATATGTAAGTAAATTTCTAAACCTTGGTTAAGGTGGAGGCTAGTGTCAACTTATGTGCTTGCATGAGAAAATTATAGCTTGCATGCCCTTTTCATGACTTGCCACTCATGGCGATGAACCTATAGTATATGATATGATATGCCTTATTCATGGGCAAGCGAATGTGTTCGACTACGAGATTTGGTATGGGATGAATCGAATGGAACGACGGAAGCATTTACTTGAGTCATGGATGAGTTGCCCTACGGGATGCCTTAGAAATGTGCACGCCGAGATGCCTCGTCAATGAGGGACGAGTGGGCCCGTGAAAAGCATGGGATGAATATGAAATGATGAAAATTGCATGCTTGCTTACAATTGTTTATAAAGCCGAATGGATGAGGATGTGTTCTTGCCGATTTATTTTTCAATTGCATGTCTCATTGGTTGAACATTTGCTAACTTCTTAACATAGGTTTAGATCTTTGCTTACCGAGAAGTCATTCTCATTCCTTTAAATTTTCAGACTTATAGGTATGGCCGCCATCCCACCTCCATGCTATGGTCTTGTTATGTCCATCGAGATTTCGCATGTGGATGTCATAGACGTAGGAAGCGACACTACCTTCCGCCAGTACCTCACAACCTTGTATGTGGAGGAGGGATTAGATCATTGGGTTGCCCATTGATATGTAGCGTGGTATATTGTATTCAATAGAGATTTGCTCGGCCCGGAGCGAGACTTTGATGGACCACAGATTTTCAACGGCGAAGGATGGCCGCATGACATGTGATGCGGCAGAAGAGGACCGAAAGTTTTGATGAAGGAGGGAAAGGCCTTTTTGAGACATCGTCGCCACTAGAGGTGCTAGGCATCCCCAAACCCTAATCAATACTTATGTACATAGAAAAAATATATACATTCCTATACTAGGCAATGTCATGTGGTATATATAAATAAAAACTAGGTATGTTAATGAGACGCATAGTAAAATAATAAGAAGAGGTACCTTGCCTAATTGCCATGTGAATTCTCTCTTTTGCTATGCCCACTTTGGTGATGGAATCAATATTGTTTTTCGCATGAGCTAAATTCATTGCAAAAATGAAATAAACAATAATGAGAAAAATAAAATATAAGGGACGAGCTGAGGTTGACATGCCTAGGATGTCATCGAACCTCCCCGCGACATCTAGGGCTCGCGGCCGCAATCGATTCCGGCTCCAATTGACACTAAGTCAAAACCACACGAAGAGCATTTCATCTCTAGTGTGGTGTCGGGGCTGGGTCGGGGGTGTCACATTAAATACTTACATTGGCAGTGTTTCCGGTAATATTATGTAGAAATGATACATGTACAAAAATACATGTAGATGGTCACATCACATGAGATCTTCCCGTGACCATCATTTTCAATATTCGTAAATGCATCTTAGCATTTCCAATAATATGATAGTTTATAGCTGAAAAAAGGATGGCACACTGTTACAAATGCAAATCCTATTCTTGCTCCATTCATTCTGCTACCAAAAAATCTTTGTTTAAAATAATTATTGTGTCGATAAATAGCCAGATAGAGATTTCCAATGGCTAACAATTCAAACCGTCCAGCCCAAAATTCTTGCTAATGGATAAATTCCAAAATAGTACATGAACTTATACTCGAAGGGAAAACCATTCTAAATATGAATTGCGTCGGTTAAAACTTCTGTTAAGGATGCCCAAAAAAAAAAGTTATCGTAATTTGTTAATTCTAGTTCGTACTTTGCTCAATGTGTTGTTATTTCGTCCTTGTATTCCTCTCTCTTAATTTATGATTTCTTCAATGTCTTGTTATTTCATCCTGGTTCACAGCATGCTTGTTTCGCAAAAACATTACAGAACCAAAAAAATAAGATTTCTAAAGGAACGATCTTATGCCTCAACACTTTGAAGGAGTCATTTAACAAACATCATTAAGCAATGGCCTTATTAGTGCCATATTTATAACTAAGACTTTCATCAGTAGGTTGCTCATTGTTGTGCAATTAATGTCCTGTCAAGCCAGTAGAAACGTACTTATTCAACAGTAAATTATCTCTCATTTGCCTTCGAAGCACACTAGAAGTGCCAAAATTTGTGTACGATATTTTTTGCCGGTTTACTTAAGTCCCAAATCAAATTAAAAAAAACAACCACTTAAGTGCCGATAGCGATGGATTTTGACCAACTGATTACATGTCATTTCTATTAATTTTTTATTCTTATGTGGCAAATTCTTTTTTAAAAATCAGTCCATGTGGACTTTTAAACTTAAAAGTAAGCTATATTTTTCTTTAAAAAAAAAAATTAAACAGAAAAATAAGCTAAAGAAAAGTTAAAAACAAAAGAAAAATAGGCCCCGCCTACGATCGGCGAGGGTTGTTGGCCACCGGCCGGGCTCGACGACCCTCGCGGGTGATGGTGGGGCGGCGGCGGCAGCAAGAGGGCTATGCAAGCTCTCATCATCATGCGACCTTTTATTTTCTTTTTTTTTCACTTTTTTTAGTGTTGTCAAGTTATTTTTTAATTTCTTTAATTTTTTAAATATATTTTTTTAACTTTTAGCTTGATGACTGGGATCCTCCGTGAGCTAAGTAGAATTAGCTTATTAATTAAAAAAAATCACGTAAGATTTTAGGCAACGTTCACTAAAGTTGGCACTCAAATAATCGTTTTTGAAAAAATCGACACTTAAGTCATTCAAAAAAAAAAAAGGCAACAAAGTGAGTAGTGCCCTACACAAACTTTGGCACTTCTCGCGTTTTTCTGGCCTTATTTGCAGATTTTAAGACAGGGATCCCAACAGCATCTCCTTTGAAGCTCAAAATGAAATCGGGAGAATGGAAGAACATATGCTGCAGCATATTGGGAGTGTGATTACCTGCTACGGTCAACTAAACTTGAGCACCCAAAAGTGATTGTTCCATCCTATATCAATATTCATGAGATTTCTGCCAAACGTCCACCACTATAATCATCCTAGTTTAACAAGAGATAGTAAAGGGAAGCGAAGAAGGGACCCCCTGCATCACATAAACAAATATGAGCCTCCCTTCTCCGACGTGTGACAAAAAGCCTTTATATAGAGCTAGGCTAAGAAACCCTAGAATAAAATGCTTAATGCTGCAAGTTTCCAATTAATAAATTAATTTTTCACTTGACATTTTAATTACAATTTTCCGCCCCTAATGATAATCATGGGCTTCAGCTGAATCTTGTGCTCTTATGGGCTCAATCCAAATAATTTAATTAAGCCCAAAATCTTGAAATAAGCCCATTCATCATCGCCGGTCCAATTAAATGCCAAATGTAATGTAATTGATGCGAAAATTAAATTAACTAAATGAAAACTATATGCAAATGATTTGAATATTTTTGCTAGGGACTAAGATTAGACCCTAATTTTTACAAAAAATTAATGAGTAAAAAAGGGTAGTGAAAATTTAAGTATCAACACACAGCCGTTAAATTTTATAATGGCCTAAATATTTCTCCTAACATAAATATTGTCTCCCTCCTTTCCAACACTACCGCCGCATAAAACAGCAAAGTTTGTTCGGACTGATAATATATTTTTTCTAATCTTTAGTGCGCACATTTTATTAAACTTTTTAAATTTCAAGCACTTGAAAATTTTAAAATACGTAAATGTTGGAACATAAATTCACGTAAAAATTAAATCCTATTTTCTGAAATTTGAAAACTATTCTAATTTTGGCAGAAAAGTAAAAAAAAAAAAATACATTCTACTTTGAGATGTAGGAGAAGTCCTAAAATTTGTGCTGATCCATCCCATAGTTCTTAGAACCTTTTTTGGGTTAGATAAGTCGTAAACCTGATTAGTTCTTCCGTTAACTCCATCACCTTTTCTACTTTTTTAGTGTAATCATCTCTTAAAGAGTAAATAAAATGAAAATCAAGCTATTAGAACATACACCTCTCCCAATAGTTTTCCTACTGCTAGAAGTTTTACAGGGCAAACTGTCAAAAGGGAATCTTTCCCGAGAAAAGAAATCTTTTCTTATCTTTCAGGTGTCGAGTGACTTTTTTAGTGTAATCTCCTCTTATAGAGTAAATAAAATGAAAATGACGATATTAGAACACACTCTACCGATAGTTTTCCTGTTGCGGGAAGTTTTACAAGGCAAAATGTCGAATTTTTTTCTGCCCATTTGGCAGTTAAATATAATTAGACAAACATTTTGCTTATAAAAGAAGATTAGCAACTTGTTCTCATTCTTAACTAAATTAATTTACGCCCTGATATTTTATGGACCCGGCACCAAGTACAATTTCAGAAGTTCTATAAAGAGACTCTTAGATGCGCATAATAACCATTCTATTTCTTTGTTTTCGTTCCAAACTTATTTTTGGAACGGGTTTGAATGACAATCCGTTTGTCAACGCAATTCATTTTTCTATTTATGGAACAAATTTTTAGTTTAGAAACAGGGTTTGAAACAAAAATTTCTACTTCTCTATTTCTACAATAAAAATAGAAATAAGAATTATTTTCATCGCTCACTCCCTCTCTCTCAAGTCGCTCTCCTTGGCCGCCATCCGCCGAGCGGTTAGCAACCGTAGAAATTCCATGCTTGTTATCAAATAAATTTTCTGTTCCAGAATAGAGATTTTGTCGTTGTCAAACACGTTTCTTTACTGAGAAACTCATCCAGAAATATAAATAGAAAAAAATTATTTCTGTCTAAAACTTATTGCCCGGAAAAGAATGGTGATCGTTCGCACTCCTAACTTCTAGTAATTCGGTGAGGCTGCAACAATGGGCTCGTGCTTATCCGGGTGGATTGATCATTAGCGGGTTTGGAACCTTTGTCGTAATATCTAAAAGACCATCTTTGAACTAGGCCCAATCCAATCAAGTGGTTTGGGGATAGAAACTTGGGCCTATCAATTATGGGCTTGGCCCAAACGGCCCACTTCCTCAAATGACAGAGTCAGAGCTAGAGAACCAGAAGTCACGGCTTGAAAACCCCCCCGTCCATACTTGTCTTGGTCCCGAGCTCGAGCATTCAATATCGCTCGCCTCTCCTTCGCAGGCACAGATCTCCTCCGTTTCTCGAACCTTCTGTCCTGGGGTTCGTAGCGTTCTACCGCACCGTAGCTCGATCTCGCCCCGACTCGCCGATCGCGGACAGCCATGGCCGAGGATTTCGAGTTCGCCGACAAGGTCCCTCCATCGTTCGATGGCATGGTGCGTTTCTCTCTAGTGTGTCGACAATCGGAAGTTTTCGTGCTTCTGTTGATGGAATCTGGCAGATCTGTGCTATTTCGGTGAAATGTCTCGCCTTTCGAGTCCTGTATGTGGGAGGATTGGGCTTGCCTTCTGTGTTTTCATCTTCTCTGTGGAGAATTTGCGACGATGCTCGTTTGGGGTTTCGATGTTGCGCTTCTTAGTTCTCTGTGCCCTGTTTTCGTCCGGCTTTGAATATTCCGATGCATGCCTTTAATCTGGACCAATTGGAGTAATCCATTGCGAAACACTTGTGATGGCTTTGAGGAGTAGTGATTATTTCTGGAGTTTGACTTGTAGATGGACTCTTGATTTTTGAGTGTCTGTTTGTCTCTTATGGACCTAATGATCAGGAAGAGCCCAAGCAACTGTTATGTCATGCAATGTGGTTTGAAATATCAGCAATACTATTACTGATCTAAAAGATTTACCTTTCATTCTTGAGTTGGGTGACCTTCCATTTAGGTTGAATTTTCGAACATGCATTCATGTCCGAACATTAAACTCCATCACCCTTCATTTTGCTTTGGTTCTTCCACGAGATTGTAAATGCTTGCCCTCGAAGTTGATCTCTTTCTCAACTTAGAATTCTTAATGGAACTAGTGAAATGGTATGAGGTTGGACTAGCTTTGTGACCCCAGAGACAGAGAGGGAGAGGGAGGAGAAATTAGACACATGCATATCGTGTAACAAGGAGGCTGCAGTATCAGGATTCCTTTTAACTTGGGGCCCTTTTCCTTTGATAGGTGGAATCGGAAGTGTGTTTCGCTTGATGGAGGTAGCTCGTAGAATGAGATGTTAAAATAAAAAAGCCTTTGATTTGTCAGCAGATGATCTTTTCGATTTACTTGGATTCTTTTACCTACCTTTCCTCATTCTTCTTGTCGAGGCAATTACCAAGTCAAGATGTGCTCTTGATACAAAAGCTTTTATCAATAGCTTAATTTTGAAATCTGAAAATCCAAGACTGGCAGTTGCTTTTGCCTCTTTTTTCCCCTTCAAAAGCAAAAGTATGTTCAAGTTGCTTGATCACCAATAAGGCTAATATTTTGAACTTTTGTGATGAATATTCTTCGTTCCAACATCATCACTATGATCCCAAAACTTGAAGCCAGTCCCTTCCATGGGTTGGATCTAGGATCTTCCCATGGGACTTTCATGGGTTGGATCTCTAAGACCTTTCTCTGGAAAAAGGGAGTCTCGCAAATAGGCCACCTAGCTGGCAACTATTGTTTGCTTGAAGATTGATTGAGTTCTCATCAAATCTGGCATGAGTTGATACCAGTTAATCTATTCTTAGCCTTATGCTTCTATCTTTTAATGATCTTCTGGATTGTTTGATTATCCGTGGCTTAGTGATTGTCATTGGTTGGATCCAAGAACTTCCCCGTAATAAATGAAGCCTTGAAATAGGCCATCTAGCTTGTAATTTTTGGAAGGTTGAAGCTTGGTCACGTTTGCATTAGTTTATACTATTAAAGATACTGAGCTATATGCTTCTTTTCTTTTGATGATCCTCTCAGATATGTGAGTATTCTTGGCTCATCTGCGAGAAAGAGACTTTCCATTTTCTCATTTTAAGATACAAATTTTGGTACTCACGTTAAAGGGAACAAGAGAATGCTATGAATGAAAGGTGGTTATATTCTCTCTTCTAATCTATTGATATGGAAATAACTAAACTATGTCATGTAGGGAAATGCGGCTGCAGATGCTGGAGGGCTCAACCCGGGATTGATCGTGCTGCTGCTGGTAGTCGGGATTCTATTGGTATTTCTTGTCGGGAACTATGTACTTTACGTGTATGCTCAAAAGACCCTTCCTCCTAAGAAAAAGAAGCCAGTCTCTAAAAAGAAGATGAAGAAGGAAAAACTGAAGCAAGGGGTTTCTGCACCAGGAGAGTAGAACACATGCTTCCTATTTAGAGGCACAATGTCCTTGATCCAGAATTTTTCCTTTATCTGGCATTTAAGACACTATTGGATTGCCTTAAAGATTGTTTTACCTTGTTCTTGTTGGGTGCAGCTGGTAAAATAAGTTGCTAAAATGTTGTTTAGCCTAGGATTAATTAAGGAATGTTACTTAGACATCCTGTGTCTTTTCATATATAGTCGCAGCCACTGCAATCATCATTTAAGATCGGTCCGTCACCCAACTGCTTGCTGACCTGCATTACATCATGTTGGAACTTGGCTTGCCATTGTTTCGGGGAGAGGGAGTTAGAGATGATTCTAGTGCGAGGAGAATGAACATGCAAAGCTTAAAACTAGGGGAGGTGCCCTACAGACCCCACCTTCGGTAGGAAATGAGAGATTATGGATTCCATGAAGAGTTGAGTGTTATGCTCGTGACTTTGTGGTTTCTTAATGTTGGCTACCTAGTAGAATGTCACAGTTATCGGAAGGAAGTTGGTTGTTGACTACCGTAGGACATTTCATTTTCGACCTTGTAGGAAAGGGAGGTGTTCTGATTTGTGAATGGGTTCCCTCTTTTCTTTTAACGAGTGGACTATTCGGAGCAAGAAAGGTGCTCTTCCTGATATATCTGCCTTAGATTTCAATTGAGCCATGTTGAGAGGTTGTCCCGGCTTTCAAAACCTGCCATTGATTGCTATGAGCCCACGGGGAGGATGCCAACATTGTTTGACTTGGGAATTTTTGCACTGCAAGCCCTCCACTTTTATGTGCATATTTTAATCGAGTTCCAAAAGTACAATTGGTTTAATTAAGTTGCATAACTTTTTTTTTTTAAAGTGCAAAATGGAGGGCTAAACATTTCAATTGGTTCAATTAAGTCTTCAACGACTTACATCTGTGCCCTATTTTCGTTCTCTTCCTTATTCGAAAAGGATGGTCACATAAATAAAAAGAGGTAGCTTGCTTCTCCCCTTTGACTGATGGTGCTTTGTATAGTGGTCAGCCTTCCTACTCTAATGTCTCCTTGACCGAAGATCTCTTTATAAGTAAGGGTTCAAGAAGTGACAAAAACTTGTGCAAAGGATGTTTTCTTTTTGGCCTTCTCCTATTGAAAGGAGAAGGGAGAGAATTTAACCCTTTCCTCCTATGGCACTTTTTTGTTAGCCAAAGGTAGTGGTAGGCGGGGGCAAAGCCTGCCTTTTTGCTTCACGAATGAGAGCAGATAAATTATGCAATTAAATTCTAAATTTCTAGAGAAAGGTGCGATTTAAGGATGTCATGTGCACGCAATGTTCGAGTGCCGCGTGCATAATATGATTTGTTGTTCATTAAAATAATTTGATTGCGCGCTTTTAGAAAGTGTTGTATTTATTCCTCCGTCCCTAATTAGAGAAAATTTCCTCCGACCATGTCTCCTTTTGTTTTGTTACAATTAATGACCATCACCAATGTGTAAGCTTAACTATTAACAAAAGTCGGTAATATCCATATTTGTAATTTTAGAATCAAAGATATGGTTGGAGGAATTTTTTTTTTTTAAACCTCAAATTTCGGAAAATGAAGCCCTTTTGAAAAAAACGTGTAGGATTTGATTAAACAAATTGAAAATTTAGATTTCTAGTTCCATTCCACAAATAAAATTTAAGACTTCCGAGGTACGTACTCCCTTCAGCTTATGTAGCATCGTTATCAAGATGATCCTATGGCGGGAAGATTGGGGAACACGATTTGTCAAAGCCCTCGAGTAGAGGGACGTTGGTGTTAATTGCTAGACACAATTAAGGATTGGGGCGAGCTTGAGACCTTATGGATGTGAAATGTGATGTCCTAACTCGATATGTATTACTAAATTGTCCTTGCCTTCTTTATAATCCAGATTGTATTTAGTAAATCTACAAAATCATTCAACCCTACTAGACTTTTTGACGTTTTCTAGGTTTACTTGATGGTTAAACTCGAAATTTGAACTCAAAGGATCGTTTAACAAATTATTCTTACTTTCCTTTCAACCCAAAAAAAAAAAAAAAAAACTATTCTTACTTTGTTTAAAAGCTCAATATTACTATATAATTTTGTGAACCCACATATAAAATCAGTTGAAAATATAACATTTTCAGTTATAACCACACTTAAGCCTAGGTTCTCATTTCAGGATTTGTTTTTTTCTGGTCGAATCTCATTTTTAGGATTTTAGATTGTAGATTTTTATGATCTGTGATCGTGATTGTTATTCCATCTTGTGTTATGTAATTGCGTAGGTTTTCTGATTGAAGAACCACAATGCATAAGTTCCGAGAAAACATCAGCATTTCTAGATCATATTATATAATATTCTTCTAGTGTCTCGTATTTTTTACGAAAAAAGTATGGGTATCCGACTACTTTTTTTTTTTTTTTTTTTGTGTGGCCAGAAAAGTAGCTTCTTTTATTGATCACCCAGGTTCAAAACACGACAGGCCCAAAGCAGGGGCATCGCAACAAAGAAGTTCCCATAAGGTTTGAGGGGGATTAGACAACCAAGACTTGGGAAGAAAATTAGAGTATCACACCAGATCTGTCTCGAAGAATGTCGGCTACCGTCACAACTCCACTCTCTGAGTCGAAAGAACCATCTATATTTATCTTGAGGGCACGATCCTTCGGCGGAATCCAGGCTGGCTGCGGGTAAATTTGATTTCTTACTCTGTTCTCGCTAACCTTGCTCCATCTTCTGTAATTGCTGAGTAAAGCTTTTGCTATGCTGATTAGGGATTCCGAGTTGGGGATTTTCCCTCTAAAGATACGATCTTTGCGGGCTTTCCAGATGGACCAGATCACAGATGCTATTTCTTCGATGTGAAGGGAGTTATCAGTTCTACTCTCTTCAAGCCATCTCTCCATTCTTGAAGTATTTGTGGCTGATGTTTATATGTTTATTGTAGGGTAGCTCCAAACTGATTCCGTCCATGGACACTGGAGGAAAAGATGTTTTGTTATTTCTACCTGTTGTTGGCATAAGGGGCAGAGGGCTTCTTCAATAATTTTGCATTTGAGTAGATTTTCTCTAGTAGGGATAGCATTATGACAAACCCTCCAAAGAAAGATTCTGACCTTAGGGGGCTTGTAGGTGCCAAATTTGGTGCCATAGTTTTCGAGAAGGTTTGAAAGAGGTGGATGGCGTCACGACCTAAAAATCGAGTTTCTAGGCTAATGGATTATTAAGCTAATTACCTAATTAACTTACCTCGGACTCTTCTAAGTTCATATTAAATCGCAATTTACGGTTCAATATTTAACATGTAAATGATTTAATTTAGAGTCATCACTAATCAATTCATGGTAGATTGATTAGACACCTAAATAAAGTATCGAGAGAAATACTTCAATTATACGAATCGAGATTTTAAGTTCGGAGACTTGGTTATACTAATATTTATATTAATGTCCTTTCGGTATCCATTTCACGAAAATTATCTAAGTTGGCAATTTTCTAAGATTCTGCTTCAAAATTTCAAAGGTGTAATTATTTTTATTTTTTGATTTTTTATTTAAATGAATGCAATGCATGAGTGTAATTGTATTATGAGAATACAATTAGTGTAATGACATGATAAGTGACGAATATGACATGAATGCATGACGAAATTTTTTAACTTTTGAATCTCAAAGACATGCAAAACAACATGAATTCTAACCTACATGTTATACAAAAATAAAAATAAAAAATGACGTGAATTTAATCTAAATGACATGTTATATTGGACTAGACTAATCTACTAATTTAAAATAAATGAGTCTTATTCTAAATGACATATGAATGCAACATGGCATCAATGACTTATCAAGTTTATGACATGACGAATAATACGACATGTAATAAAATAATATGACAAAATGACATGCCAAACTATATGATATGACGGATTTTAATGACATAGCAAAATTATATGGCTAATCAATGCAAGCATGACAATGACATAGCGGTTATGCGACTAGGTCTATATGAAATGCATATGTGAAATAAAATATTCAACCTACAATGTTCTAAACTATATGCAAGCTACATGAATGAGATATTTTTGGTGTTTTGAATGGATTTTTTTTAACGTAACAAATCGAATCACTAAACAGATAATGCATAATCTTTTTCAAAAATATCTTCCTATTCGAATTAGATAACGGATTGGATCGAGGAATCAAATCTGGTGGTTAAGATTAGATATCTAGATCCCCATGCCATCGAGACAAATCTCAAGGTCGAGATTAGTCCCAATTTACTCGTTGTTGGTAGGGAATCACCCTTAATTCGAATTGGTTTTCTAATCTAAAAATATACCGAAGATACCGAAAAAGTCGAATGGGCAACTATCATATATTGCAATATCAACGGGATAAAATCTTGCCTAATCGAAATATCATCCAAAAATTCATAACAACAATAAAAAATCGAGCAGATTGAAATTGTACCTAATTTGAAATATTTCAGATTTGTTTTGTTTGCCGTTTGAACGAGCGGACGGCATAGCTCGGGATGGACGCATAGATTGCAATTGACGGCTCCGGTGGGATCGGGACAAGACCAGGCTTGGGACTTGCAATGGCGGCGATTGGATTGGCCGTAAGACTGCGATTAGTTTGGCGATGTCGGCATAGGCGAGCGGTGGCGATGTCGGCAAATGAGCGGTGTTTGACGACGCTCGAAGGAATGGCACTACATGGGCATCGGAGGATGCG
The DNA here is from genome assembly GCA_021437795.1 of Rhodamnia rubescens. Taxonomy (NCBI): domain Eukaryota; kingdom Viridiplantae; phylum Streptophyta; class Magnoliopsida; order Myrtales; family Myrtaceae; genus Rhodamnia; species Rhodamnia rubescens. The sequence goes on along the minus strand of JAILYA010000117.1, from coordinate 608,378 downwards.
TGATGGATGAGCGTGAAGACGGGAGGCACGACCCTCGCAAAGTCACAGTGACGTGGTTTACCCTTGAACTTGGTAAATAACCTCCCCAATTACATAGCTCATGATTCTCTACTTTATGGAGGTATGGACCTAGACATGGCCACGAGCCGATTTGGGCTCGGAATCAGCCCGTTGGCCGGGACCGGCGGTTTCTAATCGGAATCGGCCCGGCCCCTCACGGGCTAGTTACAGTTTTAAAAAATTCGAACCTGGCCGTTACGGGCCGATTCCGAACCGCCAAAAAAAACAAAAGGAAAGAGCCATGGCTCTTTCCCCACAGCCGGAACCGCCCCTTCAAGGGCCGGTTCTTGTTCAAGCATGGCCACGAACCGGAACTGCCGGTTCATGAATCGGAACCGACGGTTCACGGCCCGTGATCATGTCTATATGGACCTTGTGTGTGCCAAGCAAAAGAAAAATGGAAGGCCTTTCTGTCTCTTTGTGCTTGCAGTAATCCCTCACCCTCTCACTTTTTAGCCATGTATCAGAACCTGTGATGTGGCTTTCCTTCAGATGTCTCTGTGATGGGGACATATGCACCGAGAGGAAAAAAAAAAAAAAACCTTCCTCTCTCTCTATTGCTCAAAGCGTCAATTGTGTGCTAAAAGCTCTCTCTCTCTTGCCTCAGTTCTCTCTTGTGACCCCTTGGACGACTCTCCTTTTTTCAACGAAGCCTCTCCCCCACTTTTTCTTTCTCGGTTTTCTATGGACGTACTGTCAAGCTCCCTTCCTTCTCTCTTTGTGCCGTGCAGTTGTCCAGGAGCTCCCCCAGTGAAGAAGAACGTGAGTGCCTTTTTATAGACAAACACCACATTGGGCTTTTTCAAAAAAAATCAAATCTCTCTTCGTATCTTTTGGGAAGTACGAAGCTGTTGGAGTTGTTTTGATCCGTGGGATTTGTCGAGAATTTCCACAAAGATCACTTGAGCTCTTTCCATGCAATCTATTCTATTTCACTCATATTGCCGCAATCGTGTCTACGCTCTTCACCGTTGGCCAATTCATGAGTATTGATCTTTTGCCGATGTTTCTTCAACCATATCCTCGTTGATTTTGAATATCGAAAATATGCACCATCTTACCAGATTTTCAACCTTCTTTTTCTTGTGGTTACTTCCTTAAGTAAACGGTCATGCACAAAGATCATAGGGCTATGCTGATTCCCTCAAATCTTGGTCAACAGACTAAAGATTTCAAAAATTCAACTTCCACGTTTGATTTAGGCTACATAGATGAATTATGGGCTTATTCCAATTAATCAAATTCTAAACCATTCATTTAAGCCCATCAATCGTCGACCCGATGAATATGCGAAATGTATGAGGCCATGTCCACATTACTAGCTCAAGTCCGTTTCTATTTTCGGTTCAATTAAATACAAAATGCAATGCCCGAATGACAAAATTAAATGTGAATAATGACTTTTTTTTTTTGTGGGAACTAAAAGTAATTCCTGATTTTTATGCGAATTAATGACGGAAAAATTTAGTGAAATTTAGGTGTCAACGAATGGTTGGTATAGGTCAGTGCTTATCGCTCTTCTTACGGAGTGCGTTATATGCACTTTTCACCGAGAAAACTCTAGATTTAATAGCTATCCAAATTAGTTTGTCGTCTGTAGAATGAAAACTGAGCGGAATTGCTAAGATCTCATTGACTAATTGGACGTCAAAAAGCTCCCTTAGAGTCATCTCATCCCATTTGGGAAAACTCCGGTTTATCAAATCAGCCACTTTCGTGGGATCATTACGGTTGGCTGGTCCTCCTATGATTCCTTGCCTCAGCCATTTGTCTTCACAGATATTGATATCCCTTCATGTACCGACCGACCATCTCACCTCGTCAGTTGTAGTATCTCTACCTGTTAAAATACTATGCCAACCCCAAGAGGGGGCAAGAGCCCTTATCTGCCTACCAGAAATTCCTCCTTGGAAAGTGTAGGCCTTGTCGTAAGCTACCCCACTAAGAGTTCTGATGCTGTGCTAAGTGCCACGCTTGTTAGGGTATCCGACTACTTCATTGAGTCAAGATTCAGATGAAATCGGCCGTCTCAAACCCATGCCACTTCCATCCCTGATCATCATCCCAGGCAGGCGTTGCTTCTCTATCATCATAGATGTGCAAAGTGATTGTGCTCAACTCGTAGGGAGTTCTACAAAGAAAGTTTCAAAATAGTGTACTGCTGTCCAAGCCATATTATTCCTCAATTATTTTGTAATAATTCAAGGAATGCTAAAATTCGTGTGTTATACTTCTTACTTAGTAATATGCCTGGTTCTGATAGGTGCTTAGTTGAACCCACTAGCTCAAATAATCATTTCTGGCGTCTCTAATATATTTAATAAATTAATTTGAAAGACGAGTCTTGATATCTCTAATAGGGGGTAAGCAAATCGGACCGGTGGTTAGATTCCCTGTTCTAGATGAGTCCGATCCGGTTTTCGGTTTTTAATATTGGAACCGGTGGCCGAGCGATCCGGTTCCCGGTTCCAAGGACATAGAACCGGCCGAACAGCCTGATCGGGACCGGTCGAATTTTAAAATAAGAGGCTTGGAGGTTGGCACAAGTATATTGAAACTATATCATGAGATCATATGCTACCGAGCATCCTTATCGAAAACAGAACATTTCAACCTCGTGTAGTATAAGTCTCCAATAAGTATCATCAAGAATGTAACCTAAGAAATCCGTAATCCCGAAACCTAAAGCTACAAGAAAAAACCCTAGTTCTTGAAAACTTGAAGCACGCTAAAGTCTACGCACAAGAATTCAATTCACAAACCGAAGCAATAATTACATAACCGAACTCCAGCTCCACAAAGACATGAAGGAACAAGTATAAGAGCATAAACAGATTCGGTTTCATATTCTACTAGGACCGGTACAGCGGGAAATGTTCAATCGCCATTGCGGTTTCAGTTTTGGTTCCTTAGAATCGACCGGGATCCGAACATGACCGACAGTCTAGTCCGATTCTCGGTTCCCAAGGTGACCGATCCCATCCCCAATTCCGAAAAATGAGAATCGGGACTATCGGTCCGATTTTCGGTTCTTGAGGGAAACCGGACCTAACCGGGAATCGATCTTCTCTAAGAACTTGTTGCACTCATCATAAAAGTACGAAATATTTATGCCCTCTCCTCTGCTATTTTTATCATTCTAGCAATTTGGAAAATTTTCAAATAAGGGTATTAAGTATCTTCATTTTCTCAAAGAAGGGCCAACGGAACTTGTTTCAAATAAGAAACTAAAGTCTTCTTTTGATCCCAAAGAAGCATCTAACTAAGGGTATTTTCGTCAATTTGCTTATTATATTTTTGTTCCTTTTTCTTTTCCCATTTCTTTTTTTTTCTTTGTTGCGATCGCCGAGGGCCCGATGACCCTTGCCCGGTCTAGCGAGGGCCCGAAGTAACCTTTGCCCGGATCCGGTTTGGGCCGGCCTCTCCCGTGGTCGGTAGCCCTCGCCGCTAGTTGGCCACCTGCCAAAAGGAATGGGAAAAAGAAAAAAGGAAAGGAAAAAAAAAGAAAAAAATACAAAATAAAAAGACTAATGATGAAATGCCTTTGGTTAGACCTTTCGTTGAAACATTGAGGGCGCTTCAAAGCTAAATCGACACGCGACACAAGACACAATGCGACGCGACACGACACGCCGACACGTTATTCTCAAAAATTAGAAAATTCTAATACGTTAGGACACGTTGTATATTAAATATATATTTTTACATATACACGATAAATTATCATATATATATATATGTGTGTAAAATATTGACGATAAGTTTCTTCTTCTTCATTTTTTAGTATTTATGATTAGATTTTTTTTTTTTTGGCTAGCTAGGTATGTTAATTTCAGGGTGGTTGAATATATGACTTAAGTATATAAATTTTTGATAAATTTACATTTTGACCCATAATTTATTAAAATGCTTAAAATTGACCCTATGCATATCAAAATGGCTTATCGGGATGCGGGAATCGCGTGTTCTTTGGCGTGTCTGGAGAGCACTAATCACGTGTCGGTCACATTCGAAGAGTATCGGAGTGTCGGACACAACATGAAGGCACTCGGAAAGTGTTAGTGCTTCCTAGACTTCAAGCCCTCATTTGAAATAGGCTTTTGAGAAAATAAAAGTATTTCATGTCCTTAATTGAAATTTTTCCTTGCAATCTTACCGTGATCTATCACAGACTCTTACTCATACTACTCTTAGACTAGGTCATACCATATAAAGAATCCCACTCATGATTGATCTTAAAAATAATATACCAAAAAAGAGTTAAATATTATATATAGAATGCAATCACCTCTCAATTTTTTTCAATTGGTGCAATCTGAAACAAATATAATCTATCCTATACCTTTCAACCGGCACAATCAAATTTCGAACACTCATTATGTCTCAAACCTTTATTGAAAAGTACAATTTGATACTTTCAGTTTAGGCATTTTTTAACATAAGCTAGTCCTGATCTAATTCATTTGAAAGGACTTGAGTTTATTAAAAGAAATGCTTCGTGGCTCGATTGCATTCCGTGATCAGGTTTAGGGAATTTCAATGAACTTCCTCGTTGATCTTCAAAGTCGTCACTGTCATTTTTGGGCAGTCCAACATCCACAGCAATAAGCAAGCACACCTAAAAATTTCCACCTTGAATTCCACCAAGAGAGAAGCAAAGCAGAAGCTACGATAAAGTGAATAACCTTAACCGTGTAACAGAGAGGTATTACCATATAAATACGAGACATGATATACAGAGCATTTATTTATAGCTGGTTAAGACCAAGCATACATTTCATCACCATTTCTTTAGTACAATAGGAGGTCGGATAAGTCCACAACTGAAGAAACCACACGTACAGTCTGCACATAGACAGGCTGGTTTTCATATAGATGTAGAACGCTTAAGTCCCACGAGCCATAGACTGCTCGCCTGGTGGAATCATCACCAAGACTGGATGTGCATTGAATCCGGGATGAGGAAGCCTACGACGGAGCTCACGTCCCTCCTGGCAGAGAGCACAGGGGTGGCATAAGACATGAGTTAGCACATCGCACCCCGATTCACAGCGCTCTCGCTGCACCTCGTCCTCCACACAACTCCCACAGCATCCACATGACCTGTGAAGTGCCTCACAGCTACCCTGTTTAGGTAGCAAAGACCCACGAAGCATATAGTCAGTCGTCACTTGATTCTGTACAGTTCAATATAAGACAAGGAAGAGCTCTTAAGTAAACCAATCTCCTATGTATAGACCTCATAAAGCCGCATCCAAAAGTTAAATCTATTTCTGGATCACAAGGCGATCTGCTCTTGCTACCTTGACCTCAAGCCAATCATATTTAAAGCAGCAATCCATCAGATTCATTCTGTATTGTTCGAATGATGAACAAAACCCAGCAAAAAACTATCGTAAACTTTCTTCCTTCCTAAAAAACTGACCAAATTACTCTCGTCAACCAAACCATTCCCCACAAAACATGTTGTAGTGATTCTGGTTACACTAGATATTAGATTTGAATTATATTCCTGCATAAACCTAAATTACCCATTTACACTTATTTCAGTAAACACAAATTAGGCACTCATCCCCTTTTATTTAAATATCTAATTTCTCAGTTTCATTTTCGATAAACCAGACCAAGTAACTGATCCCAGGAAGTCCTTTAACTGTTTTAAAATCTCCACATTAGGCTCTTGCACAATGAAAAACCCTATGATACAACAGTATATAGGTCTTGACCATCACTTTATAACCTCTTCACATATTCAAAATGCTTAGCATAGATGATAATTGTTGCCATACCGCTATAGTCATCCCAGGTCCTCTTCAGATGTATGAGCAGCAGTAAGAAATGCATATAGAAAATGCTATAATTACATAAGCGTCACATGGATAAAAAGTGTCTGTCAACAACATATTACATAATAAACATTTCTACTTTAATCTGACATACAAAACGGGATACTTCAGTTAAGTGAATCCAACTCCACGCCAGAAGAAAAAAAAAAAGGATACAACTTCAGAACACAAGGCTGTAGAATAATCATAAAATCATAAACTAAGAGGCCGTTTGGTTATGTTTAAGTGATTTTTTTTAAAGATAAGAAACAGTTTTTGATATGAAAACACTGTTGGGATGGTGGTTAAAGATAAAATCAGTTACTTCAAAAACAAAAATCAACATAACCTATTGTCTTGAAAGTAAATAATTATTTTTGTCCATAATCAGAAAAAAAAACCCTGTTTACCTGTAATTTCAGATTAATGGAGGGAAATTTCGACACCACAAAATGGCAAGTCTCTTCTATTAGAAAGACAATATGCATTTTCTTCTTCTTCTTCTTCGTAAAGAAATCGGTCGTGATTCCTTGAACATATCCTCAAGATTACTCAGAAAAATGCAGTCTCATAGGTGCCAATTTTTTAAATTCAAAGATGGTCTTGTAAATGATAGATTTGTACAATTACCAAAGTTCATCTAAGTTTTAATATGCATTGCAGTAAACTTCACACATCTGTACAAACCCGTTGACTTTTTTCCTTTTTATTTTTGTCCACTAATTATATAAATATGGAATAATTATTATATACTAATAGCACTCTTTCATATTTAAATATTAACATTCTGCTTTGGCTGGTCGATAATGTTTTCCACATGATAATCCATGTTTAAGACAATTAAGTTCATTTCACTATATTGGATTTGCTTATTCTTCTTATTGCTAGAAATCAAGTGAAGAAAATGGACCAAGAGTATAATGCTATACGGGGAAAAAATATCATGAGGCAATAAAAATTAATAACTGGTTGTAAGACATGAATAACATTGTTTAATGAAAATGATGTAAAATAAACACTTCACACTAAGCGTAACCTAACACTGTCTTTTATCACAAGACATTTATACAAACTAAAAAACAAGTTAAATGATTTTATTGTTTCTCAAACATACTTAGAAGTAAGCAAACATCCTAAGTTGTTGCCTAGTTCTTCAAGAAAACTGGTTCAACTTTTGGAAAGTCATGGAAGCTCCAATGGAGCGTCTTGTGACCTTTTAGAAATAGATACAGTTGAATAAGTGAAAGCTGATTTTCAGGGAATAACTAAGGCACATTTTTACAATTTTTTTCGTCCCAACTTTTCAAAATAAATGCAAATTTATTTGAGGACATTAATTTTTACTGTTGAAGATTAAACTAACACCTAAATCATATCAAGTAAATCGATTCTGCTAAACACTACACAAATTTAATTTTGTTTCCCAAAATGCCTATTCTGGTCATATTTACAGGACAGCAATCATGTAGAATAAGGCAAGAAAGTTCAAGCAAAAAAATTTAAGAAGAAATTAATTGGCCAATGAGGGGGAAAAGGGCTTAAGAGGAACCAGTATTGCCCATCCCAAGTGGGATAAATTGGGACTAAACAACTTGTTGCACGAGGATCACAGCCGATTGCATAATTCATTTGCAATTGCAAGGGTGGTGAAGAGACGGATGCTAACGAACCTGTTGGGCCAGCATCAGAACAGATTGCATGATTGACTCACAAGATGGTCCAGAGAAAGGGTAGACCCTCATGAAGACGATAATCTGTTAGATCCTCATGATGACTATAATTTCTATTGATGATGATATTCGCAGATCCTCCCTTAATCTACCTACTAGCCGCTATTATATAAAATGAATAGAAATATAAGTCTTCTTTAAATGGGGTTGGAGTGATAAATTCGGCCAAATACTGGATGTATTTGCACATGCAAGGGGAGGACGGAAGGCATATGTCGGGCGCAGTACAGGGCCCAAGCCCTGCCCACCCGTTGCTAACCCTAAGAGTCATACAAGGATCAATTGTATTTTCACAAATCATGGGCACTCATCAGGCTAATCTGTTGAGATTGACAACTTTAGCCAAACATGAAGTGACATGTCAGTTCACATCATAACCTTGAGATTTCCTGACTCAACTAAACTACAATGTGAGTACCTCATGAATCTAACATTACTTCCGCAGTTAAAAAAAGAAAAGAAAAGAAAAAGCATCAATCCTTGGAGAAAAAAAAATGAGACGTTGGCACAGTTGCCTTCCAAAAGGGCAGAAGTTATACCAGTAGCTTCACCAGAATGTGCGACTAGTGGTTTACTCAGTCAACAAACTTATCTCATGATAATAGGAGAAAGTGCCAGGGAAGAATAGACAGGTAAAAGAATTACTTGCCTCTAGATTAAACTTGCGACGAATAGCAGTGCGGCTAAGAAATGAAAACATGGGTGCAATGCAGTTGAGACCATAGAAGGCATTTCCAATCAGATAAAGGCCAGCATAAGACAAGCAGTGAGTCGCAAAAGTCCCAGAAGTGCTTCCAAGTCTCTCAACATTTGTTCCATAAAGCACACAGGGAGCAACGCTTCCAAGAAGACCTAGTCAGGTCATGATAGAGAGAAAATATGATTAAAAGGATCCATAATATCAAAAGCCTCTAGAAAAGGAATACAAGCAGAATGACCTTTGATATAACAAAAATAAATTAATGCTGGTAGCAATATCTAAATACTTAACACAGTTAGCCTGAGGAATCCCTTGCTAACATATTCAACTGGATAACCCCATCTGTGCTTTCTTTGAAAGCAGTAATATCTTTTGATCTAGAAATCAGCAAATATAGTACATTCAATAACATTTTCAGCAAGCATAGTCCCCACCACTTAAACACTGAAAATTTCAAACCTAACATAATAAAATGTGATTTCTTCAAAAGACAGTAAAATTTCTTCCATTCCACTTTAGTTTCCTAGAGTCATCCACGAAATCTATCACAACAAGAAGATTACAATTTCAGAAGTTCAGAACAACCTCAATTAAACACAACTAAAAACTGGCCCACAAAAGGAAAAAAAGAAAGTAAAACTCTCTCTCGTCTAAAGATTGTACATGACCTACAATGCATCATGTCCCTTAATAGGTACTCATTAAATCAACAAAAACAATTCGCATGCAAAAGCAAGGAATTATAGCGTGGACGTTGTGGAAGTGGGGTGTGACAGACATCATGTGAGGGGTTGAAGGCATTGTGACGTGAATTTTGTGACACTTGCACATCATGGATGAAAAATAAACAGTGATTGTTTTATTAAAAAACTGCAAAATTCTAACTATATAACATATAGTTAAACACAAATATAAATTTCTACTAGAATAAGCTTAATTAAAATAGATATAGAAAATTCATAAGTCCCACCGCTTCTCTCTCCACTCTCTCTTTTGTTGTTCCTGATGGAGAGAACACAGCTAAGAAAACAGAGATGTGTCCCATCGATCAGACCAAAACCCACAAATCTCAAGACCGATCAAGATCCAAAACCCACAAATCCTTTATGATTTTCACTTCAATATGCATTTTAAGAGAGCGTCGACCTAGTTTGAGGAATACAAGTACTCACATCTGAAATCAGAGCCTTTGAGAGCTCCGTACACTTGTTTTCTCTTCAATCTTAAGTTCGTTTGAGCAAGACTGGTCGCTTAAAGAGAGAATCCAAGGTGGAATGCCCTGAAAAGTCTCGATATTCTCTGCATCTTCGTTGATAACGGGCGCTACGACGTTACAGGCTGTTACGAAACCGTCATGTAATGGCTGTAGAGGCTACTGTGGTGAATTAAATGAGCACAGCCACCGTGATGCGCAACAGATGCAGCAGCTGCCGATACTGTTACTCAACGGCCCTTAAGACCGCTTTTTAATTACTAGCCAAGGACCTCCCAGGTAATAAAGCCAAATCGATCTAATTTCAGCAATAAATCGCACCAACTAGACAAAATCCCACCGCCAAAGCTAATTGAATCTAATTTCAGCTACAAACTCGATTAGAAAGCACGACTAATCAAGCACCAAACCAACAAGTCAATGACCAAATTCACCCACAGATACCACAAAATACACAGCCAAAAAGCAGCAATCACACAAAAATCCCTACTCAGGAATCGAGAGAGACTCACAAACTTCGAGGTCGCTGCTGCAGAACTCATCGTTGCGACCGAGGCAAGCGAAGAGGCTCGAGTTCCACTGATTCCGCTCCATCGGCTCGCCCATCACGCTGCCGTGAGCCAGCGGCAAGCCATCAGCGGTCCAGCGGAATCCGCCGCTGACGGGGACAAGAACCGTACCGTTCGGAGCTGGAGGTGGCGCGGCGGCGTCGGTCACCTGGCTGGGCTTCTTCGCATCGTCTGCGACCTCCTTCTCCAAGAGAGGGCTCGATTCCTCGAGACTAGGGCAGTTCTTCTCGTCGATCTTCGCCATTTTCAGCGAGGGGAAGGACTATCGAGAGGCGGAGAGAGGATGGCTTTTGTTGGATCCGGGACGAGCCGAGGAGGAGGAGGTTACGAAGTCGTTTTCCCTTGTCCTTCGAGGCTAACCGCGTGATTTTAATCGAGACAATTGACCAAAAAAAAAGCCAGCCCAGAATTGACGCTGGTTAGGAAGCGCCGAAGCGGAGTCGTTGATGAAATTTACACATTTCTCCTTAGTCTTCAAATTCTTACACATGGCAATTTGCGGGAATTTTTAAAAAAAATAAACAAAAACAAGCTAATGAAAATTGTTAAAAATTGATGAAAACATTGATAGAACTGATAAGACATTTTAAGAGAAAGAAAAAAACACCTGAATTTCACCTAATCTTTTTTAATCATTTTTATATAAAAATTAGAGCCAATTTTTTAATTCTAACAAAAATAAAAAAAAAATCATTTTTCATATTTTTGTAGCATTCATGCGTTACATTAGCATTGTTGCGGATCGACGGTGCAAGATTGACCTTAATTTGATAAGCAATTTGGACCGGAGCGCATGAAACTTTCGGCATTAGCGAAGGAGTGTGCCGAAAAATAGAAGGCTTTTTAGGCTTAATTTTGGACTTAATTCAGCCCATTAATTTTAATCAATTAAAATGGCTTTTAATCAAAGCTTTATTAATTGAAGAAAAGAGAAAAGAATTAAGCCCCGAAAGCCCATTGAAACATTATGGTTGAAAATTCTTAATTGAAATTGCCAATTGAAAAAAATTGAATTATTAAAAGAAAACTTGGGTAATTAAGCCTGAGAACAAGAAACCCTAGTGGTTTCCTATCAATAGAGCCTCTAGGTCTTCACGTAAAAGAGGGGGGTGATTCAGATTTTCTTTTACGCCCCAAGAAGGGAGTTCTCTCTCATCTTCATCTAAGGAGGCCATTCCGAATTCGGCACAACGTTGAGAGAAAAAACAGCGGGAGGAAGAAAGAGAGAGGCAAGTTCCTCGGACGAGAATGCAAGAGATCGTGATAGACGGAGATCTACTACTTGGATATTATTTCTCTTTAGCCAATGGAGCAATTAGTTGGATGTCCAAATTACAATCGTGATTGCGTTATCTACTACTGCAAGACGGAGTATATTGCAAAGAATAGATGCATGCAAGGAAACCTATTCGAGAACAATCTTCAAGTGGGAGAATGTAACAATAGAAAAATAGGGGCTAATTGCCCATGACACCCATGACACCCCTCCACTACTTTTGTGTGTGTAACCATCCTACGTTTAGGAGAAAAGAAAAGGGAAATAGGTGTAAGCTTTTTAGTTTGGGAGTTTTTCTTTGTATTTTGCTCTACATTTTGCGTCAATGATGTTTGGGGGTCTTAGATCTCTTATGAAGGGAATCTTGGGTGTGCAATGTCTCCGAGTTGTGAGAGTTGTACTGTAAAAAGGTTCATTATTGAGAGTGCGACCCACTTGTTTGGGGTTTGTCGCGTTAAGAGGTGTGCATTATAATTTTTCCCGGTCATCAAAGAGAGTTCCGTGTAATTGCCCCGTGGATGTAGACAGGCCAACCTGTTGAACCATGTAAATCTGTATCTCTCCATCTTTACTTTGTTGCACTTGTCTTGTTTATCGTTTTATCCAACGCAAACATTGATTACGTGTGAAGAATTATCGCAACACATGTCAACCATTTTCAATTAAAATTGAGTGGATGGATTGAATTGACACAAATACAAAAAGTTTATGACTTTATTGGGAAAAAAAGATTTATAACTGAATTGATACAATTGCAATAAATTTAGAATTGTTTTGATAATTCTCCCACAAATTAAACATGCAAATATTAACTTTCAATATAAAAGGAACTAAAAGATTATCATTAAAGTTTAAAGGTTTTAGGGGAAACCAACTAGGGTTTTCAAATTAGGGCAAATCGAATTCTTTAGTGGGAATTCCACTTAGCTAAGGTTGTCTTCTTTACACAAGTGTTAACAACAAATGAGACAAAATTAAGCATTTCTCTAAGGACCGCGTTTTTTCCGCTCCCTCTTTCTGAGACACTCCCTTTTATAATATCTTGACCATTATATCCTTCGTGGGCACCACGTTTTTCGCATCCGAAGGTTCAAATGTTGTGCCCCGCCTTTTATTTGGTTTCTTCCTTTTTCTTTCCTTTCTGGCCCCACGCCTCCTCCTCCTCCTCCTCATCTTTATGGCTATTCTCAAGGCAACGACGGGGACAACGGTAAACAACGACGGCCTAGAAAAAGAAGACAAATCCGCTGCATCGCTCCAGCTGGAACATCACCACCTCCACATCAATCAACGAACCATTGCCATCCGCCAGCTTCCTTCCCAGGAGCTCTCCTTTTCAGGTGTGGCCTGCCACTGCCACTCTTCTCCACCTTCTTGACTCCAACATTTCCGACTCTGCAGCGAGCCCTCTCTCCACGATCCTCGCCGACCACTATGAATGGTCAGCTCATTGTGCTGGAGATGAAGGTGGACTTCAAGCCCGGCTATGGAGAGGCTGTCTCCGCTGCGGGTGGCTTTTGGGGGTTGCCCGCAAGGGATGGGGAGCCCTCATGCCTCACATGCTGAGCTCCCTCTCTCAGATTCGGAGCTCCGTCACTGCTCTCCACAATAGTCCTCACCATCACCGATGAAATAATTATAGTAGACTAATCCAGTTTAGACTCAGACTATTTCTTTTTTGTTGTTGTTAGTGTTTTTTTTTTTTTCCTCTTTTCAATTCACGAGTCATGTTGTGGGGGAAATAGAGATGGAGGTGCCAGCAGAGGAGGGGTGGTCTGCATCTGCCTTGTTATATCCAAGCCTCCTAGCCAGTCGTCTCTCTTGGGCTATACTTAAACTAAAATTGGGTGCATTGGATGATGGGATATCCAAAGTCTCATGTCCTGGATGCACGCAAGAAAAAAGAGAGAAGTATCTAAGAAGAAGACACCAAATAAAAGGAGGAGCACCGCATTCGATGCCAAAAAATGTGGGACACATAAAAGGGATAAAGCAATGAAAACACCGTGAGAAGGAGTGCTTTAGCAAAAGAGGGAGTGGAAAAAGCATCACCGTTGCTCTAGTACACAAATAATTCTGACAAGCATAAAAGAATAATGATAACTCTTCCCAGATAAAACCCCGATATCTTATTAACCCTACTCGACATTTACCCTTAGAAATCTCCAAACAATATTTCTCCTCTCTTTCTTCACAGAGAATTGCTCGGTGTTTGTACTAACTCTCCTTCTCTAAATGCCTCACTTACTGTAAACAACCCCAACTGGCAGAGTGAAAGTGAGGGAGATCTAAAATGACCACTTTGTTCTTTTTTCGGATAATGCAAGAAGTCTTAAAACTTATCGCGAAAGTGCAATTGAGTCATAAAATTTTCAAACAATGCAATCAAATCTTAAAATTTTTCCGAAATACCCTTCTCCTTCGGTAAATCAAAGAAATACATAAACATAGAGAAGCAAGGTATAATGTCTAAAGTCACATCTCTAGCTCAAAAAAGAAGAGCCATATCGTTAAGCAAAAGATGCCGGGACAAGAACAGCAGAGTACCATAACTTTCATACTACCTCATTTGAGGCCATAACTTTTTCTCGCTCACTTAAGAATTACAAATTTTGAAAAATCAATCGCTTAAATGCCATTGGCGATTGCCTCGCCGAAAATCCTAGTTGGACCATGAAAAATCTGACGTGGCCAATTTTAGTAATTTATTCAATTTATTCAAATTTTTTGAATTGTTTATTTTCTCGCTGCAGGAGTCCCCGGCGACCCTCGCCTTGCTGCAAAGGCCTCGCTCGTGACCGGCGAGGCCGCGAAGGCACCTGGGTGAGGCCATCGCGGCCTCGTGCGATCCTAGCGAGGGACGCCTCGCCTACGATCGGTGAAGGTTGCCAATGACCCCGCCGACATTGAAAAAAAGAAAAAAAAAAAGGATTAGAAAAATAGAAATTGAAAATAGAATTTATATAACCATCAAAATCCACATGGCACATTTGCTTATTTAAAAAAAATTCCACATTGGATTAAAAATTATGTAAAAAATTCACGTAGGTCGATTTTTCGGAAATGACACTCAAATGTAGAAGGAGATTCAAGCTTGAGATATCTTGACGTAGAAGGAAACCCGAATAAAGGGGGAATAGACCTAACATTGAGTGTACGGGAGGAGAAGGTTGTTAGATGCACGTGTGATTTATGTTAAAAAATCCCAAATCGTAGAATTAGTGTGGCGCAGAGCAATTAATATATAATAATTAGCTCATAATTCATTGGCTTAAGCTTTTTAATGAAGGTGCTTCCAATCCGATATGTTGACGGGCTTGGTGAACTCGTCTTTCTTCTCTATTTTTTTTAGATTTCTTTTAATTTGCTAAAATTATATTTAGCAAAAATGGGGTGTCAGCACAAGAGGTTCAAACAATGATGTTGAGAATTCTCGAATGAGCCTCACATCACTTGGTAGGTTTTAATCCCTGCCAGTGCCTGAGGCTCAGATCCATGAACCAGACGTTAGTTGGGCGACTTGAAACTTTGAAAAATCACCATTTACCATAATGCAATCCACAGATTTCCCAACACTGCCAAAAATGGGCTATTGGCCTTTAAGGATCAAGAATTCATTTTCGAATTCCGGTGGCAATATGTATGCCAAACGGAATAAACCATTTATAAAATTTAAAACTTGGTCAACCCTTAGCCAAACCTTGGTCAAAATCTAGATCAAACTTAATATTTCCTGTAAAATGGGGATAATATTTGTGATGTTCCAGAAGTAGAGCCACATCCGACGCATGTCGAATATTTCACGAATACTTCAACAAAGCAAGATCTAGAATACATGCCAAAAGGGAAAAAGAGAGTACACTAATCAAACGTATTCATTTGATCACACTAATCCTAACCATGATTAATGAGATTGTGCTGAGCACAGAGTCATAATGAGAATAATTAATAATGCAGCTTACACATTTAATAAATATTTTTACAATTTTTTAAATACACACACAACTTATTTAATAGTTATAAACAATAAACATCAATATAAATCACTCTAGAAATTTTTGTAACGTAAGACGAGTCTGTAGGAATTTTCGAACCAAAAACGAGGTCAGGAAAGGGGTCCACATGCCTCGCATGCTCAGTGACGCCAATCGGCCCTGAGCGTACCTTTAGGGCCTAGGGCACATGCGGTGGCACGTGCGACAGATTTTGATGAGAACGGTTGTGCCATGTGTCATCCTTCCATTGGTCCACGTCATATGACGCGGGTATTCTACGTCAGCATCCGAAGTGGACCTCCCAGGTGTGGTCACATTGCAACGCGGGGTCAGCTTTCTGCTTTCTCAACGGCTAACGTGGCGACCACGACGGGCTTGAGAGGCTAGTGTCTTCTTCCTCGCGACTAGTTTTTCAAGCACTTTCTCGGGTCACGGTTTTAATATTTGCACTGGAAGATGGCCTGCTCCTCTAAAAATTATAAAATTTTAAGTCCGCTCCCAATTTTGTCTCGAACATTTTTTTTGTCTAAAAAAATTATGAACTATAGGTCTAGTCCCAATTCTGCCCAATTATTTTTTTTTGTCTAAAGAAAATCCTATCTAAAGAAAATCCTAACTATAGGTTTAGTTCTAAGTCTATTGCGAATTTTTTTTTTTTGCTTAAAAGAATCATAAAATTTCAATATTATCTTAAATTTGCCTCCGTTAACTCTCCTTTCAAAAATCGCCATGAGTTGTTCGATGTTGATATTTTCATGTTCGTAACAAAATCCACATTAGCAAGGTGATAGAGAAAATTATCTCCAAAAGAAAATCTTTCTTCAATAAGAAAATTAGAAAAATTAGGGACGATCAACGGCGATTTTTGGACAAAGGGTTAACGGGAGCGAATTTGGGACTCGAGTTAATGTTCATGGTAGATTTGAGATTAAACCTAAAGTTGGGGTTGTTTTTAAACAAAGAAAAGGTCTGGGACAGATTTGGGCTGGACTTAAAAGTTAGGGTTTGTTTTTAGACAAAAGAAGTATGAATCAAAATTAGAATTGGACTTCAAATTATGAAAGTTTCAGGGAATTTGGCTCAGGAAGATAATAGGCCTCGAAAAGCTACAGCATTTTCATGTTTGGGTAATTTTCTTACAAACTGTTGGGCGAAATCGACTCAAACTTTTCTGTGGACCATCCAATTAGTCATGACTAATGTGAAGAGTGCACAGACACAAGGCCGTTTCCAGAACATGCCATTTTCTGTCCTTCAAGGTTGCAATGAGGAAGTGCCCGCTCATCACCTTTGCACAACCATATTGTCACAACCAAATATGCCCCTCAAATCTTGCTTGCTTGCTTGCAAATTTTTTCTAGGATCAAAAAACCCTTTTCCGGTCGAGGATATCTCTCCGGAACCGGACCTCGATTCTGTCAAAGAAATGTTAAGAAAACAGACTTACTACACATGTCGACCGACCCCACGCGTTGCGCGCGAATACTTTCACGCGCACTTCTCACCTATCCTTTCCTAACTTGTATGCCCAATGTGATGGGCACATCCTTGTGCATTTTGAACAAAGAGGATGTGTTAACATCAGATCTGTTCCCTCCATTGGGAATATTCGAGTGCGTCGGGCCGGGTTGGGGTCGGGCCGGGTTGGGGTAAAGCTTATATCAGGTGGCCGAGAAATTCTATCAAATATCACTATCGTGATTAAGCTCAATCTCAACACGCATCAGGTAAGAATTGTGTAGACGGGTCATGTCGAAAATTGCGGACCCTATCTCTAGTTGTGTTTGTGCGCGAACGTGACCGGCTAGGCTTCGTCAACGCGGTGCTATCATCCCCAAACTCTCTTCCAAATCTCTCGGTTTTTCTTTTCTTCTTCTTTTCAGAGTTGCGTTTGTTTCACAAAAATTGAATAATTTATAAAAAAAGTTTTCAAAAATTGATCGCTTGTATCACTTGAAATAATTAGCCAATAGATATCATTTTTATTACCAATAAGAATTTATGTCTAACCAATTTCGTGGATGATAAAAATATTTTTCTTTCATCCATTTTTGTAAGTGGTTCAAGCAATCATTCTTTGGCAAGGCAAGCTCATTGCCTGAATTTAGGAGTGAAAGAGCCTGAGCAGCTTTTATTGCACCAAGAGCGGTAACTAAATAATCATCACCACTAGTGCGACCAAGCGGGTAGGGATAACTATTAAGTTTTTCAAAAAAAATATCTTTCAAATCATTCATTTTTCGCAAAGCAAGGCACCATTTAATATTAATATGCTTTTTTTTTCTCTAAATCTAATCTACATTATCAAGTACTCACGTCAATGCTGAAGTGGTTACGAGGTTGCAGTTTCGTCGCCACATTATTAATTGTATCTACACATTTGATAAAAGGACCAACATGAAAAAATTAAACTGAATCTAGAACCTCAACGAACAAAACAAATCTCAATGGTTACACTGAGATTCGCTTTAAAAGGACTAGTGGTATTTATATATATTCCTTTGGGCTAATTCCGTAAAAAAACACAAACTTTAGGTCTAATGATCATTCTGGCATGAAACTTTTTTGTCGTCTCATAAAAAAACATCAATTTTGGGCCTAATGACGATTGTGGCGCAAACTTTTTTTTTCCTTAAAAAAGCACAAATTTTAATTCGAGTCCTAAAATTGGCCCCTCTTAATTTGGAACCATTACTTGTCTAATGTGGCAATTACATGTTATCAATAGAGGTGTCAAATGGGTGGGTCGGGTAATTGGGAGAATGGTCCGACCCATATTGACCCATTTAACCCGTTTTGACCCATATTCAATCCAATGCAAATTTAATGACCCATACCCGAATGACCCATACCCGACCCGCATTACTTAAATACTTATATATTTAAATAAATCATGAAATATTTATTTCTTTTAATTTATTAAGAAAAATGATATTGCTAAAATATGCAATTGAATTTTTTATTTTTCTGAAAAATTTAAATTTTTTTATTTTTAAAAATAATTTTTTATTATAACCGGCATAGCATATTCGGCCCTTTGCTTCCCCGCCATCCACCTCCGCCACCTCCGTCTTGTCTCCCACCATTACCACCGCCCACCACCTCTACCCGCATTCTTAGTGTGTGCATATATTTCACGTATAGATTCATATAACTTAAAATCCTTTTTAATTTTTCATTTTCTTTGAAGTTTCAAATAATATTTGGGATTTTGACGAGGACAAGTAAAGGAATGCTTATTAACAATGGCTATTGGCAACCAAAGCAAGGTGACAAAAAAAAAAAAAATAAAATAAAATAAAAAAAATGAAAAGAAAAATTACTATAAAAATAAATTATTAAAATATTAAAAATAGAATTTTTTAAAAAAATATTCACAAAACTTATTTATGATTCACTTAAGATAGTTTTCTTTGTTAACCCATTTAGAACCCATTTTTGACACATAGAGTTTCTAAGTAACCCATTTTATGACCCATTTAAGACTTTAGCCAACCCATTTTTGACCCACCACCATCAAATATGGGTCAAATGTGGGTTCGGACCCATTTTGCCACCTCTAGTTATCAATAAATCCACATAACTTGCTGATATGGATTTAAGGTACTATTCATCATCTTCTCAGTATGAAATTTGAAGTTATTCATCTGCTTCATCTTTGGCACAATTTGAAGGATGATGGTTAACTTATTCATCGTCTCCTTCACTTTACTCGCAAACATTAGCCGTTTAACCGGAATCTAAGCTATGTATTACCACCCATGAAGAGATGCCATGAACGAGATCGCCAAGCTTACGACTAGAGCCTTTTTTTTTTTTAACAAGCCCACCATCCTCTCTCCGAAATGGATGAATAACTTCATATTCCGTGCCAAGAAGACGACGAATAGTATCTTAAATCCACGTCAACAAGCCACGTGGATTTATTGATGAATTGAAATTGCTATGTTGGATAACTAATGGGGAGGCCGGATTTGGGACTCGAGTTAAAGTTTATGCTTTTTCATGAGATAAAAAAAAGTTCGGGCGGAGTCATCATTGGACCTAAAGTTTGTGTTTTTTTACGAGACAAAAAAAAAGTTCAATCCGAAATCATCATTAGACCTAAAGTTGATGTTTTTTTAGGAATTCGCCCTATTTTCCTTATAGTAGAAAAAAAATTATTGTTGTGGACATCAAAGTTTCATTGAAGAAATTTGAGGGCCTCTGGCATCGCAGTTTGCATCTTGTGGTGGCTGTTTTTGTCCATTTTGAAAAGTTTTTGGGTCCTTTTCCATCGCGTCATCTGTACATTTAACATTAGACCCAAAAATAAAAATAAAAATCTGTATACCTGACCAATCACGAAGCACAAAATGAAAAACGCAAAAAAATCTCAATGAGACAGCTTTGCTGGGCCAGTGCCCTATCTTTCAGCAACCATAAAGAAGCCATGACAATAGCTGTTTTTCTTTAATGTTTTTTTTTTTAAAATTATGGAAAAAATTCTAAATCGATCATAGGGTGGCCAGTTCACCATAAACCTTTTTAATTGTACCAATTCTAGTCCTAAACATTTTGATGATTTGTCAATTTAGTCCTAAATATCTTAATTTTGTCAATTTTGTCTTAAATCTTATAAAGTTTTGTCAATTTAGTTCTAAATTTTTTAGATTGCGTTTAATAGTCCGGATTTCTAACAAGATAGGACTTAGATAGGATATGACAAAATCGGATATTTTTATATTCATTATTTGGTATAAACTAAATATCAACATAAATGACATATATGCCCCACCACAATCGCACCGCCGATGATATCGAATATGTCGCAACTCGTAATCCTAAAGTAATGTCTCCAATAACCCAGAGAGTCAAACTTCATGGCCATGGCTCAAAATCACGCCAAGAATCAAATGCTGCAAGGCCAATATCCTCTACTTGCTTGTTTTTGGTCCAAAGATGAAATTCTTAATGACAGTTGGTTGTATTCACCTATTTTCGCAATAATAGCTTGTTCTGCAGCATGGTAACGTAGTTTAAAAGCAGACAAAGACTCAGAAATCCAAAAGTTGTTCATTATAATGATTAGATGAATACCCAACAATCCAATTCAGGGAAGAAAAAATATATTTCACGTTCAGCCTAGAAATGACTTTTCATATGGCAGGGTGATTGCCGATGAGCAAAACGGATACGCCAGATGAGGATAAAGCGTTCGACCTGATAAAAGCCAAGAATTTCAAGCATTAACATCTGACAAAACCATTTTAAAAAAAAAAAATTTCAGACAAAATCAAAAAAAAAAATGAAAAAAATGCATATGCAATTTTTTACCCTGCCCGAGATTTTTCCTAAGCAGAAGTTGAGCAACGCTGAGGGGAAAAGAACACTGGACAAAGGGGATCAATGAGAGAGATAGATCGGAGATTTTTCACTTGTCTCTTCCTGAACTCGCCGGAGCTTTGGAGCTTGAATTCGTTGGAGTAGATCTATGGAAAAAGCAGACGCTTCAGCTCTGGCTGCTTTCATGAACTATTTTCATGAAACTTCGATGTGAAAGGAGTCGCATGTGTGAACGAGGAGAAGAAAAAGAAAAGCGCAGGGTTTTATGAAAAATAATTAGATAAAGAGAAATTTTATTCAGGTCTATCCCACCATTTTTCTTAGGGTTTTTCTTTTATTCGAGTTATATTCCCTCTATATCCGACTTTATCCTATCCTTGACAGTTACCAAACTCATGGAATAAGATTAAAAAAATATATCATATCACTTCTTTTATCCGAACGACTAAATGCACCTTAAAGGTTTGCCAATTTAGTCATAAACCTATATTGACCAAAAAAAAAGAAGAAAACTACATTGACATGTTATAAAAAAAGGCTAGGCCTAAACTAGCAAAACTTTATTTTAAGATTTAAGACAAAATTGACATAATTGAAAGATTTATGATTAAATTAGCTGCCGTACAATAGTTTTAAAACTTTTTGGACAATTATCCCATTTTTTTTTGTCCGTATTTGTAGAACAAGATGGCTACATCAATAAGGCGATAATTAAGCACTTGAAGAGACTAATTAAGGAGGGGGAAAATGCAAAATTTAACAATAAGAAACGAGCGGAGAGTTTCATGAATTACATTGCAGAGTTTCTTAAGGGAAAAGATATCTTGAACCTGTAGCTTCCCCGGTGTAAAATCTATAACCACACCAAAAGTCACTCATTCAAACATCAAAAACAATTCTTGAAATACTATATTAATCTGTCTTCACAACACTTAAGAATAAAACCTCGATGGAGGCAACTTCTTGGATCCCCACCTCTGCCTTTACATTCCCACAATCAAGACTTCCTGACACTCGTCCCATGACGAAAATCCATGAACTCGTTTCAAGTCTGCAGAGGAAATGGGGCGAGAATTCAATAAGCGAGCACAGCCGTACCCGGTATGGCAAATAATGAATTCGGAAATTGGTAGATGACGAACTTTCGAAAATTTTCTAGAAACGCTGCTGAAATTCACTCGGATACTACTTTGCTTCCAATGGCATTCGAAACAGCAGTAATTTTATTGGTATGATCGTAGTTTTTCGCGGCTTTTCGACTAATTCCAATCGGAGTGTTGCCGTTCCTCTTCTACGGACAGACCGAGTAATTACTAGAGACATACAGATTCATGTATTCTTAGGGAGGCCATAAGAGAATACACAGGTACGATGATTCGAACTTTAAACAAGTAGAAAGAACTTACTCTAGAGATACCCTTTAGTGGTTAAACTCCAAATTTGCATCTTTGACTTACCCTTTTTCTCTTTAAAAAAGAGGACATATATATTGAAGAACAAATAACAATTTGATATTTCTTTCTAGCAAAAAAAGAAAAAACAATTTGATATTTCCCTTAATAAATATATTTTGTAAAATAGTCTTTGTCGGTCTAGCATTATTCTGCACAGTAGATTTTGAGTTAGGGTTTCACGAAGGAGCGAATGTGATGTAGAAATTGTACAGATTGATAGGTAATTTCGGGTTGAACCCGAGCGACACCGAACAAAACTAAGAACAGCTGGCTTATCAAATTATCTATCGAACCATGAAGAACATTAAACGGAAGACAGAAACAGATCCACTGTCCATTCAGAATCCCAATTTATTATAACATTTCAATTGCCGCAATTCCTCGTTTAACAGAATGACTTTTTACTCAGAAAAGCATGATTAGAATTGGTAATTAGATGTAGGCGGACTTACTCGGTTATTTGTATCGGCACTCTTTAAGTTCTTGAATTTAGGTGGTGGCCTGGTGCTTCTCCGGTGGCTCCACGGCCTCCGGCGAAAATGGGTCGGTGGAGGGATCGAAGAAGAGTGAGTCTCGGGACCTCTATAGTCGATGTCGTACACCTCCAAGCCATCCGATCCATTCGAATTCCCTGTAGCAACAAGATGAAATTAACCACACCATTCTAGATGATGGCTACCACTAAATCAATTGCAAAGTCTCGGTCGGATATCATCATCTATAGAGACGGAGATTACGCAACGTTTAGACATAACCGGGTCTAGATCCGACAACTAATTGATGGAGGCGAACTTCATAACCGGGTCCAGATCCGACAACTAATTGCAAAGTCTCGGACGGATATCATCATCTATATGAATTTTGCGATGTAGAGAGAGATCGAGAGAGAGAGACCTGTGGAAAAGTGAGGCGAAGAGAGGAGGAGGAGGACGACGGCGACGGCGACGGCTGTAGATTTGACCTCCATGGATTGATCTCGAGACGCTGCTATACTGCAATGTCGATGCTGGACTGGGGTAGATGGCGCATAAATATGAATCGGGCGAAGGAAGAGGAAAGGATAGGCGCGGAATTTAAGGAGTTGGGGTCACGGAAAGAGGCGCAGATAAGGTTGAACTTCACCTTTCTGAGGGCAAAGTGAAACCGTCGCCATCAAGCACAGCAGGGAGCGGCAAGGGCGTGTTGATAGGGAATTTGTTGGGCTGGAAACATTAATGGGGTGCAACTGCACCATGTTTTAGGTTCCCATAAATTCGTCCATTTGCTTCCATTCATACACAGAGGAAAACATTTTCCTTAATAACAAGAATGTGCCTGAACATTTTTATTAATCATGGAAAATACTCTTGGGCTACTACATTTTTTTCTAAAAGATTGAATCAATGAATTTCTTCCTTCCTTCCTTTCTTTCTTTCTTTCTTTCTCAATTAGTGAGTTTCTAGGAAACTGACAGCATTTTGGGTGTGCAAATGGAGAGTCCTCTTAACAATTCCAGCCAGAAGGACAGAGAGAGTTGAGTAGGCGGGGAAAGCAATGGGGAGGCAGGACCGACGCACTCCCATTGCATCTGCACATCGTCGCAGACGATGGTGTTATCTAAATTGACAAAGCGAGTCATGAGCTGAGTGTTCTTTTTGGGCCCTTTTCGAAAATAGGTCTAATTTTTTAAACCAAAATAGGATTATTTTTTTATTTATTTATGGATTTGGGCCCCGTGCGGCAGTCTTAGTGCTGCACGGGCCCTTGCGGCAGTCCAAGTAGACTTGGCCGGTTACGAGGAACTCCAGGTTTGATTCCGTTTTTTAAATTTAATTTTTAAAATAATAAATAATAAAATAAACATAATAAATTATAAATTATAATCAAATTGTACATTGTAATAAAATTTGGAGAAAAAAAGAGAGAGGAGGAATGGGCTTGAACTTAATGAATTATTATTAAAAGCATACATATTTTCTTGAGGATAGAACTTAGAAGAATCAAAACCTATATAATTCTTTTACCGTTGATAACCCCAACTTACCTCATCGTCAATCGTCGCTACCCGTTTGTGATACCCGTGGCGATAGTATCTCTACAATCCTCATTAAAAATTCGTGTTCTCGATTCGGTTTTGGTATCGAAATTTAGCCTTCGTCCAATCGTCGACACAAACTTGAACTTCCACAAACTCGGACTTAATCTTGAACGGTGAGAGTTCAAAACTAATCCTCCAATAACAAATGTTTGTTCAATCAGCAATCGTTAAAGAATGAGTTGCTAATAACTAGCAAGCGATGAGGCGAGAATTGGATAATCGATTGAGTGACTCTTCCACCACTCCGGGATTTAGAAATCAGTATTGTGTTCGGCATCACGAAACTTAAATTGAGTGGTTAAATATTTTTCTAATTCGGAAATACTATATGTTGCTCCTTTTTTTTTTGTCTACTCTTGAGCATATTGTGCATTCTACTAAGTGAACTACTAGCTTCGTTTCGTGAGGCGATAGATTGTAAATATCACAATAACTTAAACCATATCTACTACAAAATTCTCCATATAATCATACTATAGATTCTTTAACCTCTCCTTATATATTTGAAATATTTATTGCATTTTCCAAATGTAAAAAATCATAATGATACACATTCGAGATAATCTAGTAAACCATCTAATTTAATACGTGGATAAAAAATAATACCAACTAAATAGACAAGAGGAATTTTGAGATAATAATGCAACCATTTTTCTCGCATTACTAAAATAGTCGGAGCTAATTCAATATCTTTTTCATATTCACTAAAAACACTACAAATATTAAGACACTATATTAAAAATAAATGCGTAGTAGGATAATAAATACCAGATAAAGTATTAGTAGCATCATTAAAAATTTTCAAAAAATCTAAATTGTTTTTGTAAACTTCCCAATGTTGTGGAAGTAAAGTAATTTTGGGAATATTTTAGGAAAGAAACATATATAATAAATCTTTGTAATAAAAAAATTTGACGAAGCAACTTGTAGGTAAAATTCTAACTAGTCGGAATATCTTTTGAAAACCTTTTTGCCATTCTCCCATGTTGTTTACAAAATTTTTCCCATGCTTTCATAAAATGGGCATGACTCTATAAAAATTTAATTGTACCATTTATTGGGGCAAGAGAAGTCTCAAGAGTTCGTAAACCATCTTGTACACATAAATTTAAAACATGGCAAGCACATCTAATGTGAAAAAATTGTCCGCCAAAAGAGGGTTTGCAAATATTTTCTAATTCGGGAATGGAAGCGGTATTTGCGGTGACATTATCAAAACCAATTGAAAATACTTTATTTATCAAATGATATTCTTCTAAAACTTGCCTAATTATTCTATAAATATTATGAGTCGATCGCTTTTATCAAAAAACTCTAAATGCAATAAGTCTTTGTTGAATGGTCCAGTCATCACCTATCCAATGACACATAACACCCATATAAGAATGAATTTGCTAAGGATCACTCCAAATATCGCTACCTAAATGCACACGTCCATTGAACTTCGCAAAACAAATTGCTAAAGATTTTTTTTGTTTTTTATAAAGATTCAAAAGTTCGTGTTTAAGAGTACTTTTTAGAATAATTGGTGCTTGAGGAACCAACGTAGTATTTATCAAATATTTCAAATTAAAATTTTCACTAGTAATAAACGGAGCATGATCAAGGGCAACATATTCAGCTAAGGTTTGTTTATAAAGTGCATCAATGTAACGGAATAAATGATGAGTATTAGGATTGGCGTACCCGAAAATTTGTTGCTACCTAGTGTCGATCCCGCTTGCGTTGGATGTTTTTTTGTCGATGCCAACGGAATGTTCCGTAATCGTCTCCTTTGGTAAATTTGTATGTTTGCGAACAATATTTATAATTTATATTATACTTACTTTCGCTTTCATTATATACTTTGTCGAAGTGCGGCTACAAGTCGGATGTACTCTCTCCGCACTGCTGCTTTCGGCTCATTTGTCGTCGACGTTTCTTCGACACCAGTGGGAGGATGAAGATTTTCTTGTGTTGGGACGTGCTCGACGTTCGGAATGGGAACAACGCCGATATTATCGTCGTTGTCTTCCCAATATGTATACTCACGAGGATCATATCCGAAATATGATATTCGGAATCTCCCATTGCCATCTTGGCCTTTCTAAGTATTTCTGCTTCCACTTGCTATTTTTTAGAGAATTGATGCGGGATTGAGAGAATTGAGCGGATTAAGAGAAATGAGAGAATTTGAGAGAATTGTTGAGAGGATTTGTGAGAAAAATGAAAGGGGAATGATATGTATTTATAGAGAAGGGAGGGTTATTTAACTTTTAAAAAAAATATTATTATTATTTTTTGGTCGAAGCAAGCAACGGCTTTTTGGGCCGTTGCAATAGCCATTGGGGGTGGGGCCCTTGGGGGAAAGAGCCCCCTGGGCCCCCTTTAAAAAAAAGGGTCGGAACTTGCCCGGAACAGGCGGTTTTGGGCCTGTTCGGGCCCCGATTCCATTTGGCCACGTCTAAGTCCAAATACCGCATAGCTCTTATGTGGCATCCCAAGTGCCGCACAAGCTATGCACAAGGACCATTCCCTTTTTTTTAAACCATTTTTTTATTATTCAAAATAGGTTTATTTTAAAAAAAAGCCCATTTTTGGGTGGAAAAATCGAATCTCTCTCGACGGTTGAGAAAATATAGCCAACCGACTTCCATTAGAATCTCCATTTTCTTCCGTCACTTACAGTCTCCATCTTCATCCAATAGCTTAAAATACACGCTTCGATCGGAGGGTTTCTTTCGCTTAGTATCCGTCACATTCGCCGTTGAACACCATTTGATGCCATTGTTCTCCATTACCTTACGTTGCCCCAAGATTTCAAGCTCACCTGAAATCTTACTGTCGGTGCCAATTTTCACGGGCGGAGCATTACGAGATTCTCCGTTGTCATTTTGACAAGAAATCGCGATCAAGAGCCCGCTCCTTGTTAAGCTCTTCCCCCACCACAAAGACATCCTCCGTTCGAGTCCGTTCGTAGCCGAGAAGCAGCAAGTGATCGGGTCCTTGGCGAAACTACTTTTGCATCGATCTCACTCGATGAAGATTGATGAAGTTCCATTAATTGATTTCGTCACCAATTACAGTTTCTTTTCCATTTGGGTGACCAGGTAACCTCGAATCCTTTGTTTTTCCTTCTTCCAAGTCTGAGATCCAGGAAAATCTTTATGAGAATCACTTAGAAATCCGAGCTAAACTATGGCGACGGTTGAGGTTGTTTGTTGATGTATTGATTTTGGATAAGAAGAATGCATGAACTTCATGTCTACACCTCAAACTTGTAGACTTGTAGCGCACACAACTTGTTCGGCAAAACAAAAAGTCCGAGCTAATTTTTTGTGAAATAACTCTTCTCATTGTCCGGTAAGAACATGTATTGATCATTTTTAGATGATAGAGATCGTGATGTTAGCCTTCGATGTAGATTTTGATATAATTCGTGATTACTGATTACCAAAACTTGACTCCATTTCCATTTCCATTTCCTATTTTTTAGACCTATTTTAAATAATAAAAAAATGATTCAAAGAAAAAAAAGGGGAATCTTGTGCGTAGCTTGCACGGCACTTAAAGTGCCGCATAGTACCGCACAAGAGCCGTGTGGTACTTGCATTGCCGCACGAGGCCCAAATCAGTAAATAAAAAAAATAGGTCTATTTTGGTAAAAAACAATTTAGACCTATTTTCGAAAAAAAGCCCGTTCTCTTTTGGTATGTTTTTGTTATTAGTTCCCGTGCATTCGTGATGTCAATGTTTGTCCGGTGTTAGTGCTTGTAATCGGTGATAAGAGAAAGTGTAAAAGAGTGATCGCGGTACGTAATTCTTGATACTCGGTATCTATTGAAAAGGCGATACCCAACCCAAGGGCCACCGCAATACCAATCAAAAAGACAGGTTGTCGGTTACTTGAAGATTACTAATGGATTCCAGTCTTGTTGTGAGTGTTAGTGTTGAGAGTGGACTTAGGCTTAAGGATAAAGCCGAACTACTATATATTTTCTAGCAATAACTTATATCTCTCACTATTAGGGAAAAACTGTCAAAAAAGTCATAAACCTTTTTTATTGGTGCCAATTTAGTCATAAACCTTTTAATGGTACTAATTTAGTCCTAAACCTTTTGACATAAAGCCAATTTAGTCCTTCCGACTAATTTACCTTGGAAAATTCCTACGTGGATACCCGGTCGGCGCCGACCGTCCCACGTGACCAAACCGGCGCTAACGTGATCGCCATAAAACAAAATAACGTCATTTTGTTTAATTAGCACTCACAAAAAAAACCTAGAATCTTCATTCAAACGATTCGCTCACGTTGTTTGCGCTTTTTTCTATCGCGAACTTCGGAATGCGAACCGACGTAGACAAAGGAAGAACTCTAGCTCCAATCTCTCCAAATTGATTCGCTCTCAACTAAAATCAAACGATTTTGCTCAAGCCAACAATCGCGCAACGGTTGCCCAATGGTCATTCAATGGTTGCCCGAAGTTGAAACCGTGACGCTTCATGCTCTCTTACGTTTTTCGTTACCCCAAATGAAGCGAAGTTCTCGAACGCGAACCGATTAAGGAAGAACGGAAGAACCCTAATTCCTATCTCCCCATATCGGTTCGATCTCAACTCAAATCAAAGGATTTTGCACAAGCCGACACTCACCCGACACCTTCTCTTAGATTCATTGGAAGCACGCCCGACGTTCTAAGTTAAGTTCGTCGAGATGATTTTCTCTTGAAGCGAATCTAATTATTCATCCTTTTAAAATTCCGTAAGCCATATGTTTTTTCCTATCTTCCCAAATCGATTCAATCTCAACTCAAATAGAAGAATTTTGCTCAAGCCAACACTCGCCCGACGCTCAACCGACACCTTCTCTTTGATTCGCTGGAAGCTCGCCCGACATTCCGAGGTAAGTTTGTCTAATGATTTTCTCTTGAGGCGAATCTAATTTGTCATCTTTCTTGAATTCTATGAACCATTTGTTGTTGATAATCAGCCTAATTTGATGTCATAAAATGAATTGTTCTTTCACTAATGGGACAAATATGTACATGAACCTCAACATTTCAGGGTTCTTGAACACTTCTATATCTCGTAACTATTAGAATTGTTGATAAATGAAAAAAGTTGTCTTTTTAGAATGGTTTACGAGTGCTTATTCACACGGATCAACGATAGGTTAGGGGGCCACTAACTTTGGATGGAGAGAAAGATATTGTGCATGTTCGGTTGAAGAGCCAGTGTCTTCTATTTTTCGAGACCTTGTTGGTTTAACGTGTGTTACTTGTGTCACTTTTCGCCTTCCGTGGTGCATTGCAAGAGGGGATGAAATGTGAGAACTTGAAGAATATCTTCTTGGGTATATGTGATGAAATGTGAGAACATCATATGGTATAATAGTTCAAAGAATTGTGATTGAGTCTCTTGAGCGAACACAATGTTAAGAGGTCTAATTAGCATTCCGTGTAAGCAAAATTATAGGTCCTCTCCGCTCTCTAATGATGGAAATCTAGTTACAAGTGTGGGTTATTTTGGATCTTAAACAGGCTAATAAAGAGTTAGATTTCTTTGTTCCGTAGTTGGGAACTAAATAATCCTACATGTTGGCAACAAGATTTCATCGACATTTATATTTATTTGTCATCTGTTCATCTATCCATTTATGCTTGCTCTTTATGTTAACTATTGGAAGTGTCCTTTAACTGGCAGTGAAGTGTCATTGAAAGAGGAGATCATCGAACTCGTGAAGAAATCCTCAAATTCATCGCAATCGATGATGTTGGTCCCTCCAATTGACTAAGATACATGTGCATTTTTCCATTGTGACCTAAAATCTCCTCTACGAACAGCTAGGACAAGGACAATTGGGAAGAAGATATCATGCCACCCAAGAAACAACTCGAACAACAAAGGGGAAACTTGCAGTTTTTCATCCGGGGTGATGTGGAAATCAATCAATTGGCAAGGAGTGTGTCCAAAACATTTCATTGGAGAAATGCCGAAGAAGAGCCGGTGTCGACCCATGATGATGACAATGGCGGTTCAATGGAAGTTGAAATCGTAGTTCTCAATGGTGATTAAGGAGATATATTTTGTTGACTCAAAAGTGTGTGTTTTCATGAAAGGCTTGTTAATTCTCGGGTTGTATGGTCCGGTCATTGCAAAAACATATTTAGCTTTTGTAAGCCAAGTCGTTCATACATGAAAGGCTCATTTGGGTTCTTTTATCTTTTTCCCTCTATTCCTCATTTTCTCCTTGAGCATGTGATCTTTCTAGGGCTAGATAAAGATGACCCTTTTGACGGTCAATCTAAAAAGCGGGGTTTGAGGCTTCTATTATTGAAATGAAGATGCACTCTCACTTGGCTAAGAGAAGTCCGCATTATTGCAATAGTAAAGCTTAGAAAAATGAGGAAACCTCTGATTGTTGAATAAAGAAAAAGTTTAAAGAACGTGTTGGAGGAGTGGGTGTCGTGATCTTCCACTTGTAGGTTTAATCCGAGCTATAATTATACAATTTTACATCTCTAACTAGACACTCACCTACCTATGTCACTCACACCAACTATTAAGTAAAAAAGTTGCGGTAGGAAATCGATAACTAATTCAATGAAGCGAAAAACTCACTTATTGCAACAACAAACTCAAGTATATATATTGCAAGCGGAGTTTCATGTAAAGGCAAAAACAAACTAGATAAGTAAATGAACTATAACTTCTTCAAGTGCTCTCATTTCCATTTGACAAGTAAAGAGAGTCCAAGAAGTACAATTATATATATCCAGGTAGTAAATCACTAACCAAAATGAAGACACATGGGGGTACATAGACTATCCAGTTGTAATGGCACAACCAAAAAGGTATCCAACATATTTAGCAATTGTGTTTATGAACCATCATATGACTCAAACAACTAGACTTGAACATATATAGGAAACAAGAAATCGAACAAACCACATCCACAAACAAAAAACCACCATTACACTACCGCACCTTGAATGACCACATCATTGACAAACAAACAAATAGGCATAACACTACTTTCTAATCCCATTACTTCTAGTAAATTGGAGTTACTTCATCTTTTTTTTTTCCTTCTTTCTTGGTGGGCCTTCTGTTGTAAATGGAACTTCACTTGCAGCTTGTATAGAAACTCTCTATCTATTGCCTTGTCTGGTACTTGTACTCTCAAGTTGACATTATTAGTTTAATTAGTGAACATATTTTGTTAGTAAAAGTGAAAGTACTAACAAAAACAAAGCTTACACTTCCATGAGATATTGAGGTCCCAAGAAGCGGCACTAGCAATTGGTGTCTCACCAACACTTCCACTTTCACCTTCGCCGTATGTCGATTAACCCGAAAAGAGTAACATTCATTTAAAGCCTTATTCACAAACCAAGCATGACACAATGCATATGAAATTACACATCGAAAGTCTTTGCCTAGATAATTGTGTTTGTGATGCCACGATCCCGACCTTCTTAGTTGGACATATCAAACTATTGTGCCCTATCTTCGAGCAACTTCAACATATCATCTTCGTTCCCCTCCTCGACATCCTAATACCACGTGTGACCTCAACTTCTTCCCTTCTTCTTTCTTTTTACGCCTACTAGGCTTTACCCTGGCCGGAAGAGGATCGGGTGCCTCCTTGTAAGTTTTTTTCCAAAATTTCTCTCCCGAACCGGCATCATCATATTCGATATGCAGCTAAGAACTTTGCCTTCTTGTAACACTCATATACATAATCACATGCATCATCTTGCCTATAATTTATAGATGAAATGGCATGGAGACAAGGGATGCCGATAGTGCCACCTCCTGTAAGTACAATCTCTCTTGAACACATCAATCACGTACTTAATACGCTAATCCATCACCTCGTATCCAACATCACCATTCCATATTATGCAATAGTAAATCGTACCAACTCCATTTTCTTCCAACTTTTTTATGATTCTTGGACCACGATCCCTTCTCCATCGAGCACAAGCATCCCTTTGTGTGTGCATTCTTGTCATTGTCATTATCCTAATCTCTTCCAACATACTATAAATAGATTTACACCTGGCTTCGATGATTCTTCCGTTGAATGTCTCACACAAGTTGTTATCAACTATATCACATTCAATCTCAATAGTGAAGAAAGGCTTGCTCCAATGCTTTGGCTCTGTTAGAACCAAGTCATGATTCGCAAAGAAGATTGATTTTCTTTAATGCTTGAGCGTGTTCATCATACTCCACCATTGTACTGCTCTAAGCACATTGCCAAAATAGTCTTTGCATTTGTATCCCCTTATACTTCTTGCCCCAATTAACATAGATGTGTCGGCACACATTTTATGCTCAATTGCAGGTAACAAGTGAGCCACGCTTGTAGAAGGCCCTAAAAAGGATGATTTTAATGTAAGTAACATACTACATGTGTGATCAATTAAAAGGCATGACACAAAAAAAGAAATAAGGGACTTAACTTTTGCTTGTCACTAATTATAATCCAGCCATGTCCTTTTACGTGCAGTTATGTTGAGGTCATACATCAAACTTTTAAAGAATCAAGTCCATGTGTCTCCACTCTCAATTCTCACAACCGCCCATGCAATTGGGAATATTTGGTCATTTGTATCCCTTCCAATAGCACACAATATCTCCCCTTTACAAATTCCCTTTAAAAAGCAACCATATAATTTCATAACTTTCCTACATCCATCAAGAAAGCCTTTCTTACATGCAACAAAACAGATGTACATTCTCTCAAATAATGCCTTAGAATACATGTCGGTCTTTTCAACCTTCAATGTAACAAGTACTCCCAGTATTTGTCTCCCTAAGCTCTTTTGCATAATCCCATAACTTTGAATATTCATTCCTATAGTTTCCCATCAAAACTTTAAAGGCAAGTAGCTTTGTTTTCTTACACTGATCTATACATACATTCAAGCTCAATTGCTCCTTGATAAGCTCCTTGAAAGCAATAATTTTTATAGTTGGCATTGCTCTAATTGTACTAAGATAGTGCTCGCCAACCAAGAACTTGTGACCCTCTTTTTATTGAAACTAATGCTACAAATGTGTTCTTCGTGGTAGGTCTTCACATGGAATGATCCAGTTCTAACATCAAAAGATGTAGAAATCTTCCAAGGACAATTTTCATCAACACATTTCGCTCTAATAAACTTCTTTTCATTCATGATAAATTTTATCTCTCTACGATCAACCATTGAATGCCTTTTGATTGCATCTTTGAATTGCCTACCATCATCAAACATCATATATGTAGCAAATACAAGTACTACACAATTAAGATAATACCTTGGATACCTACTTCTCATTCTTGTTGATTCGCCATCTTCCGGCCCATCATCGGATCCCAAACTCTCATCTCCATTAGTTTCGTTGTAGTCTGTTTGTTAACTAGTTTCGTGATAACCTAAGACCGTTGGGGATTAGACCATTGAAGATTAGTATGATGGTATAAATTCTGCAAGTGGTTCCACTATAGTCCAAGCCTTTCGGCCATTTTGTGGAATTCCCCGAGTTTCTTCCTTCCTTCTACAAGGTCCTCATTATCCCTATCATCATCATCGATCAATAATTGTACATTGACTAGGTCTCGTGTCTTCGGTTTCGAATTGATTTCACCCATAAGTTCATCACCCTCTAAGTCAACATAATCGCCCTCATCTACTAAGTAATCATAGTCTAAACCATCCTTGTCTGAACAAATGCCTCATTACCTAAACCGAGACCCTCATCGTTGCCCTCATCTTGACCAGCAGCTTCATCTATCGCATTGTTGCTCATGTTGACCTTACAAAAAAAAAAAAAAAACATACTTTGTAAGCATATGCGGACACATAACGAAGCGACAACATAATAGGTCCAATTATTTCAAGACTTCTTGGCAATGAAGGAGAGCTAAACAAAGCACTATGAACACATCTTAAAAACTAAAGTTCTCGGTTCAATTGATGTACGTGGTCAAATATCGCATCTATTACATATGAGTATCCTTAATGTGGCTAATCGAGTATGAGAAACATGGTTGAGGCTCATGTGAATTTCATCTCTCGGTTAAAGGGGGTAAGTACACCCCAAGTGCCATAAGTTGCGTATGACGCTCATTTTAGTGTCAAAACTTTCAAATCGATCACTTTAGTGCTAAGTTTTTGTAACTTTAATCACTTTAGTGCTAAGTGCGAGACTTGGCCCCCAAGAAAGTCTACGTGGAGCCTATGTGGATTTTTTACATAAAAAAGGAGGACGACGTGGCTCACGGGAGGTCGACTCAGCATTACGAAGAGCAATACAACGTCGTTACAAACAATTTCGCCCAAAATAACCCTAAATCCCCAAATTGAACCCCATAGAAACCCTACTTGCGGTTGGGAGGGAAATTTGAGTCTCACATTTTGATTTCGCCTCAAAATTGACAGCCCTAGGTCGAAATTGAGAGAAGGAATTTCAAGTAGCAACTCAAATTTGGTTCGACGAATCGAAGATAATGATGAGATTTACTATTATTGTGGGTTACCGAGTCCAACAAGAACATCTTGGACTCGGTTGAATCTCGGGAGAAGATTCATGGGATATGGTAAGTATAGAGAGGGGTTGAAGTGCAAATATTTCAAATGAGTTGATAAAAAAATTCTCCGATCGAGCCACGAGGTGATATTGGAGCTTCTTGAAAGACGGCACGAACCTCTACTTATATTCATGGACAAATTGGATGATATCGATTCAAGGGAAGGCTGAGATGAAGGCTGTAACATCTATGGCGAATCAATTGAAGAAGGAAGTGTCAATGATGAGAAGACAAAGAAAGCGTGATCGAGCCTTAATTATCATTTTGTTATGTTGTGTAACCTATGTAATGTTCAAGTGTAAGGTGTGTGATGGGAAGAACTTTCTCGAGTCTTCCGTAGGTGAAGTTGAGTTCGATATATATTTGTATTGCATAATGTATAAGTAATGGACGATTTTTCTATGGATGAAAGAGCTTGCTTTGAAGTATTTTGTTGGAAATGGAAGATTGTAATTGCAATGTTTGCTTAGTTTTTGGTCAGTTTTTGGACTAGGTATGTATTGTCAATAATTTTTATGTAGTTTTTCGTATAGTTGTTTGGTTTGCTGCAAAAGTGGTCGGTAGTTTATTGCGGGATTTTTACGTGTTTTTTGCTTGGTCTTTGTGCATATAGTCGGGGAGGTTTTTGACATGTTTTTTTTTTCTAATACTTTGGTTCATATGTTGAGGTGAGCGATTTGTTTCACATAGAACTACAACCGTGGTCGGAATCATTTCTCCATTTTTTGAAACCTGAAATCTATCTTGTGTTGTGACCATGCTCATTTGCTACAAAGTTTGACTGTTGCTATGTTGGGTGCTTAATTTGCTTGGAGCTCAAGGTTTGCTGTTGTATTTTTTGTTTGAGTTGAAGCAACTAGTATGTTAAGTTGTATTGGGGAGACATTTGTTTGCAAGCTTTCATATTTGGGGCTGTTTAAAGATTGTAAACATCTTGTTGCGGGTAATTTTTTTTTTTTGCAAATGCTAGTTATCGGTTATAATGTAAGTGCTTATAAGTTGTACATGATGATCGCTTAAATGCCGATCGAGGTTAAAAAGTGATCACTTCGTGCCAACTTTTTGTAAAAGTGATTGCTTAAATGCTAAGTTTTTCCGAAAATTGGTTACTTGAGTGCCAACTTGCTCTGAAAGCGATCACTTAAGTGCATCATCAAAACCTACCATACCAATTCATGCAAGCAACACTTCGGTAGTCACTAACAACCACCGTACACCAACAATTGCTTGGCAATGTCTTTGTGCACCATGCGATGTACAAAGTGTACCCGGCAAGTTCTTGGGTGCATTTCTAAATCTGCACCAACAACTTGCGATGCACCATCAATGTACCAGGTGCACCAGGTCTCGCACCATCAACTTGTTGGTGCACCAACAATGAGCCAGATTGCACCAGGACGTTGTTTGGTGCATTGACATTGCACCAGATAAGTTCTTGGTGCATCAAAACCTGCAGTTCCCAAAGTTATGCCAAAATAAAACCCCAACAACTATAACCATCCACCGCAACTAAATATAACCAAAGCAACTATAACCAACCTCCATTCACAAATAGCCAAACAACACAATAAGAAGTGGAATCACAATAATGTAAATGCATAATTCAACAACAAGAAGCTCCATCGTCATTGAGCTTATAGTTTACATTAACAAAACATACGAGCACAAGTTCCCAACAAAAAATGACAATAATGAACCGGTATGAGTTTCCAACAAAAAAATGACAACGGTAAATACAAGTTCCACTCCAATCCTATATTCATATCACTCAACATTAACAACCCCTCTAGCTCATTTTCCCTTCAATGGCTTTTTGACTTGGTTCATAATCCTAGCACTCTTTCTAACATGTGCATGTTCGGCTCTTCAAGTGGCATATCCGGCATTGGTTGAGATGGAACTCTTGCTGGCTTCTTCCTTGGTGATCGCTTGAGTGCAGCTTTTGTCCTCGTCTTTCGTAAATACTTGTTTGGCACAACCGTTGACTCTTAGGTTAGCCCACCTTAGGAAATGAGCATTCCGAGCTTCTCCCAAGCTACAACAACATAATAATAGATGCAAATGATTTAGAAATTCTTAAATCGTTGTCCTTAAATGGACAAGTCCTATGAAACTTACATGCAAAATAGTCATTTATGTACGTTCGTTTGTGAATAGGCCATAATCATATTCCTTCATCCTCTTTCCAAGAGCCCCTCTTGTTAGCCGGGAAATAGTGGGCGTGCGACGGGTTCTTTTGGCTCAAGAGATGGTGGTGGTGGCTGGATTGTTCTTTGAATTGGTTTTCTTCTCACCTGAAGTGTGAAAACAAGGTTACATTACGAGCCATAAAGTAATACAAACAAAAAATGTACATCTTATTGGATATTTTCTCTTCGTTTGCTCAACGGTAAATTCGGTGTAGTTTGGTGGAGGTGGTTGGGCTGTTCTATGAGTTATTGGCACTTCGGTTGGTTGTCCAACTTGTCCTTCCGTTGGCCCTTGAGGTGGCTGCACAAAGATGCCATGGTGCAGCGACTTGAGGTGGCTGCACAACATACCTTGGTGCAACAGCTTGTGTTGGCTTTTCGGGTGGTGGCGGTTGGGCAATTTAGTCAACTCTTGCCTTTTTTCTCACCTCGAAATGTAGAAATGAGGTTACGCTATTGCACATCTTATAGGAAGACAAAGAAAACAAACAATGTAACATCTTATCGCATATTTTATCTTCGATTGGTGAACGGTTGACTCATTGTGCTCTTAAAGCGGCCTTTCACCGGGCTTTACAAGTGTGGCCTTCTAGGGATTCTTGTATCGATATGTAGCAACCACTTGCCATTCATGTTGCTTCCTCACTGGACAGCCTTTGTTATTGTGCCCTAACTTATGGCGAAGATGCAAGCACATCATCTTTGCACCAACTTTGCTCATCCTTTGTCTTGAAATCTCTCCCTCTTGTAACTTTCGTCTCCGCCTACTTGCTTCTTTAATAGCAAAGGTGCGGGGGCATCACTATTGGTTGGCTCTTAGTATTTGCTACTTCTAATAGGTTGCATCATGAACTTATATGCATCAAGATAGGACCTTTTGTTAGTAGCAATCAGCTAGGTAATGCTCTGGGTTCTCTTCTTTGTGGTGGATGGTAGAAATGGCATGTGCGCACGAAATCCATTAAGTTGCCATGCTTGACATGAACACTTTCTCCTCTAGGAGGTGAATAACATATGAACTTCATTCTTCTTGATCTCAAACCCGTCATCGCCATTCCAAATTGGATAGCGGAACCCTACTAGCAGCCACATTGTCATCTAATGTCTTCGCACTTCGAGGACCACATTCTCTAGTCCACTTCGCAACATCATCTCTTTTATTGCGCAGCCTAGTCATGACCATAAGTCGTATATCCTCAAGCATTGCAATGATTGGCTTGCACCTACAAAGCTAATATGATGCCATTGAAAACTTCGCTAAGGTTGTTGTTGATGATATCGCATTTGAATTTTTTGCTAAAGAAAGCCCTACACTAATGCTTCACTTCAATTTGGAATAGCGCTTGAAACCATCCTTGGTCGCCTCAAGCAAACCCTGTTTTGCTATCCTAAAGTCAGCTATGTTCGTGCTCTTTGCAATTTGCCGCATTATCTTTGTACTTCTTTGCCCGGTTCACATATATGTGCCTCGCACACATTCTATGATCGGCATATGGCATCAAGTCGGCTAATGCAGGAACAAGCCCCTACAATATTAAACCAAAGAATAATTGTAAGAAAAGGGAAAATACAACATAATGAGCTCATTTCAAAAGAATGCATTGACAATGGTTTTACCTTCGTTGATCGCTCATGAAAACCCAATCGCTCCCGTTGGTAATATCCAAGTCGGCCATCAAATTTTTCATGAACCAGGACCAAGTGTCCTTATTTTCTATCCTTACTACACCCAAGCTATAGGAAACATTTGGTTATTGCTATCCCTACCAATTGCAAACAACAATTCACCATTGCATTAAGCTTTTTAAAAAGCACCCATCCAATCCTACTACTCTTTTACGGCCAGATAAAAATCCCCGCTTGTATGCATCAAAGCACACGTAGAACCTATCAAATTTGGTCCCTTCATTGGGAAGTGGCCTTTCCACAACCTCCGCATATACCCTACTTGGATGGTTTTGAAGCCTACATTCAAAGGCATAATCCCGGATCTAGGCATATTCTTGCTTGTACTGACCCAAGAGTGTTCTCATCACCTTATACTTGGCTCTCTTGCACTAATTCTCCAATACATTAATCCCTACCTACTCTTTTACGAGTTGCTTCAAGTGAAGA
Organism: Rhodamnia rubescens; assembly: GCA_021437795.1. Lineage (NCBI taxonomy): Eukaryota > Viridiplantae > Streptophyta > Magnoliopsida > Myrtales > Myrtaceae > Rhodamnia > Rhodamnia rubescens. The sequence goes on along the minus strand of JAILYA010000117.1, from coordinate 569,288 downwards.
CTCCTCATCTCTAGCATCGCCTTGATCGTGTTGAAGAACCGCTCGACAACCACTTACTTGTTTTCCTTTTGTTGTAAAAAACAACCGAATAGGTATGTTCCTCCCGAAATGATCTAATTTGAAATGACCCACTCCTCTTACTTGGTGCTTGCGTAGATCTTCCATCCACATTTACGTTGTGGACACCTAGTTCTCACATACTCTTTCGTATTTTGAAGAAACTCTAAAGTCCTATGGTCGACAATAGAGTTCTTTAGAATAGCATCCTTAAACTATTTCGCATCCTCAAATTTCATACCAAGGCTCAAAACAGGACTTGCTATAGTTGGATCATAAGAAGGGTACTTACTTTTCCTTCTACGCACAATTGCGGCTTCTTCTTCTTGTTCGGGCCCGTCATCGAAGTGCCAACCCAGTCGTCACTGCTAATTTCCTTATCGTTACGGGTAGCTATAGTAGGTGTAGGTTCTTCTCCATTTGCTTGCTTCACCTCCCTCTAATTCCGCAAATGCTACATGTTTTCTCCTTGCAAAGTCTTTGCAATTTTGCCTTATTGTTGCATCTCCTCATCGACATCGTCGTCTCCTACGGTTGATATTTCCCACAGCTTCATCATCATTGTCATCATCATCATCATTGGATTCCGCAATATCCCAATCTAATCCAGTGATTGCCTCATCGATTGTATTGCTTACTCCTCCCTCCTCCCACTCCCTCTCCCAACAATCCTATCTATTAGCCCAATCTTCCCTCTCTACCTATTCCTCATTCCCTTCTACAATAGTTTCACCTCCATGAGAAGTGGAATCAATACCTACTTCTCTTATTTTAGTTATATCTTCATCCCAAGCATCATCATCGCCTTCATCATCACTATCACCGTCTACATACACTTTTGCTTCGTTGCCATGGAGATAGTGATAAAGCACATCTTTAAACCCATTCTCATCCCATAACTCTCTCAACTTATCCCTCAAACCCTTCCCAAGAAGATAATAGAGTAATTTACCTACTTTGTAGCCATCTAAGTGCACTATATCCCTCATGAAAGAAACATATAATGACGTCCCGACTTCAAGAAAAATTGTTCCTTCATTTCCACCTTCGTAGTCCCACTCGTAGGTGCCAATGAAAAAAATTTATGCCATAACAAATAATGACAACAACAAGATTCTTGTCCATGCCTAGAAGAAAAAAAAAAAAAATTTAGTGAAGGTATCGGCTTTTGGGACCACAATCAACAAATGCACATGGAGGTCCCCACAGCCTACTTTTGATCAAAGACTAATTATTTGTCGTCTAGTATCAACAAAGCAATAGGACAACCAAAGCATAGTATTTCGGATTTCACATTTTGAGGTCCATTGGCATTCAGTTCACTAGTTCCTAGCAAATAAAAAGCAATTTTACATTGCAAAGGTGTCGAGGTTTAATTAAACAATTGGACTAAAAGGGATGCAAAAAATACAAATTCGAAAGGGACCAAAGGGATCTTGGGGGCAACTATTTTTCTTTATCAAGAAACCGAAGATAGATGTTGTGATTATAGTAGTTTGCGTCCCCAACGCATCAATCTCGAGCCTTCATTTTGCCATATTCGCCCCTAATTTTACCCATAACCCTAATTTTCCACTCGAAGCCCTAATTTTACCTTAATTTTGCCCTAATTTCGGCTTGGGTCTAACTAAGAGAGGGACAGAGGACGCGAACGCATACCTCACGTTAGCAAGCGGGCGGGCCGGCGGCCGATCGAAGACGAATGATGGCCGGCGACCGATGGTTGTCACTCCACGAGCGATGACTACGATTGGATTTCGTACAAGTCCCTTGGCTCCTTCGTACGACACCTAAGAAGACAACACTCAGTGAACGTAGTTTATCCGAATACATAAATGACGTCATTTTACATTTCCGCCCTTTTAAGCCATGTCGGATTCCACCGTGGCAGCCACTTCTAAAAATTCGCTATGTAAGATAATAAAAATCAATTATAAAATCCACGTAATTCATTTCGTAGGGATTTTAGTCGAAATGGCACTAAAGTGTACGATTTTATCCGAAATTAGCACTAAAGTGATCGAAATTACAAAAACTTATCACTAAAGTGATCGATTTGAAAGTTTTGGTACTAAAGTGAGCGTCGTACGCAACTTATGGCACTTGCGATGCACTTAAGCCCTGGTTAAAGCTTATCAATGTTTCAAATGTGCATTGATGTTGTAGTGATGACCCAATATCGATATTTTTTCTTCTATGTTAGTAAAAGTTCAATAATCAAAGTGCATGCTACATACTTGATGAAATTTCAAAGTGAAATAGAATGTGTGTTCTCCGAAAGAAATAAGTTCAATAGACATTTCGTTGAATCTCAAATTACCATGAACAAGACTCGACCAATCAAGTTATTGCTCATGTGATTCATTATGTCATGCTCTATCGTCGTGGTTTATTTTCCCTTCATGTTCTACCATGTTCACGTGAAGACAAAGGAAAACATAGAAATTTGATGGTTCGGGACCACAAAAGTATACCTTTATGTCCGAATGCGCATAACATAAACAAATCGGGACCATACACTTTAGTGTACTTGCTGCAGAATCTCAAGGTCGAATCGGGTCTTGATCGGGTTACGAGTCAATCGGGTCTTCGCAATTTCGAAGTGCGAATCAAAGGGCAAGCGTCGGCCAACCGTTAAGCGATCATCGGGTGAGCATCGGGCGTGTCGAGCAAAATCCTTCGATTTGTGTTGAGATCGAACTAATATGGGAAGATAGGAATTAGGGTTCTTCCGTTCTAGTCGGTTAACATTCGAGAATTTCACTTCATTGGGGGCACGAAAAATGCAAGAGAACAAGGAGCGATACGGTTTCAACTTTGAGAGACCGTCGAGCAACCATTGGGAAACCATTGCACCAGCGTTGGCTTGAGAAAAATCGTTTGATTCTAGTTGAGATCGAATCTATTGGGGGAGATTGGAGGTAGGGTTCTTCCTTTGTCTTCGTCGGTTCTTGTTCCAAGTGTCACTTATAGAAAAAAGGGCAAACAACGTGAGCGAAGTGTTTGAAGGTTCTAGGGTTTTTTTTTTGTGAGTGCTAATTAAACAAAACGTCACCGTTTTGTTTTCCGAAGTGACGATGTTAGCGCCGGTCCGGCTACGTAGGATGGCTGGTGCTAACTAGGTATCCACGTAGGAATTTTCCGAGCTAAATTAGTCGGAAGGATTAAATTGGCTCTATGTCAAAAGGTTTAGGACTAAATTAGCACCATTAAAAGATTTAGAACTAAATTGGCACCAATGAAAAAGATTTAGGACTTTTTTTGACATTTTTCCCCACAATTAGCTTTGCTTGTTCATTATCATCACCAATATTCATCAAGAACAAACATGGTGATACATTTATACAAAACTTCTACCCGTAACCCCTTGGGGTTATCCCCGCACTTGGAAGAAGAAGTAGAAAAAGGTCTTCTTCCCTTCTATCTAAGCCTTTTGTTAGGATCGACGGGGCGCGAACCACGCGCTCCCGATTTTTATATTTAGTTTTTGCTATTGTTTAAAGTTTTAACTTGTTATATTTCGCAAAAGTTACTTATCCTTCCCATATGACATATTCACCCCTCTTTAGGTTACATTGTTAGCCCCAACACCTTATGCTAAAATGGAGGCAACACCAAGAAGATCCCTTGATATTATTAGGGAGGGTTGAAAGAAGACATACTTGGAAAGCTATGGCAGCAAAAAAGTCCACATGTTTAGCATCGGTGATAGCACCGGACGTTCAACAAAATCTGATAAAGAAAACGTTCCCATAGGATGGATTTAGGGAGAAAACCAAGCTAAGGTCCCCAAGGAAAGAAGAAACAATTAGTTGATGAAGACCAAAAGTTAATAGTAGAACCTAGAAGGCCCAATATTTAGATCCCTTTCAAAGTCGCTAGAATATTTTATTGATTATGTATATATTCTAGAATTATGGTTGTTTATTCTTTAGGATTGTTTCCTCATAAATCAGGTTTCATTATACCTATTTATTTTGGCTTTGCCCCTCGATACAATATACAGCTCAATTTTCTAGATCTTTCTTCTCTATCAAAAGTAGCTAAATTGAAGCATTATATTAATAATAGTGGTCTCTTTCCAGGTAGAAAATATTTGATCTTGGGATCTCATCCTTCGGTACCATTCATAAAAATCCACAGCAAAATGAGGGAATCCCCTAAATCGCTAGGACTCAGCAATCCAAACATCTATAATGGAAGATTTTTGGAGAGGAAGCTTCTCCGCTGTTGGGCGGGGAAGAAACATTGAAGGATTGCTGGAATTTGCACGTGCTGTTTGAAACAAAGATTGATACTCTTTCGAGAAGGTTTTGGAGATCAAAATAGGAATTGCTATTATGCTCGTCGTCGTCGCCATCGTGCAAGCTAGCTATCAAGCTTAGAAATATCACTTGCAGAAGGATATCCGGGAGGCTTGGGAGCCATGGAAGGACGAGTGAATCTTGGAGGTCAAATGGTTCTTAGATAAGATGAGGATTAGTGGTTAAGGGTGCAGACAAAGGAAACCAAAATAAAATCTTGACTGAATATATACTTTCCCGAACATATTTAGAGGGCGGTGATACAAACATGTTGCATAGTAGCAAATTACGCAATCAGTGGGCCTTTCCATTAAAAAAAAATAATTTAAACTACACTACTTAGCCAAATAAATGAGAGAAGTAAGCCTCCATGTCTCATCCTGGCATCGTAAATAGACATCCTTCTTAATATCCTCACTAACTAGGTGATATAGGACTCCTTTCTTCAACTTATATATCTCTAGGTCTCATCCCTAGATTTTTAAAGAGACTTCCTGTTTGTCTCTCTCCCTCACCATCGATGTGGGACTCGTGAATCTTAAGATATCGTGTTTTAGTTCGCATCTTCTCAAGTCATTTTGCTTTTATCTCTCTCCTTCACCATCAATGTGGGACCAATTCTCGACTTTTTTCAATTATTTATTTATTTATGAATTTGAATCAAATTAATTTGATTGAAATAATCGTAAAAATGATAATTTATCATGCATATATAAAAATATACATTTAACATATAACGTGCCTCAACACAACGAAATTCTCAATTTTTTTAAGAAATAACATGTTGACTTATCGAGTCACGTGTCGATGCTACTTGAGCGGTGTTCCGTAAAGATAAGATTTGTAATGTGGTGATTCGTGAACTGCATCGATCGAAGCAACGTGTCCGGATGCTATGAGGCACCTAACTAGGCAGAGAGTACAAAGCGTCAAAGGAGCAAGTCCACCCTAGAACTACTCATAGGATAGAAACCCGTACATAATCGATGTTTCTCTTTAACAGGAATTAAACTTACTTTTAGGCTAAAGAATAGCGTGAATGCCAAAACTTGTGTATGTCACTTACTTTAGTACTAAAACTTCCAAAATGATCATTTTAATGCTAAGTTTTTTTAAAATCGTTCACTTTAGTGCTAAGTCGGATCTCGAAGCATACGTGGCTCATCGGAAAGTATACGTTGCTTTTTTACATAAAAAACTAAGTTGCGACGTGACTCGTCGGAGGGTGACTCAAGCAACTAAAGATGAAATAACTTCGTTCAAGGTTAATTCGCCCAAACAAAAATCCTAAATCCCCAATTGAACCCCAAATTTAAAAACCTAACCAACTGAATTGAGATTGGCTCCCTTTTGGCCCTAAAAGTAACAGCCCTAGTTTGAAATGGAGGGAAGGAGCTTCATGACAGCTCAAATTCATTTCGACCAATTGAAGACGATGGTGGGTTTTACTATTATTGTGGGTTACCAAGTCCAAGAAAAACATCTTGGACTCGATTGAATCTAGAGAGAAGATTCCATGGATGTAGCAAGTATAAAGAGGGGTCGAAGTGCAAATATTTCAAATGGGTTAATAAAAATTCTCCAATCGAGCCACATAGGTGATATTAGAGCTTCTTGAAAGATGGTATGAACCTCTACCTACATTCATGGACAAATTGGATGATGTCGATTCAAGGGAAGCTGAAATGAAGGTTGTAACATCTCCGGCCAATCAATTGAAGGAGGAAGTGTCAATTATACGAAGACAAAGAAAGCTTTAGCAAAGCTTACCATGTGTTCAATAGAGATGAGCTGAAAAGAAATCAACAAGAAGAACAGGAGGTGGATTTCCAAACATCCGCTCAAGCACTGTTCAACAGCCACAAGCAAGAATAATCAACTGCTAATATTTCGAGTCCAAATCAATTGCCTAAGGATTGGAAATACAAGATTGATCATCCAAAAATCAAGTCATTAGGGGAGATAGACGAAGGAATCAAGACGAGGTCCTCAATCAAATATATGATGAGCCGCTTAGCCTTGACCTCTCAAATTGAGCCGAAAATAGTAGATGAAGCTATCACCGATGAAAGCTGGATTGAAGCCATGCCGGATGAGCTCCGACAATTCACCATTAATGATGTTTGGGATTTAGTCCCTCGGCCCAAAGATCGATAAATCATTTGCACCAAATGGGTGTTCCGCAACAAAATAGATGACAAAAGCAATGTGGTAAAAAATAAGGCCATGTTAGTAGTTAAAGGTTACTCACATGAGGAAGGTATAGATTATGATGAAACATATGCTCCTGTTGCTAGACTTGAAGCTATTAGACTTTTACTTGTTTATGCTTGTCATTATGATTTTATCTTGTACCAAATGGATGTCAAAAGCGCCTTTCTCAATAGTTATATCAAAGAAAGGGTGTTTATTGAGCAATCCACAAGGTTTCGAAGATCATTCACCATCGGACAATGTCTATCGGTTGAAGAAGGCTCTTAATGATCTCAAACAAGCCTCTAGAGCTTGGTACGAAAGATTAAGTTCTTTCCTTCTTGAGTATAACTTCGAAAAAAGTAAAGTTGACACTACCTTGTTTATCAAGAAGAAGGTAAAAACATATTGTTAGTTCAAATTTATGTTGATGACATAATCTTTGGCTCTACTAATGAGAATCTTTGCAAAGAGTTTACCAAAGTTTTGACAAGCAAGTTCGAAATGAGCATGATGGGAGAGATGAATTTCTTCCTCGGACTTCAAATAAAGAAAACAAGAATTGGAAAGTTCATCCATCAGGAAAAATATGCCAAAGATTTGGTAAAAAATTTGGTTTAGGAGGATGTAAATTCACCGAAACACCTATGGTAGCATCTATCAAACTGGACAATGATGAAAAAGGTACGTTCGTTGATTCCAAACTATATAGAAGCATGATTGGATCCTTATTATATTTGACTCGCTTCTTGACAGGATATATTGTTTACCGTATGTTTATGTGTGCGATTCCAATCAAATCTAAAGGAATCACATATCACGGCTATCAAAAGGATTATAAGATATGTAGCATCCTTGCTCAAAATAGGGCTTTGGTATCCAAAAGCGTCGAGCTTTGATCTTTTGGGGTACTATAATCGGGAAGTAAGATTGATTGTAAGAGTACATTAGGTACATGTCAAATAATGGGAAACATGCTTGATATCATGATTTTCAAAGAAGCAAAACTCATTTGCTCTTTCAACCACTAAGGCTGAGTACATTGTGCTATGGAACTACTGTGCACAACTTCTTTAGATGAAATAGCAACTTAGCAACTTTGAGGAATAGATGATCAATATTCCTATATGTTGTGACAATACAAGTGCTATAAACCGACCGGGAATCCTATATTGCATTCAAGAGCAAACACATTGAGGTGAAGCACCACTTTATTAGAGATCATGTGAACAATGGTAATGTGAGCATATACTTCGTCGATTCAAAATATCAGGTGGCCGACATATTCACAAAGCCTTTGGACAAGTAAGCGTTTGAATTCATCAAAGGAGAATTGAGAATTTCTAATCCTCCTAAGTGACGAGTCCAAAAGGCAAAAGATCGCAGATATCATACAAGATCAAGTAACCGGGATCTCCGTTCGTCGAACATCGGGTACTTCTAATCTTTTGAAAAAGTTACCATTTTAGTGCTTCGGGAAACATACGATTTGCCTATTCTAATAAAATATCTATTCTGCGACTATTAATGTGATTTTTTCCCCGCCCGTTACATTTATCATCTTGATTTTTATTTATTTCCTTTAATTGTTTTATTTTATTACCGTTAATTTTTGTGTGAAACATGTGTGCATGTGTCCCTATTTAACCTGGACCACGTTCATCCTCTATCACCCACTTGCTCCTCAATCGACTCACTTCCTTTCTTAAAAAAGGAACAACCCTTGTTTATTTTTTATTCTTCCTCCCTCTCTCTCTCTCTCCCTCTCTCTCTCTCTCTCTCTCTCTCTCTCTCTCTCTCTCTCTCTCTCGAATCTTCACCATGGTTTCGAGAAGATCGACCCGAGCTTCCAAGGGAAAGGGAAAGGTTGGTGGTCCCTCTAACATAGATCTATCTCGAGACTCTAGATGTTTTGGTTCCGAGTATTCAAACAGGAGGAGATCTAGGAGGTTCCGTATCTACGAGCACTGCTAGTCATATGATCATGGTGTTACCTACTGCAAACAAGCCACAATCCGTAGCCTGGAGAACCAAGGCCGATAGCATAGTTGTCCCTCTACTAGAGCTTGATTTGCTAGAAGAAGGAGTGACTCTGCGTTACGTTACGATCAAATCAAGAGAGGATATCAACGCCCGGCTAGTAGCTATCCTCGAAGCTTTCAAGCGAGAAAGTTAGGACTATGAAGGAAGTCGTGGTTCCACTTGTTTAGGACGTTCCTAAATCTGTTGCTGCGGGATCTTCTCGCTAATGTTCCCCGAACTTTTAGTGGAAAGATCACCAAGAAAGTCGACAATAGAGGAGGTAACTCGAACCTCCAAAGAAAGATGAGGAGACAAATCCATCCAAGGAAACATCTAGTGGAACTCCTACACCGGAAGTGAGCCTATCCACTCCCGATCTTCTAGAAATCCAGGGACTGCCAGGAGGAACAAATTGAGGTTAGTGAGGATGTTCCTTAAACCGATGATGATATGAGTGAAAAACGATGTGAGGATGATGATGATGATGGAGTTTTCCAAAACTTTGAGCTCGAAAGTGGTTTTAATCTTGACCCTGTTTTTGCTAACCCACTATTTTTAAGTAAAGAGCATGAGAATACTTGGAAAATCTTTTCTCAAAGATCACTGATTTTTCCTCGAGTAGTTGATTATGATTATCTCGATTCACATGAAACTTTTCCGACCGAGGTTTTAAAAAAACACAAGCTTATGGAATTGTGCACAATGGAGGATCATTTTTGCTTCGAACTTGGCATACATGTTTTATTCAAACCTGCACTTTTCAAATGTTCATTCTCTTATGTTCTCTTTCAACAAGAAAAATTACATTGTGATGTCGAAGAGTTAGTCGAGTATCTCCAAACCGATTTTCATCCTTATAAGAAGTCTGTAGATCCCCGCTAATGAGGCTTATAGTTTTCTCTTAGAAACCTTGAACTTCACACGAGATTTTTGAGAAATTGTGCTAATCAATGTTTTGCCCCCGAAATTCAATTTTCTCCTAAAGATCCTCACCCTCATCCTCTATCCGAAATCATCTTCATCAAATGATGTGTCCAGGTTTGAAGCAAAAGTACTATGGTCACTGCTCACCTGAATTTGAAATTTCTATCCCGTATATAGTCTTCTTTCACATGTATCGAACCGTGAAGAGGAAAACGGGGAGGTCTACCATACGGGTTACTCATTTGCTGCATTTTCAAAAGAAAAGGAATTGAGTTCTCTCGGATGGCCAAAGATCGTTTCTCCTAGACGGTGATTGGGAAGAAGACCTTGGAGAAGATGATGTTAAGGCCACTCGTCCCCGCATCCCGAAAGAATTTATGCTACAGACGGGACCTTCATTTACGTGTCTTCGGATGTCCCGTAGGTTGTTCATGTCGATATCGGGGAGTTGAAGACATCCATGAGCAATATTGTGAAATATTTGGTCAAGTTGGAGAGAACCATCATTAATCCGGATTGCTATAACCCCCCTTCATACCCTTTTTGAACCAACCCCGTCTCCGCCTTCCTAGAAACGCAAGCGCACCTGGTCCCGAATGACCTTACCTCTTGTTTGAGCATGTTTTGCCTATTTCTAGATGTCCCTTGGAATTGCCTTGTATTTTGATAATGTTTTTAATTGTCCCGGATATATGCACCACCTATCCCGTTGAAATGAAGTGAAGTTGTTCACATCTTGTGTATTATATCTTTATATTGTCTTTCTTTTTGTTGATGACAAAAAGGGGGAGAGTTATATCCTAATGTGAAAATAGGAAGTGCTAAATTCTAAAACAGGAGGAATATGTGAAATAGGAGGAGTTATAGCGAAAACCAAGGCAAAAGCCTTGAGCTTGTGAAACAGGAGGAGCAAATTCGAAAACAGGAAGAGTTAAGCTTGTGAAACAGGGGGAGCAAAGGCAAAATGCCTAAAGGATTTAAGTATTAAAGTTCTTTTTCAAGACGTTCATACTTGAACTGGTTATCTTTGAAAAAATCTTGAAATTGCGACTACTTAGCTTGATCAATATTTTTTCAAATTAAAAGATCAGCTTAGTTAGTCTTTTCTCCAAATTCGGTTCCAAATCTTTTTTGGAGAAAACATTATCTATAAATGCGCCTTCAATACGAAACATTAGATATGTAGATTTTTAGTTATTGCACCTTATAAAATTTATCTTACGCTACATCTCAGGGTTAGTTTTGTCATCATCAAAAAGGGGAAGATTGTTTAAAATACATTTCGTAAAACATTTTGATGATTCCCAAATTATCCTTTGGTAGTTTATTTACCTTTGTTGTGCGAGATGTTTATTGCCTATGGCAAAGGATCACGAGATGGCCATCGGGTAAAAATCGTGTGAAAAATAAAGCAATTTCTTGAAAATAGGCATTGAGGCTCTCAAAAGATCCGGTCACCGGATATTTGATATCGATACTTGAAAGATCGGGTGAAATGAGGAGTATAAAATGCTAATATGCCAATGTTTCGAAAAGATTTACAAAACTCGTTCGTACGAGTTGAAAATGGCCAACGGAAAGATTTCTACCTTCTCGGGAAAGTTCTCCGGCTTGTCGGAGGATCTGCAGAGTGTCGGCGAGGAATAGCGGATCAACGCATATTTTGGGAAAGTCTCATCTAACGATGTGAAAGCGATCCCAACGCATTGCAAATATATCCCTTCGATCTCCAACGGCTCTTTTGCTCCTTCAGAGGTTCTCCAATGGCTATTTTGCCAAGGATTATATAAGGAGGAGGTCGAGTAGACCAAGAAAAAGAAAAGAGACCACTTGAGCTGATTGTATATTCCGTTAAGTGTTCTAGACGTGTGTTCTAATTAAAAGGCACTTGTGTGAAAGATCGTGTGATCTATTTTGCCTATAATAGTACATGGACAAGTGTACTTTTGAGAGTGGTGAGGCCGTATCTTGATAGTGTGATTTATCCCGTGAAAAATCAGCTTACTTACTATTGTTTGTAACTTGTGAGGTAGATTACTAGTGCATTCCAGCCCGAGTTGTGGCTGTTAGTTGTATGGAGTGGACGTAAACTTGGTGTAAGCGGAACCGCTATATATTTGGTGTGCTGATCTCTTCTTGCTCATATCCCTAGTTACATCCCCTCAATTATTGTTTAATAAAACATTTGTTCACTCGATCTTTTTCAATTCACCTTTGGTTTTCCACAAAATCTGAAAAAATTTCAAACAACCTATTCACCCCCCTCTAAGTTGCATAGTCGGTTCTAACAAGATGTTGCCATTGAAAGTTTTATTGAGGTTGTTGTCGATGATATCACATTTGAATTCTTGGTTGAAGAAGGCCCTACACCAATGCTTCGTTTCAATTTTGAATAGCACTTTGAAACCATCTTTGGTTAGCTCAAGCAAACCTTGCTTGGCTATCCTAAAATCAGCAATGTTCGTGCCTTTTGTAATTTTCCAAAATTGCTTTTACAACTTATCCCCTTTGTACTTCTTTGATCGGTTTGCATATATATGCCTTGCACACATCCTATGCTCATCATATGGCATCAAGTCAGCCAATGCAGGAACAAGTCCCTACAATATTAAACCAAGAAATAAGTGTAAGAAAAGGAAGAATAAAACATAATGCAATTAACATTTAAAAAGATTCATTTCACAATGATATTACCTTACGTTGGTCGCTTAGAAAAGCCCAGCCTCTCTCGTCGGTTATCTCCGTGTCCTTGTTTTCTATCTTCACAACTGGCCCAAGCTATTGGAAACATTTGGTTATTGGCATCTCGACCAATTGCAAACAACAATTCTCCCTTATACAAACCCCATAGGAAGCAACGATCCAATCCTACAACTCTTCTACAACCGGATAAAAATCCTCGCCGGCATACATCGAAACACACATATAACCTATCAAATATGGTCCTCAAATCGAGTAGTGGCCTTTCCACAACCTCGACATATATTCTACTTTGTGGGTTTTGAAGCCTAAATTCGTAAGCATAATCTTAAACCTAGGCATATTCTTGCTTGAATTGACCCAAGAGCGTTGTCATGACCTTATACTTAACTCTCTTGCACCGATTCGCCGATACGTTAATCTCTACCTACTCCTTGATCAACTGCTTTAAGTGAGGACTCCTAATCTTTGGCATCGCCTTGATCATGTTGAAGAAGTGTTTCGACAACCACTTACTTGTTATCCTTTTATTGTCAAAAATAATTGAACACGTGTGTTCCTCCTAGAATGACCTAATTTGGAATGACCCGCTTCTCTTGCTCGAGTGTGCCATAGATTTTTCATGTACAATTACGTTGTGGACACCTAGTTCTCACAAAGTTCTTTGTATTTCTAAGAAACTCAAGAGTCATTTGCTCAAAGCAATAGACTTCTTGAGAATAACATCCTTAAACTGTTTTGCATCCTCAAATTTCATACCAATACAAAAAGTAGGAGATGCTACAATTGAATCATTGAAAGGATACTTACTTTTCCTTCTACGCATAAGTGCACCTATTTTTTCTTCTCAAAGCTCATCCTCGGAAGTACCATTACAATCGTCATTGCCACATTCTTCATCATTAACAGTAGGTATAGTAGGTATACCTTCTTCTTCTCTATTTACTGGGTGCAGCTCCCTCTAATTGTTCAAATGCTGCATTCTTTTTCCTCACAAACTCCCCGAGATTTTCCCTTGACCGTGCAAGCTCGTCATCGTCATCGTCATCGTCATCTCCTAGAAACCGAAATTTGCCATAGCTTCATCATCATCGTAATCACTACTTGGATTGTGCAACTTCCCAACCTAATCCACCGATTGGGCCATCACCTATGTGGCTTACTCCCCCGTCCTCCCTATCCTCCTTCTCCTCACAATCCTATCTCGTTATCTCAATCCTCCATGTCTGTCCACTTCCGGTGTCCTTCTACAATGGTATCATACTTGACCATGAGAACTAGAATCAATACCATCGCCTACTTCTCCTATTTGAGTTAGGTCATCATGTTGAGCATCTTCATGATCATCATCTTCATCATCGCTGTCATACTCCATATAGACTATTGCTTCATTGCCATGAAGATAGTGATAAATCACATCACTCTTTAAACCCATTATCATCACACAACTCTCTCAACCCATCCCTCAAGCCCTTCCTAGGAACACAATACAACAATTTATGTATTTTGCATCGTAATATGTGCACAATATCCCTCACAAATGAGACGTGAGATGACGTTCTTACATTGAGGAAAATGGTTCCTTCATTTCCACCTTCGGACTCCCACTCCTCGGTGCCAATGACAAAATCCCCTCTATAGCGAGACAATAACAAAGCAATAAGATTCTTGTCCATATCATGCACCAAAGGAAAAATAATAATAAATGCCTCAACTTTTAGGACCACAAATGTACCAAAGTACAACAAATTCACGTGGAGGTCCCTACATGTCCGCTTTTATAGATATTTCGAGTGTCATGACCTGATTGTTCTTGAAAGTGAGAGAGAATAGGATCACACAATGATTTACTAAAATCACCAAAGTGTATTGAAAATCAAGTACAATAGATTTTATAAATATCTAGTGGTGCTCATGTGTAGATAACAATTAAACTTCAAATATCGGGCTAAACATTTGTATAGATATTGTAAACATCATATTAGCGAGATGTTTGAAATGCCATGACAAGATTATGTGCTAAAGTGTATGAAGATCACGAGAAATAAGATCATACAAAACAAGAAGTGATATAAAAAGATATGGTAAGTAGATGTTTCACAAAACAAGAACTAAATATATGCAAGACCGAGTAAAAGATCAAGTAAAATGAAAGCACACAAGATATATAGTGGTTCAGCTTTATCCCTAAGCCTAGGTTCACTCTCAAGATTAACAGCTATAACTCGGGTTGGAATTCACTAGTAATCTACTCAATAAGTTACAATTGGCAAACACCGATCCTTTCACTTAATAGATGACACTAGCAAGACCCAGTGCTGCTCTTACTCTTATGCACTTGATCTTTAGCACAATTACAACATATAAAGATTACCAGAGACGATCTTTCGGAAGAACGCAAAACAACGAGAGAAACCTAGCTCACAAGCAAGTATGCATTTTACATTGTGCTCTCTCTCTAACTTTGTCCTAGATGGTCTTCCATTATATAGACAACTTCATTCTTCATGTTGAAAGGCCTTGCGAAGTCCAACTAGCCTTTAGAGATCCGTTGGGCTAGCTGCAGAATCGTTTACGATCTTGTTCTAAAACATAAGCTATTCTAACACTATTCTAAAAAGGCTAACGGATGCTAATGGCTATATTCTATGCAATAAACTTCCCGATCTTTCTCTGTAGATCTTTCACCCTCCAACGACTATATTTTCTTCTAATGAAACATTTGCACATATCCGTTGCTCAAACATCACCAAAACCCGATATCGATATAAACATTGTCTTACCCGATCTTTTGGTTCATTAGTGCTTTGTTTCTCAAAAAAACTATCTAGATCACTTGTGCTCAATTGTCCAATAATTCTCTTGAGCATCTCAACATCCATAGACGTTATCTTGATGAAAGATTGACTATGGTACCTCCAAGTCATCATGAACACCTCGTCATCTTTGACTTGTTCTCCTCCTTGTTAAGATCTTCATCCTTGTACCTAATCTTCACCATAATTAGGACGTCTAGATCTTTCCTAGTCTATTGATGTTGTTCACCCGATCTATATAAGGTAGCTTCTCTTCACCAAAGATCTACTGCTCGGATAACAATTCGGTGCGCTCGGTCTTTCTTCTAGTCTTTCCTAGTATGTTGGCAATTTTGACTCCATCAAGCTGTTCATCTTTATAATCCTTCCAAGCTTTACCAAACATCCTTAGTTCTAAGCTTGTTCACCATTACTAGGTCCATCCACTGTTCACCCCATCTTTGTACCCCCAAGCCATCATGAATATTCCCGTTCTTCTCGGCTTGTTTCACCTTGATCAAGGTCCTTTCGGATATCCAGCTTATTTGAAGATCTTTCCAACTTGTAGACATCTTCAATGCCCAATATCTTGTTCACCTCGGAGATCAACTATCAACCCCAAAGATAGACAAAGTACTCCAAACATTGACAGAGCAAATATTTGTCTCAAAAACATCCCGGTCCTCTTTATAACCCCATCCGCATTTTGGCTTATGCATATATAACCTAATATACTCAACCGAATATATTAGTAGCCTTTGATTGTTCTTTATTATCATCAAAACAAGATTGAGGATTTTTCAACAATCATCACATTGATGATATTCTCAATGCTCCCCACTCAAATAAAGGATCATAAATAATACAAAGATCCCCTTATCTTGTAATCATAAAATTACATGGCATGATTTGAGCTAATATATCAATAACTCATTCGTCGAATTATACTCAAATCGTGAAACACAAGGTATAAATAGCAAGTACACTAAACTTTGTACATGCTACCAATAAAACATGCTCTACATGATCTTTGTGTACCTATCCACATGAGAGATATATTCTATATTTTTTCAAAAACTAGAGAGATAAAGGTTAAAATACTCGAAAAACGCCCCAAAATACTTGTATCATGGGTTCCATATGTATTTTCATATCTTGTAAATATATTAAACATGTACAATATATATACCATAGTGTAAATAATCTAAAAATGAACACAACGATACCTAACATGTCCCCAGCGGAGCTCATACGCACCCGTACGAACCGGTCAACGATCGTAGTTGACTTTAGGGATCAAAATGCAATTTCCAAAACATTTAGGTACGAAATTGCAATTGTCTAAAAATCTTGGGGACCAAATTCCAATTTTTCAAAAGTATGTGAACTAAATTGCAATTTTAGAAAAGATTAGGGACCAAAGTGCAATTTTTGAAAAGTTAGGGGACTAAATTGTAATTTTTAAAAATATAGGGACCAAATTGTAATTTTTGAAAAGTTTGGGGATCAAATTGTAATTTTCATAAAATTTAGGGATAATCAAATTACAATTTTCAAAAATTCAAGAATTAATCGGGTCGGGACAAGATAAAATCGGGTCTAAAAAATCTTGAACTGGTTTTGGGATAGACAAAATCGGGTTTAGGGTATGTATATGTGCCGCGCACGTAGGTGTGTGAATCCCATGCGCATTGTTAGGGAAAATCACTTATGATGTTTTGAAGATGACAAAATAATCAAAGGCTACTAATGCATTTGTTGGTTGAGTAGAACAAGGTGTAAGATGCACAAGTCACTATGCGGATGTTGTCTTACCGTAAGTCCGAAGGTTATGAGTTCTTCATCAATGGTGAACAAGGCATTAGGCATATAAGTGTCTACAAGCTGGAAGTACTCGAGTAGAAGGTGAACAAGTCTAAAAGCATTTGTAAAGAGAGGAACCTTAGATAGGTGAATAGGGAGGTAGAGCCGTGATTGCCAATATGCTTGGAGGAACTAGAAGATGGAAGTTCAAGTGAAGTTACTGGATATTACATCTAAAGGTCTCGATCTTTCTTGAAAGAGCTCGGACATTGTTTGAGGAGCTCGGACGTTGTGCAAGGAGCTTAGACGTTAAACTATGAGGAAGTATTTCATATGCAACGACCGGAATATCATGATATATATATTTCGAGATGATTTAATTGAGATTATATATCATCACAACGACTAACAAATCAAGCTGGATCATTCTTGGAGATTCTCAATCTTGAAGATCAATCAAGGACGTGGATCAAGGGAGACGAGGATGACTCACCTAATAAAGAACTCTATCTATGGAAACCCAATATCATAATTGTATGGGCGATTTGATCTAATGGGGGATTCTTTCCTTTGTTGACCTCAACGACTACGAGATCTTTTTTATACGGTCTCGTCCAAATGGAGAAATTTGGAGAGCGATCCTCTAGAGGCCTTTCGACGGATATTTGGAGGTGAAGGAGTATAAAAAGACATCTTAAGATCGAAGAGTTAAAAAAAAAAGAGTGGGACCTTAAATTCCAAGATTAAGAGAGCTTCACATCCTTTATATATTTTTGATCCAAACATTGTAATACTTAGAGGTTCACATTCAAGTGAGAAAGTATTAGACGAGAAGTCTACTCGACCTAGGAATCGTCACTATATTGTAACCTCCGAGATATTCACTAGTGGAATTTGGTCAATTGGCTATCGCCTTAAAGAAGTGTACGTAAGCTTAAACAAAATCGAACCACTATAAACTCTTTGTGCAAATTCTCTATCCCTTAAACTCTTTGTCATTATATTGTGATAGTTGAATTGTGTACGCAGCTGTTTCCGAGAACACATCGGATCTTGTTAGAAATCATCATCCGAGCTAAGCTCTAAGCTTATCTATTTTAATTGCGCATTGATTTTTATAGTTCATTGAAATCACCTATTCACCCCTCTTTAGGTGATAACGCTAGCCCCAACACGCACCAAACCCCTCCATCGGGTGGTAGCACATGCGTCTCCGTTCGGCCACTTCATCAATGAGCCACCCCTCAAAACCCTCGTCTCATCGATACGAGTATGATGGTATACTTATATGCCATTTTTTACTGAGCTAAATTGCATGAAATAGCGATGTTTCGGTCTTTGCCTCAAGAAGCCAATCCCGTCGCAATGGGTGGCGCGCATGTGGCCTCTACAGGCGTTGCCTCGGCCACGAGAGACCACTCAAATTTCTCGTCTTGCCAAGCCCGTTCCGAATATATATTCGAAAATAATTTTTATTGCATAGAAATTCATGAACGAACTATGAACAGATCGACCAAAAAAGGGTTTTTCGCGCTCGAATTAATGATAAAATATAATACGATCGGGAAACAAGAACGTCTATACTCGATACCAATGGAGGGAACGGATTAGAATACATACAAGTACATATACGCAGTGGATTACATTGAATTATATGCCCTAAAATCATCTTGAATCACTAATCGGAGAAATATATCACGTAGAATGAACATATTTCAATAGCCACAAATTAAGAGCCCCAATCGCAAGTGAGAAAATGATCCGGATCCACCGAGAGTTTTTTTTTTTAGAGAGTTTTGTCTCGAAGGTTGAATTAGAACATCGTACGTTCTAAAGAGAGAATATACAATAAACTCTTCTTTGGAATTGATAATCAAATCACCAATTATTGCGATCAATCAAGACTTGCTTTTTTGGTCTTCTTTTATATGATAACCGATACCATATATTAAAAGTAATTTCGGATTTGCTCTTGATGAGCGCAATTAATTCCTAACACGTACAAATTGTACAACATTGACGAAATTTTTTACTTGCTTTTAAAAGATGGCCTAATAAAATTGACCGAAGGCTAAACTATACCATGCAAGGAAGAGTTGGGAAAATGTTCAAGAAGCGATTCAACAAGTTAAAAACAAGTTTGCTGATGACAAAGAAAAAGATCCCATGGAGACAGATGCCGACCCATTTCCTCAAATAACTGGGATGGTATCAGCTAAATTTAAAGAGAACAAGCCACAATTGTCGATTTGTGCGCGCGTTGTAAACAGGAAATAGGTCAAAGCTCTTCTACTCGAGCTAAAGAAAGATGCAATGAGAATGGCATCCAGGCCAAGGTTGGAGAATTCATTACTGTCCGAACTACGTTAGTGATGTTAACTTCATTGGGAAAATTATCAAAAAAAGTCATAAATCTATTATATTTTTACCAATTCAATCATAAATCTTTTAATTTTCTTTAATTTATTCTTAAAACTCTTACATTTATGTCAATTTCATCCTAAACTTTTTTTTTTTTACCAATTTAATCATAAACTTTTGCATTTGTGTTAATTTAGTTAATCCGTCCAACTTTGACCGTGACGACGACTTGCAGCACTTTTAATAAGATTCTAATATTTTTTCAAATTCTTTATTCATTTTTTTTTTTTTCCTCTCTTTTTCCCCCTTTTCACGGTTCATCTTTTTCCTCCCTTCGTCCGGGCTGGAAATCAGATCTTTAACGACGAACAACAAGGAATCACTGTATTTCCTGCGAGAGTTCAAGAAAAATGTCAAGAACGGAGCATCAGTTCCTCTTGAATCACGAATAACTCCAAAGGAAAATGGAGGGGATACAGAACACTGGAGCACCAACTGAGCCACGATTGCAGAGCCTGATCCTCTCGAAGAATCCGGCGAGGTCGGAGTCGTTGTCGGAGTATTGGGGACGAGAGGCTCGAAGGACATCGTCCTAAGTGAATCTGCTCTTGGAAATCGATGTGGATCCAGGAGACCCACACTTTGTCGAGCTACGAGATGGGAGGAGAGAGATGGGTCTGTTGAAGAGAGCGAGATGAGCCTGCTTCTGGTCTTACCTTTCAAGGAGGGAAAAAAAAACACCATCTTCCAGATTTACCATTTCATGACGAGACTGAAAAGGACTGGACGATAAACCGAGAACGACAAGTTTTCCCATGGAAGAACATGCTTGGTCCAACTTTTTTCGATTTTTTTCGATCACGATTTTACTCGAGATCTGGCTTTCTGCCGTGGATTGGCCGCTTCTCAATCTAAAGAACGGGCGGACCATTGAAGAGAGTTCGAAATCCATTGAGTTTCAGAATCTTGCGCAGAGAGAGAGACATGAGGTGCGATGAAGGGAAAAATTAAAAGCAGTCTGTGCGTGGTAGTCCCACATCGACAAATAGTTCGGAGAAAACCCAGCAATGGCAGCGCCAGTGGCTGGCCGCCCCTCTTGTTCCAGCCTGGAGGAAGGAGGAGGCAGTTGGAAGAAGAAGATGAACAGTAAAAAAAAAAATAGTAAATAGCAAAAAATAAATAAAGAATTTTGAAAAAATATTAAAATATTATTAAAATTGTTCCGTCAACGCCGGTCGGATCCACGTCATCAATGGCCGGATCCACGCCAACACGCGTCAACCGATCAAAGTTGGTAGGATAGGCTGAATTGGCGTAAATAAAAAGGTTTAGTACTAAATTAGCACAAAAAAAAATGTTTAGAATCGAATTGGCACGAATATAAAAGGTTTATGACCGAATTAACAAAATTAAAAGGTTTATGATTGGATTGACAAAAGTACAATAAATTTAGGAATTTTTTTACAATTTTCCCTAACTTTGTCGATCAAGCAAATTGTCCTAAACTGTTCATTCGAGTTATCTTCACTCAAAAATTGTGGAAATCCCTTTGAAGCGAAGCACTCTCAGGCAAATCCTTTCTCTGGCAAGCCCTCGTAAGTCCGGTGTTGCCACTACCCCTGCGCCAATCACCGCCACCTTGCTCGCAAAGCAACACCAGCGTTCTCTAGCAGAGTATCCATTGGCTTACCTTTTCCCTACCGGTTTTATAGCCATTGCCTCCGTTCTTCATCTTTCCTCACGGTTTCTGCTACTGTTACTGTGGTTTTTAACCCTTGTCCTGCAGATTCTCAAGGTTTCAGCCAAGAACAGTGAGCCGCCACCAATCCAAGTTCTTGTCGGTTGCCACATCAGCTGCTCACTTCACATCGCCATTGTTCATTGCATGACGTCCTCTTTGGGTCGCTGCCGATCACCGATCGCACCGACCGTCAAAACATCGCCTGCGTCGAATTACGCAAAGGAATATCTTATGCTGGATTATTTTCCTAATTTAGGGTGTGTGATATTTAATTAGATACCTATGCATATTCCCTTGCATGTTTTAAGTAACTTAGAATGTTAAGTTTCCTATCTGCTGGTGATTTTGATTGTCAAGGAATATTTAATTGGGGAAATCGAACTTTAAACACAAAGATTAGACCCACATTAAAAATATTTCCTTTCTTTGTTCGGGT
Source organism: Rhodamnia rubescens (assembly GCA_021437795.1). NCBI lineage: Eukaryota > Viridiplantae > Streptophyta > Magnoliopsida > Myrtales > Myrtaceae > Rhodamnia > Rhodamnia rubescens. Next base: position 547,952 of record JAILYA010000117.1, on the reverse strand, counting down.
TGGTCTAATTAGGACATTGAATTTTTTAGATTAAAGATTTGATACCTAAGTAAATCTTTCCCGATCCATACATGCATCGTGAAGTGATATTTAATAATGTAAGTTAACCTTAGGAGTTATTTATATTACTTGGACAATTTCATTTATTTATTAGTCATGTATAACTTTAGAATATGCACATAATTAGACTTGGGTGCATCACACAAATGAAAAATACACAGACATTGCCTTGCATTTAATTCAAGATTGCATTTAGTGTTATATCACATTCATGCATGTTTCCTAATTTAGAAATTCATATCATAGGCGCATTAGGCATCATATGGTAATTTAGCAAAGCATACTTCATTAAGTGCATAATTAGGATTTAATGTATACTATTCCCTATTTGGTTGAAGTCATTTTAAAGCAATTTCCTACTTTAGATCATTAAAAAACAATTAAAAAACTGCATTATCATTTTCTGTAGATCACATTTAACAGTAGAATTGATTCACTAGTTCTATAATTTTAAATGTTGCATGTCATTTAGTAAATTGCATGTCATTAGGATTTAACAGGCATTGGTTTGTTGAATAGACATACAAGAAATTCATATAGAATACACTTAGAATTAATTCATGTTTTATTCAATTGCATATCTTTTAAAGCATATCATGTAGTAATGCTATTTATGCATGCCATTGAGTGATAAATTAGGGCATGTTGAATTTCGGCCACCTAGAACTTTACGGCAGACTACTTCGCTTGTTCACTTTGTCAAAAAAATGAATAAAAAGACCCAAAAAAATTAATTTAGATTGCATGTCAATTAGTCTTGCATCATAGTCATAACTCATAAGTCATTACAGTCTTAATCTCTTGAGTCTATTCCTGCTGAAACCTTGTCGTGATGGGAACAGCAAGGCATTGCTCTTGCTTGCCTAGGATGTTTAGTTGTTTGATATTTATGCAATTTATTTATTGCTTTTGACTATTAAATGTTATATTTATATTTGTGAACCCCCCATAATCGTTCTCACATGTTAGTTGCATAAAGATACAATCAATCAGAATTGCTTGCAACATATTTTTTTAACTAAATGAAAGATGTACCAAAGGGGCATTAAATTATTTAGCGTAATCAAATCCTCGTATTCATGAAATCTCTTTTTCACAGAGACCCATATTTTACTTATGTTTCTAATCGACTCATAAATGATTAATTGCGACTTCAAAATAATCTGCATTGCATGTTTGAATAATTTAATTAAAACCCCAAAGTTGCGACTGATGTAGGCTTACAAGAGTCCGAGTTAGGCGATGGCACCATAACCTTATACATTAAACATCCCCCCTTGTAATTCACCTCTGGAAAGGGCGCGACAATCCATCAACTTTTCTGTAGTTGGCTTTGTCTGGAATATAGGTTCACTCGGTATCACTCACATCCCTAGTTTGGGATTATACAACGTTATTCAATAACATTTGCTGGATAAATCAACTCTTGCATTGCTCTCCATTGCCCTATGATTTAATTTGTTCTTGGCTGCCCCCATCAAGTCCGAATTGGTTCTGCCTTATTTTGTATTAACTGCTTGCACTAACCCTCGGCATTATTATTGCTCGTGAAACATGTGCTAAGATTCCATTTGTTTTGCGACATTACCTTAGCAAATGCAATGTTTGAACAACGCAAAACTGCGTCGTGCGTTAAAAAAAGGTTCAAACGAAGAAAAGGCAGTAGATCCTTGATTTCGCCGCTAACTCTTTTCTCATGCAGGTCCCGGCATAAAATCGTTCTCTAGCACCGAGCCAACCAAGAAAAAAAGGGAGTAAGTCCCAAATCGAACGTTCATCCCTGACTACCATCACAGCCTTGACGGAAGTCCGTGATCGAGACAAATGGTAGAGGCGATCGAGCAAAAGCGGGGCCATGCCACGCCCATCCAACGAGGGCGACATTTTCGCATCACGTCTGGATTTCGAGGTTGAGACGTGGTTGTCACGTCATTTTCCTGTCACGTCTGAATTTCGAATTTATCGTATCTTTGCCATGTTATGTTACGTTATCACTCCATTTGTTTGAATTTCGAACTTGTGGTGTCATGGCCGTATCATGTCATTTTTCTCGAGTCATGTTAAAAGCAAAACATCCGTGTATGCTTAGTAAATCAAATTATGAATGATTTAGAAGTGAACCAAAAATAGAGATTTCTAATTTTCATTGGTCAATTTCCTTCATGAGTGTACTTGGTTCCCATCAGCTGCCGCCTTTACCGTCAATCAAACTAGCTATTTCTAAATGGATTGGTGGCGACTATAGTCTAGTATGTAAGTTCATAGTAAATTAAGTTTATAACAATTTTGCATCCTGTAAACTATCCAAACATAGGATTTGGAAAGATTAAGAGCCAATACGCTACTGGCTAGCGACCCCGCTTAGCAAAATACGAAGAGCTACAAAGTTTTGGCATAATGCTACTATTTCTTCCACTGCACCAGCAATTGAGGATAAAGCGCTAGGGCTCAGATGAGACTGCATATAAGAAAATAAAATTTCAAGGAAATTACAGGCGACAAAGTTATTTATTTAGTCTTCGTTCGTTTTGCTTTTTTAAGTATTGAATATATTTTTCATATATTTATTTTTATAAGTAATATAAGCAATTATTTTTTTAAAAAAATATTTTCCAAGCCATCCATTTTACACTAAACAAACAAACAGAGCCTAGAGTAACCATCCTCTGTTGCGTGACCGCAGGTCGCTTGGGAAAATTGGCCATGATTATAAACATAGGAAAAAACACAGGCGAATGATTCGTTTAACTGCGAGAACACATCACTCTCCGAGTAAACAAGACATTGACAATGGCAGTGCGCTTTATTACACTCATCAAGATGACAAGAACCGGACCAACAGGAAAGTATGTCAAACGTGAATAAATAATAACAAATAAGGGACCTCCCTCCAACTAAACCCAACCCGAGGAACGAAACTTTTCAATCAAACAATATTCTTCCCACTATCACAATAAAGAAATGAACGTAATGCGACAAGCAGTGACCTTTGCATTCCCAAATTTCTTCACGTATCTTTTCGTTTTGTTGAAACTCCAACTTAGCTAGCTTGCCCCTCCATTTGTCACGCTGTTCTCAGACACAAAGCTGCTGTTTAACTTTGGAGGACCTGAATGCCTCCTCGGCCTGGCCGGTGAAGGCGGGAAAGAGAGCCTTTTCTTTGCAGTTCCCGCGGTTCCTTTATCCGGGGTCCCATTATTCTCTATCCCCGACGGACTCTGCAACCGGGACTTGGCTCTCGCAGACTCAGTGGCTACCATGTAACTAGGAACTGAGGCGGAGCTTCCCAGGCTCTCGTCATCTCGAACTGACAACCCTCCTATGCTGTGCCTTCTATTCATACCAGACTGCATGCTTACCATGCTTTCGGAGTCGTCGTCTGCAACTCGGGCACTGCTCTTTGGAGTAGCTGGCTTCAGTTTGCGAGAGGCCACTGATGAGGCTGGCTTCGGAGTCGAAGGGGACTGGAAGCCGTTTGTCTGGCTAGATTTCTGGCTGGCTGTTGGAGATTGTTTATCCAAATTGAGTTGGTAGCGAGCATAAGATGTGGTAACTTCCCCTCCAGTGATGCAAGGAAATGCACTTTTCAGGTCATTGCTGGGCTCTTTCTCTGTAGTGCTCCGGCCCTCCCAAGGTCGGGCAGCCATCCAACGTTCCAACCAACTCCAACCCCACGTGGGATTGTTTGGATCCAAGAACATGTGATTTGTCAACTTTGACGGATTCTTCCAAGTTTTCTGTACAGGAGGAAACCGAGTATGAGATGAACTTTATTTATGTTAGTAGACAATTCTATTAAAAAGGAAAAAAGAAAAGAAAGCAGAGATTTGCAAATGATATCTTTTTCCGACAAAAAAGTAGGCGGCAGTAATAGGCAGATAGATGAGAGTTTCACCCGGTGTAGTAAAAGAATTTATCTTATCAAAGTCAGGCCACTGGTGAGAAGACAAGTAGACAGAAATCTAAGGGAGAGACTAGGATCCAGTATCAGATAATCACTCAAACATCATACTGAAGGTTGTATCAAGCGTACTACCTATTAGAGCAAAGGAAGCATTAACAACAATACACGAATTTAAGCACCTATCCATTCGATTATCTAGGGATCATGCTAGCATTCCATAACAGCATTTGAACACGCTGTTTTGTACCTAGGTGAACAAAATGCATAGAAAGAATCAAGACTGAGCAGAAAAGGGCACATATACTTGTCAGACTTCTAATTTTGTCAATGCATCTGATATAATCAGATCAAAAGGAATAATAACAATAAAAGAATATTACCTTGAGCAAACTACAATGCAAGACTTAAGAAATAAACAAAGGGCGCAAGATGTAAGCAGCCAAGAGGCATATCTAGTTGAGCTGCAAAACTGGCTTCTATAGGAATATAAGAAATAATCAACACTCAATAAGGAAGTCCATTCACTGATGAAATCTCCTAGTGCTTTTGGCAATGTTTTCATTTTCTACTATAGCAACTGATTTGTTAGATAAATTAACGTCATAGCCGACCTGATGAGCAAATGAATAAGCGAGGGCTCTTTCTCTTCTCATAGCTGCCTCAAATTTCTTTAGAAGCTTCGACTCAATTTGCTCCTTTGACTGCAGACTATCATCCCACTCTTCCCCAAGCTGCCAAAAGGGTCATATTCAGTAAAGCAAATAGTCTTTAAAAAACCTAAGATTTACGCCAGGGATATTTGTCAGAAGTAATCAACATTGAGCTAGTTGGTGTTTAAGGAAGCAAACTGTAAGATGTGCCCTACTCAAGAATGAAAAAGCTCATCTTCACACAAGCAAATATGCAAGAGACAATGTGGCCTCTAACATGAGGAAGCGATCAAGCCGGAATTCTTGAACTGACGCTGCAGTAGGTTGATGGAAAACCCAGATTTCTGGGAAGTGTTCAAAAAATAGGATCCAGCCACTGTACCTTCACCTCGGTTCAAAGTAAGTTTATAATAGGATCCAGCCACGATCTGTTCACGCTGGTTCAAAGCTATGAAGTAAATTACATTTGCATCTAGGACTTTTGGGGTCAATATGCCCCAATGTTTCAACTTTTGCAATGTCACTACATTTTGAAATCCTCATGACTCCAGCCAAAGTCAACCTGATCTCTAGCCACAAGATCCTCGAGTGGCGACGCCAGAATATGCCAAAGCTGATGAGAGACATGCCTTGATCAATGCATCTATTTAGAGAGACAAGAAACCAGTATTTCCTTGAGAATGAATTTAAAATGCTAATGCCCTGTCCACAGTCATGAAGGAGCATATGGGTCTCATCTCTTGTCCAAAGGTTAAATATATACCATATGATTTAAGCAGCCCTTGTCTCTATTATCTTATCATCAGATTAGCTTCTCCAAGAAACACAATCATAATATCAAACAAAAAATTTTAATCAGTTTATTAATGTCGAGTAACTTTCATTAAGAAACACACAATGGCACAATATTTCAATTGAAAACATGCTTTGCTGCATATAGATATCAGAGTATGGACAATGATACATGAAAGATACCCTGAGATTCTCTAACTCCTTTGCCCGTTTCTGCAAGAGTTGTTTCTGAAGAGCTTGATTCTCCTCTGACATTCTGATCCTCCTAGAATGGATCTGAGACTGTACACGGGCTAGAGTCTGCATGCACTTTAGGGTACTCACAACTTGGCGTTTGACCGTTGGCCCTTCAACCAATGATTTCAACCGGACTAGCCCTCTCAAAGCTCGCATTGCCCTTCTTGCCTTGAAAAAGATACTGCTAATGTCAATTGACACACTTAAAGAAAAAACTCAATAAGTTCACTTGACATCTCTATCATAAGAAAATTCATTATGGTACTCATCTTAAACACTTTATTTATTTATTTATTTGGCGAAATCTTAACCACTTTATTGAATAGTTTCAAATTGTGTTGATTTTTCATATCAAGAACTTCAGCCTCATATCTGATGAGCCAGCTACTGTACTTCATTTGAAACACGTTTTAGAGCTTTAGAAAATAATTTAGTGTTTACTTTCCCTTCAGAAGATTATTGCGTATTGGTACCATGCGAACTTCATTTGGCAAGAAATGTGCTATCCTCAAGATAAAATGACCTAAGCACTGTTTGTTGTGTGTGGCATTGTTCAAAGATTAATCCCACATGGAGATGCTACCGTATAGGATCCGATAATGCTTCACTTGCATAGAAACCTACACTTATCAAACATTTGTCGACAACTCTTCTTAGAGCGCACCAAAATAGGGATGTGAATGAATGGTCCTATCAGGTATGACTTTTGCAGAGGTATAATAGGAAAACATCCGGCCCAGGAAGCAACCAGCTAATTGATTGTTTGTGATCAGCTGATGCTTGGCATTGCCATTTAATTAAATGCGCAGCAATGCAGCAAGCATTTCAAAAGAGTTTCAGAGCGAGAAACGACTTTCCTTATTCAAACTTGGAGAAAATTCCGTTTAAGTCAGCAACAACTATTCCTTAACAATAGGAAAAGAAGCATCCTTCAGATGGGACTTTGGCAGCATCAAAGAAAAATAAAAACAAATCCCACATGACAAAAAGATCTACCTGATATCCTCGGAATGATTTCTGAATCTTAATTGCCGCCGCTTCCTCCTTTGATTTGCCAGCAAACTGAACAAAGTAAGTTGTTTTAACAGCCTCTGCAGCAGTATTTGAACTGGAATTAGCGACTACTGCAACGGCATGAACATGCCCGCTTTCTTCCTTCGCCCCATCTATCAAGTTCACTTCTTCAGTCTGAGGAGGAAGTGGCGGAGGTAGCGGCTCCGCCACTGTCGCAGGGAGGCTCAGATCGGATACAAGGTCTTTTTGCTTGCCAAACCATTTCTTCTTGGACGTACTAGATTTCTGGGAAAAAGACATCTCATAAAATGGTCAGGAAACAAATAAAGGATCGCAGAAAAAGAAAAGGAAAACGCAATTAAACATCGGGCTGTGAGAGTCAGTACCGGTTCTCTCTTCTCTTTCGAGTCGGGGCTGAGAGCTTTCTTCACAGAGGAAAACCAGTTCCCTTTCCCCATCGCCTTATCATCTGTGGATTTGGTGGGAATCAGAACCCAATTGAAAAGGGATTTCAAAACCCGCACTACTTAACTAAGCATTTTCCCCCAAAGTCGCCCAAGTTAACCAGGGTCGGTGCAGATAACAAAAATCTGGAAATCGCCACAGAGTCGATTTCACTTGGAGCGACCTGATAAACAGGAGATACGAAAGATCACAACGCAGGTTACCCCATCCCGAAATCCTTCGAATCTCCACAACGGCACGGAGAGCAAGAAAAACTGGAACAAGAAACAACGGGATCCTACGGACGAATTGCATCCGCAAAACTCTGTGCGCGCACGCTACAGCTCGGTCAGAGTAACCGGAGATGAATTGTTAAGTAAGGCAGGTGGAAAGACTGGAGCACGGATTGCACTGGGAGCATCCCGACGCTCCAATCCGTCAAATTGATACCAGACTGTCCCCGCGAAATGCTAGCGATCGGGAACTGAACCGACACGCAAAACTCGGTCGGCCGAACTTTCCGGAAGTCAAAGTGGGGTCAAACCGTTGGAAGCCGGAAAAGCTAATGCCACGGAACGAGCTACGACAACTATACGAAGTAGAAGGACAAGTAGAAGAAGAAGAAGAAGAAGAAGAAGAAGAGACAATAAGCTGGATAACGAGCAACGGAGCGAGGAAAAGAGCAGATCTCATGTCGTTAACAGGGGGGTCCAGTACAGAGAGAAAGAGAGAGAGAGAGAGAAGAAAGCTACCTGGAAATGAAGCGACCAGTGGAGGAAGGAGAAAGCCGGGAGAAGTGGGATGCAGATCTCGAGTCGAAGCTCCTTTTTCTTCCCGGGACGCAACGGTAATGGACCTCCCTCTCTTTCTTTCTCTCTCTGGTTGGCGACGTTAAGAAGCAGAGAAAAGAAAGTAAGAAAGAGGGAGGAGAGAGAAAGAAAGGACAATATCAGGATGAGAGAGGAGAGAAGAGAGACAATGATTAGATGGAGAGAGAACCTGCCCTGCTCTAAGTACTCCAGCTGGTTTTGCTGGAGCGTGGACCCCACTCTTTTTTGTTTATTTTATCACCTAGTGAAGCCCCCGCTCTAAATTTTCTCTTTGTCTTTTTTCTCCCTTTTTTTAGCGAGAAAATTTGAAATAGTGAATTTATGTCTAAAGTGATCGGATCAGACGCAAAGCGACCATGACAATTTTCAATAGAGGCTTAACCCCGTTCGGCTTAATATTCTAATCGTTCAAGGGTATTTTCTTCTAAAAATAATCTTTAATTCCAATCACAAAGACCATTTCGGCAATTTTATCGCCTCACCAAGCCCTCTCTAGATATCGCCAGGTGGGCCACCAAGCAGAACCACAAAAAGAGAAGAACAAAATAAAAAAAAAGGAATAAAGGAAAATAAGAAGAAAACGTCCTCGACCAATTTGAAAGATATAGATTCTTATTTAAGAAAATGACAAATTTTTAGACTCTTATTTAAAATTAATTTTTGACACTACGCCTTGCATTATAGTTAGGAACATAGCAATAGGGGGGCATTTCTATATATTGTACCAAGGAATCTATAATATGTATCTTAGGATTTTTCGAAATTGAGGGGTTTGTTAGAATAATCTTAATATAGTTTATATTAATTAAAACTAATATATGGATTGGTCTATTAAAGTATGACATATACTTTTAATATATAATATGGGCTGACTTAATATAAGATGAAGAGGCATGACCCATGATGAGAGGGTCAAATGCCGAAACATCTATAAAAGGCACAAGTTCCCCCTCTAGCCATTGTCATAAAAAAAAATTTAGAACACACCTCTTTGTTCCGTGGTGGTTCTCTTATCGGCCGAGTGACAAATCAAAATGAATAGAGGGAAAGACTTGGTCTAGTGAATCATCGATGGTCCGCATCAAGATGGATCTCAAACCAGGCATGTTTGCTAATCCCATTATATATAGCATGTGTGTTTCTATTTCTAGTTATGGCGATCCTAGGAGTTCTAGAATTTCGTGGTTCTACATTTGGTATCGAGCCACCATAACCGAGGATAGAAACCATTCTATTTTGATCCGTTTCGAATATTTTCATTCGATAAAATTTATTTATGATTACACATTCGGATTCTTCTCATCGATAAGAGAAAAATGAGTGGTTGCACGTCTTCGGAGGACGCCGAAAATCGCCGCACGGGCCACCAAGCTCCGCGGTGTGGTAGAGCGCGATGACCATGGCAAGACATTACTGTTCATGCCCTTTTGGTGTACTTTAGTTCGATAAATATTCATTTTCAACACATAGTCATATAGGGCTCGTGAATACGATCATTTTGATTGGTCAATTACCGCCGGATGGTGGCGCACGCGTACCACGGGCCCTTGGGGCTTGTCTCGCGTGGTGGTCAAGCGCCCGATGTGTAAACCACCGCGACGGTTGACTATAGTCAATAGTCAATGCTTGACGTCGGCATGACGTTAGCGTCTGATGCGATTTGACTTCGTTGGCGACCCGTTGACGCGACCGATTTGATAGAGTTAGACCATTGATTGGTTCGATCGATCTATGGTTAGACCGGACCGATCGGACCGATCTCTATTTGGGCCGAGCCGCTTTGCATGTGTGGCGCGTTGGCCTCACGCGCTTGATCTTCAAATGGCACGTGAGGGTGCGTCCAGCCTATGATCGGAGCGTGGTCGGGGGAGTTGTGTTTGTATCATTCCCCTCTACATTGTGTTATGTACATATTACATGTTTGAAGCTTTTATAACTGGAAAAATGCATAAGAATCCCTATGTATGCGTGTTATGAAGGGTATTTTTTGCATTTTTTTTGTATTTTCATATGGTTTTGGAAATGCAATTGCTAGTTCATGTGTATATGGCCACTTATAGTTTGTGTAGAGCTAATTCATTGAATACATCAATGAGTTATTACAATGTAATTAGCAAGCACGTGATTTTAGAGACATATTGCCCTGTTTTAAATCTAAAATCACATGCATTTAGTAGATGTGATACATAAGGTATATATATCCCTGGTATGAGAGATTTTCAAAAATTCAAATGGGTAGTGACTACCAAAGTGGCAAACTTGATTGAGTTTGAGAAATATCGATCTTATATTATGGTGTGATGTGTCCTATTCTAATGTGTGATCACACTCCTAGAGGAGGTGATTGTGTATTGGTTCTTGGAGGGGCACATGTATAACATGCGCTTGAGATGTATCTAATCTTAGTGATTCACACACCCAAAGGTGGTGAGTTCGCGAAGATTGGAATATATTCTCATGATCGTTGTTATGTGGAGAGTATATAACTACATGTCATGTATTCCGCCCAAAGGTGATTATATGACGATGTATGTACCTCTCGAATTTTAGTACTCACATGATGCTAAATACACACATTGTTTATTTTTTAGTCACCTTCTGCGTAAATGGAAACTCTATTTCAATTGAGGTTCTCATTGGTTCGAATTACAATAAATGAAAAGAAAATTTTTTGTTTGGGATGGAGCTAGTAGATGTTCACATTGCTCTTATCGAGAATAAGCCGAAAGATCTTACGACACTAGTATTGATCTTTGAGAAAATACTTTTTGCTACTTAGGAAAAGAGCAATAGGATTTGCTTGTTGACAATGAAGCGATCTATCAAGGAACATTTGAAGAGCGGTCCGCCACTAACTATACGGCTAAGAATTTGATGATAAACTTGGAAGTTAGAAATCGTGTATCATCTAATCTTGAGATTGGAACACTTATGCAAGGGCTTTTCAATATGAAGTATGATGATGCTAGTGGTGTTGGGGATTATGTTTTGAGGATGTTGAACCTATAAACAAAACTTGAGATTCTTCAAGATACCATTCCCGATGTCCGTATTGTGTATCATGCCTTGAACACCCTTTCACTTGATTTTGAGATTATAAAGACAAATTACAACTCCCAAAATGAGACTTGGACTATTAATGACCCGATTGCTAGGGTAATGGTAGAGGAAGAGAAACTAAAGAAAGAAAGATGACATCTTGCCTTGAATGCCTCAAGTTCTAATAATAAGAAGAGTAAGAAGGTCGAAAGCGTACTCATAAAGGTACTCATGAATCCACTAGACATTTTGATAGTTTAGGTCCTAAGAAAGCATCTTTCAAGAAGGATGGTGATCGTTGCTTCTTTTGTAAGAAGAAATGTCATATAAAGAAGGATTGTGAAATTTTAAGAATTGGTTATCCAAGCGTGAACCCACATGTAATGATTATTTGGCATTTGTTTGTAAATCTAATCTATCGAAGCCCCATCCAAGACATGATGGCTAGATAGTAATGCAACTAATCATGTTGCATTTACCATATAAGAATTCATAAATCGGAGAAAGCCAAATCAGGATGAGTCAAAGCTCATTGTTGGAAACAACAATAAAGCGGACGTTGAGTGCGTGGGAGATATTATTTTAGTTTTAGACTCGATTTTGAATTGTTATTGAAAAACACTCTTTAAGTACCATATTTTAGACGAAATTTAGTTTCCATATCGTGTTTGGATATGTATGGCTACTCATTTGAAATAAAGAAGAATTCTATTTCTTTGTTTTTTAATTCAAATAAGGTTTGGTGCTATAACATGTCCAATGGTTTGTCTGCATTGTATTTATCTCCCAATGATATACGTATTGCACATATTACTGAAAAAGTTGTTTCTAAAAAACCTCTACCTAAGGAATAGTCCTATGCTTTATGGCATAAGGGTCTTGGTCATATCTCTAAAGAAAGAGTTGAAAGATTGATAAAGCCAGACATCCTACCTACTCTTGATAGTGACCTAGAACCTAGAAACTTGTATGGACTGTTGTAGGGGAAAGATGACTAATAGAAGAAAGAAAACCTGCAGATCAAGTTCGACCAATTGGAGGTCATTCATACCGATATTAGTGGGCCTTATACGTCAACCTTATGTAGAAATTTTTATTTCATTACATTCATTGATGACTATTCCCGATATGATTATGTTTGAGTTAAAGAAAAGTCCGAGTCTCTTGACAAGTTCAAGATATTTCGAACCGAAGTTGAGAAACAATTAGGAAAAGCCATAAAGGTTGTCGGATCTGTCCCTACCTAAAAATCTCTTAAGATCTTAGGTTAAAGGATTATTAGGTTAATTTTGAAGACTAACCCAATACGGACTCTCACAAGCTCTACCAAATCGCAACTTTGATTAATTAGAATGATTTTAACTTTGGAGTTGCTACTAACCATTTTTGGTAGGTTGGTTAGAAACCTAAATAAAAAATAGCGGGAAGACAATTTTTATTCCTATGAACCAGAGTTTAAGGATTTAGGGATTTGTTTACATTAACTAATTAAAGCTAATGTTCTTTCGGTACCTTTATTCCATGAGATATCCTAGGTCGGCAACCCAAACTTGATCGAATTCATTTTAAGTTCAAATGAGGTATTTTTGTATTTTCACTTTTTTTAGAATGGGTGCAATGCATGACATGCAAGACTAACCTATATGTCGAGTTTATATGGTTAGATTAAGCATGCAAAAAAAAAAAAATGATATCAACTCAATGTGACATTCAAAGCAACGTGCAAACAATCATGCCATTAAATATAGTAAACGTGCGAGGATTATATGTAACATGCAAGAAATTATGATTAGATTGAGTAGGATGCAATTCTTGATTCAAGCAAAATAATCATTGAACTAGATTAACCTATCATGGATGATCCTAAACATGATTCTAATGACATATGAGAATGACATAGCAAATAAAAAAAAACATAGGCATGCAACATATGATATGCGAAATTACTATGTCATGTAGACATGTAAAAATGCTATTTTTTTAAACATGGAAGGCAATATGCAAGTGATACTCGAAAATATGAATGTATGGATAATATGTACTAATTTTTTAAAAAAATGGATGATGGAGTTAGATGATACACGAAAATATGATGCAATCAAAAGATGATGCGATATATAAAGTGAGCAATTTTTTTTATTTTTTGGGCAATATAATATGCATGAAATCGAGACATGCATGATATTTTGAAAATATAGAATGCAATATATGATACTTGAAAATCTAAAGTGAATATGCAAAGTATGATATAAAGATATGCACGAGACAAATGCAACATATGATAAGATTTTTTTTTGTATTTTAGATTTCGAAATATGCATGAGGATGAGCCGAATTTTCTTTGATTTGATTTTTTTTTTTTGAGATTTTTGGATTGAGATTTTCAGCCAAATTAAGAATATTTTGATTTGGTCTTCTCAAGTTAAATCTTTATGATAAACTTAATGAGATAAAATTTTTAAGAAACTTTATCTTCCTAAAGATTTAATTAGACATAGTTTCTAGGAAACTATATCTTACTAAATTTTATAGGAAATTTCTTTAAGTCTATTAGAAAATCAATCAATCACAGAATACCAATTCAATCGAGATAATTCAAGATAGCGATCCAAATCAAACCAAATCAAGTTCTATCCTCTTGCAATTTTTCGAAAAAAGGATATTCACAAATCTAAATTCGGCTTTATGAAGATAGTGAATTAGATCTAAACCGCGATAGATCGATTAACTAAATTTCATCTTTACTAAATTGGAGGGTCGTATCCAAAAGGCGATGGATAAGTTTATCCAACTTAATATAGATATTGTCTATTAGGAAAATAAAATTCCCTAATTTAGATTTATGATTTTTTTATTCTAAAAACATGTCCAATGAGTCCAATTAAAACCAAATTTTGAAATTTGTAATAAAATTAAGGTTTTGATATTTAGATCATACAAAAATAATTGCTTCTTGAATTTCCGAAAACCTGCTTTTTTTTCTCAATGATAGCATCAAAACAGCATCCAACACATGTAAAAAAGTGATTAAAACAAGTCAAAGACTTACCGTTTAGCTCCCGCAAAATTCTGCATGAGTTAATAGTAGGAATTACGCAAAAACAGCTTGTTTTGGGCTAAAACAACACATAAATAGTGCAGAAACAGCATGTGAATAGTGGCAAAATAGCATAGCAAACACTTCAAAATAGCATCAAATTGTCCCTAAAAGTATATAGAGATTACCTTGAATTGAGCCCAAAAATATGCACTTTAAAAGCTACGAATTCGCCTAAAAGTTGCCTCTAAACGGAGTTGTTCTTGACTCCAAACAGCAGTAGAACAACCCCCTAAGAGCAGCAAAATTACTTCTTGGACAGCAGCTCTAAACCGCAGCAAATTTTGCATTGGATAGTGGTTGAATTGCACACGAATAGATGCTGGAAACACCTGGACAGCACCTCAAAAAACACGCCCGGTCGGTCTTGTGTTTGGACGCCCGATCGGTGATGGAGCAATGGATTATGGCGCACGGGATTGGTGGTGTACAATCCTTGCTCTCCCTTTCTCAAGTCGAATCTTGTGGCTCACCGGTGCAGAAATTTTTCAAGCAGAAAATTTCACGGACGTAATGAATTGCTCCCACCGCAACCCTAGGCATAGTATTATATTTATAGAACTTAGAGTTTCCTAAACCTAATATGACTAAGACTCAATCTAAGACGTTAAATTAGGAATCCTAATAGGATCAACTCTTAGCCGTAGGATTTAAAATTGTGATAAGTAAGAGTCATAAACTATCAAAAGACTTCATAATTTCGGCCACAAGAGGGGGGAGCATGGGCTAGCCGAATTTCATTGACATGCGGGCTCAATCGCATAAATTCTAGCTCAAATGGGCTTTAATCAATTAAGAAATATTTAAATAAAAGCATTGTATAGTTACATCTGCTATAAATGGACGAATGAATTTAAAAATTAGGTCCAAGCCCCATTGATTTTTTGGCACGCATACTCGGGAATTACAAAATGTTTGTCCGTCAGTGTAAGTCCAAATCACCGTTCAAATTAAGTTAATCTTGCACCGTCGATGCAAATAAATGTTAATGCAAATGTATAAACATAAAAATGAGAAACATTAAATATGTTATGTATGAAAATTATTTTTGGCGGGAACTAAAGTTAATTCTCATTTTTATGAAATACGACTCGATCAAAATTTAGGTGTCAACAAGATCCGATAGAGATTACGAGTATTATGCCAAGCATGGCGATCTTTGGACGGCTTAAAGGGCCATTTCCAAGTACTTAGAGGATTTTCGGATAGTAGCTCAATTTATTATGTTTGGGAGTTTAGAACAAAATGGTGTGGCTGAAAGGCGCAATTGCACCCTTATGGAAATGTTGAGGAGTATGATGAGTATGACTAATTTACCTATTTATCTATGGGGTGAAGCTTTGAAAACAGCTATGTACATTCTAAACCGTGTACCTTCCGAAAGCTGTTAGATTGACTCCTTTTGAGTTATGGATTGAACATAAACCTAGTTTGAACCATCTTAAAGTATTTGGATGTCTACTGAAGTGAAGTTGTATAATCCAACTTTAAGCAAGTTGGACTCAAGAACTACTTGGTGTTATTTCGTATCTTATCCAGGATCATTCAAAGGAGTATAGATTTTATAATCTTAATGGAGGAACAAGAATTGTGGATTCACAGATCGACGAAATTTCTAGAGTTTGATGTGGCCGAAAAAGGTGTTGCTCACAAACTAATGAGGATAATAGTATGATGGATACTACTATATCTTCCTCTCTTCCTATACAAAGAACAATGGACTCTCCCACACCACACACTAAGCCTAGTGAGGTTGAGGATCCTGTTTTTGAGACAACTCCCGACGAAGTTCCTCAAGCCTCTTAGTAGAATGAGATTGTAGCAACTCCACTAAGGTAATTCGTCGGGGAGAGACGATCGGCAACACAAATCGGACTATGTAATCTATCCGGGAGAGCATGACTACGATATCGATTCTATGGTTGACCCAAGTAACTTATGTAAATGCTATTTCTTATCCTCAATCGATCTATGCATGGATGCGATGAAAGATGAGACATAGTTTATGAAGCATAATGGTATTTGGGAACTTGTTGAATTACACGAAGGTCATAAGCCCGTCGGCAAAGAAATGGGTGTATAAGACTAAAAAAGACTCCAAGAGAAAGATTGAGAAATTTAAAGCACGATTTGTAGTCAAGGGTTTTACTCAAAGAGAAGAGTAGACTATGAAGCTATATTTTCACCATTCTCTTCTAATGATTCTTTTAGAGTGATTATAGCATTAGTAGCTCATTTTGATATGGAGTTACACCATATGGATGTTAAGATCGCTTTTATAAATGGAGACCTTGATGAAGAAGTCTACATGGTCCAACCCGAAGGTTTTGCAACAGATGATAAGCTTGTGTCTAAATTAAAAAGATCTATTTATAGCCTCAAACAAGCTTCTAGACAATGGTATTTGAAGTTTCATAGCATTGTCTCTTCATTCGATTTTGTTGAGAACAAAGTGGATCAGTGTATATACTAGCAAGGTCGGTGAGAGGAAATGTATTTTTCTCATACTTTATGTAGACGATATTTTGCTTGTGAGTAGTGATCTTGGATTACTGCATGAGACAAAGCGGATGTTGTCAAAAAACTTTGACATGAAGGATCCCGATGAAGCATTTTTTGTCCGTAATATTGAGATCCATAGGGACCGTTCTCGCCGTATGTTGGGTCTATCACGACGGCATATCTTGATTGTATTCTTGAAAGATTTAATATACATGATTGTAAGCCAAGAATTGCTTCTATCACTAAGGGTGATAAACTAAGTCCGTCATAGTGTTCTCGTTTAGATATTGAGAAAGCTTAAATGAAGAATGTACATTATGCTAGTACATTTGGAAGTATCATGTATGCCCAAGTTTGCACCATACTTGATATTGCTTTTGCAACGGGACTTCTAGGCAAATATTAGTCAAATCCAGGACATGATCATTGGGTTACTGCCAAGAAGGTTTTAAGGTACCTAAAAAGGACAAAGAATTA
This sequence comes from Rhodamnia rubescens, assembly GCA_021437795.1. NCBI lineage: Eukaryota > Viridiplantae > Streptophyta > Magnoliopsida > Myrtales > Myrtaceae > Rhodamnia > Rhodamnia rubescens. The sequence continues at coordinate 530,906 of JAILYA010000117.1, read as the reverse complement.
TATTCTGGTTTATAGATATGTTCGGGACCTACAACTAGTTAGGTATTCGGATGCTGATTTTGCTGGCTGTCGAGGATAACATGAAGTCAACAACTGGATACATCTTTATGTTAGTAGGAGGTGCAATATCGTGGAAAGCCAAGAAGCAAAAATCTATTTCATCCTCTACCATGCAAGCGGAGATCATAGCATGCTTTACGGCCGCTACTTAGGCAATTTGGCTCCGAAATCTTATTAGAGAATTGACCGTATTTGATTTTGTGGATAGACCCATACGGTTGTATTGTGATAACAACTCTGCAGGTGTTATTCATCAACAACAATAGAAATCTCAAGGGGTCTATGCATTTAGCGGTCAAGTTTTAACTATAAAGGAAACAGTTCGAGAATGGTGATATTACAATAAAGTACATTTCTACGATGATGATATGGTTGCTAATCCACTAACTCAAGGCCTTCACCCTTGTGTATTTGAAAGACATGTCATTAGCATGGGTTTAGGAGCATCATTGGATATTGTTGTCTAGTGGGAGCTGTTTAAGTTTTTGCTCTAAAAAAATTAACATCTGTATTTGTTATAATTATGTAATGTTTGATGTGTATCAACTCTTTTGCATTCAATAAAGTTTTGTGAATGTATTGTTATCAAGTTGAATACATACATCTTTGGAAAATCTCAAGGGATTGTGTAAACCTTGAGTAAAGGCTAGGGGCAATAAGTTATTAGCTTTATGGATATGTCTTGTTATACATAAAGTGTAGTTAACTATAAAGATAAGATATATATAGGTTCATTAGAACCATTGGAATATTCTCTAGTGGCATATTAGGATTTGTACATATAAGGAGAGAGAATGCGACCGACAAATGAAATGACTCATAAAGTATCACGCTTCTATGAAGTGCTATTTATTTGCTACATTGCGATATTAAATCCATATCGGTAGAGTTAAAGACATTTGTGATCATGGAAGGCTCTGTGTCTATTAATACAATTACCGCCATGATTCGATGTTTAAAACTTTATGGGATTAGATTGATTATTAAGAATAACCACAAGACCAACATAAATTTATGTATATATAGTACAATTTCAATTATTATAGCCCAAGTGGGAGAATGTTAGAATAATCCTAATGTGTTTTATATTAATTAAAATTAATATATGGGTTGGTCTACTAAAGTATGACATATACTCTTAATATATAATATGGGCTGGCTTAATGTAGGCCGAAGAGACACGACCTGTGATTAGAGGGTCTACGCCCAAACATCTATAAAAGGCACAAGTGCCCCCTCTAGCCATTGTGATCAGAAATTTTCAAAACGCACATCTTCATTCTGCGGTGGTTCTCTCGTTGGCCAACGACAAATCAAAAGAAATAGAGAGGAAGAAATAGAGAGGAAGACTTGATTTGGTGAATCATCGACGTTCCGCATCAAGATGGATCTCAAACTAGGCATGTTTGCTAATCCCATTATATATTACATGTGTGTTTCTATTTCTAGTTATGGCGATCCTCGGCGTTCTAGAATTTCGTGGTTCTACAAGGTTTTCTAGATCCTCGATAAGGTGGTGATAGTTCAATCAAATGAGAGTAAATTACATCGGTTAATCATAAACTTTCTAAGGATTTTTTCCCCGTTAAGACAATTTATATAGGAGTAACAACAAAATTTATGTATTTCAATCGGTACCGAGGTGAAATTAAATAAAATCACTAGCCACCAGATTAAGCGTGTTTAAAATCAACATGAGTACCACAAGCATTTATTAATAAAATAGAAAGTTTTAAACATACCACACTTATTAAATTAGAGTTCGAACTTGAGCTCGAGTTCATTTATAAGCACATTGGAATATAACCGAGTCAAGCATCTTGATTTTTCAGTTGGGTCGAGCTCGAATAAGGAAGTTGGTACTTAACCAAGCTCGAGTTGAGTTTTGCACACCATGTGTGCGAGTCAAATCAGGCTTGAGTTTCCGACAAAAAAAAAAATCAAGCTTGAGTTTAGCAAGTTATCAACTCCGCAACACACCTTACAAACCTAACTATGACAAGAGATCAGTACAGAAGTCTCAAGCTTTTGGAGTATTAACATTGTGTCATAGCTAGGATTGATGATTCCCCATATGAGATATGTATACAATGCTAACTATGTAACTTAGAGACCAGTGGTTAAGTTATTTTGACAATTTTAAGAAATTACGCCGAAATCAACAATCAATTCTCGAACATCAGGAGAAGCAGATAACACCAAGATCAGGTGAAGCTGATGGCGCAGTAACAATGACAAAGACGATTAAAAAGATGGCACACAACAAATTATGGTGGTTCGATTTTATCCTCAAGTTTACGTCCAATCTTTAGACTACAGCTGCAACTTCGGCTGGACTGCTCTTGTAATTAACAAGATAAGTTACCATAAGCATGTAATAATCCCATCAGATGATAGATCACACTTTCAGGATTCAAGTACTGTTATCACACTTATGCACTTAATCTTGTCACGATTACAACATAGCAAGAACACTACAGTAGAAAACTCATAAGAATGGATCACTATTTTGATGAGTAAGAATACAGCAATGAACACTTTTACCTTGTTATATTTATGTCCAACCCCTTTTAGCGTTGTTGGAACGTTATGCCCATTAAGGGCAGAATTGATAACAAGATTGATTGCTTTTTACTACCATATTGATTGCGGCAATTAAACATGCTATTATTTCCTATTGAATACATGGGAGGAGAGAGAGACAATATCAGTGGATATCAAGAATGTACGTCGTTCTATCAGTGTGACTCTACAGAAACTCTCTCAAAAACACTCCATAGAAATCTCTCGAAGAAGAACGATCGATTGGTTGATACGGATCAATTTCTCATCTGCAATTGGGGCATCTGATATGTGGCTATCGAGGTATGTTCATCCAACGTGATATACCTCTTCGATCAGTGATTCAAGTCGATCTAAGGCGTGTATTTTGATGTAATCCGCTGCGTATGTGTACGTATTTTATCAGGATCTGTTTCCTTCAAGCGTCAATGATCCTGGCTTATGTAGACATCCTGAATATTCCCATTGCATATCGTCTCGAGGAGTAAGGACCCGTTGGGAGTTGTTGGAAACCGTTGTATCTGAAATCAGATTACAAGGACCCGTTGGGAGTTGTTCGAAACCGTTGTATCTGAAATCAGATTACCCATACAATTCTTCTTCGTGAACATTAGCAAGGTTTCCCAAAATAGTCTCCAGCGTTGCTAACAAATCGCCGATTTTTTCGATTGTTCCGACAGAAGCTGTATCGAGTTCTCTTGACGATTTTCGGTTGTCCTGCCATTTCGCTCCAGTTGCCAACGGCTATAATTTTTTTATCTCTAATGATCATCCCCAAAACGAATGCTAGAGCAGCATTATGAATGACTTGATGTTCCCACACCTATTACTCAAAATCATCGTGAGCAAATTATCACGAGTCAGTTGATATTGTTTACGGACAGTATGCGAAAGTGGCTTATGATCTGATATCCAATGAAATTGCTAAGCAAATCAACTACCAGAAATATCATGATGATAAGCGAATGACCATGGATTCTCCAAATTCTTATGAACACAATCTCATATTTAATTTGTCCATATCTTGTTAAGATCTTCATCATCCTGGCTAGTTTAAGCTGAGCTTTTATAACAATCATGTATATCGATATAAGGTGGCATCGGTTAACCTTTATATTTAGCTTATACATCATTCCTTCTTTATTGTTTTCCTGATCTTTCTTTTATAGTGTTAGATTGTGAGGCCTCTCCGTGCAAAACATTGCTCCATTTGTGACCGTTGTGTTGAACAATTCGACCATCATTGCCCTTTGGTATCCAACTGCATTGGCAAGGTACTCTTACATGATGCTGAAAGTCAATACTTGACCTTGCTTTTTATCTCCACATGTTTTAGTTTCTCTATGTAATTTTGAGAAATTGAATACGTTTTAAAAAGAAAATGTACCTGTCCCTCTTAATTGTTTCCAAAATGTGATTGATAATCAATTTTTCTAGATCGATACTATCATGAAGTTCATATTTGCTTCACTTTTAAAAACTACTTTTCCTTTTGTCTCCCTTCTTGTTAATATATTTTAATTCTCAGTTTTCTAATTATGATGCAGAAGAACAAGTGGGATTTCTTTGTATTCCTAGTTTTAGAAGTTTTGGCTATGTCAATTACCGGCGCAGTTGCTCTTACAAGTAGGTTTTATCAGTTCTCATAAGTTATCTGATTCTTCTTATGGCATTTTTCCCTCTCATAACAATAGAATCTTTGCATACAGGAGTTCTGGGTGATCCAGCTGCACCATCCTCTTTTGGTGCTTGGTCGAAACATGCTTGTGGCCATCACACTGGTGCTATGTCATTTCTCATCGCCGAACTTTTCCTCTTTTCAGGTGTTGCAGCATTGACAGCTTTGCAAGCATATCAGGTAACATCCATAGTTCTTTATTTCACATCTTTATGTCGCAATGAAAAACTACGACACTTTTTTTTCTTCTTGTTTATTGTAGTGACACTCCTATTACTTTTTTTTTTCTTCTTGTTTATTGTAGTGACACTCCTATTACTTGTCTAGTTGGACTCTTCGCACTTTTTCTTCCAACGACCTTCCATGAAAGTGGAAAAATTCCTCATGTTCTCGCTTTCAATTGTGGCAGATTTCTCATAATATTACCACGAATGAGAGGGAGAACTCTATGCGCTATAGCTACCTCAGGGACCTGGGTGGCAGATTTCGGAACCGTGTTTCGAATATATTTTTGCACTTCCTATTTCATTGTTTTCTGAGCAGGCTGAGGCTGGTATACTCCACAGAGAAGAATTTCAGTATGGCATTGTATGTTAACAAGTGAATGTCACCTCTATGGAGGAGCTACTGTAATATGAGGAACTAATTATGTGCAGATTCCCTAAAGAAAAATATTTATGTCATTCTTGTGAAAAATCTACATGAATGTATCTCATTTTCATATTATTATTATAAAATTTTGATATTATTAAGTGCTTTATCAATGTTAAATATAAATTGTAGAAATTAATTTTTCTTTTAATTAAATTTAAGATCGAAAAGTAAAAGAAATGATTTTATCATATGAAAAAAATAAAATTTCGTCGCTAAATTCGTCCCTAAACAATATTCATCGGAGAGTTCGTTGCTAAAGAATTAATAAAAATTCGTCGCTAATTTTGTTGCTAAATTATTTTAAATTTCATCACTAAATACTTTTCGTGGCTATTTTGTTGCAAATGTCGATGCCAAACTTTCAAATTCGTAATCGGCGACGACTTTTGCCACGAATTCGGGTAAATTAGTGACGAATCTATTATTGTCGCTAAATTTTGTGAGCTGAGTTTGCGACGATTACGTCAGCTAATTAGCAACGAATTTTGCCATGAATATGTTCGTGGCAAATTAGCGACAAATAGCATTTTCGTGGCTAAATTTCATTAGTCGCTAATTAGCGACGGAAAAAATTCATCCAACAATAAATCAAATTTAGCGGCAAATCAAACTTTCGTCGCTAATTTTGCCACGAAAAATTCGGAAAAATTCGTCGCTAATTGGGTTTTGCGACGAATTTTGCCACGAAAAAAAATTCATGGCGAATCGGCGTCGCAAAATTTAGCGACGAAAAATTGTGTTTTGGTCTGCTAAATTTAGCCAAGAACCCATTACTAACTAAAGTCATCGCTACCGAAATTTTTCGTGGCTAATTAGTGGTGAATAAGTTTAGGTCGCTAATTTGCCACGGATGGTAATTCGTCGCAAAAATTAGCGACGAAACTTATTCGCCGACGCTAATTAGCCACGGATAATATTAGTCTAAATGTCGCTAATTAGGGACAAACTTTAGTTTTTCGTGGCTAAATTTTGCGGCGCCGAATTACCACGAATGTTTTTCCGTCGCTAATTTTCGCAAATGAAAGCAATTGAGCGAATTTTGGTCAATTTTTCGTGGCTAAATTTGTGGCTAAATCCTTATTTTTTTGTAGTGATCAATCATCAAAGTCCTTCAAATATGGTAACGAATATGTGCACTTATAATAGTAGCTATTACATCAATGATGGTTTCGAAATCATCAAAATTTATAGGGATGTTTCTCCGATACGTTTATGCACAAATAATAAAATATTGTGCAGATTAACCATCTTAATCCATTCATGTCGCGTCTAATTATGTTTAGCTATTCAACGTAACATGTTATTGATGTCAACAAGACACTTTAGTTATATTGAAACATGGGGAGAATTACCAAAAAAGTCCTAAATCTATTATAATTGTGAAAATTCAGTTATAAACCTTCTTTTTTTTACATTTGGTTCTAAATCTTTTCCATTTGTGCAATTTAGTTCATCTAATCAATTTTTTCCGAAAATCACTCACGTGGCATGGCTAGTCGCCGACCAGCTAGAAGAAGAAGAAAGGGAAAGAAAAAAAAGAGAGAAAGAAAAATGTAAATAAAATAAAAAAATAGAAAAAAAATATTAAGATATCATTTAAATTTATCCACGTCAACGCTTAAGTTCTTGTGTCAACGCCGATCATGCTACATCGGTGAGTTCCGACCAAAATTGACCTGGAGCGAATTGGCATAAATACAAAAAATTTAGAATTAAATTTATAAAAATAAAATTTTACGACTAAATTGGCACAATTGTGATATGAATAGAACTTTTTAGATAATTTTCCCTTGAAACGTGTTACCACATCTAAATACATTTTTAGACGTGTTAAATATGACATGCCTCATAACATGTTTAATGATATTTTATGTTAGAGTGTCAATGTAGTGACAAAAATTCCACCCCGACGGTGGTGGGAACAAGTTCGGAAAAATCCATTCAATCTTCTTTGTTCTTTATTATTATTATTATTATTATTATTTATTTTTATTTTTGGAAAAGTTAAGCTGACAGTTACACTACTATGGCCGTGATATACTAGCCATACAAATTTATCAAAATTTCCTTTTTTCTTTTGTTTTATTGCCAACCACAAACTTGTGGCTGGCATTTGACCGTCTACTGTCAAGTGGTTTGCAAAAGCCTTTTTTTTTTTCTTCCAATGGAACTCCCTTTTGAAACATTTCCATAAACTCGAGTCATATTTTCCATCTTATTTCAGTGGAGCTTCCTCTTATTGATTTTGTCGTCGCCAACTCCCTTTTCCTAAATTATTCTTGCCTTAACATCGGCAAAATTGCGTAGAAAATCCTAAATCTTCTGTGTGATATATAATCAAATTCTAAACCTATTAATTGGTTAATTTAAATTTTAGACCTTCTTCAAAAATTACAATTAAGTTCTTTCGGGGAACAATTCAGTTAAGTAATGGGCCACGTAAGGGGGAGAAATCAACAAATAAAGTCAGTCCATCATTTTTTATGTCTTTTGGTTGGTTGGTTGGTGCTAAAACAACGTGGATTTTTTTTTTTAAGTTTTCGATTTTTTTTGTGAATTTTTGAATTATTTTATCTTTCCTTTTTCTATTTCTTCTATTTTTTATATAGTTAAGGGCCGACTAGAGGCAGTCGGCCACAGAGTGAGAGTTGGCGACCTCCACCTACCACTAGGCAAGGGCCTGTGAGCCCTCGGCGACCGCTGGCGAGGGTCACTGCCCTCACCACCCACTAGGCGAGGACTTGCGAACTTCGCCTAGATTTGAAGAGGGCTGCGAGGACTCGTTGACCACGGTGAGAGCTATAACACCTCCTCGGCCTCGCCAAGGGCCTCGCACAACCGTGAGCTAAGGCCGCGAGGCCTCGCACAACCGTGAGCCGAGGCCGCGAGCCCTCGCCTAGTGGCCGATGGAGGTCGTCGATTGGCAGCCTCTTGTCGGCCCTTAACTATATAACCAAAAAGAAAAGAAAAGAAATATGGAAAAAAATTCAAAAAAATTCCACGTCACGCCGTCGGTCTTATGTAGGATGGCTAACGCCCATATCATCACTTTTCGATCAAAATCATCTCCGTTTTTTTGTTAATTTGTTTAATCGAATTGACACAATTCCAATAATTTTAGGACTTTTGTGGTAGTTGCCCCAATGATAACAAATACTTCCGTTTCAGATGACGGAATGAGCTTAGAGCGATTGGACTATACGACAATGGAATGTAATCAAACACATTAGTTTAGTACCCTTGGAACACCTCATGTGACAAACCTGCAGCTCGTCGACCATGACCATGCATTACCAATTATGCTTTGCCCCTATGTTTGAATTGAGTATGATAGGCCAACTAACGATACATGTGCATTGGCCAATCGCTTTTGTTTTTGCTTTTTGTTTTGTTGCTTCTTTATAATTGCCCTCTTCACTTCAAGTTTAATGAGCACCCAACGCTCTTGTCTCCCACATTCATGGACTCGTCTCAAACGTGGGAGAGGTTGCATATGTCGAGCCCATGTTTCGCCACAAATCTAATGATGGAGACAGTTCTTCCTTCGTTAGAACTATACGAGACATTATTACGTCGGAAAAGTACCAAATTTTTTTTAAACATGTGGAAAAAGTGTCGAAAAAGTCATAAATTTATTAGTGACAATTCGATTCTAAACATTTTGCATTTATACCAATAGAATAAATTTGACTAATTTTGGCCGAAAATCGCAAGCATGGACGTCAATTATCCCATGTGGCGTAATTTGCGACTAACGTGAATATTTTAATATATTTTTTATATTTTTTATTTTCTTCTTCTTTTTCTGTTCTTGCATTTTTTTTTATTAGGGGCCGTCAAGGAATGCAAGCCATCGGGAGACGATTTGCCGGAAAAGGCAACATCGTCAATTTGAAAGAAATCGAGTGAAAAGTATCGAAAATAGGATTGACCAACTAAAGTGACTCATCTCCTAATTTTCGACGGTTTTTATAATTTTTTGAAATTTTTTGGGACATTTACCCTTGAGGGGTAAAATCGTCATTTTTCAAGGAAAACGAGACGCAAAAATCCAAAAATAGGTTTGGCCACCTAAACCGACCCATCTCCCGATTTTTGGCATTTTTCGTAGCTCACAGGAATTTTCGAAACAAATTACCCCTAAATGGTAAAATTGTCATTTTCGGAAAGATCGAGAAATGAAATCTCAACAATAAGATCGACTAGTTGATTGTGGCCGTTCCTCAATTTTTGAGAATTTATGAAATTTTCTAGGAATTTTTCTACAACTTTTCCTATTTTTTTATTGAATTTGTAATTATTTCTAATTTTTTATTAAGCGGACCGGGCGAGTCGGGCCGGTCAATGCGGCTCGGCCTAGCTCGGGCTCGCATGGACACCATACATCAAAGCAACACCACTTTGCATTTTTCATTTTTTTAAACTAATTTTCGAAAATTATAAAATACTAATAACCGATCCGAAAGTCACTATTCTACCACGTATCCTAACCTAGACCATCGGATTGCTGGAATTAAACTAACTAACCCTAACGGACTTAGGCGACGCGGCATCCATGTGGCCAATCACGCGTTGCCTTATCAACCACCGATCCGTTGACCAAGCTACGTTAGCGTCGTCTTCCTCGGGCGAACAACCACGTAACGAATGGCCAAGGTTTCTCCGCCATTGATCGACAAAGAAAACCTCAACCAATCGGCCTAATTCTGGTGCCATTCGACTCACCTAACTCTCTTCTTTCACATATATCATAATCAAACGACATTATCCACGGAATGGACATGAACAGAGCTCGAACTAGAGCGATAATGGTGACTTCAAACTCAACATGCAGAGCATAATAGCATAATTCCTTCATATTGAAGCATCACAAGGAGTTCGAACACTTACCTCAAGCTCGATTGAGCTCGGGATAGCTAGAATGGCCTAGCCGGTGTTCGACCGGCACCGCGACAAGTTAAAGTTTTGACTCGAGGTTTAAAAGCAAAATTGATGCAAAAATAGAATTCGATGATGGTCGATGATGTTCAACAAAAACAAAATGCCCACTATAATTGCAAGAATGATGATCGGAACTATGAGACCCATGTGAGTATCGAGAGAAAGCTCGGAAGTCGACTAACCGTTTCGGGAGATTGTAGGCGACGAGATTGGTGGTAATCACTTCACTGGAGCTCGGTGAAGCTTCGGCGATGATCCGACGCCTTGATTTGGCTTGGATTCGCCGGGCTAAGGTCGTAAAGCTTCGATCCGAAACTTTGTCAATGGCGATTCCGAGAGTCTCTCTCTAACTTCTCTCTCTCTCTCTCTCTCTCTCTCTCTCTCTCTATTACGTTAGTGTGCCAACCAAAATGAGCCTCCTTGATCCCAAAACGTGTGGGATGCTTCATGCCAATTTTGAAATTTTGCCCGAACCCGCGGGGGGGGAGGGGAGGGGCAACCAACTTGACTCTTACGTGACTTCTATGTGCCATTTGGCTCGTCGACGGTGATAGAATGGTCTAGCATTTCGTTCAAGTCCGTTATTTACTCCATCGAGCTCAAATGCGGGTCAATTTGACTCAACTTCGCCTACCGCGGCCTTGACTAGTCGCCCTGTCCTCCTCGGCGACCACTTGGCCCAAGATCGATCTCGATCGACAAGTCTCGAGGTAAGGAACAAAACGTCCCAAAATTGCTCCGATTATCATCAAATTGGTCCTCAATTTCTTGATTGAAATTCGACCTTCAAACCTATAAAAATGGCACAAAATGCGGGTTGGGGACGACACTTTGTTCACCCGGTGCATGGGCGGATCCGATCCCGGCCCGCGAGACTCACTGTTCCAATTTTCAAAATTAATCAAAATCTATGGGGAATTTTCAAAAGTAAACCTCAAAATTGAACTTAGGGGCATGGATATTATCTAAAAATATGATTTTTTCCAAAATTTTTCTAGAAATTGCATAAAAACCTCAAATTTCCTTTTTGACCCGGAAATTAAAAACATGTAATTCGAGCTTTGAATGGCCAATTCAGATCAAAATACCCATGCCAATTGATTCAAAATGTCAAAAACTATAGGATAGAGGTCTTACCTTGTCATAGCGATCCCTAGATTTTAATTAATTTCACTTTGAATAGGATCCAAGGACCTAATTGCAAGAAACTTTGGCAATTTTACCCAACCCATGCCATCGCGCAATTTTAGTGAACAATTGGAGTAAATTGCAATGTAGGGCAATCAAATTGGATGTCAAGACTCCTAAAATGCAAAAATTACAAATTAAAAGACTCAAATGATAATTTTTGGACAAATTCAACTATGTGTATAATGAAGGAGCACATAAAATTGAACTTGATTTTTGAATTTTCAAGAGGTAAAAAAGAAAAGGGAATTAAAATAAAAATATTGACTATTTTCTTGTATTTTTGTGACCTCAAAAACTATTTTTCTTGATTTTTCAATCATTTTTTTATTTTTCAAAAAAAATACTAAAAAATGCAAAAAAATATGAAAAAGTATTTTTGGTCAAAAATGGTTCCTTAGTCTTGGCCAAGGCTACCAAAGTTGATTTTGAAAATTTTCAACTTCTTATGAATTTTTTCAAAAATAAACCGAAAAAGACTAATAAAAAAATCAAGTGTCAATAGTTTGTCTCCCTCTAAGAGGAATCTCATTAGAGTTTTTTTCAAAGACAATGTGACAATTGAGTCTTAATCGACTCAACTGCGGAAAGTGAAAGAAAATGAGTCATGACACTCAACTTTCATGCCCATCGATAAATGCTCGATTTAAAAGGAATATGCTCATTTTGTTCCTTGGATATGAGCGAGTTAGAGAGTATATAAGGTTACCCGACACTCACCTTCTTGATGCATGTGCGGCGTTTGACGTGAATGGATTCAAGAGAATACTTAAGGACTCGTCACCGAGCATCCTAGGGAGGTTAAGCTCGACTCATATAGTAGGTCAAACCAAAATGGAATTCCTAATTGATAGGAATCTAAGGATGACGTATCCCACCTTTGGGATTCGCCCGAGGATTTGATCCTTATGGTGGATCAGCCTAAAATAGAATTCCTAACCAAAGGGAATCTAGAGACGACCTATCCCGCCTTTGGGATTCATCCAAAGATTTGATCCGTTTGGTTGATTAGCCCCTAAAAGGTTCACCTAATACGAAGTTTACCTACAAGATGACTTATCCTACTTTCGGGACTCGCCAAAAGACTTTAGAAAAGGTTCACCTAACAAGAGGTTTACCTACAAGATGACTTATCCCACTTTTGGGACTTGCCAAAGGACTTTAGGAAAGGTTCACCTAGCAAGAAGTTTACCTATAAGATTACTTATCCCACTTTCGGGACTCGTCGAAGGACTTTAGAAAAGGCTCACCTAACAAGAGGTTTACCTACAAGATGACTTATCACACTTTAGGGATTCGTGAAAAGACTTTGGGAAAGGCTCACCTAACAAAAAGTTCACATGGGAATGGCTTATCCTACCTTTGGGACTTGCCAAAAGATTTTAGGAAAGGTTCACCTAACAAAAAATTTACTTAAAAGAGACTATTTTGAGGTCTAGGGAATACCTAAAACCCTACGAAAGTCAAACCTAAAACTTCTTCTCAACGTCGGAGGTGCCATTCTCGCGATCCGGGGACGCCAGGAATCCAACAAAAGCTCAAACCCGCAAATTCTTTTCTTGAAATGCATCCTTTTAGGATCCGGGGTTTACAAGAATTCTGCGAAGCTTAAACCTACAAATTTTCTTCATCAAGAAAGTCGTCCTTCCGGGATCTAGGGTTACCATGAGTCTATGAAGTTTAGATCTGAAAATTTTTCTTCACTAAGAGAATGTTAGTGATCTTTAGGTGATATCCATTGTCAAACTAACAAAATTTTGCGGCTTAAACCGAAGTCGTGAAAGAGTTTGAATGGATGCATTATGATGCTTAAGGTTATCCAAAAAATCTTGCAACATGCAAAAGTGATAAAAAAAATTCCTTGTAGGGAAAATTTGGATCTAGAGATCCGAAAATTCCAAAAGAGTTTGTCTAAAACATCCATCGGAGTATTCCCATCAATGAGGGCTTCTCACCACTTTGAGATAATGGTCATTTATTGGGAAAGCACTCGAATTTCCTATCGAACCTATGTCTAGAATTCAGGATCATTCGCAACGCATACATCTCGATTGATCGGGAGGTTTTCTAAAGGACTGTAATGTTGGGCATTGACCAACGGTTTCCAAGTGGGACTCATAAGTGAGTCAAGGCTATTGAATGAAAACCTTCAATATATATTCCGGATCTACAAGTCAAGAACCTTGCAAAATAAGAAAGAAATAATCTTACTCGTACTTCTTCGAGCTAAGCTCTACGTTAATCCAAGTGCCTTAATCGAAAAAGACTTTTCGGGGTTGTAACGTAGGTGAGGATTGAGGACCGAAAAAGGCTTATTTTTGGGCCTAGAATATGTGAAGGGGTTTGACGTTAGTGATCATTGCAAATTTACCACATCCCGACCCTTTTGGATTATCTTTTGAAGAACGTCTTCAATTTTTGAGATATACCAATAGTCTTTGGATAACATCATCAGCTTTCCGAGAGCACCCATTAGTCTTCCGAGTGCACACTAGTCTTTAGAGTGAACATCGGTCTTCAAGGAGCACCTCTATCATATCAAGAGGGTGCAAACTTATGTTTATGTTTTTGTCATAAGAAAATGACATAACCATGAAGTGTCTTTTGCGGTCTAGCTCCCCTAGGGACTTTCTTGTATAACCAGATTTCACTCGGAATTTATATAAAGATATCATGTAATCTTTTGATACTTACATGATCGAACACATGATTTACAAGTCTACAAATACTTGAATGGGCATCGGGCTTGCTTTTACCAAGCACTTTGCTTTTTCTTGATATCCGGGATTGGCTTTTTCTTTCTTTTTCATTTTTTGTCAAAATCCCATCTTTTCCTTTCTTTTTGGAACTAGGATTTTCAATTATTGTACTAGACATTCAATTTGAAACTTTAGCACGCTCAAGTATTAGTCTAGGAATTTTTTGTAAATCCCATCTCTTGAACTCTTCCATTCCTCGGAGTGACGTCACTTCCACCTTGGAATATGCAATGATTCAATTGAGCTGTACAAAGGGTAAAGGTGTATAAGATAGAGAAACGAATGTTTTTCGTCATCCTAAAGCACTTGAATCATCGCATAAGCAACACACAAAGATTGATGTTAGTCCAAGCAAGAAAATTTCCAATCATTTTCATCCCGATCTTCTTTGGACTTACTTCCATTTGGCCTCAATGTGGGGTGGTTCTTGATAGGTGTAAAGAATGAAGCCGCCGTTCAAAGGGGTTATCAATGGTCACCTATAGTGTTTATAATAGAGAAACGAATGCCTCCGTCGTCCCAATCCATGTAATCGCCGTAAATACCCCTACGTCCGTAGGTCAAGGTTTCGCTATCCTTTCCACTCCACTCACCTCTCAAGTGTGTATAGGACGTGTTTGGATCGGGTTTACCTCTCGTCCGAGGAAACATCCTTTTGAATGGTTTAAACAACCCTTATAAAAAAAATTCATCTCATTTGTTCAAAATTTACCCTCTAAGGGGATTTATGATGCATCATGCATGTTCCAATCATGTTTAAATAACCTCCAATTTTTAGACATGAATGCAAGTAACGTGATCAACAAAAAGCTCATTTTTTAAAATCTAGCTCTTTCACGAATTACCCATACTTACCACCATCTCCAATCTTGAGGGATCATGGGAAAACTTTTCGCACTATTTTGACGTCGTTTTTAGTCATCTTTGCCTTCGATCGATGTACCTTGACAAAAAGAGTCAAACACTTGATAAGCAATAAGGCTAATAAAGGATGATAGGACAGATACATATCACCTGTTTTGAGTATTGAGATCAGCAAGCTCCTAGTTCCCTTTGAATGGGCTTGATTATGGGTTTCTCCTTTTTGAATCTTGTAAAATACGATGCATGTATGTATGTATGCATGCATGACGTGCAATGTAATTATTCTATGGTGACTCGGATCATTCCAAAGAAAGCCAAATCCACTTCGATTTTATTTTAGGGATAATACTTCTTCATTGTATCGGCATTTACAGGGATATTCCAATTCCTCTCCATTTGAGTTTACAAGAATCGGGGCCCCTCTCACAAGGACTTTTTTGACAACACATGGGCTCTCGTAATTTGAAGTGAACTTGCCCCCAAGATGAGCAACGTTCGACAGTGTCTTTCCACAACAAGGTCATCCACCTCAAAGTATATAGGCTTAACCTTCCGGTTGAATGATTGTCTACCTTTTTCGTAACTTTAGCCATTGTAGATTGCCTTCGAATACTTTTCGTCAATCGATTCAACTGTTCACATTTGTGTTGGATCCACTCAGCTTCGAAAAGTTTAATTTCTGACAATACCCTTAAGGATGGAATCTCCATTTCCACAGAAAGATCGCTTCCATACCATAAACCAGGGAATAAGGAGTTGCCCCATTTGAAGTTTCAATTGAGGTTCGATATGCCATTAATGCAAAGGGCAACCTTTCGTGCCATTCTCTGTAATTTTTAGCCATCTTTGCCAGAATTTTCTTAATGTTCTTATTCGCTACTTGAACTTGCTCCATTCATCTGCTTGGAGATAAGGGGATGAGTTAAGATGTCGAATACCAAAGTGATCCAAAGCGGATCATCGACAATCTTGTTATTCAAATTGGACCCATTGTCGGTGATACTAGCCTAAGGAGACCCATAATGAGAGATTATATCCTTCTTTATAAATCTCGCCACATTCTTTGTAGTGACATTCGCATAAGAATTGGCTTCAATCCATATAGTGAAATAATCAATCGCTCTTAGGATAAAGCGATAACCATTCGAAACGGCGGGGTTTATTGGTCCAATCATATCTATCTCTCACATGGAGAACAACCAAGCTTCCGACATCCGATGAAGCTCATTTGGAGGTGCATTGATCTTGTCACCATACACCCGACATTGATGACACGACTTTACATGTTGGCTCGCAATCGGATTCCATGGTCATCCAATAATAACCGAGTCGCATGATTTTCTTTGCAAGGAGATGGCCATTCATGTGCGGCCCACATACACCTTCGTGAATCTCCTTCATGAGTATGTTCGCCTTCTTTGGCGTCTATACATCCTAGCAACACGAAATCACACAATCTGTATACAACGTCCGATTGCTCGGAGGAGAACTTAATAGCCGTCTTGGCTATGTACTTTCTATCCCCACTGGCTACCTTCGGGGATTTCTCCTTTCGTAAGATAATTCTTGATATCGTGATACCACGGCTCACCATCGAATTCTTCTTCGATCAACATATAGTAAGCTAGCTTTTTTATCACACCAATCTTTAAAGGTTCCATATCAAGTCCATTATTCACTTGCAACATGGAGGCTAGAGTGGCTAAGGCGTCGGCAAAGTGATTTTGTGTCCTGGGCAAGTATTCAAAAAATATCTCTTCGAATTCTAGAGCAAATTCTTCCAAAAACTCATGATATGGAATGAGCTTGGAATCTTTCATTTTTCAATCTCCTTGAGTCGAAGGATAATGAGCATGAAAATACATGCTTCATATTCGATATGTTATTAGTGTATGAAAATATCAATTTCACAATAACTGGGTAATATTGGCCTTCTAGGGATATCAACAATGCCCCGAGTACCAGCTCTTGATAGGTTGATTGCACCATCAAAGAACATGGTCCATTTATCCTCGGATAGCGCCAAGATTCAATCTTCGATTCGGTTTAATCTAGAGGCACTCTCCCCTAAGAGCTTTCTGCTAGCATATCTGCTATAGCTCGCTCCTTAAAGAAATTTTGGGGCGAACTTTTTATGTCAAATTCGAACAACATCACTTGCCACTTAGCTAGCTTTCCAATCAAAGCCGATTTCTCCAAGAGATACTTGATCGGATCATTCTTTATCACCAACCGAATATGATGGTAGAAGGTGTCTTTGCCTCAATCCGTGAATCACCCAGATTGTTGCTACACATGTTCTCTCAACGGCAGAGTAATTCATCCCCGACGTGGTGAATTTCTTACTCATATAGTAAATGGCTCTCTCTTTATCATCTTCTGAATTAGTTTGGGCCAATAGCCCTCTTAGTGACTCTTGATGAATCGTCAAGTACGAGTTAAAGGATATCTAGGAATTGATGGTACCGGACCGGTAGGGAAATTAAGTATTGTT
Organism: Rhodamnia rubescens; assembly: GCA_021437795.1. Lineage (NCBI taxonomy): Eukaryota > Viridiplantae > Streptophyta > Magnoliopsida > Myrtales > Myrtaceae > Rhodamnia > Rhodamnia rubescens. Next base: position 513,706 of record JAILYA010000117.1, on the reverse strand, counting down.
GATCTTTTCAAACGCTTAGTGATATTCTCAGTCCCACAAAGACCCTTAACACCATTCTTTAAGAGTTTGAAAAATGGCTTAGCCACATCGAAAAGTTGGTATATAAACCTAGTGATATAGTTAAATCTCCCCATACGGTTTCTTACTTCTTTAACCATTGAGGGGATGGCTATGTCATGAATAGCTTTGATTTTGGAAGAGTCAATTTCGATGCCCCTGCTGCGATCATAAATCCAAGAAGCTTTCTAGATCTTGCCCCAAATATGCACTTATTCGGGTTCAACCTCAGCTTGTACTTCCGTAAGCGTTTGAATAATTTTCTCAACACTTGAACGTGATCTTCTCTAGGCCTGAATTTGGCGATCATGTCGTTAACGTATACTTCGATCTCCCCGTGTATTATGTCATGGAACAAGGTCACCATGGCCTTTTGATACATTGCCCCGGTATTTCTTAATCCGAAAGCCATAACCTTATAGCAAAAGTTTCCCCACGGTATTGTGAATGAGGTCTTAATCCTATCTTCCTCCTTCATCGCATATCTAATTGAGAAACCGTCCATGAACGAGAACAACTCAAAACCAGGTGTACTATCAACCAAAGACGTCAATGTAAGGTAGTGGAAAGTCGTCTTTCGGGCTTGCCTTATTCAAGTCCCGGTAATCCACACACACTCGGACTCTTCCATCCTTTTTCATCATTGGGATAATATTACAATCCATTCGGAATATGGAATTGCTTTAATAAAGCCCATTTTGAGAAGTTTCATCGGTTATTCTTTGATCTTATCGACAGTTCGGGTTTTTTCTACATTCTTGCTTCTTGGTTTGAAACCGGGATTAGTAGGCAACGCGTGCTCTACAATACTAGGATCCAAACCTGGCATATCTGCATATGACCAAGCAAAGATATCTTGATATTCCCTAAATAACTCCGTAATTCTCGAGGCTTCGCAGGATCCAAACTTGTCCTCCGATTTTTAATTCTATTACATTTTCAAAATCCCCCGGATTAACAACAAGCGGCTCTTTCCGTGGTGAGAGGCCTAGATCCCTCGAAATTATTCCAATCCCTCCGAATGGCCTTCGGCCCTCATCATCGTCTTCTTCTATACCACAGGAATAATCGCCCCGATGATCCAAGTCGCATATTTTCTTGGTATGCATGTTTGGAATGATATGCCCGAAATGTCATGAAAATGGTCGATTCGGTTTATACAGAGTTACTATAATGCATGACTTTATGAAAAACCTTTTCAAAAGAGATTTCAAATCAAGGAAAAATAGAAAACGGAACTAGTCCTCATATCTTTAGACATCCTTGTTCCTTGCAAATCATTTCGAAATCGGGAATCATATGGCAAGTTAGGTCTCAAGCTTCAAATCGAGAAGACAAGTATCATCATCGGGCTGATTTGTTGTTCCATATGTCCTTAATAAAACGTGGGATGTTTTATTGAATGTAAAATGGACCGCATTACAAAATTTGCTGTTTGAATCAATGGTCGGAGATCCAAAGGCATTTTCCTTTTACATTCTAAGGAAAAAAAATGAATCGGAAGACGAGAATCGAAACAGAATTGAAATGCAAAAAGGGAATCAACGATGCAAGTAATAAAATGTAGTATTGAAAACAAAAGAGAGGCCTATTTACTCGGAAGTATCGGCGTCCTCATCGAGCCACTCAATGATGACATTCACGGTATCATCCTCAAGAAAAGGGTTGGTCAATCGACCGTCGAACATCTTTGACCGGCCTCTTTAGGCACTAGAACCGATAAAAGAAACACCTTGGCCTCCTCGGCGTTCATGGCTTCCACGGATTTCGCTTTAGCCTCAGCCTCCATAGTTATTTTTCAGGGTACTACGATTGTTGCCATCAACCCCAAAACCCGGACTAATTACGTGCTCATTTGACTCCAACTGTAAAGGCGTGCGAATCCCTTGACCAAATTTGCCCAAACCACATTCGAGGATAAATCCATAGACCAATAGCATCTTTGCGGGCAAAAGATCAAATCCAAAAAGAGCGGGGACCATTAGCTTGGTCCCAACAAGCGTGTGAGCCATAGCCATTAGCTCTAAAGAGTGGTAACTTGCCTCTTCTTTCCCCTCGGGCTCAATGTACAAGGATAGCACTGTTCGATAAGATAGGAGGTCTACCTCGCCATGGACGGTAATAACCTTCCCATCAACTATAAATCATACTTTCTTATGTAATTTTGAAGGCACAGCTCCAGCTATATGGATCCATGGCCTCCCTAACGAAATTCAAAAGTGCTCGGTAATTCCATCATTGAGTAGCTCGATAAGGACGCCAACGTCATCATTGGCCCGACCAAGATCGGTTGCATTGTTTGACATGGGAGGTAAACTACATATACATAAACCCACTAGAAGCTCTAAAGATTCCCTTGTTTCTAACTCAAAAAATCTTTAGGGACATGAAGATTTCAGCTAAAATCAAGTTGGAGTGATCTCATCCATGATAGACCTGTCTAACTACCACGGCCATGATAGGGTCAAAAGTGGTGGTGGAAATAGGAAAAAGCAGAAAGCTAAAGAAAGCTAAGATAAAGACTCTACTCGACTTGGTCCATTTATCTGCGGGGAAGGTTTGATAACCTATTTATAAGGAAGGAGAGGAAAACACGCCCATAGTTACTCTTGGCATTCAAAACTATCTCAAAAAGGCTGGTATCTAATAACTCGGCTAATGAGCTAAGGGGTTCATATCCTATCGGTGGTTGGACTAAGTGGGAAGCGAACTATACTCCAATGGCGATCTTATACTCCTCTAGAGTATGGGTGATCTCAAGTCCCTCCATGTTGAATGTAGCGGTGGTCGGCTCCCAATACCGCGCTATAGCTTGGACGCAAGTAGGAGGACACTCAATCCTCGGCAAATCCGGTAGATACCCCAACCATGCTTTGGCGTAAGTCGATGGGCTTCACCCATGTTCTTCCACCAGGCTAGGAGCTCATCTTGGGGAACCTTGAGCACTTGCATGTCGTTCTTTCCCATCAAGTCTAGAATATACAAATGATGTTGAAAAATCAATTGCCATAGATTACTCTAAAATGCAATAATGCAAATATCATGGAATATGCATAATCCGATTCAATTACATATTTCAGTTAGTGAAATAGAAATTAGACCATCTTATCCGGGCTAAAGATCAAATAGGAGGTCTAATTTGAATTTCGGATAAGCTAAGTATGCAATTGATCGGGATCATCCCAGTAATTGAGAAAAATAGCGATGTCACATTCCATTGATCAAAACATCAAATTGACACAATGAAAAGGAAGTATATAGAAATAGATTCCTAGCACATGAAAAACCATGGAGGAAAGACATAGAGATTAGGAGGAGATCCCAAGAAGGAAGATCCTATACATGTATACTAAAACATAAAAGCAATAAAAGACCAATGGAATACGAATCCTAGTTTTCAATTTTCCGAAACCCTATGGTATAGTAATCCCTATCTGATTCTTCATTAGGGAAGTCATCATTGTCTTGAGAAGCTTATTCACTTGGATCCTCCTTAGGTGAATATTCGATCGGGGGGTTCCTCCTCGACCCACTCTTCATTAGGTTCTTTTTTCGGACATGCTTCGGTGATCGGTGCTTCCTCCTTGATTGGTTTCCTCCCGAGATTTCCTTTCTTGAGAGGTTCTTTGTCTAGATCCTCTTTAGAGAATAAGTTTTCAGCGAGAGTCCTTTCCCTTTTAGTAAATTCTTTGATATGGCGTAGCTCCTCCGGCCATTCTCTCGCCCGGGCACTATCGCCTTGCGCATTTCTCTGCTACCTTGGGCTTGGGCTTCCCGAGAATGATGCGCTTAGGCTTGGTCTTGATGGCGGGATGTCTCCCTTTCTCCCACGACGCTAGCGCATGAGTCGGTTCTCCTTATCCGGACGCTCGGCCTTTCGGCGAGGATACGCCTCTCCCGGCCCGGTTGGTTTCGGCGTTGTCTATGTAACTCTAAGAGTTCTTCATGACGTTTGTCCATTTCACGTTTGAATTGCGGATCTGTCACATAATACTCGGTGTGACAATCTTCAACACATCCTAGATTCTTCCAAATAACTCACATCCATGCACAAATCGGGTGAAATGCGGATTAGTATTAGGTCTTGGCCATACTACCTTCCTTTGATGGATAAACGGCTCTAGCTCCACGGAGTTCAAGAAAAAAAGCGGCATCCTATTCTACCATCGTTATTTTTCTTAATCAATTAAAAAATTCATGAGTATATGCCATGTTCATAAATGCCAATGATATGCAAGGCATAAACAAACTACAATCAAATGACATACGAAATACATCGGAATGTAAATGCCTTACCGACCAATACCAAAGGAAAAGTCTCGATTTTCCCCGCATTATGTTTGGTTTTAGGTATACCAACCATTCATAAACATGTGCATGGCACAAGTGGGGAATATAATCAAAAAACAGAAAGATCGGGTATGGAACCTAATGCAAAGGCTCCCATGATCCAAATATGGCGGATTCGTCCTTAAGAGTACCCACCCAAGAGGCTTAGAGATCGCTAATCGAGATCACGAGCGGGAATGAATACAAAAGTCTTAAGTGTCATCAAACACATGATCCTTTCGCACCCTTTCCCTATCTAAGGTAACCTAGAGGAGGTTGCGGTTGGGGTTTAACTTGCTAGTGTGTGCAATGTGTCGTGATTATCACAATGCGGTTTCATGCACATCGGTTTGAATTGAACACCACTCTAATATGTGCATAAAAATAAACATCCATTCACAACTCCAACCAATAGGACAAAAGTCAGCAAACACTCATCCCCTTATTTCTCCCATCTCGCAAAAATATCTAACACAATGGTTAGCATACGTATCTCATCTTCAAGAGCATCCGCATAAAACAAAGTTAGAAAAACAAATCAGCTTTTTAATTTTCTCAAGTTCTCTAAAGGTTTTGTAAGTCGTCTCCAGTGAGTCGCCGGTCTGTTGCAACCCGATCTCGTCGGCGAGAGATCGTGGGGCTAATGGGTCGTCCTTTGATCTAGTTGTCTATGGATCTCGGACGCGGGACTCTCCCTAGGCCCATTACCCAAATCGTAACGGAGGATAAAATTGGATTGACCTTTCGGTGTAGTCAAGTAACATATGCTACATGTATATGCCTCATGTATATGCCTCGAGTTGCCACCAATCATTTCTTAGATGATATGATTGAAAAATCCTATCGAGTAGTTAGGAGTTTCTATTCGATTGTACGAGAACTAGAGAAGTGAGATTGGGGACTTAGTTACGCCAATTATTTGAATTGACGCCTTTTCGGTACTTAAATTGAGTGAATTTTCTAATCTCGAATTTCATGCGGATGAGTAGGTATAGGAATCATAAATCTAAGAGTTCATGCAGACAGGAGTAACTAACCTAGCAAATACACTCGGTAAAGAAAGTGCACAAATCAAGGAAGCAAAGTCATGCGAGATAAAACGCATCAAATCACCACATGGCATCTCTAGTAAAGCCCTATTGGCTTAGAGAAAAGTCAAACACGGCATAAGAGAGGAAACAGGAGTGATTCGGAAACAATATGCCCATGAGGGGGAAATCGCAATTTTGATAAAAATCGGAAGACGATTCGCCAAAAAGGGCAAAATCGACAATTTGGAAGGAATCCAGTGAAAAGCGTCGAAAATAGGATTGACCGACTAAACGACCATTCTCCTAATTTTCAATATTTTTTAGAATTTTGTAAAATTTTTTGGGAGGATTTCCACTTAAGGGGTAAAATCATCATTTTTCAAGGGAAACGAGACATGAAAATCCAAAAATAGGATTGGCCAACTAAACCGACTCATCTCTCAATTTTTGGCATTTTTTGTAACTCACAGGAATTTTCGAGAGATAAATTATTCCTAAAGGGTAAAATTATCATTTTCAAAAAGATCGAGAAATGAAATCTCAAAAATAGGGTCGGCCGAGTTGATTGTGGCCGATCCTCAATATTTGAGAATTTATGAAATTTTCTAGGAATTTTTCTACAACTTTTCCTTTTTTTTATACTTGAATTTCTAATTATTTCTAATTTTTTATTAAGTGAACCGGGCCGAGTCGGACCGGTCAACGGACCAGCTTAGGCTTAGACCGCATGGACACCATACATCAAAACGCCGCTACTTTGCATTTTTCTTTTTCTTTTTTTAACTAATTTTCGAAAACTCTAAAATACTAATAACCGATCCGACGGTCACTACTCTACCACGTGTCCAAACCTAGGCCGTCGGATCGCTCGAATTAAACTAACTAACCCTAGCGGACTCGGTTAACGTGGCATTTACGTGGCCAATCACATGTTGCCCCATCAGCCCACCGACACATTAACCAAGCCACGTCGGCATCATCTTCCTCAAGCGAACGACCACGAAATGAACGGCCGATGTTTCGCCGTCGGGTTTCTCTGCCGTTGATCGATGGTGAAACCTCGGCCAATTGACCTAATTTTAGTACCCTTCGACTCATCTAACTCTCCCAATTTCACATATACTAGAATCAAACGACATTATCCACATAACGGACATGAACATAGCTCGAACCAAAGCAACAATGGCAACTTCGGGCTCGATTGAGCTCGGAATGGCTAGAATGGCCTGGCTAGTGTTCGACCGGACCGCGACAAGTTGGAGGTTCAACTTGAGGTTTCAAAGCAAAATCGATGCAAAAATGGAATGCGATGATGGTCGGTGATGTTCAACAAACAAAATGCCCACTATAATTGCAAGAATGGTGATCGGAACCGTGAGATGCCATGTGACTACCGAGAGAAAGCTCGAAAGTTGACTCACCATTTCAGGAGATTGTAGGCGAAGAGATTGGTGGCAATCACTTTGCTGGAGCTCAAGAAGCTTCGGCTATGATCCAACATCTCGATTTGGCTTGGATTCGCCGGGCCAAGGTCATGAAGCCTCGGTTTGAAGCTTCGTCAATGGCCCCTCCGAGAGTCTCTCTCTCTCTCTCTCTCTCTCTCTCTCTCTCTCTCTCTCTCTCTCTATCCTCTATTCTATTAGTGTGCCAACCAAAATAAGCCTCCCCTTGATCCCAAAACGCGTGGGATACCTTATACCAATTTTGAAATTTCACGCGGACCGGGAGGGGGGGGCACCGACCGACTTTCACATGCTTCCCATGTGCCATTTGTCTCGTCGATGGTTATAGAATAGTATGGCATTCCGTCTAGATCCGTTATTTACTCCATCGAGCTCGGATGCGAGCTAATTTGACTCAACTTCGCATATGGTTGACTTTTCTAGGCACCGCAGCTTTGACTAGTCGCCTTGTCCTCCTCCGGCGGCCATTTGGCCTCGAGACCAATCTCGATCGACAAGTCTCGAGGTGAGGAACAAAACGCCCCCCATAATTGCTCCGATTATCATCAAATTGGTCCTCAATTTCTTGATTGAAATTCGAACTTCAAACCTGTAAAAATGACGTGAAATGTAGGTTGGGGACGACACTCTTCACCTGGGTCTGCTGACCGAATCCGATCCGCCCGCAGATCCGATCTTTCCAATTTTCAAAATTAATCAAAATGTATGGTGAATTTTGAAAATTAAACCTCAAAATTGAACTTAGGGGCATGGATATTATCTAAAAATGTGATTTTTCTCAAAAGGTTTCAAGGAATTGCATAAAAGCCCCAAATTTCCCTTTTGACCCGGAAATTAAAAACATGTAATTCGAGCTTTGAACGGCCAATTCAGATCAAAATACCCATGCCAATTGATTCAAAATGTCACAAAATATAGGGTAGAGGTCTTACTTTGTTATGGAAGTCCCTAGATTTTAATTAATTTCACTTTGAATAGGATCCAATGACCTAATTGCAAGAAACTATGGCAATTTTGCCCAATCCATGCAATCGCGCAATTTGAGTGAACAATTGGACTAAATTGCAATGCAAGGCAATCAAATTGGATGTCAATACTCTTAAAAGGAAAAAATTACAAATTAAAAGACTCAAATGACAATTTTTGGACAAATTCAACTATGTGTGTAATGAAGGAGCACATAAAAGTGAACTTGATTTTTGGATTTTCAAGAGGTTAAAAAGGTAAGGGAATTAAAATAAAAATATTGACTATTTTCCTGTATTTTTGTGACCTCAAAAACTATTTTTCTTGATTTTTCAAGCATTTTTTTATTTTTCAAAAAATACTAAAAATTGGGAAAAATATGGAAAAAAAATTTTGGTCAAAAATGGTTTCTTAGTCTTGGCCAAGGCTACCAAAGTTGATTTTGCAATTTTTCAGCGTTTTATGAATTGTTTATAAATTTTTTCCAAAAATAAACCGAAAAAGACTCATAAAAAATTAGGTGTCAACATGATTCACTCAACGACTTTACAAAATATTTACCTTTATATATGACAACTGTTTAGTTACAGCATCACCAGTTCAAAATAACGCAAGGCTAGACAGACATATGGGAACAAAAAAAAGATAACAGCTCCCATCTCACTAACGCGGTCCATACACTACTTCACCTCCACTACCTTGGCTACCTCACGACCAACATCCAAAAATTGGCTGCCGTGTCACTTAGTCATTCCAAAAAATCACCTATATAGCCGGGCTTCCAATACTTGAGCTCCTCTAACCCTCACGAAATTATTCGGGTTAAGATCGAACATCCTACGGACAGGGTTCCATTAAAATATTGACACGGCCTAGAGGGACATGGAAGGTTTCTCTCTCTCTCTCGTTTGGAGGCTACACATTAATGAAAGATGGAACACAAGTAACATTAAATGCCCCTCTTCCCCCTCTCCCTCTCTCTCTCCCTTTTTTACGTTTGAAAGATGGACTTGAGCCCTCTCTCCAGCTTCCATCTTCTCTTTCGTTTCTCTATACTTGCTCACCTCAAACCTTCTTCTCTTCTTCCTTTTCGTCCTCGTCGCCTTCATTCCCGTCTACTACCGGCCTCCCGATTTTCGAATCTCAAGGTTTTTTATTTTTTCTCGCGAATAGCTCGTTTTGGAGCCGGAGCTCCTCTATGTCTTCGTTTCCTCCCAAGATTACGGAGCTTGCTTCCACGCCATGGAAATGATCCCCCAAACCAATATACGAGCTATTAGCCAATGTACGCAAGAACCTAAGATGGATTAAGGTTCGTACCCGCTAAAGTTTCGATTTTTTCCTTTCCCCGTTTCGCCTCTAAAGTCGTTTATGTTGACGCAACCTCTATTTTCGTTTCTTTCATAGTTGAGTGGCTTAAGATATACGCAGAAGCTTGAGGTTTGGGTGAGAAGACGACAATGGAGGAGCGCGCGATGGAGCAATTTTAGAAGGTAAACTTGAGCGCTCTCATTCTTCAATGAAAATGGGTTTTCTCCTATTTGGATAATGCATATTTTTCTAGGAAAATTTCTTGTAATTGGTGATGACCGACTAATATGGTAGATTTCCTAACTTATAATTTCACATATATGCGCCAATCCCGTAGCTAGCTCGACTTATACGTCAACTTTTTTTTTATAAGTAAATCTATTTTCATTTTGTCCTTCTTTTCCAATGATTAGATTTTCTTTTATTGTAGAGGTTGCAAAGGATAATAACCGTGCATAACGTCGACAGAGAATTTGAATTTAGAATTGGCATGACATTTGCTAACGAGGACGAAGCTTATAATACATACAATGCATATGCAATTTGCAAGGATTGGAGTGCGAAAAGGACAAAAAGCAAACAACAAAAAGGAATATTGCGTAGATGCACATTTCTTTGTAATTGGAAGGACACTCTCCACCAATCCCACCTCATGAACAAAGAGATGTTTATAGAACAGTAAGAGAACTGGATGTCAAGCTTGCATTAAATTCAAAATTGAAGATGGAGTTTGGATAGTCATCGAGTTTAAGGATTCTCACAATCATCCTTTCATTGACGATAAACAAAAACACTGATACGGTCGTATGGCATATTCCGATACTAGTAAAAGTATTTTGGCTTCTATGACCGGCGGGTATAAGGGTCACGAAAGCATATTCCTACCTTAGTGGTGAAGCGGGAGGACTAGATAATGTTGGGTTTACTTTACGTGATTGTCATAATTATGCCAAGCAAACAAAGGAACCGATTAGTGCGGGTGATTGTCAAAGTCTCATTGACCATTTTAATTGCTACAATCAAATGGAAGTAATTTTTCGTATACATTTCACTGGATAATGAACAGAGACCAATTTTTTGGTCCGATGGTGTGTCCAAGTTGGATTATGAAAGCTTGGAGATGCGGTGGTGTTTGATACCACTTACCGTACGAATAAGTACAATATGATATGCGCACCTTTTGTTGGTTTGAATCATCATTGGAAGAATGTTCTCTTTGGTTGTGCATTTCTATTGGATGAAACTATTGCTTCATTTGTTTGGGCATTTCAATCCTTTCTAAAGGTAATGGGCAATAAAGCACCAAAGACTATTTTCACCGATCAAGATCATGCCATGGCAAATGCCATTAAAAGCATTCTTCCTAATACCGATCATCGTTTGTGTATATGGCATATTGGAAAAATGCCACGCATCATATTGCACATCTTCTTGGAAAGACAATTTTCGCAACAAATATTGGCAAAAGCTTCTATATCATTGTGAATCGAACTTGAAATGGAGAATACATGGAAAGCTATGTGAAGAGTGGAGTTTGGGGGATAACAAGTGGTTGGATAGTATATATCACACGGCGTAAGTGGTGTCCGCGTTTGGGCGCTATGTTTTTCGCAGGAATTAGATCTACACAAAGAAGTGAGAGCACAAATAATGTTTTTCGGATATGGCATGCAAGACTATGACTTTGTCCGAGTTTGTCCATCATTATGAAAAGCAAGCAGAAAAAATGCCAACACCAAGTTGTTGATGATTTTGAGTGTGCTCGAGGAAAGCCACGTATTATGGTTGAGAATAGTGGAATTTTGAAACATGCTGCAAATGTATACACTCATGTCATATACGAATTTCCAGGCTGAGTTCTTGCAGGCTTTGTCCGAACATGTTCTTAGTTCGAAGTTGATGGGCCATTGCATACTTATATTTTGGGAACTAAAGTAAAAGAAAGGAAGCATATTGTCCATTTGAATCGAGCGATTCCACTATTACATGTAGTTGCAAGTTATTTGAAATGCAAGGATGGTTGTGTAGGCATATTTTGTGCATCTTGACTCATGTTGTGAATGTCACAAGTATTCCATCACAATACATTTTGAAGAGGTGGACAAAACTGTAAAGCAAGGGAGTCCTTATGATGAGGTAGGACAAAGCTCTCATGGTGTAGTTAAATCAAAGACGTTGCGTTTGAAGAGGTTGATGCGGTTGGCTTTTAGTGTTATGAACTCTAGTGCGAATCATGATGTTACGAGAGGAGCTTGCAACTACAACTTTATTGCATCTTTGCTCCCAAATTACAAAGAAAATGCAATGTTTAACAGGTAATGATCATGTTGATTTATTGGTGGAAAGTGATGAATCCGAAGATGCGGAGAATTTTGGAATTCAAGTACGTGATCCCCTTCAAAGAAGACCAAAAGGTGTACCAAATACTAGAATGAAGACACCGGAGAGAAGCGAAAGAGAAAAACCTCTTCATCACGAGTCATCTCATCTAAGATATGATAGGTTGTTTAATTTAATAGAATGACTCCATCTATTTTTTTAGTTTATTTAGCTTATGAATATAGAAATCCGCCGTGTACAAATTCTTTAATGTGGGGTTAGGTTCTCATTGTTTGGTCATTACCTTTGCTTTCTCTATGCGCCATTAATGTTGTGAGCAAGTGATGAGGTTGCTAAATTGTTTACTTTCTTGCGATGGCATATGGCAAGTGCAAATCTTCCTTTCTCATATTGAGTTGTATGTGATCATTGTTTTTAGATAATTGCGGGTGAAAGCAATCCGAAGGAAGACCATTGAAACCGATAGTCCCGAATATCCTTCACCGGTTCAAGAGTGGTTTTGGAGAATATAATGAGCTTCGCCCTCACTTATCCGATTGTCTTTGGAAATTTGGCGTATAGTGAAGGATTTTTTGGCTTATTTGCTAATTTATGTAGTTGATGGTGATGCGGTATTGAAACCGCACCAAGGCAGCATGCGGCACCGACTTATGCTTCATTGTTATAATCGTTTTGAGACATGGAAGCACATAGCAGCAGCTTACGTTTAATTGCTATGATTGTTTTTGAGACATAACGATGTAATTTTGAAGGATTTAGTTTTCGCAAGGAAATTTTGGCATATATACTTGCCCTTTAAATATGCTTCCTTCATCTCATCACAAGGTTCAACATGAAGAGAAGTTCAATGGCAACACGAAAGGTTTAGAAAATTGTTGTCTTGCTATTGCGGTTGATGAAAGTGAGAGTCTCAAGCAGCAAGGACTTCAAGAATAGGGTTTTTGATGTTGTAACCGGTAGTTTTTTTTTTTTCTTCCGTGGTCGAACCGGGCCCCGGTGGTTTGAGTCGTCTAGCTATGGAGGAAATTATTTCCGCTAAGCCTTTTTTTATGCTTGGGAAGGTACTTTAGTTCGTCCGTTTTTTTATGATTTCTATCGGGTTCTAAGTTCTCTCTTCTTTTGTGTATGTTGCTTTAGAGAACTTTTGCCCGAGATGCCGTTCCATTTTGATTTATGAAAATATGTAACCATGTTCATTTCTCTATTGCAATTGCATTTTGTATGTTTAAATGTGCCTCAATGAACCTACTCTCTCTCCTTCTCCTAAGAAGTGGAATTGGAGTTGAGCTCGGGTCAAGGAAAAATATGTTCCTCTTGTAGTATACCATTTTCTTACAACACATGGATTTGCTAGGTATTCTTACTTCTTTTTTTTTTTTTTTTGGTCCAATGGTATTCTAACTTCATGTCGATGAAAGAGGAAGATAATACATTCGATAATACATTCCTTATTCTCAAAACCAGAATGTGACGCCGATAAAACATTGTGACTCTTGCCATCCCGCACCTACATTTTGCAACCGAGGAGGTCAGCCGGGAAAAAGAATTTCATCTTTCACCTAACAGACCGTGCACAAACTACTCCACATTTTGCAGCTTGCACAAGGAAGCCCCTCCTATCTTGGGCTTGTTCAAGTCCCTTCACATAAACGAAAATTAGATGATCGATAATGGACTAGGGACGAAGATTATCCAACACATGACATTCCCAAACTCTTGGAATGCCCAGGAGCCAACTCGTCCTAATTGAATCAATCAAAGTGACTCCGAAAACCAACTTCATTTATATCCAAACCTCATTTACATGAAAGGGCATTATGTGTCTAATTCACTCATATAAAAAAAAAAAGAGGAAAATTTGAGTGTTGGTCCTCAATCAAGTAATTTCCATCATCTTTACTTATCCCTTCCTTTATTTTGAGCCAAAGGATAAGACACACGAGGTGAATTGAATCACCCCACTTCTTCATGTGGCGGAAAATGGGTTTAGTTTTAGCCGCGACGCCTGCATCGACGAATCGGAACAAAACAAAGCCAAAAGAGTCTTGCCTACACCGGAAAACCCTCGGGCAAGCAAATATCCTTGCGGTTTTGTTGCGAATCACGCGAGAACTCGGATCCCACCGAATCTCCACAACATCGAAAGTGAATTATTGGTCGAAATCGAAAGTGGGGTCCGAACCGATGGACTTGTTCAAGGGGGCGGCGGACGGATTTGATGTAGTCTTCGAGGGCCTGGAGCTGTTCCTTCGAAGGCGGGGTCCGGTTGTTCTTGATGGATCCGTGGACGTCGTAGGTGGTCGCGCCAGGAAGAGAAGCCTGCTCCAACCACACACACGTTCACGCAATCGAAACAACACTATTCAAGAGCAGATGATAAATGAAGGAGGAGGAGGACGAGGAAGAAAGTGTGCATATCCTGAAATGCGGGAGGGGAGGCCGTGGGGACGGACCAAAGAGAAGAAAAGACGGGGTGGGGGAGCGTTGTCTTGGTTGTTCTCCAATAAAGGGCCCTTGAAAATTTGAAAAGATGAGAAAGCGCTAAGCGGGAGCGGGAGTTTCAATGTTAGCATTTATTGCGGCCCCTTTTTATGCTTGTCAACCATCAAAGGAGGGAGAAATGACATATTTCTGTTTTGACTTTTTATTTTCTAGCTGGTCTATCATAGAAAACGTGTCATATTTTGAATGGTGCACGTACGCCACGTAGGATGATGACCTGGTCATCACCAACCACTGAATAATTTCTCAACCCTCACTGTCCTCGTTGAGGCTACCATCACTTCCATTGACTCTTGGAGTACGGTACGTGAAAGGTCCAAACAGCTGCCCCGCAAGCCATGCATAGATCGATATGAATCGCAAGGGCACTATCTCAGTGTAGGACCCGATATCAATCGGAAGTACCATAGTACGCTTGAAACGACGGAAATTCAGGTACATGACACTCCTCCCAGAATAATGAGTAGCTTGTGGGGGTGCCGTAACGAGTAAAGGGTGTCACAGACGTATCGGTGTATCTGCAAACTGAAATGATGAAGTCCTTAAAGGGTGAGCATACAACTCAGCCGTAAAATCTGTAATCCAAACGGCTAAATTAACGATTGACTACGGTGTCCTGGGAGGGCGACTACTTTAGAAGCAACGCAACATAACCAACCACATGACCAAGACATATAGAGAGAGGCTACGGGAGAGTACGACTGGACCAGTGCCCCACTATTCAAGGCAAATCCACTAGCCCTGTGATAATCTCAAGTACTCCTTGTTTATCGTTGCAGCCATGTAGCCATATCCGAGACCCATTCGGCTTTGTCCTGGCAGAACCTTGGACTCGTACTCACGTCGCCGCAACGCAGAGGTCCTAACCATCTCCCTTCCCTCAAACCTTCGAACCTACTCATGTCCGCCCTTCCTCTCGGTTCATTACTCCCGTACGAAAGACACGCAACGCAATCCCTCCTTTACACCTTCTTGACCAACCGCACCCTTACACACCGTCATCCTCGATTCCGCTTGTTTCGACGTCGACAAGGACGATCGACCATCAAATACAAACTACCCATGCCCTCGAGACCTCAATTCTAGCAGTAGTACCCGCATGCATCGCCATCCTCCAAGTCGTATACGCCTACCTCATTTATTGGGCAAAGAATAATAGAAGTTAAAACTTGTGTAGGATCACTTTAGTCAAAACTTTCAAACGATCATAAGTGTCAACTTTTTTAAAAACGATCACTTAAATGCCAACTTCTTAAAAACTATCATTTTAGGCCAACTCCAATTTGAGCATTAAGTGATCGTTTTAAAAAAAAATTACACTTTTAAAAAACAATCATTTTAGTCCAACTCAATTTGAGCAAAGCAACTTTTTAAAAACGATCACTAAATGCCAACTCTTTAAAAACTATTATTTAGTGCCAACTCAATTTGAGCAAAGTGATCGTTTTAAAAAAAAATTAGCACTAAGTGATCGTTTGAAAGTTTACACTAAAGTGAGCGTCATACAAGTTTTGCCACTTGTAGTGTACTTAAGCCTCATTTATTGTACTACCCACAATCCAACTGGACCTCACTAACTTGATCCGCAACCAACGGTCAATTTAGTTGAGAGAATCGGAGTTTCACTTGCTTGGAATGAAGTTTTAGAAGAGACGTAGACATATTAGACGACGAACGGAGCTCATCCTCACTTCCTTTCCTCTCGGTTGCACCGCAGGGTTGAGGTGATGGCAAAGGTGATGACGGCTGTGGCTAGGGACGAGGTGACTTGTGATGTCGTTGGCCTGGTCGAGGAGTCGACGGAGCAAGCTTGGGGTAGCTGTAGAAGCGCCAGGCTTCACGACTTTGGGTTAAAGAGGAGGCGGAGTGGTCGAGGCTAGGAGGCGTGGTCTCGCGGGGGTGAGAAGAGAGGGAGAGAGAGAAAAATGAAGTGAGGGTTGGGGGTTATATAAAGGAATCCGTATCTCCTAATATTGTCAATGTTATGGGTGACATTGATCAAATCAGGTAATCCAAATCAAATTGAACGTCCCGATTTGATCCATGTTACATCTTCAAAATTTTTAAAAATTTCCGCCCAAAATTTTCTCCCCTCATTAGTGCTCGGCCTCACCCCAATGGGCCAACCCTCATCGACCACTAGAGGAAAGAGGAAGAAAAAAAGAGAAAAAAAAATGAAATAAAAAATTTAAAATATTATTAAAAAATATTCACGTCGATCACAGATTAGCACGTAAATCACCCAATATTCATTAGCAATATCCGGCCAAAATCAGCCAGAATGAATGAATTGACTTTAAATCAAAAGGTTTAAGATTGCACAATTAAAAAGATTTAAGACTAAATTGATACTAATATAATAAATTTAGGACTTTTCTCACCTAAGAAGGAAGTCATTTTTTATCTCATAGCGAAGCCTCGTCCTTCGAAGATTCATGGCTGAATCGAACGTGATCAGGAAAGAAGAGTTCGTACCTGTCAAATCAATCTACCGACCATGTGGGGACCAACCCAAAATGCTTGGGAGTGTTTTACATTTTGTGGACCTCAAAGGCATTTTCTCTTGCTTGGTAAAATATTTTGGTTAAAATTTATTCGTAAGGCCACAAATGTCCCCACTGCAAAAGATGCTTCTTTTTGTAAACATTTTCAGTTTCAAGAAATTATAAAAGAACCATATATTCTGCAAGTTTTCTGAGTGCAACGACGATAGCCGCAACATTAGCAAAATTCGTGTCAAACAACCCCACACAACCTAAGCGAATTGGCTATATTAATTGAAGCAATCTTGGTCGATGATTGTGGTACGGGTTGATCGTGAAAATATACAAACGTTACACTTATCTAATCGGGAAGAAGGAAGACGATTTTAGTCGACGATTGCGCTATTAACCTTGTACCAAAAAGCGCGACCTTGCCGCAATTAGGTTGGTTCTGTTAAAACACTTGCACTTCGAGAGGAACGCACCGATGGTCATTGCTTTTCGATCGCGCTGTGAGGCCTAAAATCACGGAGAGGGGTCTTGAACAATTTTTTGCTAGATGACTCAAAACTGAAACGAATTTTATATGCTCTACAATACGCCCTTCGAGAGTAAAGTGTAAACCCCAAAAGAATTAATTGATGAAACTTTGAGAAACACGACAGGGAAAATAACGTCGTTTTTATTTCCTTGCTGTCTTCCTTTTCTCTCATCGTTGGGAGTCAGCGTCCGATGAAGCTGTCGAGGGATGACGACGACGGCGAGTGAGTGGAGAGCGAAGATGCCAGAGCATGATTTTGGAGCACTTCTCTCCCGGAAGTCCCTTCACTTTGGTCTCGTCCTCGTGGACCACTTCTTTCACGAACTTTATGGAGTCCTGCATCGCCCAAGTGATCGATCCCTCTTGAGTCTTGGCTCGAGATTACAATCACATTATATATACTTTTTAGGGAACGTGAACAAACATGCAATTGATTAAAAAACAGAAAATTTTTCGCTTTTTTCACATTGTCAGGATATGAGTTGTTGTTGAATTATACATGCACAAATTGTTGTTCAAACGTGTGGCGGTGGGATCTTTGTCTTGATCTCCCGAGAGAATAGTCGACGAGTGCGCAAGGTTGGCCTGACACCTCGGTTATAAAAAAAAAAAAAAAAAATTGTTGTTCAACACCCACCGCCAAATGATTTTCTGTGTGATTTCTCATAATACTCTTTTTGGTGGCTTGATCCTCTTCTCCAAGTATCCCAAATAAGGGAACCCTAAGAGTCGTCGTGAAATGTCACGCGCTCTTCTACTAAACAAAAAATGGAATAAGATTGAATTTGTAAAAGTAGGCATGACACTTGCCAATCCGTATGATCAAATCATTTCGAATTATGATACTTCCATGCGCAAGTTCGAATTCTTTCCTTACGAATTCAGGAGGATCTCGATACTTATCGGATTAAGATCGAATGTAAGAATTAATTACGGGTTCATGGACTCATGCAACCATTTCATGGAGCTTATAGCTCATCTTTCTTTTTCTTTTTCTTTTGTGAATGAGAAGTTTAAATCCCTAAAAGAGGCGTGTCAACGGTTCGATTCAATTCGGGTTTTCACGTTACCCGAATAGAACCGAACCGAAATGGAAATGTGCATGTTTTGACCCGAACCCCCGCCTTTAGCAACCACCGACACGTACAAAAATGATAAGACTTTGTCCTTGAATCTTTATTTCCCGTCGGTGCATAGGAGTTGCCACCAAGAAATTGTTCTAGGAATTCTACCTACGGAAAAGTCAATGGATCGGAGGCCCAATCCTTTAGGGCCGCACGGAAAAGGCCCAATGGGCTTGTTATGAGCCCCCCTCAGTTAGGAAGGTATACCCACCAAGAACTAGGTCACTCGTCTTCATCCGTTACCTAATGGATGTGGTGAGTGGGCAGCCAGTCATTTTCCAGGGCCTACCTCTGTTCCGTAGAATACGAATTTTTTTTTCCCGTTAATAATATAAAAAAAAAAGACAGAAAAATAGATCTAGATGGGCCCACGCTTGCCTATGTGTGCGGGCTCGTCCAAGAAGGAGATTTGCTTGTCTAGATCCGCCCTAACTGTGATTCGGGTTTTTATTGGCTCATAAGTGTTTAGCGTAGTGCCTCCGTCGGTGTCTCAACAAATCTCAACCGTCGATGCATTGTAATACCAATCGACGACGTGGATGGATGGGATGAGTTATCTCGTACTTCGTAATGGCATGATGGTGCTTAGTAGGAGTGTGGTACCTGAGAGTTGGGTTGACCGGAAGAAGGGCGGCCCCATCGCTCAGGGTCCCAAAGGATGGAACTGTTGAAGGCGAAGCTGGAGATGTGGATGGGAGGTCTTGCCCTCAACTCGCTCGTCGCTGTGGTTTCGTTGCTCATCTTCCTCAGGTGCCATCCCAGCACTTGGGACGAGTCGCACACCGGGCCTTCTATGTTCACCTTCTTCCGGTTCGCCGATAGCACCGCCATGGGCCACGTCCCAAACACCCTGTCGTATGTACATCAGTATATTCCCAATGTAAGCATAGGAAATTTTTTTTTGTTCACAGTTAATGGTAAAAAAAAATTAAATTAAATTCATGAGGAGAGCAACAAGTATTAGACAATTGTCGAACGAATATTCTTTTTCCCCGTTGACTGGGAATACCCACGGATTTTAACGTCCCAAGGTTCAAAGGAAGTAGTTTAAGGACTTGCTCGAGATCCTAAAGAGAGACGATTATTAGAATGCAAAAATAGTCTCATGAATGAATTTACATATCATTTGCTATTTGAATCTAAAGCTTGGTCTATTTTGCGAAAAATTAATGATTCGAAAAATTATTCTCTTAGAGATGATCGTTTATATTCGTTACGAAATAAACGAAAGAAATGTAATCTCATCGTCCATTAAAATATTCAGACATAAATTGTTATCGATAATGAAAACCTTTTTCATTGGCAATCATTTCATGAAAAATATTTTTCGAATTATAATTTTTTCGCAAAATAAAAACAGCCTATTAATTAAATTCAGAGCTATTCTCGTACTATACTGCACTATAGAGTCTATCAACACCTTATTAATTGAACAGCTGATCTAATAAGTTCGTGTTCCCAGCATAAAGTAATTGGACAGTCACTCTCAAATGATTATTACCTGGTGATAATTAAGCTTTTGTGTCACTACAAAAGAGCTGTTGGAATTACTAAAACGGAAAGTGGGGTTTCTAAAAAATTATTACATCACGCGACATATATCAGAATCCAATTGATTGTTGACATTCATTTGAAGATTTTGATGTGGAATAGCAACTAATACTGACCAAATGTTGCTTAAGGAGACGTGCACTAGATTGCTTAGGTGGTATGAATGTTGCGGCAAAGTTCCATTGTTATGCATGTGAAAATATCTATAAAACATGGCTTAATGCTCCATTTGTTTTATAAAAAATGAAGGATTTAAAAAAATATTGTTTAAAAATTGATCGCTCGAATTGCTTATAAAAATGAATGAACGAAATTCTCATCTTCTACAAAAATATTCTAACATAAATTATTGTCGATAATGAATTTTTTTTATTGACTAATTATTTCAAGAGATACAAAAAATCACTTTTTAGAAAAATATTATTGAAATCATTTATTTTTTAAACAAACGAAACCTAAATATCCTAAACTATATACATCACCTTGTCTTATCCACGTTCGGTGTGAATTATAGTATAACCATATTCCAGCTATTAACATTGTTAAATCCTAGTACAATATCTCCCTAGAGCGTCACCTAAAACTTTGAAAACGCCCACCATTTTGCACGTCAAGATCCGCAGCTTGAATATGTTTTCCTACTTAACCCTATAAAAAAGACATTGCTTGGTAGAACTAACCATAACAGCATCCTATGCTTCATATTAAGAGAAAAGAAAAAAAGAAACTAATTAATAAAGACATAATCAAGAGAACTGAGGCGAGAATTCCTACTCAATCTCTCTGAGCTCCTGAAAAAAGTCCAGATCGTAGACGTTCAAGAGCCCCGCGAAGTGAACAATGCCGCTGAGCTTGTGGTGCTCGATGTGCCGGAGAGCCATGTTCCGCTGGTGGTCCATCTCCGCATCCGGGTCCGTGAAGTTCTCGCGGAAGACCAGATGCCGGTACATGATTCCCGTCTTCCTCATGATCTCCGACACTTCGTCGGAGTCCGACCGCTTTTCAATCACCATCCACAGCAATGGTTGGGGGACCAACTTTATAGTATTCGCCAACCTTCTCAGCAGCACACCCGTAAATGGATGGCTTCTTGAGCCACTTGTGGTGGGTGTGACAATGATCAGGAGCCTCCTAGGGACAAGCTCACTGTTTCCCTCTGGAAGTTCGGCTTCTTCTAATCGATTATCTTCGTTTTCCGAGAGATCTTCCTCTTCAGCTTCGGCACGGGGTTTCCTTGGGATCCGCTCCGGCGTTTCGGAAATCAAGCTTCTGTTCAAATTGACATGCGAAGATGCCGCCGCCGGCGGGTCCAATAGTTCTGCAGCTTGTGGAGGAGGGATCTCCATTTTGTTGGACAAGATGGGTCTGCCGGCGAACGTCGTGGGCCTACCCGTGGGAGCGAAGCCGGTGAAGAATCCCATGACGAAACACAAAGAGAAGTGGACTATGGCTTTCTTCCACAGCTGGACCTTCTTCTTCGATCTTTCCACGGACCCCATCTTGGCAAAAGATGTTCTCACAACGTTGGACTTTGCCGGGGAAGTTCGGTGAACAAATGATGTTGTTGGAACAGGAAAACGAGCAACCTAGAAGCTTAATTGTGTCGAAAGTGGAATTTATACGACAACGGCTGAGAAAGAGAGAGGAGGTGACGCTAATTAACAAATCTTCTTTTAAAAATATTTCAGCAAGAGGTGGGGGCTCCACATGCCAATGATTGATACAGGTAACCTCAAGGTCTAATCCAGTTGTTTGGGGCATTTTCAATGGCGGGAGAGAGGAAGGAATTTTCTCCTCACTTGAAAGTTTTTTCCTTTAAGCTAAAGAAACTTGTGGGTCGCAGCTGCACCAAATAGTCGGTGGAATGGAACTTTCAAACGTTTGTATAATTTCAAAAATTACTAAACTCGTGGTTGTTAGATGATATTTTCCATTCGACATTTTGGGATATTCAAAAAATTATTCATCTCGAGTTCAGTCAACTTTAATGTTATGAGAGCAGGAACATATGCAGGGAATTGTTTAATGTTAAGTTCCGCTTGACATTGATGTTTCGTGGCCTCTGGGACCTGTCCATTTTACCTAACCTGCTTTTAATAAGGAGATTTAATATTACTGCGTATATGGCTTAATTGGTTTAAGAAGTTCGGAAATTTAATCTTGCTTGGTTGGTCACCGACATTGCCAATGTCATGGATATACTCAGGAAGCTTATTGCTTAACAGAAAAATTTGAATTGTTATAGGACGGAAAAGAAGAGGATATATTTTCTCGTCATTGCTTAATTGGTGGGTTACGAGTTATAGACGCATTTCTCTATTTTCAGTTTGGTGCACTCGGTTCTGAAGCGACATCCTTAGCCCAGTTATTAATGTTGTTTCAGCGGCTAAATAAATGAAGAGGTAATTGAATAAGAGAAAGGGGAGAGTCGGCAAAAGCAAGAAAAAGAAGAAAGGGAAAGGGGAGGTGACGACGGAGGAAGGAGGGCTGCCGGTTCATGGAAGCCGTAGACATCTCGACATGCCGAATTGTCTTCATTTCGAAGCGCTTGGTGAGAATTCCAAGCCTTGATTCCTTCAATAGAAGAGGATATCTAAGTAATGTTGTAACTTAGTACTAAGTTGAATTCTCGGTTTCTAGGTCGAAACCGGAGATTTATGAGCTATGGAATCATGTTTCAAAGAAGCCTTTGGGTGTTGTCAATAGGTAGAAATTTAGAAAAGTTTATCCGGGGTAAATAAAGGGAAGCGGAAAATGTAATTGTGAAATTTCTATCTGTTTATCATTGTATATAGATGAGCCTATTTATAGGCTTTATAAAGCAGCTATCTATAGTAACGTAATATTATAATATCAATTACAATCAAAGAGAATCGTAATCGTAATATTTGAACAAAATCAATTCTAATATTCTAACATCCCCCTTCAAACCCCCTCAAACTAGGTGAAACGGAAAAAGTCAAATGGAGTTTGGAGAAAACATCTTGAAAGCGCTCGGGTGGATGTGCCTTAGTGAATACATCAACAATTTGATTAGCCAATGAAGTTGAGATAAGACGAATGGTACTATGAAGCACGTGGGAGCATATGAAATGGCAGTTTAGTTCAATATGCTTGGTGCGCTTATGGAAAACATTATTATGTGCTATTTGGATAGAACTCCAATTGTCGCAATAAAGCATTGTCCATCGTTATGACAGACACCCATATCTTCTAGTAACCATCATAACCATAACAAACTCTGCTTTGTTGTATCGGCAAGAGCACAATATTTTGCTTTTGTACTAGATCGAGCGACAATAGTCTGTTTCTTGCTACGCCATGAGATAAGTGAGTTACCTAGAAAGAAACAATAGCCGATAGTGGAGCGATGATCAAGAGGGTCTCCCGCCAAATCGGCATCGAGAATAAGCCTTCAACTCCAAGTTAGATTGAGCGAGAAAAGTGAAGACCATGAAATAAGGTGCCCTTGACATAGAGAAGCACTCGAAGAACATCGGCAAAATGAGTGGTTCAAGGCGCAATCATGAACTAATTGACAATATGAACAGCATAAACGATATTAGAGCGAGTGGCAATGAGATATACAAGACTTTCAACCAGTTGTCAATAAAGAATAGGATTGGGAAGAAGAGTCCCTTCTTTGTCATTAAATTTGGCATTAGTCTTAATGGTGGTTGTAGCAATCTTGTTATCAATAAGTCCCACTCGAGAAAGAAGATTAGTGACATATTTAGCTTGAGAAAAGTAATACCCCCAGAAAATGGAAAGGAACCTCCAAGCGTAAAAAATAACTAAGTTTACAAAGATATTTCATTTCAAATTGCTGATTGAGATACTGTTGAAGTTTTGTAATGTCGGTATAATCATCACTAGTGATAACCATGTCATCTACATATAAAATGAGCAGAATATACCCGCGATATGCTCATTGAACATAGAGGGCGTTATCATAAGGGCTAGATTTAAATCCAAGGCGTTCCATAGTGGAATTGAACTTAGAATAACGTACACAAGGAGCCTGCTTCAGTTCATATAATGCTCGATGTAATCGACGTACTTTGTCAAAAATAGTATATCCAAGAGAAGGTTCCATATATACTTCCTCGAAAAGATCGTCATTGAAAAAAGCATTTTTAACATCCATCTAGAGCATAGACTATTGCTTGATAGAGGCAACAACAATAAGACTTGGAACAGGACGTAAGAGGTGCAACCGGAGCAAAAGTCTCATCATAATCAATCCCATACTCCCGAATAAATCATTTTGCTACTAATCGAGCTTTGTATGCGCTCCACCGTACCATTTGCCTCAATTTTGATCTTATACACCCATTTACAACTTATATCGGACTTTTCATGAGGCAATCAACTAAATCCCAAGTATTAGATTTATCTAACGCTTGCAACTCATCCACCATTGCTTGTTGCCAAAGAGGATTAGTACGAGCTTCTCTATATATGTGAGGCTCGTGAAATGAGGCAATAATGAAATAATAATGAAAATCACGAAGTCGAACAGAAGGTTGACTTATGCGGGTAGAACGACAAACGGAAGAAGAAGGTAGCACTAAGGATGAAGAGCGGATGGTGCAAACATGTCAAGAGCTGCCAAAATGGGATTGCTTGTTGTACTTGCATCAAGATTACAAGAAGATAATTCCGAAGAGGAAAATGCAAGTGTGTCATCTTCCATAAATAGTTCCATTGAAGGATTGGTGAAAAAGTGAACGGTTGGAGATAACTCAAAAGAACGAAGAGAAAAAAATATTTTGTGTTCCCAAAAGGTAACATGATGGGAAATACGTAGACCATTAGAGACTATATCCCAACATTTATACCCTTTGTGCTCAATACCATACCCAAGAAAGCAACGTAAGCGAGCACGAGGTTCTAACTTTGTGTGTTGCTTATGAAATAAATGCACAAAACAAGCATTGCCAAAAACTCAAAGAAGACTATAATTAGGAGTATTGCCATACAAGCGTTCATAAGGAGATAAGTTACTTACAGTAGGTGATAAAATACGATTGATAGTGTATACAACAGGATGACAAGCTTCTCCCCAAAGCTGTTTTGGATAAGAAGCCGAGATGAGCAAAGCGCGCGTAGTATCTAAGATATGCCTATGCTTACGCTCTCGCTCGACCATTTTGTTGGAAAGTTCCTGCACAAAAATGATGGAAACAATTCGAAGAAACTTGGTATCTCTATACTCCATGGCATTATCGCACGAAAAACCTTGATTTCTTGAGAAAATTGTGTTTCAATTGTGGCAACAAAATTACGATAGATATGAGTAAGTTCAAAGCGATTTTTCATAAGATAAAACCATGTGTAACAAGAGTGATCATAAACAAAAATCACAAAATAACGAGATCCTCCCATATTAGGAGTAAGAGATGGCCCCCAAATATCGTAGTAAATAAGATCAAATAGAACATGAGAGACATAATCACTAAGATCAAATGGCAAAGCATGATGTTTTTCCCAACTTACAAGATAAGCAATCAAAATTTTTATTGTCAACGGAACCTAAATAACCACTTGGAAATTAAAGGACTCAATCTAGAAAAGGAAGCTTGACACAAACTAGAATGCCAAGTATCGGATGAAACTGTAGCAGCACAAGGAACAAAAGAGTTTGAAAATTGCAAGGAAACAAACTCAAATAGACGTCCAACTTGCGATTGTCCCATCCATGGATCTTGCACATGACAATCATTTGAAGAGAAATGAATATCAAAACAAAGTTCACATAGTTGTCCCACAAATATCAAGTTTAAGGACAGTTTGGAAACTAAAACGTGTCCGGTAAGGACAATTTGGATGTTAAAACGTTTCTTGTATCACTTACTATTATCCGTGAGTTATCAGCTGTATGAATAGTAGGTACTTGTGAAGAGAATGTTTTTTACTTGAAGACATTGAAATTTGAAGTCATGTGATTACAACAAGCGAGAATCAAAGGACCAAGAATTAGGAGTATCCGGAGTGACCTACGTAGCAAAAGTACTAGGAACAGAGGAGCGAGAAGTACCGATTCTTGAAGAATAAAATGAAGATCGTATAACGATAAAGTAATAGATGAATCTTTGTTGAAACCTTCAATGATGGCAACAGAGGATTGACATGCGAGGTTGAGATGGACCTCTATACCATGATCGGTTGTTTGTCATTGTAGGTTGCTTAAGGCATCGTCAATAATAGTTGGATGCAAGATGACCGGATCGGTGACAATGCGCACAATAATGTCCGCACGAGGAGGAAGAACCTAGAGTGGCAAGCATTATGTCCGTGGATGAAGGAAAAGAACGTTGCGCCTTTAAGGTAGCAAGTCTAGTCTCCTTAGACAAGAACTCGAGACAACTACCTCAAGATGAGGTAATGGGTCAATGTAGAAGGGAAGCTTGCAAGGTTCAAATTCATCATTAAGTGCCACAAAAATTGCATAACATGCATGCGATCGGGATATGCAGAAAACTTATGAGCATCGGTTTCGCATCCCATTGAGGTTCGAGATAATGCTAATTGATCCCGATAGCATGCATGAAGGATAAGAAATCATTGATCAACTGACTTGTCTCTTAACGCATGCGATGTAGATCCCCTAACAGCAAATATTAATGAGCAATACCGAAAGTAGAATATCGGCTAGCAAGTAGATCCCATGCTTCTTTTGCTATATTAAGACGGCCAAACTAATGTCCGATAGAGGAAATCAAAGTGCTTCGAAACCATGTAAGAAATTGATGATTCTTGCTATCTCAATCCTCCAAGAGTTCATTAAATTTCTCATCTGTTTCACCAAAGATTCCGAGGAGGTTCACGAATATTACTAGTCACACAACACCAAAGACGGCGTCCTCTCGGAAAAATGGATATTTATTGAGCCCATAAAATGTAATTAGATCCATTCAAAATGGTCTGGATAGGAATTGAGAGATCCAATTTCTCCATGATATGAAAACCCAGTAGATCCATACGAAATTCTAAGAAAACCGATACTTTAAAGCTGGTGTAGAGAATATAAGGCCGAAATGGGTTCAAAACGTCAAAATACCTCAAGAATCGGTCTAAAAACACCAAGAACGGGTCTAAAATGGTCGAATCGAGTTAGAAAAGTGAGTGAATCGATCTCGGTTAACGTCGGTCAAAGGTCGTCAATGCCGATCATTGCGCGGTTAACGAAAGTCAATGCCGATCAATGCGCGATCAACTAAAGTCAACGAATGTGGCAAACATGGCGGACACGTGGTAGAAAGATGATGTGTCGGACACGCGGCGAACAGTGGCGTAGACATCACTTGTTGACGTGTTACATATGTGGCTGGGCGACTAATCACGTGTTGGGCACGCTGGTGAGTGAATCTACTCGCAGGGGCTATTTTCGACGTGTGAGAGCGTGTCACTTGTCGGACAATGATGGCATTTGGCTCGTTAGATTCGTACGATGATGAGGAACCGATAGTGGTATTTTATGTCAAAAATAACCAGATTAAGGTGTCGTACAAGAAATTACATACCACGGACGAGTTTCGGCGAGTCCGAGATAGTAGGGCGTTGAGGTGCGTAGGGTCGCTTCTAACGTGCGCTCCGGACCACTATAGTCGGGTGGTGGTAGGCATTTGTTAGGAACAGATATTCATAGACGATTGGCTCGATACCAAGATAAATCGAAACGAAAAATGTAATTGTGAAATTTCTGTCTGTTTATTGTTGTCTATACAGGAGCCTATTTATAGGCTTTACGGAGTAGCTATATATAAAATATTACAATATCAATTACAATCGATCCCGATTATGATTATATGAATCATAATCGTAACATATCCGACAAAATCAATCCTAATATTCTAACATAATCAATCTAATTATTCTAACGGGGGCTGCGGTTTGGTTGGGGTGAAATACTGAAATTTGTTGTGCGCCGTTGGAACCATATTCGAACTACTATGTTTGGCGTCGATATTTGCCCGTTTCTAGCCATTGGGTCGGAGGTGAGTTCGCATTTTAGTTAATATTGATTTAGCTTTCCAGTGATTATGGACCCACTTGAAACAAGCAATAGTAAAGTTCGGGATAAAAACACTTAAAGTGTCAAATATTTCGTATGGTGCTCACTCTAGTGATCGTAAAAATCTTACGGTGGGCCATTGAAATTTCCGCTGAACTCAAAATTCAAAAGATACGAAACCTAGAGTTGGGGAAAAGAAACCCCAAACAAGATAAATCCGAGATCAAAAACTTCAGCCGAGCCAAAGGGAATATGGCCAAACTCATTAAGGTCGAAGCGTTTATCGGTTCAATTTGAACGAAATTCATAGTTGGGCCTACGATTTATTCAATACGAACGTGCTATCCCTAAACAAAAATATCTCTAGTATCTAAATGCAGATTAATACAATAACCAATGATAATACAAGACCATGCAAAATTGATATTATCGTTTAGGGGCAAATTCCATCCCTGCCTAAATTTGCCGATAACATGAGATCCTATTGCGATATTACAATGGCCTAAGAACATTCAATTTTGGACTATTACAACGAGCACCATGATGATGCATCCAAGGCTTTAAAGTTTTCACGTCGACATTAGGACGGCCTAGGAACATGCGTTTTCTGACTTTTCGAATGGATTGCATAATGACATATCTTCTAGATAGTGATTGCGATGTCTTAACATGCATTTATATTGTAAAATGTTCACAAGGGAGTCGAGACTTACTTGGTAAGTTATGGTATTTACACAAATAGAAAAACATGTGGAAAGGAATAGATGAATGTGACAATCGAACTCTTTCGGGAGAATTTGATGTGTGAAAAGACGAGGGAGAGACTAACCTGTGACATCCCGAATTTCGACCCACTTTCGAAGCTATGAATGAATGAAATATCTCATTGATGTATTTCAGTCTAATCTCACTCGGAGTTGATCCCTCTCGAGACTAACCAAATGGAAATGGCTAGCTAGGAAAATCAAGTACGTTGACCTACGAACTTGATCTTGGATTGACTCTTTGGCCATGAAAATTGTCGAGAAAATATTCTGGACTAATATAGGCCGATCCTAGAATGATTAAGGAACGATTTGGATAATACCCTACGCTTGGATCACGGATGATTCCGTTTGACCTCGTATGGGTTCGAACATCCCTAAATTATTTTCTAACTATCGTGCCCATCGGGACTAGTGATTGACCCTCGCAATTAAATGACAACCAAAGTCGCCATGGCTCGAGAAATTCTTAAACGTGATATTAATCACGGGTCGATACGCGTAACTCCTAAAAGCCGCCCGTTAGTTTGAGATATCTTTGAGATTTCAATTGATCAAGATTGATCGCGAATTGGACTTGAAATTTGACGTCGGACCTTCAGGGTTCCAATAATTAAATTTTGGACGTTTCCTCATCCGGAGTATAATTCCTTCGCGGTTCGCCCCAAGAGGTTCAGGAAAAATAAAATTTGGACTAGAAATGGGAAAAGACCCATTTGCCCTTGAAGAATACCCAATTTTTCACTTGGACCGAAGGGTATTTTGGTCAAATCATCCCTTGGCCGAAAATTGACTTTGAAGACCCCAAAATTATCCAACATTTTATTAATTAATGTTTTTGGCCTTCTTCTTCTTTATTTTCAAGAGCACTCTCTCTCTCTCTACCTCACTTTCTCTCTCTTGCTCATCACCTCTTGGCCGAATTCTCTCTCTCTCCCACCTCCATTGCCGAAAATTCTTCAAGCCGCCGCCGGTGTCGCCTTGAACCGTTGGAGCTCTATCCTTTACCGTGAACCGCCTAGAATTGCCGGAGTAGCTTGAGCTTTGGCCGACCAAGAGGAGTTGCCGGAGCCGCCGGTTTGGAGTCAAAACTTCTGCCATTTTCTCGCCGGAAAACTTGCTTTGAAATAGTGGTAAGTTGGTCCCTAACCTTAGATTAGGTATCTAGGTTGCTAATAGACTATAGATTGAGTGATTTTGGTGAAAAATGGGTTGGTTTTGTGCTAGTTCATAGAATTGGCCCAAAATGCAAATGAATAGAGGAGAGAGAAATGTGTTCTTGCATGAATAGTGAAAATGCATGATTGGTTTTGGATTGCTAGGATTTGATCTAGCTTATTTTGCTTTAATCCAACGGCCTAGGATGAATCTTGTTGAGGAAGCTTGATCGGACGGCCAAGATTATTTCCTGCTTAGTGAAGATTAATCGAGTGGTAGAAAATAATCGCACGTGATGATATTTTCATCGGACGGCTCGATTAATTGTTATGTTACTATAGTTTATTTCTATGGTACCTATTAATTGTACGTTAGTAGAATTCCGATCGTACGGTAATTATTAATTGCTACATTGGTATTATTTCGATCGAGTGGTGTATATTAATTTTTGTAGTGACAAAAATTAATCGTGTGGCCCGATTGGCCATTGGTCTAGTGTGACCTAATCAGGTGGTCCCGATTTATTAATTCTCTAACGTGAGTGAATCACGTGGTTCCGATCGAGTATCCGCCCAAGACAATTTAATCGAGTGGTCTCGATTGGGCAATTGAGAAAAATTGAGAAGATCGTGTGGTTCCGATCTTTCGTCAAAGGGAATTGGTGAGACCGGATGGTCTCGATCTGCTAATTAGGAAATTTAGCAAGATCACGTGGTGAAGATTGATCGATTGGAAGGATTTAAGTGATCGTGGTGGTATCGGATGAGCGATCAAGGAATTATTATGGTATATGGTCTTTATGTGGATTAATTGAGAGGAAGTGTGGGATTTTACCCCGAGGCGTAATGACGCGGGGTTCGTATTTTGTAAGACCATAAATTGCCCGAGGCGTTATGACGCGGGCTCTGTTATTATTATATTACCTTGAGGCGTTAAACGAGGGGTTCGGCATACTATTTTATCCCGATGCATTAAACGCGGGATATTTAACCCGATACGTTATTACGCAGGTTATAGTGACCTGATGCGTTATTACGCGGGTCTGTCCAGGTTATAATATAGCACCGATGCGTTAAACGCGGGCTTTGGATCAACGTGGAATATTTATAATGGCCTGAAGCGTTATTACGCGGGTCCGTCTAGTTATAATATAGCCCGATGCGTTAAACGCGGGCCCTGGACCAACGTGGAATTTTTATATGATAGCCTTGAGCCGTGGAACGCGGGTTTTGGAGCAACGTGGAATATTTTTATTCCAGTCCGAGACGTGAAATACCGATATGGGGGTAACGTGGAATATTTGTGAAGGTGTGGCAATTTTTGGAGAAAGAATAGAATATTCGGGAATTTATTTGTGGAATTTTTTATAATCGGATGATTTGTTGGAAATTGCTCGCCTAGGACTTGTCTGGAGGCACTAGAGCCCTAACCTAGGGTTAGGGGCTTTCTTACTGAGATTTTATCTCATCCCGTCGTGGGCTCTCATTTTTTTCGGACACTCCGCCTCAACAATGAATGATCCGCCCAAGAGATTCGGTATTTCCCGAGGTCATGGTACCAGGAGAAGATGGGGAGGTTGTAGAGCCATCGGATGCGTAATAGCCACCCGAGCTTGACGAGGATGAGTTGGAGGCGAGAGATGATATAGTACCGGATAGCTAGGACGAGGCCTAGGGTAGTTGGCCTCTTGAGCTTTTGTAGAGTATTTTCTTTTGGAAGCATAACGGGCTTCGACCACGTAATCTTTTGTTATAGGTGGTCACAGGCTTGTACAGATGGCCTCCGAAGCCCTAGATTTGAAGGTTGTAACAATTGTGTATATATGTACATAAGCTTGTTTTACCGTCCCAAGTCATCGTGATGTTAATTTTTTTCTCGTACGGGGAATTGTTCCTCGCTTCCGCAAGTGTTGTATTTGTTGGCCTTTGGATCCCGGGAGAACCTGTACACGCCGTGGCCGGGTGGGATGTCGATGGCTCGTAGGGCTCGAGTCATGACACTAAGCATGTGCTGATTGGAGAAAAGGTCTATTTATAGCGGGCACATATCATCTCAAGGCATGCTAGCCTCGAATCAAGGGTACACAACTTGCCTCGGGCGCACACATCTCAAGTCAAGGTTCGCACCTTTCAAGCTCGTATTTTTCCATCTGATGTTCAATTCGCATGGTTTTCATGGCATTAGATCACTAGCAATCAAGAACTTTCCAACGAGCTCGTACATTGCTAGGTAAAATTGCGAAATCACTACCCCATGTCTAAGGCTTCGATCTATAAATCAAGTATCGTTTCGATAACTTATCATTCTAAAAATATCATCATTTGTCATAATTTAAAAGTCCAAGAAGTTTTGTTTTGATTACGAGATTCTAGGTATAATTTTGGGAACTAGGACTTTTTTTTGCTATTGAAAGGTTGGACCGAAATTTAACTGGCAATTACCATCTCATCCGATATCTGATCAACCGATTTTTGTTGTGTTGAATGCTTACAGTCTCCAGTTCTGGGATGTCCAATCAAGATGGGGAATTCACAAACTCGTGACACCATGAAAAACGGATGACTACGCTCGAAGGGTAAGAAATTTATATGAGCTCCAATGATAACGTGAGTAAATATATATATATATAAATTTCGAGCTCCAATGATAACGTGAGTAAATATATATATATATATATATATATATATATATATATATTAAAAAATCAAATTGTATAGTCCCTAAGGCGATAAATTGGAATGACGTTATTTTGCCGTAACAATGGGAAATCGAAAATCCTGTTCCTCGTCCCATAGTTCAAAACGTTTGTCCAACCAATATCGTCCAACATCCCGAAGGTAAAGTAACTATCCAATTCCCTCGGCGATCTTTTGAAGTTTCTTCTCATATTTCCTCAAGATCTTCTTTTTCTGCTTCCTCTTCTCGAAGGTCCGTAGATTTACGTCCAAACCTACCTTATGTTATAACTATTCCAGTTATTAACCAAGGTAATCCCGCTTCTCAAGCACAAGGACAACCAACTCCTAGTGCTCCCCCTTTAAATTCTGATTTAAATCTCGGTGGTCTCGACACGAGCTCGGGAATATCCAGACTTGTTTATCGGCAACGGGATCCAGGATCTCCCGAACCCACTCCTTCACGGATGGAGCATGACAAAGATCCCGAAGTCCTCGTTTTAAGAAAAAGATTTTGTACCCGATCGCATTCTTTTAAATAAAGAATTTAATTCGACTATAATACTGAGATCGAGACTGGTTTTTTAAAAATTTTAAGGACAAACCAAGCAAATCAAAGACCTATATTATGAGTTCCTAGGACAACTGGGACAACATATGTATTTCTTTGATTGGTTTGAGAACCATTTTCTACAACAAAGAGAAATTTTCAACTTAAATAAAGTTTTTAAATGGAAATTGGATGATGGTCAAGAGATTGAATCTAACCATCCACCTTTGAGAAAAATTAATATTGATTTTAGAACTCAATCAATTCCCTGCAGCACCTTTTAAAAAACCTTGTGAAGAAGACAAGGATTTTAGGGTTGAAAAGGAATTCAAAAAGTCATTGAAAAAAATAATTTTGCTAATCAACATATTTTTACGATAGGTGAACAGTTAAACAGGATCAAAACGCATCTCGACCCAACGACGTATTCGTATCCTGCTCCTATCGGACCAACTTCTACTTCGTCCTCTTCTGTTTTAAAACAACCACTTTTTAAGAATTTTGAAATGCCCAAGAAATTCAGCAAAGAATTCTATGAGGCACTCCAAGAAAAAAGAAATTTCTTTTTAAGAGAAAAGGAAAGAAAACAAAAGGCTGTGGACTTTCCCTCTCAAAAACTTGTTCTAAACACACCAAAGGTTGAAAAACCTTTAACAATTTCGATACACCTAGACTTGCGGTTTTAGATTATGATCAAAATTCTGAAATTTCTGATACACCAAAAATTTCTATTTTGGATTCCCAAGATACTCCTCGAATCAACAGGATATCTTGGAAAGAGCCTCAAAAGCTCTACTATTCTCGTGCCACTCCTCCGGATCTAGTCAAGGAAGAATCTTTCGTTAAGATTCAAAACAAATATTCCTCCGATGCGATTTATGAATGGAATATTGATGGCGTCTCTGAAGCTAACTTAATCCAAATTTTGAATCAAATGGTTATGTTAGCAACAACTTACGTAACCACTCCCGAAACCACCGATCGGCAAGTTGCGTTTTTAATCATTGCTGGTTTTTCCGGTTCCTTGAAAGGTTGGTGGGATAATTATCTCACGAAAACCAAAGAAACAACATTTTGAATGCTTGTCAAAACCGATGAAAATGGTCAAATTGTTTTTTATGATGAAGGACAGAGAATCCAAGATGCTGTTTCCACTCTAATTTATTCGATTTCTCAACACTTCATTGGTGACCCTTCTGTTGTACGAGATCTTAACCAAGATCTTCTTTCTAATTTAAAATGCAAATCCCTTGGAGATTTCGGACAATATAAAGACGAATTCTTTCAACGTGTTTTGCTCGGACCGGATTGCAACCAACCATTACGGAAAGAGAAATTCCTCGCAGGACTTCCCATCATCATTGGGAATCAAGTTCGTACTAAAATACGCGAACAATTCGGCGAAGAAATTCCTTTTAATAATCTTTCTTATGGCGAACTTGTGTCTTATGTTTTCAAAACTCGGATCTCGAGATGTGCAATAGTATTAAGCTGCGAAACTGACTTAAGAAAGAGAAATCTCTTAGGAATAAGGGATTGGGTGATTTTTGCCGACAATATGACCATTCTTATTCTTTCTCTTCAACTTCCAAAAAGACCTCGAAGTGCAAAGGAACTTGCCCACCCGAGAAACTAGAAAAGAAGAAAAAGAAAAAATTTTCTAGAAAAATTCTTCCCAAAAATAAACCTTCCGATTCCAAACATTTTGTGAAAAAAGACTTTTCCAAATTTGTTTGTTACAACTGTGGGAAAAAAGGCCATACCCGCAGATTTTGCAAAATGGCTAAAAAGATTAATGAGTTGGATTTGGACGAGGAAACCCTTGACCAATTATACCAACTTATGATTGATTCCGAAAATGAGACATCCGACTTTTCCGAACAAGAAAAAGAGGAAGATGGACTCCAAATCAATGATTTAGAAGATCTTCTCAATTCTTCACACGAAACCGAGGACTCGACAGAGAACCCAAGGAAATTTGTGTCTTGACTAAAGATGAAGAAAAAATTATTGACCAAATTGATAATCTTTCCGATTCTGAATTTGTTATGAGTCGATTTCAAAAAATTAAAATTTCAAAACCTTTTGATAAACCGTATAACTTAACCGAAATTTTGAATAAAGGAAAGAAACAACTTTCTAGACCAACAAATTCCGATGATCTGCGTTTTGAGATTAATGAATTAAAAAAGGAAATCCGTTTTCTCAAAATAAATCAAATTGAACAAAGCATCAAGAATTCCTAGAATTCAAGAAACAAATTTTGACAAAAGAGAACCGAACCGATGACGATGATCAAACTAATGATCAATCTAACTCGTCATCCTTTCTTCATTTACTTTCCGAGATTACATCCAGAAAATGGATCATTAATATTTCTATTCAGATTAATGATTTTGTCTTGAACACAACTGCTCTTTTCGACATCAGTGCGATTTAAATTGTATTCGTGAAGGATTGATTCCTACAAAATATTTTGATAAGACAACCTGAAGCATTGAAAACCGCCGGGTAGTCGTTTAAATATTCGTTACAAATTACCCGAGGTTTCGGTTGTTAAAAACAATATTTCTTTGAAGACATCTTTTCTACTTGCTAAAGATTTAAAACAGAATGTTATTCTCGGAACCCCTTTCATTTCTTTGATTCAACCGTTTATGGTCACTCGGGAAGGAATCGAGACAAACATTTTGGGAAACAAAATTATGTTCCATTTTATTTCTAAACCTCGGACAAGAAATTTGAATATTTTGCAAGAACGATCACATCAAAGAGATTAATTGTCTCATACGAGATAAAGAGTCTCACCTTTTATTTTTAAAAGAAGAACTAGAGTATAAAAGGATTGAACAGAGGATAGTTCATCCCGATATACAAAAGAAAATTCTTCTTTTAGAAAATAAATTGAAAAAGGAAGTCCGTTTCTACACTTCCTAATGCCTTTTGGAAAAGAAAAAAACATATTGTTGATTTACCTTATGAACCAGAATTTTCTCGAGAAAAATATTCCTACTAAGGCTAGACCCACTCAAATGAATTCCGAACTTTTAAATTTATGCAAAAAGAAATTGATGACCTTTTAAAGAAAAATTTAATTCGCAAAAGTAAATCTCCATGGAGTTGCTCTGCTTTTTACGTCAATAAAAATGCAGAACTAGAACGTGGAGTTCCCGGGACTTGTGGTAAATTATAAACCTTTAAATTCCGCTTTAAAATGGATTCGTTATCCAATCCCAAATAAAAAGGATCTTTTGAACAGATTGTGCCGTTCCAAAGTTTTTTCTAAATTTGATATGAAATCGGGATTTTGGCAAATACAAATTGATGAAAAAGACCGTTATAAAACGGCATTCACTGTACCTTTTGATCAATTTGAATGGAACGTCATGCCTTTTGGTTTAAAAAATGCCCCTTCCGAATTCCAGAGAATTATGAATGATATTTTCAATCCTTATTCTGATTATATCATTGTTTATATTGACGATATTTTGGTATTCTCTTCGACATTGATTCCCATTTTAAACATGTTAATCAACTTTTAAAGATTACAAAATTGAACGGATTAGCTTTGTCTCCAACAAAGATTTTGATGTTCCAAACCAAGATAAGATTTCTTGGTCATTATATTGAACATGGTACCATCGTACCAATTGAGCGGTCTATTCAATTTGCGGAAAAATTTCACGATGAATTGAAAGATAAAACTCAATTACAAAGATTTCTTGGATCTTTAAATTACATTATTGATTTCATCCCCAATATTAATATCATTTGCAAACCTTTGCATCAAAGGTTGAAAAAGAATCTTGTCCCGTGGACTTCTTTGCATTCGGATACGGTTCGCAAAATCAAAATTCTTGTAAAAGAAATTCCTTGTTTACATCTTGCGAACCCTTTTGCTTTTAAAATTGTGGAAACAGACGCCTCCGACATCGGGTATGGAGGTATTTTGAAACAAAAGAATGACCTTGGCAAAGAACAAATAGTCCAATTTATTTCTAAACATTGGAATGATACACAAAAAAATTATTCCACTGTGAAAAAGAAATTCTTGCCATAGTTCTCTCCATTTCTAAATTTCAAAGTGACCTTCGAATCAAAAATTTCTTTTAAGAATTGATTGCAAATCTGCAAAAGACATTTTACAAAAGGATATTTTGAACATTGCTTCAAAACAAATTTTTGCACGATGGCAAGCAATTTTGTCTGTTTTTGACTTTGATATTGAATTTATACACGGCAATTCAAATTCTCTACCCGATTTTCTTACAAGAGAATTTTTACAGGGGAAGACTCCGGCATCATGCCACCTAGAAAAGACAAAGGAAAGAGCAAAGAAGCTCGTTCCGAAGCCTCCATGATTTAGGGAAACTCACCCCAATCCGGAGTTGGCTTGAGGCCACCAAGTCGCCGGAACCTAAATTGACGCCTCAACCCAAACTTTTGACCCTACCTAGCCGGACAAATCCCGGCCGGGCATCCTCCCCCACAATACCTTTAAATCAATTAGCTACCATTTTGCCGCCGAAGTTTTGAGACAAGTTCAGCAATCCTTGACACGGGATGCTTCTATTTTTGAAGAGGTAACTTCTCCTCCCCTTTGAAA
The DNA here is from genome assembly GCA_021437795.1 of Rhodamnia rubescens. NCBI lineage: Eukaryota > Viridiplantae > Streptophyta > Magnoliopsida > Myrtales > Myrtaceae > Rhodamnia > Rhodamnia rubescens. The sequence continues at coordinate 476,238 of JAILYA010000117.1, read as the reverse complement.
TCAAAAGAACATTTTAACAAACCTTCTTATTTCGGAAGAAGGACAAATCGAAATTTATTTTAAGAAAGTATGAAAATATTTTGACAAGAGAAAAAGGATTTTTTCATAAAGATCCTTATGTTTTTGTAAAAAATATGTTTGGGGAAAACCAGTTTTATACTCCTTATGATGTTTTAAAACCAATTGAATTTTATGAGAACATTTTGATTCAAACAGGTTCCATAAAATTTAAACATTTTTCTGACAAGAATAATCCGAAAATTGTGAATTACTCAACTGCAAAGTTGCTCGGGGTCATTCACCCTTCCGAATGGAGTCCTACTCCTTTTTCTATAGTCAAACATGAAGCCCGTTTGATCAAAACCCTCAATTACAGGACTTCTTTCACATATTTTGATTACCAACAAACCTGGTGGAATACTTTCTTCGAGCAAAATCCTAACCGGACACATACTTGGCTTTTCTACTTTGAAGATAATTTTGACATAATCTCCTTACCCTCTTGGTTTGTGAGATGGTGGGATTTACTAGGACCAATTCTCGATATACTTCCCCTACGGTTTCGAGCCTTATAAAACCTTTTGTTCTCGCCTTTCAACCCATGAGGGAGGAAGGTAAATACCCTCAATTTTTGGTTTTTTGTGCCACTTTCAATATTTCTTGGGTACTTGGATGGGAATTTGAATACTGTCCCTATCCCCTCAATTCCGACATCCTCATACTTGTAAGAAGGTACAAGGTAAAATGGTGGGATGGTTTCAACTTTTATGACAAAGTTTCTACCACCGCGGTACTCCAATGGCTCCAGAGCGGGAATAAAGCTTTGGTTCCCGCAATGGTGGGAAAAGCATTTTTGAGTGAAAGAGCCATGGCGGTTTCCAAACTTGCCGGGGCCACTTCAGAAGAAGATTTCTACGCCTTAATGAAAAAGGCTGTATCGATTATGAAGAATCCCGGGATTGTCTCATCACAACGGCAATACCAACGAAGATGACTTCTACGGGATCAACCTAGCAGACGATGAAGAAGAAGAAGGATCAAACTAAAGATCTCCTCTCTTTTCTTCATTTTTTGATGTATTCTTTGTTTAAATGCCGTATAACACTGTACACTCGTACAATCGTAGCGGCTTTTTAATTTGCACTATTCACCGTAGCAACAAGGTGAATTTTTCTATTTTAAATACCTGTCGTTTCTAACGTTCGAGGGCACTTGAAGATTTCGAACTTGAGACAGGAGAGATCCTTGCGAGCGAGAACCCGGACACTCACACTCTCTCTCTCCATCCATCTCTCGAAAGCTTCTCTTCTCCTTGAACCTTCACTCTAGACCGAGCGAAACCAAGCGAGAACTTCTCTGCCTTCCAAAAACCCGGACCCCTTTTTGAAGATACTTTTCTATTTCTTCCCGGATCTCATCCGGTAAGATCCTATACTCGAATCTCCCCGATCTTTCTATTTTCTTCTACTTCTTCTCGAGATCTACTCCGCATCTTTCCGTTTTTGGAGTTTTTGTGCACGGATCTTCGGATCTTTTGTTGTAAATTCTTCATTTTATGAATAAAATTGTGAAGTTTTACCTCATATAAGCCATATACCCACGGATCGCGGAAGGCTCCGCCTCCTACTTGTGGCGTTCAAGGCTTTGCCTCTTATTATCTGCATTTACATTCTTGTAATGCATTTTGCTTATATCTTTTACGAAACCCCGAATTGGAAAGGCCGTGCCTCCCGCTGGTGGTCTGCATCCTTGCATTTTAATATCACATATTTTTCTAAGGCGAAGCTCTGTTTCTTTGGAGTTACTCGTGTGATGCCGTGGGAGCCACATCCGGGCGATTGAGGTTTAAGTACTTCTCGTCCGAGCGATGAACATTCTCCAAAGCTTGAGTGACGAAGCCCCTATCAAATTAAATTTTCAATATTAATTTCGTCTATATGTTTAGGCTTATCGATCTCGGTTCCCCTTATGGTATATATATATAAAATTTTGATGAGGAGAAGCTATTTTTGAGATTTAAATTGTGTTTCAAACCTAGACTTGTCAAATTGGTGGGTCAAGTCCGAATTGGTCCAACCCATATCGACCTATACATTAAAACACTTCAATATTTAATGTATCGATCGACACCGCTCGTCCATCCCACTGCCACCGATAGCGGGGGGGTAACGGTGGGCGAATGGCGACTCGGACTTTTAATTTGTTATGTAAAAGAAAAAAAGACGAATTAAAAATTAAAAGTTCAATAAAATAAAAAAATTAATATATATATATATAAATTATTAGGCACATGAATATATTGACTCAACTAATAATCTTTATAAACTAAAGAGGTTGTAAATGAGTTTGTCTTTAAATCTATTTAAAACTCACATATAATTAAGTTTACAACTCAAACCCATTAACAATCCCTTTATTAAAACTTGACTAATCCATATTTGACTTATCTCATTGAATGTGTTAAAATGTGGATTCTCAACCCACTTTGACACCTCAATCAGACCTTATATCGCCGGTCAAATCTTCAATCAAATCTCATTCAATGACAAGTCGGATGATATATTTGAAAATGAGGATGAATTTGAGTTGCCTACATAATATCCTAGTTAATTTCAATGGGTTTAGCTTTCAATTTAGGAACTCTAACAGTCATGAAAATCTATCTTTAAGAATGCCTAGTTGGCACAATTGTACTTGATTGCAAGACCTACGCTTAGCTATCACCATTCCTTCTATAATTTTCAAGACTTAGCAAAATCTGATTCAGGCGACTGTAGAATCTCAGTTGAGCTTTTGCATGGTTCAAATATGAATCTCCGCACACTTAAATGAACTCATTAAAGTTTGGTCATCATCAAAATTATGTACGGATGCTTTTTTCGACAGTTGCAATTGTTGCAAAATTGAAAACATTAAGTGGGAATCCTCGAAGGGGAAATTCCAAATAAAGGCTTGAAATGTCTTCATTTTTTCAAATAAAGGCATAGTGGATTTTGTTTTAAATAAAGGCTTGAAGTGCCCTTATTGTTTCAAAGAATGGCCTAGCCGAAAGGTATTTTCGTCCTTTATTTTTTTTCTTTTTCTATTTTTTTTCCTTTCCTTTTTCATTATTCTTTGTCTTTTTCCTCTCTCCTCCCTTGGCCATTGCCCGCTTAAACCAAAATAAATTATTCGACCACCTCTTTCACATATCGCCTCGCCTCCACATCTCCACTTGTGACATCTCAGAGCGCCAGCCTGCTTACAAGCTCTACTTTAATATGATATTTTACCTATAGAGGACGCATGCGAAAGCTTAATCAACTAAAAATCATTAGATGGCCATACCCAACGTACAAGTGCATGACAAAATGGAGGCAAGCACGACGCCTAAAGGGTATGGCCTTTCATAGGGTTTTGCTAACCTACATCACACACCGAAACACAAAAATACTAATTTTATATAATAGATAACTATTCAATTACATCTATCTTTACTCAAACAACCACCTAAATACACTTGGGAGGATTCGAGAGGGCAACGTCTACTCCCGAGTAACTATCCAGATCTCCACGGGCATGCAATGTCTACTCTCGGGGATTCGTAATCTCTGAGGCCACTTGAATTTGTGTACCTGGGGACAACTATGGAGTGAGCTATAAGCTCAGCAAGTAAAACGTCTAGTCGAATAACTAAACTATCCAATTCACCTTTCATTCATATGAAATTCAAATAATCAACCAACGCTAAGGCACACAACAATAACCACAACGAAGCACACATGTAAAGGGTACGATTAGTTACAATTCTACCAGAATCAACTATCAAAGGGTACCCAAGTGCACGATGTCCTTATGGGGCTCACGAACAAACGACCCTTATACACACTTCCATCTCTCACTCACTCTGTTCCAGCGATAATTTCGACAGTCAGTCCTCAACTCCTTACTACCCATGGCCAAGAGATCGTGAGTTAACCAACAACTGTACTAAATGAGCCACAAGATCCATGGACCATTCCTTACAAAACCACGACCAACAACCGTGTATGGTTTCACTCCCAAAATTCCGTCAGCTCGTTGACTCAAAGCGATCAATCTATGAATTCTAGCTACACATGACCCGAGGAAGATGACTCAAGCAACAGAACGTTCGTACAAAGGCGTTTTCTCCTTCATGCACGCCAATTTCACTTGCACCATACCCATTTTCAAGACAACAAGTATCGCCAAAACAACAACCATCGGACAGTTTAGGAGTTAAGATAGAAGTAGTACTTGCCTCAGATTAAAGCGCAGAGCAATAGGAGTCAAATCACGCTAAAAACAAGCCACGGTTCCTCCTTATTTCCTCTTGCCTCGCACATCCCCAAGGCCAAGCAAGGGAGATACTAGACGAGCGGTTCAAGGGCAAGACAATGAGCTACTCGGGGCTGTTGTCGTCGAACGATGAGAGCTCAAGCGGCATCGGACAGAGGAGAGGAGCAGCGTTGGGTGAAGCTAGCGAAAGATCGAGAGGAAAGAGAGAATTGAGAGAGATGAGGAGTTGTCCACGAGAAGGAGGAGGAGAACAAATGAGAAAAGGAGAGAGCAAGAGTATCCCCTTTTATAGTGGGGGGTTAAGGCGGTGGAAGAGAGGGAGTCGGTTGAGGCCTTCACGCATCAATCTTGAATCGAGGTTTCGCGCAAACCATTCTATCGAGGTCCAAAACAACTTTAGATAACTAATGGTTCCTCAATCAAACTTTGATCGTGCTCACCCCTACATTTAAATCCCGTAGTCGACCGCCCAACTAATTAAACCCCAAATCACAACTATCTATTCTCTAAGCCTGACAATGACCAATCCGCTCGTAAATCAAATAGGGCAAAATTGAGGTCTTCATAATTCTCCTTTCCTTAAGAAATTTCGTCCTCGAAATTTCAGTCCTTGTCCCCTGCTCACTACATCATGCAATCTTAACCATTTCTCATGGTCATCACCGACCCTAGTATCTTATAGATCCACTCGGGTATTTAACTATCAGCTCATAGACTTTGGTACGACAATTTAAGTTCGTTTCCACAACTTGCCATTCTAACCGCCATCAAAATAGACTCACAGTGTCCACATGTCCAGGCAGGCCTTTCATCGCCACGCAGGACGTATCCCACTTTTGCCAATTACGATGCCAATTGAATATGCTCCGGCTGTGGTTCCATTGGTTACAGTCTTACATATTTCGCACCCCACCATAACATGGGTCGCTAGCCGGTTAGTGTTGATACCTAAATTTTGATTAACCCCTTTCAATTGTTTATTCATAAAAAAAAATGAGAATTAGTTTTAGTTCTTGCCAAAAATAATTAATTTAATTTACATGCGTAGCATATTTATTTCCTTTCTTCATGCATAAACATTTGCATTTTTATATGATCTAAAGGCAGACGGACCAAAATTAATCATAGGAATTCGACGAGCTAAAAAAATTGTGCCAAGGCATTAGTGAGCAAGTTGGCAGAAAATTCCACGTGATAAAGCCAAATTGGGATTTAATTGAACATAATTGAGCCCTTAAAGGACTTAATTGGAAAAAGTTTTAAAATTGAGACTATTACGTAATTAAACGAAAAAACGTAAACCCTAACTCTCCATTATAAATACACATTTAGGGTTCACATGAAAGGAGGGAGGCCACTTTTATTGAATATAAGGCAGAGTAGAAAGGAAAAAGAAAATGTCTGATGGATCCAAGCCAAAAGAGAAAAAAGGAGTTGCAGAGAAAGAACATCAAGAAGGAGACTTTCTCCGTCAGAATCTTTGGCACCGAACAATACTCGTTCTCTCTTTGTTTCTTTTTCTTTTTCCTTTTTTTGTTTTTTTGCAGATTGTCAATCACTGATTAGAGACTCCCAAAGGCTACCGTTTCCAGATTATCACTCATGAAGAACACGATTTCAAAGTTAAAGATCAGAGGCTGTGAATCCAAGAGAAGCTTCGGTCACTTCATCCGTTCGGTGGCATTTTTATCAACGGAGATGCAGCGTTCATGAGAAAAGTTCTGACGCCTAATGGCTTGCTATTTCGGTGAACACCCAGCAACGATGCCAAACGATGTCGAAGATCTCCAGCGACACTGGTTCGTCCGGCGATAGTCTAGCCGTCACCAAGCGAACCAGTTCTTGTTTGTGTGAGGGACGATCTTAACAACAGTATTTAGATTAGTCACGTTTTTTCATGTGATATTCCTTGTTGTGTCGGTATTGCTTCGTTTACTTGAAGGTCATTCTGTTTTACGTCTAAGGTCTCGCCTTCAAGCCTCAGGTGGTTCGAATCCCAGCGAGCGCCCATCGACTACCACAATCCATTGTGCCTTAAAGACGAATCCGTGCGTCCAATAGCCTGCGTCACTTGGCCCAGCTGCTGTCCTCGATGTTATTCTGGCGGCTCCATCGGGACGACGTTGATGCCTTCCCTTCGCAGAGATGATGACCGCGATTATCTGATTCGAACCCTTGCCGTGCACGGTAGAGTGAATTAAAGTGATATAGGAGCAATTCTGGGGGAAGTTTACTGGAAGTTCTGTGGAGAAAACTCTGACCACCGCTTGGAGAAGAAGAGTTCGTTGTCGGGGCCACTTGATCTAGACATTCGTTGATTCTGGAATAGACTTGAAGAAAAGGCATCCGAATCCAGATAGGACAATAACTGTTGTGGGTTTTATGATTTAGCTTCATGCATGCAAAAGAACAATTTTTGGCGGGGAAGTCATGAACAGCCGCATCACCAAGGCGGTCCACCGAGAGTCCTTCGCCGATCCGCGGTTCACCCAAACCGATCCGGGTCAGAGTTCGAACTTGGGAAACAAAATAATTGTGTGATCTTCGGCAAAGGTGAAAATTCTTTTATCCAAGATTGCTAGATATGTTGTTTCTTAATTTGAATTTTCAATATGTCTTTTGCATATTTTCATATCTTGAACATGCTCTATATGAATAAAAAACCTAAATCTAAATTAGGAAAATTATTTTTTTCTACTAGGCAACATTTTATTAAGTTGGACATATCTTATCTGTTGTCATTCGGTACGATTCTCTCGCTTAATAAAGATGGGAATTTAGCCAATTCGATATATTGTCATTTAGATCCAATTCGCTATCTTCATAAGTCAATTTTAGATTTGGGATACCTTAATTATGTTCATGATCTTGTTTGATGGCTTATTTGGATTGTCCGAGATTTGTGGATATTCGATCGTATCTATCTTGTTTGATTCCCTAATCTATTTACAATTTCTAAAATATTTAGTAAGATACAGCTTCTTAAAAATCTTGTCTAATTAAATTTTTAGAAAGATAAGCTTCTTAGAAGCTTTATCTCATCAATTTTATTTAGATTGGAAAACAAGATAATCAATTCGCTCATGCATATCTAATGTTTTCGAAAATTGCAAAAGGAAAGAATATAAAAATCAATTCATTTTGGTCATGCATATCTCATGTTGGTATCTCATTGCATACCTTGCATATATCTTGCATATCACGTACTATATCTCGCATATTTCATATTGTCTCTGCATATCTCCACACACTATAAAAAAAAAAAAAGGTTTTAGCAATGGCATTTGCCACGAAAACTTTGACAAAATTCGTCACCAAATCAAATTACGACGAAAATTGCAAAGAAAAAAATTTCGTCACCAATTCGTAAGTCGCAAAATTTAGCAATGAAAAGGTTCACTTTTGTCGCTAAATTGCAATGAAAGATTCTGCTGCAAATTTCGTCGCTAATTTGCCATGAGTACTATTCATGGAAAATTTTGTCATCGATTAGCGACAAATAGTTTCGCTGCCAATTTCATCACTAATTAGCTTCATCGCAAAAGTTGTTGCTGTTTAGCTATGAAAATGTTCATCGCCAATTAACAATGACAACAGCGACGAATCTTGGAATAATTTAGCGATGAAATTAGCGACGACATTTTCTTTTTGTGACGTATTTGATAATATGTCTTTAGCGATGAATTTTGCTATGAACATTGTTTAGGGATGAATTAAGCGAAGAATTTTTATTAATTCTTTAGCGATAAATTTTTGCGACGAATATTGTTCATGGACGATTTAGTGACGAGATTTTATTAATTTATGATTGTTTTGCCAAATGTTTTTAGTGATGAATTTTGCGACGAATATTGTTCAGGGATTAATTTAGCAACGAATTTTTATTAATTTTTTATCTTTCTTCAATGTGTCTTTAGCGATGAATTTTACGACGACAACCTGTTCGGGGACGAACTTTGCAGTGAATTTTTATAGTTTGTGATCGTATGATAAAATCATTTCTTTTATTTTTTGATTTTAAAATCTAATTAAAATGAAAATTAATTTCTAGAATTTATATTTAACATTGATTAAGCATTTAATAACATCAAAATATTATAATAATATGAAAACCAAATACATTCAAATAAAACATCCAAGTTACATAATAAAACATCCATTAACAATTAAAAACCCTCACGTAAGTCTTCAAGTATGCTTGTTTAATCAATAAAACGATTGACAAAATCATCATCATCGGTAATCTCATCATCATTGTGCCACTCATCATTGTGCTGATCATCATTGTGCCCATCACCTAATTGAATAGTAGGAGGTAGAGGAGGAACCCGATCGTGATTGAGGTTGAGGTGTCGCAAGATGAATATTGTTCAAGACTCTAGAGATTTATATTGCTCATTGACTTCTCTCATCTTTCTATGATTTGAGTGATTCATATTGTTGTTTGACCGCTCTTATTTCTTCTTCATTCTCTACAAGTAAATCTTTCAGTTGACTCATTTGCTCCTCAAGGTGTGTCCTTCTTGAAAAAGCCACATTGGAGGAAGAAGTTGTAGCGACCTTTGTTGTGTATATCCTTGACAAGGATCCCATCCCAAATATTTTTCCTTTTTGATCCCACCTAATGCCTCTACTCGCAATGCCATATTGTCAACCGATGGCTCGAACATAGCAACACCATCACCACCACTAGCACCAGTCATTACAAGTTCATCATATTTTCATGCATTAACAATATAGATGAAAATAAAATAAATTCATGTATATAATTACCATAAATATTAAAAGCATTCATGGATTTCATTCTAGTTTCCATAAGGTTCAAAGTATTCTATTACATACCCTAATAGCTTTTGCACAATCGTCACTCCATGTGTTATCTCTTTTTTTTTAAATGAACGTTCAAATGTAGCTGTATATATAGGTTCGATCCCCAATTCATTTGCCTACAAAATATAATACATAAATCAGTATTTGAATTAAATTGACTTACAATATGTTTAACAAACTTACCATACTTTTTCTATGCTCGGCGACGTTGATGAGCTCCCAAGCATATGTGGCAGACTCTTCACCGGAATTAGAAGCTCGACTCTTCTTATTCTGTTTACTCCTTTACTTATTCTTTTCGGTTTCCCAAACTCTCTTCATTTCTGTCCAATTTTGATCCGCAATAAAATCTGACTTTTCTTGACTTTTTTTTTTTTTGCTTTATTCAGAACATTTCGTATGTGATCACCAGTTTTCTTCTTAAAAATTTCTTTTAACTTCATCCTCTTCTATTTCATCCCACCCGAACTTCCACTGCAATCAATAGAAAAAAAACTAACTTTATTTATACTGAACTTAGTTTGTGAGAAAATAGAAGGATAAAACTTACCTTAAACTCATTCCACCACAAATCATTTACTTCTTTTGGAGTGCTTCTTGTAATCGATCCACCGGCCCCGCCTAATAGTTATTAACTATTTTATTAAGTTGCCTCACAATATACGTAGCATCCGTGAATCAATAAGTGATTAGAACGATATAGAGAATGAAACAAGTGAAATGAAAAAGAGATATAAGTAAATGTGTATGGATAATTTGCAACATGGACAATTCGGTTGACCTCCATATCTAAAACTCAAACCAAGGGATGACCATAAATATTACATATACTTAAAAAAAATGAAGTACTTACGAATCTCCATATGGTTATATCATGGGTCTGCTATCTTCTTCACCCGTGTTTCCCTCATCAATTGAGTGTTGCACTAAAGAAGGTGAAACTGAAAGAGATTGAACTGAAGTCGATTCGGTTTACATGTCTCCAAGTTGTCCCCCAATATGTTCTTGAGGGTTGGAGGAAGGGCGCATGTGTCCATGTTGTCCACCAATATGTAGTTGTTGAGGGTTACATTAAGGGAAAGGGGAAAGGAACGGGGACGGGAAGGGGCTGGTCTTCTTTGTGAAATTACACTATGCTTGTGACCTCCACGTTTATATTGACAAGTAGGAAGGTTAGAAAAATTTGGAAAAAAATATAAACATGTAGTAAGGACACATAATGACGTACATGAAGAAGCTTACCATTTTGTTTCGTAGAGCAAGAGATAAACTTGATAAAATGAAATAAACTTGGTATCGCCTCCGAGAAAATTGTTGCTCCACTTGATCACTGTCTCATAGACTGAAAAATACATAGATATGATAAGCATCTAATGCATGGAGGGAACACTAGTTCATGCCACATTCAGTGTGGTTTGGCAGGTATCAACATCAAGTGGAAGGTAATTATCCCAATGTATGAAAACTTTCTGCTCAATCATTGACATGAATAGGATAGTAAAATAAGTGTAAATCCAACAAAATGTCCTCAATGACACAAGAAGAAATTACAAATTAATTAGACGACTGTTTAAAGCTTTGCATTCTTGGATAATCTCTTCTTCATTCAAAAACTCCTTCAATGTGTAATTTTCCTTGTCAAGTAGTGACTCTACCTGTACAAGAACGACAAGGTCAAAGGTAGGATTGGAGTTATGAGCAAACACAAATGCATTCTCAACCTTCCCCTTAGAAAAAAAAAAACCAATCTGCAGCACATGCTGCAAAACCAAGAACGCAGTATACAAGAGAAACCAAATTCACTAAAGTCCCCTTTAAACTAGTGCTTCATTTTTTGAGGCAAACAAACGTTGTTTTATCAAACTAAGTTGGTAGCTACTGCGAAGATTATCTCTCAGACAAGCCCAACAAGGGAAAAAAGATCCTCAAAAGTAATTCAAATCTCAACTAACAATTCAATGAGAGAAGTCATGCAATGTGTATGCATAACACGGCGAGATGCCTGAGTAGAGTGCCAGTATATAACACACTTAAATACAGAGCACTGGACATATTGACTAAATCTAAATAACTAAAGACAAGAACCACATATCGACTTTAGCTCTCTCAACCGAATCACCGGCCCAAACACGATCCGACACTACGAAGAAAACTACCACGCCACCACTGTTAGCAAAAAAAGCTCATAGCATCCTGATTGCTGAGGAAAAACACATCAAAAGTACAAAAACAAAGCAAGAATCAACCATGAGCTCATAGCATCCTGATTCTCGAAATGACAAAACCAAGACACAGCGGAGCATCCCTGGCTCATGGGGAACATCCGGATTCGACTGAGCAAGGGAAATTAGAGATAAGAATCGAACTCACGGGAGAGGAGGCGGACAAAACGAGAAGCTTCCAGAACATCTTTGGAGGAACTAAAATGGCAGAGGTGAGAGCGAAAGCAACTTTCATCTGCAGCACCCTCGGGGAAAAGGACTGAATCCAGTCATTGTCGACGGAGAGTGAGCTCGAGATTTCCAGAGCTTCGAATAGCAACTGCTAAGTGCTTAGGGAGCTCCAAAAACCCTAATTATTTCGGGATTCATATGGGGGAGAGGGACGGAGATAAAGAGCGAGCCATGAAGATCGAGAAGGGCGGGCGAGTGAGAGGGAGAGGGAGAGAGAGAGGCGTCGAAAGGAAAAATCGAAGCTAAAAGGGAGATGTGAGAGAGAGAGAGAGAGAGAGAGAGAGAGAGGTGGGGGGAGGGGGAGGCTGAAATTATTTTCTTCAGTTCTTGTTTTTCGTATTTGTTTTTATTTTGTAATTTGTTATTTTTTTTATGTAATTCGAGACTTGGCATTATGTTGCCCTAGTTACTTGTATTTTTCCCCCAAAACACTCAACTGTGAAGTTTAATTTGGGGTGCAAATTGTTTTGGTAAAGATTTGTTTGGATTTAGCTTTTATTTTCTTTCTTTTGACTTTACTTAATTTTGATATTTTCTAAATCCTATTGCTTAATCACTTCAATATTCATAAATTCGAATTCCATAAAAATTTAGCCGGGATGTTCATACTTAGATTTGCTTATAACTTTTGTCATTATGCTCTGTAAAAATATAATGATATTTAAACTTTAATGAGAAGATAGAAATAAAATTAATTTTCTTCTTTTCCGGTTATTATTATCCGGGGGAAGCACACAAGGCCTAAATGTTGGGGAAATGATTGGCGCATGGGGAGGGGGACAAGTACGCAGGAGGCGCTCCATAATTCACAAATTCCATTGGACCGCAAAGAAGAACACGATTTTTGGAAAATAAAAAAAATCAATTGAGGCCAAGGAAAAAATACGCCGTCAAATGTCGTCGCTAATTAATAAAAAGACTCAAAAATCATAATCTTCATTGTCATCTTCATCTTCATCTTTATCATCTCGTCTCAAAATTAGATTCTTCAACACCTTCTAAATTTGATTCACGAATTTCAATTGGCTCCACATCAATCACTGCTCCACATGGATCTCGCAAAGTTGGAATGTTATATTCCTCGGTTTCAACCATGTTACAAACCTTCTCTTGTTGATATGCAGTATCCTTTTGGTGTTCTTCGATTTTTCTTCGTGCTTTGATTTTACATATAGCCCACCAATCGCCTATGTCATGTTTCAAACTAGGATATGATAGATAATATACTTGAATTGCTTGTTGTGCCAAGACAAATGGTTCATATTTCATATACTTTTTCTTGTTATTTATTTCAACCAAATTAAACTTTATATGCACCTTCATTCTTTTGACTGGGGTCGAACCACATGCACTTAAATAATACAATTGGCATTAATGGTTCAGGGTACTCTATATCTATGATTTCATCCAATAAGCCATAAAAATCATCTTTTGCACTTCCATCATTAGATAACCGAATACACACACCACTATTCATTGTGGCTTTTCCCATTCCATATTCTTGAATGTGAAAATTATCCCCGTTTATGAAATATGTCCAAGTTCGTACTCTTGAATTTGGACCCCATGACGATGATGTAGCAATCCTTGCTCTTCAACTTGATTATGATTACTGTGAACCTAAAGTCACACACACACACAAAGTCAATAATATATATTTTAATTAATGATGTATAAAATATTAACAACTTGATTTTGGTTCATAAGCAACTTACATACGTTTTGAATCATGCTGCAAATTCTTCATCACACAAACGGTCAAACTCATTTAGTGGTAGTCCATACATTAAAGTTTGAAAAATCTTATTAACAAATACAATTTATATATTAGCAAATGTTTGACACACACAATACATATATTTGCAAATGTACACTTATTTGAAGTATGGTTCCACTTCCGGGACATATCGCAAAATATATGTATGGGCTACCCGCCATTCTTCGCCTGTTAAATAACGAAACTTATATGTACCACTTGGTCAACCAAGATAATTGAAAATAGAGAATGATTTGTAATTGAGATCAATAGAGCCCTCATCATTTCTTCCTACTCTCCACCTCTTACACTGCACGTGAGGCTCAAAATAATACGATGCAAATGTTGTCACTTCTTCCACAATATATGCATTACAAATTGAAGCTTCAACACATGCCTTGTTCTTCACTTTTTTCTTCAAATGATATAAGAATCTAGTTGCAATAGCAAGAAGTTTATCAGAACATAATATATAATTAAGTAATTTGAAATTTATTAAAAAAATATTTTAGCTCTTAAATGGATACATCCATTGAAATTGGATGGGACTCGCAACTTGGCCTCATAAGGCTAGTGAACTAAGAGATACTCCATTGAATCGAAAAACGATGGAGGAAATATCCTTTCTAAGTTGCAAAAAATGATTGGAATATCTCTCTCTAATTTCTCCATGTATAATGCTTTTAACACTCGTTGAGCAAATATCATGAAGGAAAATACTTAACTCCATAATGGCGCCCATACAAAATTTGGTAGAAGTTCCTTTGAAAGTTATTGTAATTAGTCTTTCCATAAATATGTGACAATCATGACTTTTCAAACCTATCAACTTGCATTCATTTAAATCAGCACATCTTCCAATGTTAAAAGAATATCTATCAAGAAACCGCACAGATTTCAACCATTCACAAACAACACGTCTCTACTCCTTGTTCAATGTATAAACCGCTTTTGGTTTTGCTCACTTGCTGCTTGCATCCACATCTAGTGTAGGTCGATCACAAATATCTTTCATATCTTTTCTTGCATTCAAGTTGTCTTTTGTTTTCCAATGACATCCATCACAAGATTTATGACATTGTCGAAACTATTCTTTTCTACGTGCATGACATCAAGATTATGATGAATAAGATGGGTCATCCAATATGGTAGATCCCAAAATATACTTCGTTTAGTCCACTTATGTGTACTTCCATATGCAATAATTATACCAATAAGAGTTTTCAACAACAGTTGAAAAGTCATGCACTCGTTCCCAAATTTGATCACCAATCAACCTCAATGGTAGAGGTGTTCTTTCAACCTTATTTTTTATGAACTCTTTTTTATTCCTTTGAATGTATGATTTATTGGCAAAAATTGTCTATAACAATCAAAATAGCTAGCCTTCTTATCATGTTTTAATCTGAATGACTTTGATATCTCCAAACATATCGGACATCCTAAGATCCTAGCCGTACTCCATCCGGATAACATTTCATAAGCTGGAAAGTCATTTATCGTCCAAAGAAGAGCGGCCTTTATTGCAAATGTTTGATTAGTAAAGACATCGGACGTGAAAACACCTTCATCCCATAGTCGTTGCAACCTTGCAATCAATGATTGCATATAAACATCTATCAACTTTTTTGGACTTTGCTACGTAAAGACCTAAGTTATCTACTAGCTTTTTCATATCGTAAAAATCACTTGGCATGATATTATCACGAGGCATTGTTTCCTGCATTATTTCAACAAAAGAGTAGAAGCAATTTTCAGTCTTATTGTGCTCTACCTTGATATTTAACATTTTTTATGTCACTAATAACTTAGTGTGGTTGTCACAACCTCGCCCATAAAGATTCATCTACTGCTTTCAACACTTTCCAAAATTGGTTAGATGGAAAAGTTTCATTATCCACATTCTCATCAACACCTATTACTCCTACTTCTTCTAATTGTGATGCATAACTACTATCCACTTATTCAAGTGTAGGAGCAAAACTAGTACTTGCATGGTTCTATTTTGAAACAAATTCTGACCAGCTGCATCAATTACCAT
This sequence comes from Rhodamnia rubescens, assembly GCA_021437795.1. Taxonomy (NCBI): domain Eukaryota; kingdom Viridiplantae; phylum Streptophyta; class Magnoliopsida; order Myrtales; family Myrtaceae; genus Rhodamnia; species Rhodamnia rubescens. The sequence continues at coordinate 460,859 of JAILYA010000117.1, read as the reverse complement.
CCTCTCGGTATGGGTTCAATTGGTTATAATAGCTATATTCTTCCCTAACTAAAAATTGCTTGCTTTTTCGATATTTTTCATCACATATAAACGGTTCACCATGGCAAGTCTAATTATAGTAGTTCGGGGTAAACCCAAATCTACAAAGATGTTCCCTAACTTTATAACACACATGAAATTTACCATTACTACACTTTTTACAAGGACACCTTAACTTATTTCCATCTATGAACTCAACTTTACTACTAGCAAATTCCAAAAACTATTCCAACCCAATACGAAACTCATCAATCAATCCTCGACGTTCGGTAAATACTTATTATACATCCAAGCCCTATCTTTTTGCATTGTGTCCGTATACAAATTAAAGATTTATAAAATATTAAAAATATCATATTTAATGGTTAATATTCTTAATTAAAACCATAAAATTCTAAAAATTAAAATTCTATTTGTGACCAAATAATTACTTTGAAATTGAAAAAAATGAAAAAATTACCATGTCAAGAAGACTTACTCAAGTATTTGGTTGAATTCTTTGTAGTAGAAAGTGGTCAATTTGATGAAAATTGCAGCAATCACTTGGATTGTGAGACCTTCAAATAGGTACGTACCTTAAAAAAAGGAAAATTTACTTAAGATTGATGAAGCTTATGGCAATTGATGGAAGAAAATGATGAAATAAACAACAATTTATTCCATATAACACAAATAAGAAGAGAGAATAGAGAAGACAAAAGACGGAAGAGAGAAGAGAGAGCGGGTGAAGAGAGAAGAGTGTGACGAAAAAGTGTCAATGGACTTTAGCGATGAAATTTAGCGACAAATGTTCATCTAATAATAAAGTTGCTAGGAAATCAACGACGAAAAACCGTCGATGGACTTTAGCGATGAAATTTAATGACTAATTCTGTTTGTTGCCAATTAGAGACAACCCTAAAAATGTCGCTAATTTTGCGACAAATACTTGTTTGTCGCCAGTTAGCGACGATCTATTAATTCAGCAACGAATTTTGCAATTAACGCTTTTCATCGCTAAGTTAGCAACGACCATTTGCGACGAATTTTCATGGCGTCACCGCAGGCTAATGTTTGCCACGAAGTTTAGTGACGAAATCACTTTGCCAAAACTTTAGCAACAAAGCTTGCCACAAAAGAGTTGTCACAAAAATTGGCGCCATGACACGCCAATATTAGCGACGTACTTTTATGACGAATGTGTCGTCGCAAATGTGCCCTATATATATGTCAATGAATTTTTCCAAAAATGTGCGACGAGAGTTTATTTCGTTGCTATTTTCACACAAATTAACGACAAATTCACTTTCATCGCTAATTTTCCGTGGCTAAAATCCCTTTTTTTTGTACTGACATATTTTTTTCGAGCATCACTTATCTCACCTTCCACTTTTAAACAAAAGATATATCACCTTGCATATTCTATGTTGTCTTGCATATTTTTTATGTCATAATGCATGTTGCATCATCTCATATTTCCGGCATATCAATTTTTGAGTATCATCCATCTTTTCCTTTCTTTCTTTTTTGAAAAAAATTGCATTGCCATAAGTTGTCATCTTGCATGTTATTGCTTATCATAATTTACCCTGCCATATTTGCTTGTCTTTGTGCAATGTCATTATGTGATTATCTAGAATTCATGTTAGGTTCATTTTTTCAGACTAGTTAATTTAACGTTTGAATTATTAAGTTAAAGTCGCATGTCCCTTTAATTTAACATGAATTTTCGCATGGCTATTGCATGTCAAATCTAGATTCGGTTGACACTTACATCATGCCGTTGTGATTCGCGTTACATTTTATATCATGATTTGGGGCTTATGCTATGTAATTCCGCATATAAGGAAACATGACTTTGACTTTGTGTGTCTTGCATTGCATCCCTTTATTTAGTCATCTATTCATGTCATTGCATTCGTTTTTTTTTTTGTTCATTCATGCATTTATCTTAAAAAGCAAAAACCCCATAATAACTTTATTTTTTTAGCTTTAAATTCATCCAATCAAAGTTGCCAAACATTAGGATTTTCACGAGATTTAAGGTACCGAAAGGGCATTAACTTTAATTAACTAGTGTAATCAAGACCCCGAATACTTAAATCTATGACTCGTAGAACTAAAATATTCTTCGGCTATTTTACTTAGGTTTATAATCAACCTACCAAAAATGATTAGTGGCGACTCCAAACCTAAAACATCTAAATGAACCAAAGTTGCAAATTGATAGGGTTTGAGAGAGTCCGTATTAGGTTAGTCAAATACTTAACTTGATAATCCATTAGCCTAAAAATTTCTTTTAGGTCGCGACAGCTAGCTCGTGTGGTTTTCATCTCATTCCAAGGCTACCCCGATCACACAAATAGAGGCCCTTTCCGACCATAGCGGAGGCTCACACAACCGACTTTCATCAACTTTCCACCAAGCATCTCGGCATTTTCACGTCTATAATATCCCTTTCACTCATTGAAACGCAATGTATTGCCATGCATTTTTCGAAAACGCTTTACATTTTGAGAAAAATAATGCAACTTTCAAAGCTAGTTACGCCTAGGACAACGCCTATACCCATTTTTCAATGCGTGACTTGGTTTATTCCTATCCCCATCACCATCTTAAAAGCCTACCAGGAGCCACTTCTTGTTAAAGCCTCTCTACCATGGCGTCACTCCTCGCCCTCATCGATCGGGTCATTACATGCCCATCGCCTTTCACCCGGTTCGTTCCAAAGTCGGCACCTATGAAGGAGGTCCCGTTTAACACGCCTCATATCATATCTCACTATGGTTTGTAGGCATCCCGTATAGCTCGTCCCATACCAAGTTGACAGCTTTATCAAGTTCAACTAAAATGATGCATGCGCGTTCATAAAATTTCTCTGTTTTAATGCAACAAATCCATGCAATGCATGAACAACCTCAACTATACCTCACCTATCAATCACTTTTATATTATTAGTTCCTTTTCTTAAACTAAACTTTCTAAATATTCAATCATCGGACCAAATATCAATTGCATAAGATCAATCTATAAACCTCTTCTTTAGTTATCGTCAATTCAGGATCAAGATCACATAATCAAACTAACCCATCGTCCAAAGTCAACAACTAAACCCCAAAGTATGTATGTATGTATGTATGTATAAAACAGGGAAATCGATTATGTACATCATCTTTTTATAAAACGAAACTACATACTACACTCGAAGGAATTCAAAAGGAATCGTTGTACTCCGAGTGCTATCCGCTGTCTCCATCGGTGAGCTCCAACGCTACCATCCATGTCCATTACTTCTCAAATGAGAAGCTTATCCGAAAATGGGTTAAATCAACGGAAGTGAGCTAAAGCTCAAAAGGTAGAACTTTCAAAGCAAATGACTAAACTATCTATTCGTCACTTGATCAAGCAAACCACAAGTATAAACCAAGCAAAAACCACAACCAAGTAGACTTGACAAAAAAAACATAGACACTACACCAAAGACAAGCACCAACCACAAGCATGTACGAGACTCGGCTATGACTCCACACATTTTACAACATGAACCTCACACGTATGAGCATGCATATAACTCGTTGTTTGGTTTTAAGTTTTCATTTTTTTTTATTTTCCATGGGACACATGCCATGCTTACTTAAGCGATGCATGGCTTAACTTCGTCTCTAAGGGACGCAAGCCTCTATTTTGAAAGATAAATATCTCGGGATTTCGTCCATGGGACACCGACCATAGGTAACTTGAGGAACACAAGCCTCAATTTCTCTTACTCTAGGGTTTCCGAGGGACACAGGGTTCACGCATTCTATTCTAATGAGACATAGGCCATGGACTTCCCGATTTCCCTTCGGCTCCCACGGGGTATCATTCGAACACAAGGGCAGATGTCATCTCGTCCTCGTCAAGACACGAGCCGAGGAGATCCTCGGTTTATTCATTCCATTTTCATGCATACCAACAATCGACCCCATATAAAATTGACTTTCAATCTATCGGGAAAAACAATCTAGCACACATACATGCTTTGGTATTTACATGCAATGCAAAAACGATACCACCACTCAACCATTCGAACCATGAAACCTTAATTCCCTAACCATTTCCAAAGAGCCGAACCCAAACATGTTATACATACCACATGGCCACAAGGTCGAATGCCCATATGCATGCCGGGGCTAACAATACAACTCGAGAGGGAGGTAAATAGGTTGCTTGAGAACTTTGAAAAATATTTGCGAGAATAAAACAAGTTAAGTTTCAAAAAATGGGTTAAACATCTGCAGAGATATTGAAAAGATCAAGTCAGCAGATGTTTGAACTACCGTGAGAAGAATGTGTATTAAAGTATATGAAGAACACGAGGAATAAGAGCACACAAAATAGTAGGTGATACAAAAAGATTTGGTAAGCGGATGTTTTACAAAATATTTTCCGAATGTGTGCAAGACCGGAGTGAAAGACAAAGTAAAGTGCAAGCACACATCTGCAAAAATATCGTAAATATCGAGTCAGCAAATATTTGAAATAACATGAGCTGATTGTGTGCGTAAGTGTATAAAGATTACGGGAAACTAAAGCACACAATGAACATCCGGTCAAACATCAATGAAGACATATTGTATAAGTCGGGTCATGTCATTTGTTTGATCGATGGTGATGTTTACGAATGATAAAGAGGAGGTTGAAGATTTACAAATAGAAATATAGTGGTTCGGCTTTATCTCCAAGCCTACATCCACTCTCAAGACTAATAGCCATAACACGGGCCTGGAATGCACTAGTAAATCGCCTCACAAGTTACAAATAGTATGTGCTTGATCTTTATCAATAGATCGGACTATCTAGGACCCGCAACACTACTCGGGGTTGTACACTTGACTATTGCACGATTACAAGGCAAAATATTATTAGAGGAGATCTTTCGGGAAAGCCAGACACATGAGAGAAACCTCTCACAAAGAAGTATGCATTTTATATTATGCTCACTCTCTCTTTAACATTTAGCCTAAAAGGCCTTCCATTATATAGATATCTTTAATCTTTCCGTTGAAGGGTTTGTGAAGCCCAACTAGCTGTTAGAGATCCGTTGGCACCGTTGGAGCTACTATTTCTAATACTGTTTTGAAACATCTGCACTCGACGCTATTCTCGCAAAAAGCGACAAATTGCAATGGCTATATTCCACCCGATAGACTTTTTTGATCTTTCTCTGCAGATCTTTTACCAACAATGGCTACATTTACTTCTAACGAAGCATCCACACATATCCATTGTTTAAACATCACCGACCCAATATCGATATAAATATTGTCTCACCCGTTCTCTAGGTCCCTTGGTCCTATTTATAGAAAAATCATAGAAATGACTTGTGATTTATTATCCAATCACCCTCTTGAATATCTCAAAGATCCAAAGACATCACCTTGATGAAAGATTGACTACGGTACCTCCAAGTCATCATGAACACCTCGTCATCTTTGAATTGTTCTTCTTCTTGTCAAGATCTTCATTCTTGTACTTTGTCTTAGCTAAGCTCAGGTTACTAATATCATCACAATCATTATAATGGCTATATTCTTCAAGATCAAAGATCTGGTCAGTTGATCAAGTGGCCTTCACCTTCCAGGAGTAAACATCTACACAATCCCTTACCCACAATCGGGACGTTTAGATCTTTACTAGTCCGTTGATGTCGTACACCCGATCTTCCACCTAATCTATAAAAAACAGCTCCTCTTTGCCAAAGATTTATTGCTTCGATAATAATCCGGTGACCCGTTCTTTCTTTTGGTCCTTCTAAACATATTGGCAATTTCGATACCATTAGGTTTCATCTTCATGGTCGTTTTAAGCTTTACCGAACATCACAGTTCTATGCTTGTTCCCCAATACCAGGTCCATCAACTGTTCACCCGATCTTTATCCATCCAAGCCATCACGAATATCCCCGTTCTTCTCGGCTTATTCACCTCGATCAAGGTCCTTCCAAGTGTTCACCTTATCTCGAAGATCTTTTCAGCTTGTAGACATCTTCATCACTCAATATCTCGTTCACCTCAAAAATCGGCGAGAACATTCCTAACATTGGCGGAGCAGATCTTTATCTCGGGAAGCTCTGGTGCTCTTTATCTTATCATCTGCATTCGGCTTGTGCATATATAATCTGTATTGCTCATACAATGTACATATTAGTAGCCTTTGATTATTTTTGTTATCATCAAAACAAGATTGGAGATTTTTCAATAATTACCACATTGGTAATATTCCCAACAATTTCTCCATTTTTTATTATGACAAAATAGTCTTTTGAATATACGAGATAACTTAACACGCAATAAAGGATATAGAATTTTGAGTGCTTGAAAAGTAAAACACATCTCTTATTTTGCCAAAAATTTGAATTCGACTAAGGGCAACGTAAGCACACAATGCAATCTCCAAATATAAAGATATTCAATGAATAAATATGAGATAACAAGTAGAAACACTTTGAGCAAATCATAGAAATCATCAACAGCTCATGTTTCTACACAAGTTATTTAGTCACATGAATTTCAAGTTGGAATGAATAAATATCATGTGAACTAATACTCCTCTAAACATATAAACAGGAGATAACAAGTACAAATATTTTGAGCAAATCATAGAAATCATCAACACTCATGTTTATACACAAGTTATTTAGTCACATGAATTTCAAGTAGGACTGAATAAACATCATGTGAACTAATACTCCTCCAAACATATATGCATATTTATCAAATCTCTCCCCCTTTGTCATAATCAAAAAGGCGCTAACAAGGTACATGCAATTCAGCTCATTTTCACACATGTATACCTTCATCCTATTTGACATGCTTGGGCGGATAGAGAAGATGTGCAATGAAGCTCGTGTTTAGTGGATCAAACATCATATTCATCAATATATAAGCCAAGGAACATAGATGCATAGGATCACAATAACTCTCTCCCTTTAACTCATAAAAACAACATGATATTGCAAAGGAAATATAAAGATCCAGTAATGAGGACATTTCGGACAATTTGCACCAAGAGATTTCAGTGTCTCAACATGACATTCATCAATGAATAATAAAGACAATCGAATTCATGATAATCACGGAGAGATGACGAGATAATATTATTTATCATGAAGTTCTATCAAAACACAAACGTTGATAGACAATATGTTTAATTGATATAAACATTAGCAAGAACAGTGTTGTTTCCCCTATCTTAGTGCTATCACATCTTTAAGATTATCATCATCCGAATACAATCATCATCAATATGCAGAGATTGTTCTTACATATCGTGAATAATCATCATCAAATGATACGGAGCATGAGATATAGAAAATGTACTAACCATACTATGTAGAACTTAGAAAGTTCCTTGTGCATTTGCTTCTTTCATCTTCAAAGATGGTAATCAAGATCCGGGCCAAAATCAGCTCAAGCCAATAAATATTTGCCCATTCCTGGTCTTTGCTCTTTCCTCATGTGATGTTTCTTGATATGATGATCTTTTGCTTTTGCATCTTTCCTCTTGTTGCACTTTATCCTTTGTTTTGCTCCCCTATCATCATGATAGTTCTTGCAAATAGCTTTCATCGGAGTTTAGAAATTTGCATCAATTGAAATATCTTCGCATCGCCTTCTATTTTAACTTTCACTTCTTTGTCGTCATGATCTTTGTGCTAATATTTCACTTTTTGGTGCTGATATCACTACTTTGATGTGCTGAATGAGATGTTCCACTTCTATTTTCATTGTAACAGCATCATCTTCATCATCATTTGCTTTTTGAAATTCGAGAAGAAGATTTGAACTTCATACTCAAGCTTGTCTCGATTTCAATCTGTATAAACTCAACAATTCTTGCACATATATGATGTTAAACATATAATATCTCCAATTGAATATCATATGCTCTCATTTTCGAGTAGATAAAGTAGTATCATAAGTATTTTAAGCATTTTAATCAAGAAACTACTCATGCTTTCTTATGAAGCTCTCAAGGGATTACCCACACCATTCAAAATATTTGTATATATCTCTAATAATATGTTATTTGAATGTGTAGAAAAGAATTTTCAAACCTTTCAAAATAGCACAAGAAAATGCTAATAGGAGCAAATGTTGCTGTTTTTGCAAATTTAATCGATCTTTGCGAAATTTTTTGCTGCTATTTCTTTTCTTGAAATATTGCCAAGCTTTTTATGGATGTATTCTCTTACTACCTGCATTTTTATGTAGAAAACGTGATAATCTTTGCAAGATAATGAGCATATCAAGAACATACCTTTCACATTCTTAACAAGTTTTGTTGATCATGTCATTTGTCCACCACATTCCTTGCATCATTCCATCCCAAAAATTTTTACCAAATTTTCAGCATATACTTCTTAGAATTTGTTTGACTTGTAAATAAGAAAGATGTTAGGATCTTCCATCATGCTCATTTCTAGTTTTCTCTTCATGATATTGGTCCATTCCTTCCTTTTCATTATCTTGGTGCTTGGTTGAGTCATAAAGTGCTTTTTCGAGTCGTACACATTGTTCATCCGATTTGAATATTTTCATCATTGCTTCTCAAACATTTGCTCTTTGAATCATCACCCAATCTTCACTCCTTTGTTGGTATCTCCAAGAACTTGTTCCATATGATCACTTTATTTGGACCTTCAGTCCTTTGAAATCTGCAATTGATTTGAAAAATCTACACTTTTTTAAAGATTCGCTATCTCATTGCTAAAGCAACTGTTTGTCATTTGTTGGTGCAAATCTTTGTATGATTTTTTTCACTATCATTTTATGCACATTTCCACTAATCTTAGAACTTGATGTTTATTGGTTCTTCCACTTTTGGTAAAACCTTATTAGATACATAATATGTTTTGCTAGAAATTGAATAATCAAGAACCATACATTTATGAGCCTTTGGTTCGAACATACCAACATGTTATTAGCATTCCTAACAATATAACACTTGCAATCGAATAGACAAAAGCATGCGGTGGTTGCTTTCAATAACCATGGAATTTTCCTTAGCAAAGAGAATCTCAACTCGCAATGAAAATGCAATATGTAGTACTAGCTCATTTGCAAAAGGAGATGTTGATACTTCTATCACATACAAGCATTACACATGCCATGTTTTCAAATAAATATACTCATGACAAGAAACATTATAGATATGAATCATGTATGATCATAAACAACTCAACAAGCATGATCAAGAATCATCATAAATCCATCTAAAGATTTGCATGGTAAATTAGAGGATAATCATAATCTTTTAATACACTTACCTAAAATAGAAGTTTAACACATACCATACCTTTGAACCGATGATTGTCAAGGCTTAGTCGATATCCTTTGTTGGTCGAATTCGGGTAGGATCATATTCGGCTAGACATTTGCAGATCCTGGCATTGCGATGTTTACTTCTAGTGTTATCCGAGCGATCTTTGATGTAACTAATCTTTACTCGATTCACTTGAAACTCTTTCTTTCCAGATTTTTCTCATATTTCGAGCTTTGAATTCAAGATGCGATGCATTTGGATTTCATTTTCCTCTTCAAGAATCCTTTGAGCTCTTGGAACAATGATGCAAGATCCTCATGTTTATCATCATCATTGTTGTCATAGAAAGATGATCTTTCAAAATCTGCATGAGAAGTGTTAGCAATATATGCAATAGACTTTTACCTTTGGAATCTCTTGCTCATTGTTTGATTCGATTTCGTAGGTCAGGAGAATTCCAAGAAACTCATCCAAGATCAAGTGCCAAGATCTTTTAGCTTTAAGAATTGACGATCTTCACATGAGCTCATTCTTGTGATAACATTTGAAGAATCTTGATTGGATATTCCTCATTGGTAGATCTTGATGAGTTCAGCAAGTCCATTGATGATGTCATTGTAATGCATGGACAACTCTTTGATATCTTCACATAGCACCATCTTTGAAAATCTCAATATCATCAAAAGAATGTTCCTCCCCATTTTTCTTTCTCTATTGGTTCCTTCAAATGTGATTTTGAAGTTGATTCCATATCTTTATAATCATCACACAAGAAGAAGGGCTCTTAAGTATCAAATAAGAATGCACAATATATAAAATGAATAGTTTTAAGAGATTAGTGCAAGTCTTCTCTGGATAGCGTCATAGGCAAGAGCCGGGACTTACTCTTCTTCATCGGGTTGAACAGGACGTCATGCCGATCTTTGAGTTGTTGTTCCATGTTCGGTCACATGAACCATTTGATTGTCCATTGCCTTCGTTGCACCTTTCATCGATGTGCTGATTACCGTATGGATGAACACATTGAAGAGCTCGAGAACAAGTTGTCTTTACTCGACAAGACTATCTTTGCACTCCGAGATCACACTCATATATTCAGAAGAATCCATATAAGTATCATTACTAGAAAGTATAATGACTCATTTGAATGGGGATAATCTTCCGTCTAAAGAACTCAATCAAAGTAACATTAAAATCATTTTCAATGCCAAGAAGGAGAGTTCGTAATGTTTTGAAAGTGTTAAAGATTCTTTAATAAAATTCGAACCCGAAAAACTTTGATTTAAAATAAGTAAATCCTCAAAAGCAACAAAGTTATTCCAAAAAACTTGAGTTGAAATAATGGATCAATAACAAATAGAAATTTGCAAAATCAAAACCACTTCTTGTAGAGTTAGCCATAACAAGATCTTTATGCTCGGAAGAATACACTTCCAATACCAAGCAACGAGGCTCTAATATCAATTGTTGGGGCTAACAATATAACCTAGAAGGGGGTGAATAGGTTGTTTGAGAATTTTAAAAGACATTTGATGAATGAAACAAGTTCAGTTTCAAACAATGGGTTAAACATCTCATGGAGATATTGAAAAGATCGGATCGCCAGATGTTTGAACTACCATGAGAAAAATGTGTGCTAAAGTGTATGAAGATCATGAGGAATAAGAGCACACAAAATAGTATGTGATATAAAAAGATTTAGTAACCAGGATATTTTACAAAACATTTTCCCGAATGTGTGTAAGACGAGTGAAAGACCAAGTATAGTGCAAGCACACATCTCAGAAATATCGTAAATATCAGATTAGTAGATATTTGAAATAACATGAGCTGATTGTGTGCGCAAGTGTATAAAGATTACAAGAAACCAAAGCACACAATGAACATCTCGGTCAAACATCGATGAAGATATATTGTATAAGTCAGGTCGTGCCATTGTTTGATCGATGGTGATGTTTACGAATGATAAAGAGGAGATAGAAGATTTGCAAATAGATATATAGTGGTTCGGCTTTATCCCCAAGCCTATGTCCACTCTCAATATTAATAGCCACAACACGGGCTAGAATGTACTAGTAAATCGCCTCACAAGTTACAAATGATATGTACTGATCTTTACCAATAGATCATTCTATTTAGGACCAATAGCACTACTCGGGTTTGTACACTTGACTATTACACGATTACAAGGCAAAAAATTCTCAGAGGAGATCTTTTGGGAAAGTCAAAATATAGTGAAAGAAACCTCTCACAATAAGTATGCATTTTACATTATGTTCACTTTCTCTTTTTAATATTTGGCTTAGAAGGACTTTCATTATATAGACATCTTCAATCTTCCGGTTAAAAGGGTTCGCAAAGCCCAACTAGCCATTAGAGATCCGTTGGAACCGCTGGAGCCGCTGTTTCGACACTGTTTCGAAACATGTACTTGTCCGATACTATTCCACAAAAGGTGACAGATTACAACGACTATATTCACCCGATAGACTTCCCGATCTTTTTCTGCGGATCTTTCACATGCCAATGGCTATATTTACTTCTAACAAAGCATCCACACATATCTATTGTTTAAACATCACCAAACCCAATATCGACATAAATATTGTCTCACCCGATCTTTGGGTCTATTAGTCCTGTTTATAGAAAAACCATGGAAATGACTTGGGATTTATTATACAATCATTCTATTGAGTATCTCAAGCATCCAAAGACGTTACCTTGATGAAAGATTGACTATGATGCCTCCAAGTCATCATGAACACTTCATCATCTTTAACTTGTTCTCCCGCTTGTCAAGATCTTCATCCTTGTACCTTGTTTTAGGCGAGCTCAGGTTACTAATACCATCACAATCATTATAACGGCTATATTCTTCAAGACCAAAGATCTAGTCGGTTGATCAAGTAACCTTCACCTTCCAAGAGTAAATATATGCACGACCCCTTACCCACAATCAGGACGTCCGGATCTTTATTGGTCCGTTGATGTTGTTCACCCGATTTTTTACCCGATCTACAAAAGACAGCTCCTCTTTGCCAAAGATTTACTCGCTCCGATAATAATCCGGTGACCCGATCTTTCTTTTGGTCCTTCCAAGCATATTGGCAATTTCGATTCCACTAGAATGTTCATCTTCATGGTTGTTCCAAGCTTTGCCGAACATCACGCTTCTAGGCTTGTTCCCCAATACCAGGTCCATCCACTGTTCACCCGATCTTTGTCTATCCAAGCCATCACAAACATCCCCATTCTTCTTGGCTTGTTCGCCTCGATCAAGGTCCTTCCAAGTGTTCACCTTATCTCAAGATCCTTTCGACTTATAAACATCTTCATCACCCAATATCTCATTCACCTCGGAGATCGGCTAAGCACTCCAAATATTGGCAGAGAAAATCTTTATCTCGGGAAGCTCGGGTGCTTTTTATCTTATCATCTACATTTCGACTTGTGCATATATAACTTGTATTGCTCATACAATGCACACATTAATAGCCCTTGATTGTTTTTGGTATCATCAAAACAAGATTGGGGATTTTCCAACAATCACCACTTTGGTGATATTCCCAACAATGCAAACCACCCCAATTCTCGTTATTCCAAGCACAAATAAGACAATTAGCCCAAGAATTCTAGTGACTCAAGACCAAAGGGCGTTACTTCAAACATCAAAAGCGACATGCAAACACATACACATCCAACGTCCACTCGCCCAATCAACAATTCAATAGGTAATCTAATGGAGAGGGTTAGCGGTTCTACTTGCCTCGGGTCCTACGCGATGGTAATCGGAGTCAAATCGTCGTCCAAAATCGCGGGTCTTCCTTATACCACTTGAACTACCCTCCATAAGGTCCAACTTCAATCCACTTTGATTTGACGATAGATTAGATGGTCGGCTCTTGAATTTCGCTCACCCATGACCACATGGCATTCGCCTAAGTCATAAAATCAACATGCAAGCCGCACAACTCCATAAGCAATCCTCCAAAGCTCACGGCCACACACCCATATAGATCCAACTTCAATTCATCTCAATCCAAAGGAAAACAAGACAATCGGACTATAGAATCAGCTTACCCAAGACCTATGGACACTAAAGCAAGTGACGAATCATCCATGCAAAAGTGTTTTCCTTGACATGCAAACCAATCTTCTCATCGAGATACCCATTTGCAAACGACCATATCGAGCCAAATTGGCGAACAATAACCAATCCAGTGGAAGGGTTAAGGGTTAGACTCACCTCGATTCAAGCTCAAAGAAAACGGAAGTCAAATTGTCCCAAAAACGAGCCTATTCTCCTTCCTTCTCGCGCACCGAGGAGCGAATGACGAGCGACTTGGGTCTTTGAAGCAAGCCCGTGAGGAGCTAAGTCGGGGAATGAGGACGAGTAAGCTCGATTGGGCATCGGGGCTGTTGGTTCGTCGATAAGGGCGACAAGAGTGCAAGGTGGTCGTGAGAGGGGGAGTTGCTGAGAGAGAGGAAGAGAGTTGAGAGGGAGATGTCCACCAAAATGAAGAGAGAGAGAGACTTGGGGTATTTATAGGGGCCATAGGTCAATGGAAGAGAGGGCTAGAGGTGGTGGGCTTTTGGGGACCGGATTTCACAGAGACCAATTGTAAACTAGTCAATAACCAATACCAATCATCCATCGGTTTGACAGTCTTGTATCTTGTGTGCTCATCCATCAAAATCTCCTTTGCAATCCATACTTCCATATTAACTATTCCGCTTAATAATTCAATTGACGGAAATTCAGGTCTTCACACCAATAGTTCCTCCTCTGTTTTCAATCAATTGACTTTTCGCTGGTCATTGAAAAAATTCGCTCATCGGACTCTTGCCGACTCCCTTCCGCCTTCGGTTTGATACCACAATGCCTGGGGACGTTACCCATATGCGGTGCTCCACAAGAAGCAACTCCAAGTTGGCTCACGTTTTTGGCAACATGGAATCATAGTTTGATCGTTAAAGTCTCCGCCAATCGCCTCTCTCCCGCGTCCCTACCGCTGCTTCGCCCACCGTCGGTCCCCAGCCTTCCATTCATCCTTCGTCACTTGCCATTCGCCAGTCACCTTTGTACATAGAGTGCCAAAGAAACTCTTGTGTACATGAGCTTTGGTAATTTTTATTTTGATTAGCTATTTAGATTTTTAAAGGAAAGTGAAAGTTATTAATGACTTTTGATAAGTTTAGGCAAACAACTACCGCAAGTTCAATAACTTTTTGTCCCGAATTCAAAGTAGTATTTTCAATTTTAAAAGGTCATGAAAATCATATAGTCATTAATGCTCAATTTGTTTAGTAAAAAATGAGTGATTATGAATATATTTTCTAAAAAAAATCGTTTATATCGCTTACAAAATGTATGAATAAAAAAAAAATTCATTATTTACATATACGTTTAGAGATAAATTATTATTAGTAATGAAAATATTTTGTATTACTAATTATTTAAAGTCGATACGCGCGACGCTCCATTTATTTGGGCAATATAAACAATTATTTTTAATAAAATTTATTTTAAGTCATTCATTTTTCGTTTGCTCAATTCGTGGAGGACGCAATTTTTTTTCAATAAAAGAGATAAAAGGTAATCACAAATATATAACACTTGTAAGTACTAAGTACAACAAGCTCATTTGGCACTAAGTCGAATCAAATTTACATTGGCCCTGGCCGCGAAGAGCCCCCCAGCGCTCCGGTCCGTTTCTAGTGTAGCAGAGGCCGAAAACGCCTAGCGCCCTCGCTCTCTCTCTCCGCGCTCCGGTCCTTCTCCACTGTACAGGAGCCGGAAGCGAAACCCTACCACTCTCTGTCTAACTCTCTCCAATGGTAAGTATTCATTGACCTGTTCTTTAGTTTTCATCCCTAGATTGAGTTTCACCATTTGACCCTGTTCGATTGAAAGGTTCTTCCTTTTCGTGAGCTGAGTGTTGAATCCTGTTTTCTTTGTTGGTGCTATGTATGTTGAGCTGAATGCTCTTGTGGTTGCTGAGAAAATTTGCGGAGAATGAATGGGTTTTAATCCTAGGTACTTTCAGGTGGTCGAAGAGGCGTAAAATTCCCCATTAGCTGAATGCTCGTATGGTTGCTGAGAAATTTTGTGGAGAGAGATTGGATTTTTTTTTTTTTTGTCATTTCTCTTTTCGCTATTCATTGACACTTTTCAAGGGAACAAAAAGCTGCAGGGTCTCAATTTTGGGCACTTTGTGAGTGCTTTCGATTGTTGCAGTTGTTCATTTTCGTTCTTATTGTCAAAACCTGAATGCTTATGATTGTCATGCTTGCGACGGTTGGTATGAATTGTCGCTGCATACTTTCCATTAAGTGCATCTGTTGATTTCTTGTATGAATTGTCGCTGCATACTTTCGATTGTCGCGGTTTTTCATTTTCAGTCTTATTGTCAAGGAACCTGAATGCTTTTGACTGTCGTGCTTGCGACAGTTGACATGAATTGTCACTGCATACTTTCCATTAAGTGCATCTGTTGATTTCTTGTTTATATGTGTTGGAGTAATTTTTAGAGTCGGAAAAGATTGAGAAGAAATAGTTGAAGAGTTAGAGTCGGGACAAGGTGAAGGAAAAGGGTTCGATACCTTGATTGTTATCCTACCCTCTGTGGTTTTTTTAGATTAGCTTGTTTCATGCTAGGGATGGTGTCAATAGAGCATTCAATTGGTAGTGGTGACCGTAAGATATTAAAGTCATCTGTTTGTGCTTTTGATACACATGAACCCGAATCATGACCTCGTTTCATCACCTCTTTTTTGTTCTTGATATTCTTTCCATAACACGGAAGATGGAGCCTTCCTTCAAGAGTAGCTTCAACAACCTATACTTGTTCCTTCGCCAGTTGACTTGTTCTTGAGTGGTATAAACCGAGTCTAGTCCCAATTCTTCCCTCTTTGATTTTGCTATCACAGTCCTGTTTTTTCCCTGTCTTTGTCTATTTGTTCATTTGAGACATGATGTCAGTAAGATCTATTTAGCTCTCTCTGGTGTAATTGCTATCTCTCAGTGCTAATTGGGATAGTAGTGAGTGAAGTATTGAGTGTAAAAATGATTGTCAAGTCAGATATTCTGCCTAGCATACTTTGCACACAGAAAGCAGCAACTTCTTAATGATTTGAGTTGTTATCAAGCTTACAGCAATAAACTTTGGTATCTCTGAAGCTTATGACAAAAATTTGAATCAGGCAACTACTCCACTGATTGCGGGGGTTGCAATAGCAGCTGCTGCATATGCTGGTAGATGCGGCATCCAGGCATGGCAAGCCTTCAAGGCAAGACCACCTGCAGCGAGAATGCGCCGATTTTACGATGGGGGCTTCCAGCCCACCATGACGAGAAGGGAAGCAGCTCTGATACTCGGTGTCAGGTTAGAGCCTCATACAAATTGACAGGCTTGTTATGATAGTTTAATTCGTGAAAACTGCTTATACTGTATATATGAATTTGATTTCATTTGCCTGAGCAAGTAGAGCGAGATTATCATCAAAGACCACATATTTGCTTGTGTATCATTGGTTATATGAAATTGCAGATTATGATGGGTGAAACCTTCATTTTAATGAGCAAGTCCAATCTAATACTCCACATGCCATCGCATCTTCTGTTTATCGGCATGAACTTTTGTTTTTCTCCAACAGAGAAAGAACTCCGGCAGATAAGGTCAGGGAAGCGCATAGGAGAGTTATGGTTGCAAATCATCCAGATGCTGGCGGTAGCCATTATTTAGCTTCTAAAATCAATGAAGCTAAAGATGTGATGCTTGGAAAAACTAAAAGCAGTGGGTCTGCATTTTGATGACCCTTTTCTGCGAGGCCGGATTCTCAGGTTCCCGGTGGATCAAACCGAACTCGATTTGTCAAAGTCGAGTAAGTGGCGATTGGAAATTTCTTCTTCTTTTCAGTGATTCACCCACAGGAACCGGGTCCTTCTTCTGCGCATGACGAAATTAGATTGGCCTATGATTCTTGGAAGAGCCATTTGTTTCTCTTCGGAAATTTTGTAGTTTACATTGTGCCGATGATAGTTTCTTACTCCCCCTAAGGATGATTATGCATTTTCACATGTCGAGTTATATTAGAGATTTCACAATCTCTCTTTTTTCCATCAAGAAGAGTGTGTACCATGAAATAATACACGATTATTTGTTTATGTGAAACAACATTGGATTCACATATAGTTTCTTGGTTTTATTTTGGAATCAAGCAAATTGTAATACTGATACTTCCAAGTAAGATTACTGTGCAATTTCTCCAATTCATAAATGATCACACTTTAATTACTTAAATCGGGCAAGTGTTCAATCATATTATAGGGGTTTAGAAACTCAATACTAAAAGAACAAAGAGGAACCCATGCATTCCCCGAGCCCCAAAACTAGTGAATTAGAAAAGCATACTCGTACCCCCAAGGGTAAGTCGATATTGCGTGTTCTTACCGACGGTGATTCAAATGGTTGATTAATTTGTATTACCATGGAGGAACTTCTTATTTCTTTTATAACAATAGGTTTTTTTTGCTCGGTATTAATGGCTCGACTACTCTTTTCCTTTCCTCTTGCGGCTTTTACGCTTGTCCCCTTTGTCCGTTCCAACCTCCTTTCCTTGCACATTTAGTAAAGAACATGCACCTGTACACCGACAATTTCTAACTGTTCTGGCATCATGCATTGACCAAACCACTTCATGGAGGTTAACTACTAATTGTGAGAAGTACAGATTACTTTCTGGTGACATCTCGGCAAGCTGGCAAAATCCACATTGAAGCTGTACATGGTGTATTAAACAAGATAAGAGGAAGAAACAAAGATCGATATTGTATGTCTGGGCGTACCCACATATAGTCTGTCTCTTGGTACAATGGAGGAACGATACCTCTCCAGTGATTTATTTTATATCTGTTTGATTTGAACTGACAAAGCATTGTGAATCCACTCCAAAAGTTATAACACATGCTTGACATATCGATTCCTCGCCATAAAAAAGCTCTTCCAAAATGCATGCCTCCCCGAGTAAGAAACCGAGATTTCAAAAAGATCCCGCCTTTCCAGCTCCACAGAGTGGAACAATTGGTGGTATTTACGTGAAAACATTTCAGTTTAGAAGCAAGGTTGTCTTCGCAAGGTTGCGTGTCATTCTAGGGTGGGATTCACCATCAACGGCTCCTCAGTGATATCCACCTCCACCTTCTTGTCTAGCGGCCCTTGAGGGACTCCAAAAAGAGTTGAAAACATTTGTCTATGGCACTCATCACAGAAAAAGTAAAAGGAGAAATGGCCCTCATCTGGAAGCCTATGGATGGTGGCTTGAGGCAGAAGTCGGGAGATGCAATCAGCCATCGATGGTGGGACCACTTCATCGTCCATTCCCTGCATAGCACCGACATAAATCAAATGTTTCATGCATAAAACATTTGTAATGGTCCGTCTGCAAGAACACCCCACCAACAGAACCAGAACTCCAAGCTCCAAATCTAGTTTCATTTTCAAATGCTCCTTATTTCTTGTGAAAGCATAGTTGGACCAGCACAAGTGATACTTACATAAGAACAAATATGACAAAGGTTAAAATGAAAAGCTAAATCAATGCTTTCCTGCAACCTACAAGACAGACCTAAATCTTTCTCAAGCATCTATGCATATCACGACAATGCACACTGCAAGTGCAAGAAAGTATCTTAAGATGCTCTAAACTTCACAATGTAACTCAATATCTGACTAAATCCAGGCATTCTAGCGATTAATTCAACTCCTATGTCCCAAGGACTCCATGTGAATATTGCAACCAAATACAGCTGAGGATTTCTCAGACCTTCTACCCAGAAGAGCTCATTTCCAGCCAAGACCTAAATCCCTAGGGACAGAGCAGAAGAAGCTACTGAAGAGTGAATAGCAGAGGTCCTCTGTGCGTGTCCTTTTGCATTGATTCATATTGAATTCTCCCACCAAGGGATCAATTTTGAAAACATAAAACCCACTGATATCATGACAAGGTGGTTATATATGCACCAGTACTTCAAAACATCACAAAATGGTATAAAAGAGAGAAATCACCCCGACCTGCCATAAATGTATAGGACCAAGAAATCCAGTCAATGCACAGTCTGCCTGGCTGTACATAGATTTTAGCCATGGAAGAATGCCTTTGTCTTTGCACTTTTTCTGAACCTGAAGGTCTGCCAAGCTGAAACTCCACTTTGACACCTGTAGCACAAATTCCTCTGTGAATGGTGATACATCGCCTTGACGAATTGATTCTTCCACATTCCTATGCCAAAATTCTTCAAATTGTGGTTGTTGGATCAAAGCTTCATCCTGAAGAAACCAGTTCCAAGAATTATATAGCATTCAAGTGCTTTTACACTATCTGCTCCATCCAAGGGAATATACGTAATTTTATGCTATTACAATATATCAGCTGGAGTAGGCCCATTGGAGACACTATCAGCCTTCTGCATATAAAGACATATTAAATGAATCACGCCAATAAGGATTCTGAAATTATTAGGTGGAATCCCAAAGAACACCTTAACCCATTTAGTTAATTCCCATTTTTCCTAGAGATACCGTTATTTACTTAATTACACTAATGCAAGGTTGCTCAACAAATGCCATCAATTTTCAGTTAATGGATATCCCATGGTCAATAAACAAAAAACACTCACATTTCGAGAATGATATGCACTGCTAAAGAATATAAATATGGAAATATTCTAACTAAGCAAACAGTTTTGGAGTAACTCATATCTTGCACTTCCTAGATGCCTATGTATACTTAGTCAATAAAGCATGTAAACCTTGGTCCTTCACATCTCATTACTAGCAACAACTGCAAGCATTGCTATGCAGAAACCATTGGTAAAGTTCCACAAATGGTTCCACAATAATATCTTGAGCTTCTATCTCACCTTCTTTGCCATGGATATGGACAGCCAATCACTAATTGAACCATGAATTCCAGAGAAATACTTCCGCCGGAACAGAATTGAGAGAAGCTTGGGAAACCTCTGAGCAAGACCATAAGTTAGTTTTCTCCTCCGAACCCACTTTGCCCATGTCCGAAAGCTTTCATCCTTTGTCATACGAGGCTCATACGGATTGATCATTGGTGCGACCATAGCTGCACCTGCAGAGTTATCAAAAGATCATGAAACAACGATGTTATACTTTTTCAGTTCTTTGTCAAACAATGATTTACGTGCATACATGTAAGTGCCCATTCAGTGGTGTCATAGGTTGTCAAGTCAATTATCATCTTTTATACTACGCATCCACTTCTCTTTTCATTTGGGAATACTAAGCTTTCGGTACTCATCTGATTCTTGTGTCCATTTTCCTTATCTTCTTTTTGTATAGGGGTGGCTGTGTGTTCAACCTCAAAAGTTACTCATGAAGTAGTTGAGTTGAACGTTATGATCCATACTGTTTCGTCAAGCATTTTTAGCTATGAGGACTCTCTGATATTCCTGCCCAGCTAATACAGACTATCTAGACAGCGTAGTATTGTGACATCGTCCACTCACTGCGCCCCCAATAGACAATCCCTCTTGTTCCCCTGCCAAACTTCGATGCATTGATTCTGGACTGTCATTTTCATGCCTTCATATAATCTCTTGCATACTTCAGTGACAGAGAATGTATCTGGGTTCATGTCATTAATTACATGAATGACCATGCAAGCTTCACCCAGGAGCTTTCAGGTAATTACCAGCTCATTCAGAGCAAATATGTGAGAGACAAAAACAATTCAACAAGGTGGTAGGTGGGAAACAAAATCATAGGGATTACTTCTCTTTTTCTTTTTATATGGAAGACACAAATTAAATAACATCAGTTTGGAGCATTATAATCTTACCAAATCAACCGAGACTACAAAGGTGTAATTCGTATAATAGAAAGAGGGCTTCTGACATAATTCTGATGTAGAAACAAAGAAAGACCATTTTCACAACTTTGTGAAGAATAGATGAATTCAGGTCTTGCTTGTGAGGTGCGGGTGGTGATGATCACCCGGGGTATGACATTCAACTAAAGCCAATCATTACGCTGGAAGTCGACAAGCAAAATACTATTGAACATACCTGCAACCCTGTCAGGGATATACCTGAGTGCTGCCCAAGCATGCATGCATGCGCTAGAGAAGCAAAGCACCCAGAACTTGTCAGTAGCATCAATAGCATTGGCTAGATATGACATGTCCAAGGCTGAGGAGTTTAGGTTCCTCTCTGGATGAGGATCGCTCTCTCCAAAACCAGGAAGATCATAGGTGACCAAACGGACACCAAACTCTTCCAGCAAAGATACCTTTACTCCAGGAATACCTTTCATAAAGAAGTTTTAAAAGAAGTATATGAAAATTAGTCATTATGCATAAGGACTTCACAGAAAGCAAAAACCAGCGAATGAGATATGATGACAAAGAACCCTGGTTATGTCTACCTGCCAGTCTGGAGAAAAGAAAAGAATGTGGAGTAACCATGGTAAATCTAGCTCTATCAGCAGGTACACCTTGTTCACCATATGCAATATGTCTTCCATCTGGGAGTTGCACACGGATAGCACTAGAAGGATGTTTTTGCACTTTCTTCACATGCGGAGTGAAACTATCATTAGTCATATTGACACTCAGTGCTGCAGAAAGCCCACAAAACTGTTATCCAGGAGAACAGCAGGTAATAGAAAATAGCAAAGAAGCAGTGCCTCAAAAATCATGTAGTCCCTTTCCAAGAGTATCACTTTACCAGAAGTATATCAGTGATATCCAGCAAACTTGCTGAGCCTGGAAAATTACAAAAAAAGGATTTCCAGTGGTGACAGGAGGAGGAGAAGATTAGTGCTTCATCATTTCCAACACATTCGAAAGAAAGGACTCCTAGTGAAATCTTTATCACTTATAAGGTACTTTTTTTTTGGGCGGTCAAACCATATAAAGTACTTGATATGACCATTCATGTAACTGCCACAAGGGTTGTTTAATGTTCCCTCAATCTCAGAAGTTGTAACCCACCAAAAGTGTTATGATACGGAATTATGCTCAGACAATATTCATGGCATATATCACTCCTAGAAAGAAAGCTCTCAAGAGATGTGCAGAATGTTGCATGTGCAAGCTCTCCACAGACCGAAGGAGCTTGAGCTCATTACTGTGTGCATGGTAATAAATCGGAACCAATTAATAGCAGCTCGTAATTGCCCACTCAGTCACTTTTTGGGTGTTCTGTCACTCAAAATGCCTCTTTAACCACTGTAAATGTTATTGAACCAGATTGTCGTCTCACAAATGGATGCTATTACAAGTAATGACTACTCAGAAAGGTAGTCATTTAACATTCAGGTCTCGCGGACTCTGTATCATCAATGATGACAGTCGCATTTTGAATGGTTTTAGAATCGTCCCAGTTAGGCTATTGGACAAATAAAAAGAAGAAAAAGAGTCCCAAAGAAGCTTTCTGGCGTATATTGGCAAAATCACCCAACCATTGCATGTACCCAAGGAATGAGCTTCCTAGGTTAGTACCTTTGGAAAAAAGTTACTTTTGGACATTCCTTAATGGAACACACCGATGAGCAATACCCAACCTTATGATGAACATGACTGAAAACTTGAATCATGTGCAATCCACTACTCTAGAGAGTAACAATAAGGTATCAATAGGGTTAGATGATGTTCCTGCGACTAGAAGATCTCCACCTCCAGCTAACCCGAAGATTTGACAGACCAAAACTCTATTTGAATGTTCAAATGCTTCCTTTGGCCAAAAATGGGGAAAAAAAAAACAAAATTCAGATGCTTCACATGCAAAACCCATTATGTTGCTCCATAGCAAGATAAATAATGCTGCATAGACAATTTTTCAAATTCAGTAGGAGAAAATCAGGGCAACAATTTTCATATTACCAAATAAGAGTCGTAAAGCCAACAAAAACATAGTTACAGTGATTGCCACGTGATCTTGCCAGACTCATTGCAATCAAGATATAATCTACGGAGGGTAAATAAAAACAGCACTCTTATTCTCAAAGTTCCTACTGAACAGCAAGAAGGATGACAACTTTTAATCAATTCAAGAATGCCGCACAAGAAAGTGATCCAACTCGAAGAAATAAACATCGAATACCTGCTAGAGCGAGTATAAATACAAACAGTATCACCGGCCACGCTAGAACCGGATCTCTATCCTCCGGCAAGTACTCATTCAAAAACTTCAATCTACCCAAAACCTTCACGCACGGCTTGCCAACCTTTTGAACCACGAAGGAGTCCTCAGTGATCAAGCTCTGTTGCACAATGTCCTTGAATCCTTTCCCTAATTCCCACAGCATTTCGCCCCACGCCCTCAAGAACTCCTTCGTCTGGTCCTTGAAGCTCTCCGATCGAGCCGGCTCATCAGTCGCCGGTGATTCGAACTCCGCAACCTTCCTCCGATCAAACGACCCAGCAAAGACCGCGAACGGATCATTACCGTACCGAATCACGCTGTCGTCTAGCAAACTCGACGGCTCCTCCGGCCAGGAGTGGGCCGAAGACGATCTCATCTCGACCATTGCCGCCAAGAACAAGCACACTGCCTCAGAAACTTAGCCACTTCAAAAACTCATCGTCGTCGCATCGACCGAGAGATGGACTCGATCCAAGCGTCGCTTCCACTCAGTAGCCTACACATCACGCAAAGCAAATGTGAGAGAGAAAGAGACGAAGACATGTGTAACCATCGCTTTTTCCGGGCAGAGAGGGGGGAGAGAGAGAGAGACGTCTTATAATAATAGTTCAGTGACGAGGCAGAGGAGACTTTACGGGCGTGACATTGAAGCGAAGGTCTCCCACTTTAATAGTCAAAAAGGCAAAACCCTAACCGACCACCATTGAAGACGATTGTAAACCATCCAAAAAGAGAAACACCTACAGAGAGAAAACAAGAACGGAACGATCGAGAAGAATCCAAAAGCGGCCATAGCTCAGAGCTCTGGTTAATCTTTCGCTTTCCTAAACGTACCGCCATCGATGCTGACGCTGAAACCGTTGGTTCGCCATTGCTTCTTTCTTCTCTCTGATTTTGACACTCACTCAATGTCACTGAAACTTTCTCTCCTCCCCATTACTGTTTACCACAGCGAAGCTTTGTTTTTTAGCTTCCTTCCGTAGGGGAGAGAGAGAGAGAGAGAGAGACGTGGAGGTGACGTGAAGGCAAATACAGGCCGTGCGATCATTTCGTCCCTAAATGGACGGTACATCGCTTCCCACGTCATCATGGAAATGTGATGGTGACGAGAGATGAGACTGGCATTCTCTTTTCTTTCTTTCTTTTTTCTGGGTAAATCGGCTTGTTTTTCAATAAACTGATGGATAATAATAAAAGATCATAATTTACCGAAGATAAAATTTTTAATCAAAATAACATTTTAAAAAAAACTCCACATGATATATTGTATCTGACATACGACATGAAATTTACCTAACTTGCAAAAAATATATGAAAGTACCAAACGAATTTCATTTAAATTTAGACATCCTTGAGAAGATGTACGAACTCATAAATTGGCTATTCTCTTATACTTGTTTTGTTGGGATATTTGTGATTTAGGCACGTGAGATTTTAAATTGTACAAATGATTCTAAGGAAAATTATCAAAAAAGTTATAAATTATTTGCAATTACGTTAATTCGGTTTTAAATATTATGCATTTGTGCCAATTCGGTCAATCCGATCAATTTGGCATGAACGTCTATATCCTATATGGCGCGATCGACGATGACTTAATAATTGCAAATAAGATTTTAATACCTTTTTTTTAAATTTAGTTTTTGTTTTTGGTATTCTTGTTCGCTTTTCTCTTTTGGGCTAAGAGCCGACTGACCGTCGCCTGATCCGAGCGTCGTGGCCTCGCCCAATTCTTTTTCTTGGGGGTCTTAAGCGTGCAACAAGATTGTCTGCTAATGTCGAATTGATAGGTCTAGGATGCTGTTTCCAAGTCAATGTCGATATCTTCTTCTCTTTCCTTTTCTCCTTGTGGTCCGGTTCTTTGCGGAGACTGGAGCTTTTGTGGATTAGCATTGATACTTCATGCCAGATTGGTGGTACCGGTAGACAAATTTCCATGTGGGATCGTGGATCTATCAATTGGTGATGCATTCTTTTATTCTATTTTAGGCTGAACACTCGCAAAGGGTGTGCTGCTCTGTTTGCACGAATATAATAACGGTAGCTCTCTCTATAGCATTTGAGTTGCCCGTTTATATCAAGGATAAATGCATCGAAAGTGCTAAAATTCGTCACGGAAGTCGCAATTGAGTCTTTAAAACTTTTAAAAAGTGCAATCAAGTCCTACAATTTATTCCGAAAGTGCAATCGAGTATTAAAACTTTCCAAATATGCAATCAAGTCTTAAAACTTGTCATGAAAAGTGCAATCGAATCATGAAATTTTAAAAAAAAAATGCAATCAAGCACTTCCGTTATTTGCACTTTTTAAAAAAATTTATGACTCAATTATATTTTTGTGGCAAATTTTAGGATATCCAATGCACTTATTCCTTGGGAAAAGTATACTTTAAGTACCAGGAAGGAAGCGGAGATAAGTCCGAGCCTAAAACAGGTAAGCTATCCCAACACCAAGCTCTCATGGCCAGCATTCAAGAGACTACTTTTTAGCTTTCAAGCTCAATCTTAAAGCTCAACCTTCAAGGTACCAAAAATTTTTGATACATAGATTTCACCCACGGTGATAAGTGAGAGCATACCGAACCACATCATACCGCAAATTAACAAAACAACTCTAAAAGTCTAGGAATCATACTTGGATGAGAAGAGAACGGGAGAATTTAGAAAATCATCGTATGAAAACTTCACACTAATATTTCAAAAAGGCTCCGTCTCCTGGTTACATGATTCGAGAGGCCTTACATAGGCGAGAGGTACACAACTGGACAAGCCGAGATCCCGAGCTAGCACTCTTGTTTTAAGTCTTAAAACTTGTCATGAAAAGTGCAATCGAAGCAATGAAACTTTCAAAAAAATGCAATCAAGCACTTCGTTAATTGCACTTTTTAAAAATTTTATGACTCAATTATACTTTCGTGGCAAGTTTTAGGATATACAATGTACTTATTCCTTGGGAAAAGTACACTTTAAGTATCGGGAAAGAAGCCAAGACAAGCCTAAACCCGAAACAAGTGTGCTATCCCAACATCAAGCTCTCATGGTCAACATTCAGAGATCGCCTTTTAGCTTTCGGGCTCAATCTTGAAGCTTAACCCTCAAGATACCGAAAATTTCTTATGCACAGTTTTCACCCACGGTGACAAGTGAAGAGCATACCGAACCACATCATACTACCAAATTAACAAAACAACTCTAAAAATCTAGAAATCATGCTTGGATGAGAAGAAAATGGGAGAATTTAGAAACTCATCATATGAAAGCTTCACACGGGATATTTCAAAAAGGTTCCATCCTATTGGTTATATGATTCAAGAGGCCTTATATAGGCGGAGAGGAACACAATTGGACGAAGATACAATTATTGGATACACGATCCATCGACGCTACTAGACAATAACAAGACATAATACATAATAATGACTCAACAACTTTGGACCACCATGGGCCAATTATTATAAGTACACATGTGGCCGACAAGGTCGAGCCGATAATCCTTACGGCTTATAATTGAACCCTTCCTCGGTGTTGTCTTACGAGCTATCTCGATCTGTCCAGGCCGTCTTTTTCCCTTTTAAAAGCACGCAAAAGACACTCTTGTTCGTACTTATCAATCTTTTCTTCTAGACCTAGATCCGGATGAATACCTCAAACAGAGCTAGACGGAGTATCCCGAGAGCCGGAAGGAATATCCTAGGAGCTAGATGAAATATCCTAAGAGCTATATGCATAAGGATCTTGAGAAAGTGATCCTCGCCAAGGGTCTTGGGATTCGATATCCATTAATGAACTCGGGTGGTTCCGATGAAAGATCTCTAAGGCTTCTTGAGTTTTGTCATGCATGTGAACCTGGTCCCACGAGACATACGTTGCATCGAATGGCCATATCTTTAGAGGGATAGTGCGGTTTTCTTGGCATAAGATTCTCTAAAGCTCTTTGTATTCGCTAGAAATAGATGAGATAGAACTTGGCAAGGTCTTGTGAACACGAGCAACTTGTTGATTGACTTGAGACTTATACGTGGTTGCTCCAAGCTTAGCCGCATCTAATCTCACATCTCCAATGGGATGATGAAGGAAAAATCATGATGTGTGTCTTTCGGGTTCAGGTCTACCTACACGCCTTTGCATTCGAACAATTATTTCCAAGCACTAAGTGGTTGAAACCATAGCAACATATCAATCATGTTTCTCCTGGTTGGAGTAATCATTTGTAAGTGCTCGGATAAAACTCTAACAATCTTGTCAGTTGGGAACTTGATGGCTATAGTATACAAGTTGAACAAGTACCAAAACATCATTTTAATTCTTCAGGGAATTCAAGATCCGGAGACCACGATAAAGGATCAACGAATGGCTATTGAAAATGAAGACCATTGGATTTCAACATCAAACCACCATAATCGCTAAAGATATGATATTGATAATGCCAAAGACAAAATGTTAAGTTGGGAGTGAGTTGGTTGACCCAAATCGTGTTTGGAACATTTGAAGGGTACCGGGATTGTTTCACTAAGTTTCTCTCGTATCAACGGCACGGAATGTGCTACGCATTAGTTCTATGCGCATCCACATGTTGATAGAGGAAAATGGCTATTTAGGTCTAGACGGGAAATCCGCAATAATATTTTTACTTCTTGTAAGATGTTTAGTATCAAAAGAATATTTGAAAATCATTTTGCCCATCTTAGCGACTAAGGATAAGGAATTTGTTTCTATTTGAATTTCAACATCCGGGAAAGGGGGACATGTCCACTTTTACCGAATATGATGTTCAATGAGATGAAACTCAAACTTCTTGATTCTATACTTGACTGCGAGGATCTCCTTGAAGTGGAATGGCAATGAATTTCACAAGAGTGAACCGTCCACTTTTGTAAGGACAAATGTGACGCTTACCATTAATTTCTTCAAGGAGAATGGCTGCCCAATCCTAGTCACTTGCATCTGTCTACAATATTCTTTTGCCGGTGAATGGGATCTACAACGGAGAAAAAGGTGTTGCAACATCTCTTTCAAATAGGCAACTACTTTAGTCTGTTTTGGTTCCTATGGAGATGCATTCTTCTTTAACATCCGTTGAAGCGAGATAGAGTGCTTTCGAGATTTTTGGGATAAAGTCTAGGAGATAATTAACTATCCCAAGAAAGATTTGCACCGATTGACCGTCATGTCTTTTTAAGAAAAATTTCTGCAATTCTTCCGCAATATAGGGGCCTAGATAATAGGTTCCTTATTTTAAATGCATTCTAAGGAACTCTATTTCCTTTTGGGCAATGATCATCTTTTTTTGGGAAATCATGATGATATGCTTCTTCATAATCTCAGAAACGCGAGTGAGGAGTTTATAATAAGATTCTTCATCGACATATAGAGAAGGATGTCATCAATGTAAATCGGGCATTTGCCAAAATTGGCTGAAATATTCTGCACATGACTTTTTCAAACAGAGAAGGAGCAATTTTGAGTCCAAAAGGGACAACTGTCCATTGAAAGTCTTTGGTTAGAGATATAGAATCCAATTCTCGGATGATCTTCCGGATGGATGCCTAATTGCCAAAATCCCGCTTTAAGATCAAACTTAGAATATATCTTAACCTGGGCAAGGCGAAGGAAAAGGGAATTTTTATGGGGCAACGGGAATTTTTCATCCCGAAAAAATTGGTTCAAAGGCTGATAATTAATTACCAACGAAGTTTGCCATGGTTTTGTTCTCGCTCGTTTTTTAACATAAAGGCTTCACAAGCCCATTAAGAATCGAGGGTTCAATAAAACCCCGAGCGAGCAATTCAGCATATTCTTATTGAGCAAGTGCAAGATGTTATGGGTTCATGCCAAAATACGGCCTTGGTAGGATTAATATCCTTATTTTTCTTCAATGGAAGTATCACAAAGAAATCTAGGTTTTTCCAAAGAGGATGAAGACAGATTGAGAAAATTGTGAGTGAGACTCGGAACAACGAGGATAAAAGAAGGCTCTGGGTGATACGATCAAGGATTTTTGGTTGGATAATAAAAAGTCTCTAAATGTCCACAAACTATCGGAATTGATTTTTAAATTCTAAGCCATTAGGTACAATCGTAAGTTGTGAAAGTTGAGCCAAGATATCCCAACCAATGATAAGATTCTTGTCGTGGGAAGTTGCATCCAAAGATTTTTGTAGTGATAGAGCATTGAGGAAAGATATGGAGTGTAATTGACTTGCTACGGAATTTGGTTGTGAAAGTATCACCAAAACATAATTAAAATACCTTGTATAAGGTGTCTAGAGTTCTTCTAGGAGTACTTTGACATCCATAAAGGAAATCGCCGCTCTAGTATCTATGAGGGCTATCAATTGAATGGGCTTATCATGTTCAAATATTCATCTTTGAACAGGAACATAGGGAGAGTGAAAGACCGAGGGTCGAACATGGAAGAAATCAGAAGGAGAGTTGGCAAAGAAGGTGAAAATGTCACTTGGGGATCGATCATCCGAATCGAAGAGTTCATCATCAAGAGAAATCCCTATACTATATGCTATCTTCTGGATCACGTAATCGTCTCGACGCTTTGCTTGAGGATAGGCTTTAGCAAAATGTCCTTTCTTGTTGCGGATATAACTTTTGTCGATTTGGCTTTCTTCCGTGAAGAATGGGAAGAATGCTTTCTCTTTCCAAGAAATTTCCATTTGCCTTTACCACATCGCTTTTTGCCAAAAGAGAATTTCTTGAAGTGCCTCTTATTCTTATGACCCAAACAAGAAGGCTCATTGCAATCCTTAGAATATTTGATCTTTATATTAGGTCTAGCACGGACACTCGTTAAGATCTCGGTTCTCTCGGAGGTAGCTTTTGAAGAGTTCTCGTTTAAAGCTCATTTCTTCGAGGACAACATGAATTGCTTGTTGAAGTTCTCCAATCGTGGCTTGTTCCAAAGCTTTGCTTCTTGACTAAAATCTTTCAACAAAATCTTTTCAACCGCTTGACCGATTTCTTTTGGAATAGATGATAGAAAGATGAATTTAAGATTTGGGTCGGCACCAAATAGGTAAAAGCGCTTGATCATTTCCTTAAAGTGTCCATCAAGATCTTTTCCGGCCATGGAGCAACATTTTCGTTCAAAGAACTCTTTATGTCTAATCTCCTTGATGTCACTAGATTGGCCAACAAAGAACAGATGAATAAGTTGGATAGCTTCATCAAAGCTCATTGTAAGCAACATGATCTAGTCTTGTTCTAGTGCAGTTTTCCACCAATCTTTTAGAGTTTCGAGTGAATCTACTGACAAACTCAAGAAGGACATCATAAGTGCTATGCTTTGTAAGGTACCTAGTAATCAACCAGGCATGAAACTCTTGGAATCGCTCGGGCCACTTATGATATGGAAGATCATCAAAAGTGAAGTATGCCTTTGATGATGAAGAGGATGAAGAGGTGGATGACCTAGTTGGATAAGTGTTTGGCATGTGATGTTTTTCGGTTCTAAGGCCATTTCTTCTTCTTTAACAATGGGATCCGCCATCATTATTTCAAAGCAGAAGCCGAAAAGAGTCCTCGATGAGTCGATTCGGATGAATCGGAATGAGAATCGAAGATTCATTTTGTTCGGGCTGGGTAGGATTGACCACGAAATCGAAGGGATTTGGTGTCTAAGGAAGCTTTCCAAAAGATTAGACACCACGAATGATTGACTCGGGTGGAGTATGAAGAGATGGTTCGGGGGAGCTAAAGGAATATGTGTAGAAGAAGCTGGAGGAGTTGAAGTGAACGGAGCTCAAGAAGCAAGAGGTGGTTCCTTTGCTTTGCCTCGGGATTTCTTTTCTTATTCCCATTTTCTTACTTGATCACGGAGGGCTAGAATATTTGTTTGAGGAGGTGGTGCAAAAGAACTAAGGACATCTACAAATGAGGAAGTGAAAATTCTTGGGGAAAGGTCTGTTTTAGGGGTTGGAACTAAAGAAGGAAATAAAAGAGATTCAATAGAGAAAAGAGACATTTCATTCTAGAGGATCTAGATCTACCGTTTGAGCTTTTTAATTTCGGAGGTTTTATCTTCTAGGTAATGGCTAGGAGGATTTTGTTTTGTCTCAAGCAAATAAAATCTCTTCTAAAAATCTTCTAACATCTTCATGGACACAAATTATAGTCCGATTCACTCGCTCTAAATGGGTGGCAACTTTACTTAGTGTCACATTTTGAGCAAGTGCATTCTTTGTTTGCCGCTTTAATATAGTCTTGGTAGGAGTAGGTCCCTTGCGTCTTCCTTACATATCAACATCATTGGATGCAAGTATTTTGGGTGCATGGTAATACCTCTTATGTGGATCAAAGAATTTTCTAGTGGAGGAAACTGGACAAAGTAGGGCTGGAATCTTGGTTTGAAGGCTATAATGGTGGAAAATCTTATAGTTTGAACATACAAATGCTTTGGGAGCACTAGGGGTGGTTTTGGTTTTAGGGCATAGGTATAAGGTTGAGGGAATTGCATGGAATATGAGTGCTTTTTGACCCACTTTTGAATGGGCTTATAGAAGGGAGAAGTGACTGACTTCTTTGGTGGTTATGGTAAAAGGAGGTGCTAGTTTAGGTTCATCTAGGCAAAAGGGTGGTGGTGGAGTAGTTTGAGGGGGGCTTAGGTGAGCCACACTGCAACCATTTATTGCCATCTACCACCATCTTCGCCAAGTGGTCCCATCGTGGGGTCACCATCAAGATATCTCTAGATAGAAAGAGTCTTTCTTTTTCTTTTTCTTGGAAGAAGGCTTGTCATCTTTTTCTTCTCGTAGAGTGCATGAAGAGCAAGCACAACCAATATCCCAATAACGATGCCCCGTGAGATCCTTGTAATAATGGACTAGGCGTCCATTTGTATCAAATGACCGAACAAATTCTTTAGGATTAGGACACTTCCATACTGACTAGATCCGTTGGATAAGAGGTGAAACACGGAATAGTAGGAAAGGAAGAAAAGACAGAGGAAGTGTCTTCCTTTTCCTTGGTAAATTTGATGGTAATAATACCATCTTTATTTTTAGTGAATTGGGGTTCGAAGATTGAACTAGCTTTGTGTTTAGATGGAGCTTCCCATAGTTGGTTACTCCAACTATCAGGAAGAAGCTTGACAAGTTGGTCTCTGGAAAATTTGCCCGGGTTCATGAACACACGAGATTTGATCATGATCAATAGAGATAAATAAGGCATCTTCAAAGCTAGGAAGATTAAGATCTATGGCATAGTTTTGAACCCTATAAATCATTTGGTAATGGAGGGTAGCAGCGATAGTTCGTGGAGTACGAGGTGCTCCAAAAATTTGTAGCTATACTTTGAATGTCGAAAGGAGGCTAGGATTAGCGAGGGCTATGTTGAAGTTTGGGAAAAGGGTCACAAAGACTATTCCAACGATTTATGGGGTATAGATGGTACCAATACAAGCATGTTGGTAATCAAGAAAACGGATATCAAGCGGAGCGACTCTTGCTACTACAGGCAAGCATTTACATCCATGGAGTGAGAGAGTAAGACACAAGCTTCTATGGAGATCACTTTAATGGCAAAAGTTTCAATCGGATCAATTTAGTGCCAAATTTTTTTTATAAAAAACCATTTTAGTGCCAAGTTCGATTTGCTCCTCGCAAAATATCACGTGGCATTATTTTATTAGTATTTGAAGTTGATGTGGCACCGTGAGGTTCACTCAAGAATTAAAAAAGGTAAAAATTTAAAAATATTAAAAATAAAAATAAAAACTTAATTAGCTTACAAAAATAAAAAAAAAAACAAATTGTTTTTTCAAAATAATTTGAAAAATTAGGTTAAAAATTTAAAAAAAGTAAAAACTCAAAAAAAAAAAAGTGAACGTTTGAAGGTGGTGAGGACTTGCACAACCCTTGCTGCTTGGTTCTCCACCATAATGTTTTTTTATAAGTTTAAGTTTTTTTTTTTAAACTTAGCTTATTTTTAATTTTAATTTAAATAAAGTTTATATTTTAAATGAATTTAATTTTTAGCTAATTTTTAAATTTGAATTTGGTTTATTTTAATTTATTTTAAATTAGAAGTCCACGTGACAACTCACATGGATTTATTTATGTTTTTTAAACGTCATTTTTTTATTAAAAAATAATTATTAATGACAAGTGGCAATTTTGGCCTAAAATTCTTCCCGGAGGCACTAAAGTGATTTTTTTGTCTTTGACTTGGCACTACAAGTGATCCGATTGAAATTTTTGCATCAAAATGATCTCCATTCACAACTTTTTACACTAAAAATGTACTTTTCCCCTTATTCCTTTATAGTAAGATGTGGCATGGTTGAAAGGGGACTGACTGAATGGATCTGACCATCAATTTGGGTGCCATTTTCTGGATGTTAAAAAGCTTGGTCAGGTTCTAGTCTAACACGCGTTTGTGCCAATGCTGGTGTTCAAATCCCAGTTGAATTGAGTCTAGCTCTAGATTGAACCACTATCATTGCATTTAGGACATGTTGACTTACAGTTCAGGCATGATCCAACCGTTGCGCCTATGGCCGAGGTTGTTGGTAACACCGTAGTCCGTCCATGGGACAACCTCGATCAATAGACACTAAATAAGATCACATAAGGTAAGTCTTTGTCTGGACTTGGGTCACTTGAGCTTCATTAGTGCCCTTGATCAATAGCTATCATACTTTTTTGTTTTTGTCTATGGACCTTAGTTCAAACAAGAGTTCCCCCAAATAGAATGCTCCTAACAAAAGAACTACGAGAGCCTATATAGATGGTCTAGCACTTTCTTGTCACTGCAAGGAGAATGACTTAAATGGTCAGTCCAACATTCATTCCTTCTCCGCGACCTGAGGGAGGTGGTCGAGGGGTCTCATGCATTCATGTCATCTATGTCAGCCATTCTTGTAGCATAATTCTTATTCAATAAGTCTGCTTAATCAAATTTGAAATTGACAAATTCACATCGCTTTTGTTATCTGACAACTCTTGTAGAAGTAAGTTCTGCCCAAAAGATCCAGGTGGATAGTGATGGGAAACTAAAGAGATTTGCGCGTTGAAGAACCAAAAGTCTCTGGATCAAACGTACTTGCGAGTTAATTTAACATCTTTCCTGAGCAGGGACTTAGATCATCATTGCACCTTCATGCCTAGCCATTTCCCATCAAATATTCAAATAGACTGACATCGTTCGCACTAGAAACAGTATTTTATGTGTCGATCCCATGATTGACCAATGATATAATTGACAAATCACTTTTGTCGTGAATATGCTTATGATCCTATATGGTGCTTAAATTTTGAATTACCCAATTTTTTTAAAACTTGTAACACCACGTGTCACTGTCACTGATATGATCGACATAACATAACCACCACGTGAAAAATATCTCTATTCAGATACAACTTGATTGACTTTGAAAAACCTTTTCGGTTAACATTTTCATGGATAAATTACTACTTGTTTGGTAAAAAAAATTGAAGCTCTGTCTAAGTTCAAAGTCAAAAACACGAACACAATAAAAATTATAAAAGGCCCTTTTTTATCATTTGAAAAATGTTTTTACTGGGCACCCGGTTTATATATATCTGGACTCTGATCGTTCCCAAACTAAAAATGAGAGGAAAAAAAATCCAGGAGACTTAAGCTGCTCTTAGAAACCAAACAGATCATCGCTATTTCTACTCAGTTATCATCATGTTTATGCATTATACCCGTGGCTACTGGCGTACTACATCCATACACATAGTATTGATTCTGGTCAGTGAATGTATCAAGAAGCCGGAAAGAAATCATAGGAAAGAGCCGTCCATAATTGATCCCATATCAGGAAGCCTTAGACAATCGACACCATATAATCAAAGACAAATTCAAATATTCTCCAATCGCTGTAGTTACTCTCTCCAAGCTTGCAGAATATGGAAGAACTCATCAGCATCAGGCAAAAGAAATTTACATCTTTGCGTTCGCCAGTTGAATATATCAGCAGGTATAGAGAAAGAACCACATATGAGTGCCTCCAGAAAACCTTCACATCCGTTTCACAACTTAACTGTTCTCTTTCGAAACATCACCAGGCAAAGACAGGGTGGCCACCCTCTTTTCGACCTCCACTATCTGCAGTCCAGCTGAGACATCATTGGAACTGTCCCTGTTATGTAAAGAATCTACCACAGAGAATGGTATTC
Source organism: Rhodamnia rubescens (assembly GCA_021437795.1). Taxonomy (NCBI): domain Eukaryota; kingdom Viridiplantae; phylum Streptophyta; class Magnoliopsida; order Myrtales; family Myrtaceae; genus Rhodamnia; species Rhodamnia rubescens. The sequence continues at coordinate 425,211 of JAILYA010000117.1, read as the reverse complement.
TTGTATTGGCCATGATGTCGGTTGTGCTCGAGTTAGACGGAAAAAGGTCTGAATTGAGAACCTCAACTTGGCCGCTGACAGAACACGGGTTCTCAGAAACACGGTTAGAAGGTGAGGGAGAAAAAATCACAAGTTTCTCCATTGCCAACTCCTTCACTTGTCCGAACAAATCAACTTGATCTTCAGAATATGCTTTACTTCCTATGTTGGTCAAGACTTCATCACTAAAAGATTTCAGTCCTCCACCAGTAGGAGTTTTCATAGTCTCCCCATTGGCAACAGACCTGATTTCTTGACTTCCATTGGCATATTGCCCCATTATACCAGAATTCGTATGCTGTACAGATGCATCACATTCTTTAGCTCCGTCCTCTGCCTTCACTGGACTTTTCTCCCCACATTTAGGAGATACGTTGCTCTGAACTCTTGGAGATAGGCCGGGAGTATGTTTGAGGTTCCTGGAAACCCTACGGACCCCCATTGCAGGATATTCTTTAAGCAATTTAGGTGTCACATCAGGGGCAAATTCCTTACCATCAGCTTTTGTCCTCCTGATTGGCATGGTAGTTGTTTCAGGTTGGATCTTTCCAAGCATTCCCCTCTTCAGCGCCCCACTCAAGTTAACACTATCCACTGTAGTCTTTTTGAGGACACCAGAACCAACAGGATGAGACTGCTTATTTCCATTAGGAGTACGACCTGATTTCGTCTGCATAACGAAGAAATTGCAGAACAATCAGACCCAGCACTCGTTCAACTTACTTTAAAAATGTGCAATTTACAAAGAGAAAGACTACACATACCCCATCAAAGAAGCCAATTTTAGGGGATGGCATTCGGAGACCAGAGGGTCTCATGGAGGTTGGTAAAAGGGCTCCTCCTGCCGAGGCATTCTTTTGAGCAGGGACCATAGAACCTTGAGTTTCATGTCTAAGAAAGTACTTGCCATGTGAACTTTTCTGAAGATCAAAAACTTCAGGTGGATCGCCATCTGCGGTGCCCAATCTGCGTGAGCTGGGGTCCAAGCTAGTGCTAGAGCTGTTTGACCTTTGATTGACTGTGGAAGTGGAAGAAGAGGACTCCACTGACCATTCACTGATGGAACTGGCAGGTGATAAGCTAGAGGAAAGCTTCGATGCAGACATCAAATAAGCTGAGAGATGAGACGCTCCAGAGTTGGGGCCTTTTGACGGGGTTTTCTTACTTGAACCAGTGGAAGGTAAATTAGCAGTTCGAGCCTCAATACTTTTCTTGTTAGACTTCGCCACTGATTTTCCTATCTTGTTCGATGAGAAACTGCCTGAACTATCCATTGACGAACAAGAAGACTCTGGCTCTGTCTTTGTGGTCGTTGAACCTAAAGAAGATCTAGAAGAGGATGGAAGCCTAGGAATAATATGCCGAGGACCACTCATGGCACGTAATCTAGATGCTGAAGGCCCTCGACCTGGAAAATGATAGAATGAACTCAAGTATACAGAAAAGGAGTGAAACCAATATTCTGTAAAATTCATACCTAACGAACAGGTGTCAATCCACTTACCAGTATGTTCTGCCACACTCTTTTCTGCTCTCAGACATTTAGCACCCACTGAATCCCTCTTTGTGGATGTTGATAACGAATTAGCAGTACCCAGTCTAAGTGGCTTGGAAGGAAATGAAGCAGAAGCTCCAATTGCAGCAGAATGTTTCCCCTAAAAAAGATCAATCATATAACTACCGAGACAAATTTGAGTGCTTTCACTAGTATGTTAACAGCATACATACATCCATCCATACATATATATATATATATATATATATATATATATTGTGCCCTGTGCATTTGATAAGATGAAAAGAGTTTGAAAAAAGATGGCTCAATTGATAAATATGTAATCCTGGAAATAAACAGGACAATACTTGTAATGACTGTAACCCAAATTACTCAATAAGTGAAGCTGGAAACTTTTCAATTGGCATATTTCAATGACAAAATGCAAACAGACTGAATTTTTTTATGTAGGAACATACCTGTAAGACCTGTGGACGAACAGGAAGCTGCTTTGCTGTTTTCCCCAAGGCTAAACTTGGTTTCTTAGGAGCAGGCTTGGGTCTCGACTGCAACACAACACAGACAATTGAGAATTGATAAAATTAAAGTCCATTATTCAATACAAGAAGCATTCTCCACACATTACCTGACTAGAAGAACCAACATCTACCTTCTTTGAAGCTGGAACTACAAAAATCAAGGTACTGTGAGGAACTACATCAACAAGAGTTTGTTCACCTTAGAACAAAATAGCTCCTCCAGCTAACTAAAACTGATTAAAAAGCAGACGCTTTGTATGAGACAATTCTCGAGAAACAAGATTTTACCTCAATATAGAGAAGTTAATTTGGAAATGCATAATTGCATGAAAGACCAACTTACGAGTCCTCTTCCTGACACGCCATCTAATGCTAGAATGATTCCAATGCAGTCATCCATGAACAAAAATCAACAGCCAATCCATCATTTTCAAAACTACACTTAAAACCAAATGATTCATTTACATGGCGAACTGATACCAAAAAACTTAATTTCCACATATTCCATTTAAATTCTCCAAGACCTCTGCAGGCAATACGCCTGTTGGCCGATTCTTTCGATGCAGATTTGCTTGTTCAGTTGATTGGACAAAAAGCATATAAGGGGCTAGAGCAAATCATGTACTAGAGCATGAATTAAACTATGCTGAAGGATTGCGATGTTCTGCTTATTTAGCATGTGAAGAGATCTTGTCCAATGATGCTAAATCCAATGCAAACAATGTGCATCGGAAGTAAAAGTAGAAACCGACATCCAAATGGGATGTTGCGGGGCCTTTTTGAAAACCTTTTGTCAAGTAAGCAAACAGAGTGAGTGCAAAAGTGACGGGAGTGAACACTTTCCTAGTGGAAAATTTTCATCACCAATTGAATCCTTTCACACTTAGGACAGTTAGGGGAAATAGGGATATTCTATTTCTTCTACGGTGAGTCAAGGAACAATGGAAGTCAACGGAGGCAGCTATATATAAATTTTTTTCTTTCTTCAGTGGGCCAACTTATGCTAGGTTGGCCAAGCCTCTGAAAGTAGTTCTCAACTGGTGACTATTTTGAGATGGGTCCATTACTTATAGAGTAACATCACAAGTCCTCTCCTGTCTGATGTGGGGCTTAAGGTGTTACACTCGAATTCCATCAAATGTGTAATCATGAGGAGTCCAGGAGGTGTCAATACTAACTAATTAGGACATTCCAGCTGGTGAGCTAAAATGAACGGATAATACAGCTCCACACAAGAAAATACAACCCAATTACCTTAAACATGAATAGACTACAAAATACTCTGCTTTTGGTACATGAGATGGGGACAAGAAAGGATGATAAAACAAGAACGAAGGTCTAATGTTAACGAGAGACTAGAGAGCTGCTCCTTTAATTGTGTTCAACCCTTTGTCTCTAAAGCATAATTATTTTTTTGTCTCGAAGGATAGTCACCAACGACCCTTACAAGAAAGCAGCAGAAGACTTACACTGAAAAGTCGTTTTATCAGACAGCTGTCCTCCTGTTTTGCTAACTGAACTTTCCTTACTGGCTACTTTGCTTGATTTCTGAATTGAAGCTCTTATGTCTTCAAATAAGTCGGCCTCAAGACTTGCTAATGACAAACAATCACCTTCTAAGGTGGACATTGAATCTGATGATCTGTGTATCTCCTCTTGAATACAGGGTAGCACGTGCTTTTCTTTCTTCTCCACTCCTTCTATCAAGCTAGTTATCTCTTCAGGTTCTAAAACTCCTAGAATTTGCAGAAAGAAAGAACATTAGACTTGAGTTCATGATGAAGTTATGTCCTCATTTTGGAAGGGAAAACAGTTCCTATCCTTTTCTATGCCAAAAAATTACCTGCACTGGTGAAAAAAGCACTGTCCCAGGCCAAACTATTGCGCAGGTTATACTTGCCATTTTTTCCCGGTCCTTCCGGTTCACAAGGTTGAACCAGTTGATGGACTCCTGGTTGGTCCACAGCTGCAAAGGACTCCAGAATGTTATCGACTCCCTTGAAAGTCACAGCCTCCTCAAGCTCCAAGCTTTGATGATCCACCTGATTTCCTGAGCTCACGCGCACCAAATTCAGCTAAGTTTGTACAAAAGATATCAGCATTTTGCAATGCTAAACATAAAGAACGATCAAGTTCAACGCAATCAGAGTACAAGAAGGGAAGAAACAATTGCATCACTGCTCCTTTGCACAATAATGCATCTAATGCCTGGTACCAGAGCTAGAAACTTTGGCCAGAGAGGAGTGTTACTTATGGGCTGGTTATCCATCCACCCACATTGTGATTGCCCGAAACAACTTCGCCGCAGATGAACCATTAACTGGCTCAATTCACTGAAGTAATCAAGAACAATGAGAACCAGAGATACCCTTTGTCTATTTTATTTTTTAAATCAAAATGAAGGCAGCTTTTAAGGGTTCCTGCAAATGGATAAGTGGTTACCAGAGCAAAACAATACGTTCTTCTCCATACCATTAGAAAGGAAATGATAAGAATCTCTCTTTTTTTGCTTTTTCAACGAGAAGCCAATATCTGTAGTATTCCTCTCGGCCCTCACACCAAGTGATCAACCAGGTCAAGACAAGCCACAAATTCAAAGAACAAGAAGAAAAGAAGGAAACAGTAGAAGTAACACAAATGCTTGGAAGACACAACACGATGCATGATCCTTGTAAACCCCCCACCAACATCGCGCATACTTATAGTTCGCATACCCAAGGGCATAATTGGGGCCCAAAAAGTAGGGCGAAATCAAACCCTCTATCCTGGAAAAAAAAAAAAAGAAGAAGCGCAATTTCCAAAGCGAGAAGAAATCAAAAGGGAACCTGAAGGTTGGGGGTCGCGAGAGGAATCGAGGAGGCAATCGTCCTCGAATGAGACGTCGATGAGACTGAGCCGCTTGTCTTGGGCTTCGGAATCGGCCATCCCGGCGGATTCAGGAGCGGATCTGAGAGAATCGAGAAGCGGATCGAGCCTGGGGAGAATCAAGACGGCGCTTCGGTTGATTGAAGAAGGCGGAAGATGGGTTTGGAATCGGAGGCGATTGCAGAAGAGAAACGTTCACCCGCTACTCTACTTCTTCGTTCGGTTGCCTTTTCGCTTGAGAGGGAATTTTTTGAACTTTGGAGAAGCGGCGGTTTCCTTCAAAAATTTAATATTAAAAGAAAAGGCAAAAAATTTAATTCGCGGAGCGCCTTCCGCTTTTTTTTTTATTTAGTTTCGCCCGCTCGTCCGTATGAATTGACCGTAACCGCCACCTACAGCGCGACGAAAAAATTCCAATGGAAATAATCAATAATTTTTTTAAAAAGGGATAAACATAAATAATCCCGAACTTGATCTAATGTGCATTATAGTCATGAACTTTAAATTGTTCAATATGGTCCTCGAACTTTACACTCTCATTATGATCCCCGAACTTTTAATTGTTTAATATGCCAAACTTTTGCCCTCGTCCGATATAACCTCCACCCCATTAATTTAATATCAGAGACAATAATGAATATTTTCATATAATTCATGGACTAAATTGAACATTTACTAAAAATCGGACTACTTGAACAAAATTTAGACCAAAATGGAAAATCAATACAAAATTAAAAGTATAATTAAATATTATCATTTTCCCAAAAAAAAAAATCATCTTAAAAGTGATCGCTTGTCCTTATGTACCTTGAAATAAATAACTAATGAGAAATTATCTTCGTTATCGCCTAATAATTCATGTTTAAATAATTTTGGGAAAAACCACCAAAACCTAAACTAGCCCGTTGTGAAAAATACATTCACTATACATATTTATCCAAGTTTGAGGTAAAGAGACACACAAATATAAATTTATGATTTTTATGTCACAAAAAATAGTGAGAAATATGTCACATGGGTATAAATTTAGGGTTTTCGGTGACATAAGAAAAAGTTGGGTAAATGTGTCACATGAGTGAAAGTTTGGGGTTTTTTATGTCACAAAAAAAGTTTAGGTAAATGGATAGTTGGCATAGTTTAGGGTTTTGGTGGTTTTTCCATAATTTTTTATATACGACAAAACTAATTCACGTTCATTCGTTTTTTATAGGCGGTCGTTTTTAAAACTATCTTTTTATATCATTTATTCCATGCAAAATAAATATTTTGCAATTTTAGGCGTAGATCAATGCCATTGCATGTTTGGTTTGAAGAACTTTCCGTTCAATACAAGTGGTGGAATAATGATCCCTCCACCTCATTTCTTAAACAAAAGAATATCTTTAAATATTAATTAGTCTGAATCTAAATGAATAATAGTTAAGTATACTATTCACTATTTTACGGTTAATAAATTATAATTAACGAAAATATCATTAATCGTAACTAAATAATTATTTTGAGTTACGGTTAACGCAAATCAATTATCAAACACATTAGAAATATTTAAATGCTAAATCATATATCCATCTAATAGGTTAAGTTTTTAGAATAGTTAGTAATGATCTTACAAAATCTAGCATGGTATCGAAGTAGGAGGCCCTCAATTTAAATCTTTTTAGCCTCCTATTTGCCTCCACTTTAATCTTAGACCAAAGTTCAGCCTACGTGAAAGGTGCTACAATATTTCCTCAATCTCACACCTTAAGAATCTCACATTCTAAATTACATTAAAGCCACAAACACACCAAAAAAGAAAACTCAAACCATACTCATAGTGACTCATTTATCCTAAACATGCTTTTGTAATATCAAAAATCTCAAATTTATACCTAAGAGATACATTTACTATTCGTCAAAGGTTCCATTAGATGATTTTCCAACCAAAATAACGCCGTTTCAAATTTCACTTAAGTCACGTGGGTGTTAGTCATGTCAACAAATTTGAACTTGCAAAATTAAACATAAATGAATGATTATCATTGAATAATAATGCTAATTTATATTCAAGAAGTTTCAATTATGATTGTATTCAAATATAATTTATGTTATATTCTTGTACATATTTCAATATATTAAATTCTATTTAATGCAACGACAAGGTAAATTAAGCTTATCGGAAAATTCCCTTATAGTTCCGTTTCCCACTGCTTTTTCCCTTACAACCAAACACAAAAAAAATTGTCCATTCCATTCCTACAATTCATCAAACAAAGATATTGACATCGTCAATCAATTCTACTCCATTCCTTTTCCATTCCATGAGCCCTACTAAACGCATTATAAATTTTCTAGTTTTTCTTTAATTTCGCTAATAACGTAAGGAAAGGTCGACAATAACTCGTCCATGCCACGCGTGCACCATTAGTGGTTCTTACAAAAATATATCGGGGAGTGAAATATTCGTACACAAAATTTTAGAAAAGAAACAAAAACGAGCAATAAAAAGTGGAATTCAAGAAAGACAAATATGGTCATTTTATGAGAAAGCGCTATTTAGATCTCTAGAATAGATATGAAATATTTTGGGCCGAGTTCCAATTTTTCCCGAAATTCTTTTTGTAAAAAAAAAAAATCCTCAGCTTTTACTATAAAATTTGCTCCCGCGTCAAAATGTCACCATTGATTTTTTCAAGATTATCAATATCATAAGGTCGTTGTTGTTCGATATGAAAGTGATGGTGTTGATTAAGACGCGGGTTACGATAATGAACTTTTAACTTGCCCTAATATTGATAATTTTGAATAAAATGGGAGTGATTTTTAGATGCACGTAGAATTAAGATTAGAGTGAAAATTGGGGATTTCTCTTTCAGAAAAAATAAAAAATTTGAGGCGGAAATGAGATAGAATTTAAAGTTGGGTTTTTTGTATATGAAATTAGGCCTAGCATTATACCCAATTATAATGTTCCTATAATAGAACAAATGCATTGTGGCGTTTGTACTACACGCGCAGCAAGGTGTTGAACCAACCCAAACTAAGCATGGCTGATAAGTAATTTCATTATTTACTTAAGAGTTCGTACCGCAAAACTCTAAATCGATATATGTGCAATAAATTTACCACAAAATACTTTTTGGGTTACTAAAATCACAAACTTATGCACTTGTGACAAATTTATTTAAAACTAATTTTTAGGTTACCAAAAATCTCAAACTACACTAACACATTTGCCCTCCATTGGCTTCCGTCAAATTTTTCTGTAAAATTGTTGAGCTAGATTACATGTGACAATAACTTAGTTGAACATCTACTCATAAATGTTCGAAAACCTATCTATTTATCCGTCGAATTTTCATTTGCACTTGCCGGTTCAACTCGGTTAGTGTCATGTGTCATCCAACTCGGTAATTTCATGGTAAAATTTAGACGGCCGTCAGAAGGCGGTTCGGGCGCGGTTCCCTTTTTTAAATTTAATTTTAAACTAATAAATAATAAAATAAACATAATAAATTATAAATTATAATCAAATTGTACATTGTAATAAAATTTGGGAAAAAAGAGAAAGGAGGAATGGGCTGAACTTAATGAATTATCATTAAGCGCCTACATATCTTCTTGGGATAAAGAATCAAAGCCCATGTAGTCTTTTACCTTGATAACCCCAACTTACCTCATCGTCAATCGTCGCTACCCGTTGTGGTACCGTGCGGATCTCCACAATCCTCGCTAAAGAATTCGTGTTCTCAATCCAATTCTTGGTGTCGAAATCGCTTTCGTAATCGTCGACACAAGTTTGAGCTTCCACAACTGGGACTTAATCTTGAACAGTCCAAAACTAATCCTCCGCTAAATGCTTGTTCAACCGCAACCTGAAGATGGGGTTGCTAATATTTGGCGAGCGATGAGGGCGAGCAGGTAGTCGGTTGAGCGACTCCACCACTTCAGATTTAAAAATCGACTATTTTACGTATCACGAGACTCAAATTGAGTGGTGAAATATTTTCTATTTCAAAAATATTACCCTTTTTTTTTTTTTTTTTTTGTCTACTCTTGAGCATATCATAACCCTACCAAGTGAACTACCGGTTTCGTTTCTCGGGAGATGGTAAAGATCCACCATCATTTAAACCATATTTATTACAAAATTCTCATGTAATGCTACTATAGATTCTCTAACCTCTCTTGTACAATTGAAACATCTATTATATCTTCCAAATATAAACAATCATAATAATACACATTCAAATAATCTAGTAAACCATCTAATTTAATACGTGATAAAAAACAATACCAACTAAATAGACAAGAGGAATTTTGAAATAATAATGCAACCATTTTCTCGCATTACAAATAATTTGAGCTAATTCATTATCTTTTTCATATACATTAAAAACACTACCAATATTAACACATTCTATTAAAAATAAATGCGTAGTAGGATAATAAATACCAGATAAAGCATTAGTAGCATCATTACAAATTTTCAAAAATCTAAAAAATTTTGCAAACGTCCCAATGTTGCGGAAGTAAAGTAATTTCGGGAATATTTTGCGACATAAACGTACATAATAAATCTTTGTAATCAAAAGTTTGAGAAGCAACTCATACGTAGAATTCAACAGTAGGAATATCTTTGGAAACCTTTTGCCCTTCTCCCATGTTGTTTACAAAATTTTCCCCATGCTTTCATAAAATGGGCACGACCCATAAATATTTAATTACGCCCTTTATTGGGGCGAGAAAGACTCGAGGTTGTAAACCATCTGTACACATAAATTTAAAACATGGCAAGCACATCTAATGAAAAATTATCCCCCAAAAGAGGGTTTGCAAATATTTTCTAATTCGGGAATGGAAGCGGTATTTGCATCGCATTATCAAAACCAATTGAAAAAACTTTATTTATCAAATAATATTCTTCTAAAACTTTTTAATTATTCTATAAATATTATGAGCCGAATGCTTTTCATCAAAAACTCGAAATGCAAGAAATCTTTTGAATAGTCCAGTCATCACCTATCCAATGACACGTAATACCCATATAAGAATGAATTTGCCAAGGATCACTCCAAATATCACTACCTAAATGCACACGTCCATTGAATTCCCAAAAAAATTTGCTAAAGTTTTTTTGTTTTTTTATAAAGATGCAAAAGTTCGCGTTTAAGAGTACTTACGGGAATAGTTGGTCTTGCGGAACCAACGCAAGATTTATCAAATATTTCATATTAAACTTTTCACTAGTAGTAAATGGAGCATGATCAAGGGCAACATATTCAGCTAATGTTTATTTATAAAGTGCATCGGGACGAATAAAGGATGAGTATTAGGATTGGCGTACAAAATTTGTTGTTGTCCAGTGTCGATCCCCTTGCGTTGGATGTTTTTCGCGACGACAATGTTCCATACCGTCTCCTTTGCTAAATTTATATGTTTGGGAACAATATTTACAATTTACATTATACTTACCTTCGCTTCGCATATACCTTATCGAAGTCTGCCACAAGTCGGATGTACTCTCCGGCCTTTCCGTTCCGCCATTTGCCGTCGACGTTTCTTCGACCGTGGCGGATGAAGACTTTCTTGTGTTGGGACGTGCTCGACGTTCGAAATGGGAACAACGTTGATATTGTCGTCATCGTCTTCCCAACATGCATACTTACGAGGATCGCATCTAGGAATAGGATATTCGGACTCTCCAATCGTCATCTTACCCTTTCCAAGTATTCGCTCCACTTGCCATTTTTGAGAAAATTGAGGCGGGATTCGAGAATTGAGAATTTGAGAGAATGTGAGAAAATTTGAGAGAATTGTTGAGAGGATTTGCGAGAAAAATGAAAGAGGAAGGATATGTATTTATAGAAAAAAAATTCTGAAATTTTTTTTTTTAATTGCAACGCCAAAATGGTGTTGCGGGCTTGCAGAACGGCTCTTTCGGGCCGGGCCGGGGGCCCCTCCCAAGGGGCCCCCTTAATTTTTTTTTTTTTTTAAGATCCGGGTTGGAACCGGCCCGGAACCGCCGCCGCGAGGCGGTTCCGGTCCCGGTTTGGGCCCGTGGGTCCGGTCAACGGGCCGGTCAATGGGCGGCTCCGGGCCCACGGCCCAAATGGCCATCTCTAGTAAAATTGACGAAAGCTAACTAATGGAAACGTGTCATGCATGTACTAATTTAAATTTTTTGGTGATCCAAAAATTAATTTGGGATAAATTTATCACATAAGTACTAGTTTGGAATTTTTGGTAATGCAAAAATTAATTTGGTGTGAATTTGTAGGGCTTTTTTCGAAAAATGGGTAAAAAAAATTTAAAATATTAGGGCTATTTTTTTTTTTTTACGAAAACCCCGTGCAACCGCCGCACGGGTCCCTTTTTTAATTTCGTATTTTTTACATTTTTTAATTATTTTATATTTATATAACTTTGTAAATATAATTTTTTTTCTTTTAAAGCTTATTCTTATAACATAATTATCAATAATTAATTGAAAAAATTATTAAGATATATAATTAATAAATAATTTAGTATTTATGTAATTAATTTATTTAGTATGTAAATAATTAATAAAAAAACATTCATAAAATAAAATTGGTAAGATATATGAAGATGACATATCTAGATTAAAAGAACGTGGATAACAATTTATGAGCTAAAAAAATCTAGCAAATCAAAATTGTAATAATGAATAACAATCCTCAACTCCAATTATATTCACTAATGATGTCGTCGTCCCACGTGGCCTTTTGTTCCTCAATCGATTGTCTCCGTTGTTCGGCAGTCTCAGTATTGTACACGAAAACAAAGACGAGGTTCCGGATGAGTAGGATATGTAGATGACGAAGGCATATTCTATTATGGGAAGCGTGGGCGATGTGAATGCATAATCAAAGTAAGAAAATATCCTACGCTCAAACGGTACATATCCTATTGCGAAGGGCATGGGAAAAGAGGAGAGAAATCGGATACATAAGAACTCGAGAATTAAAACATATTACTAACCACCTATAAGTAACATAGAATTACAAAAAAAAAAAAAAGAAACTCACATTTCAACTAAATATACTCATTAAACCTCATTAACATTATAACATTTAATATAACAAATGACATAAAAATAAATAAATAATAATATTATTATAACGAATGTAAATAAATAATTCATGTATAAATAATAACAAAATAAATAAATCTATACCTAAGAAACTGAAAAAAAAAAAAATAACTACACCAAAACTTACCTCAAACCTCGAGGAGAGACACACACCTCTCAAACCGCCAAAAGAAAGCACCGAGTGAGGAGAAAAGAAAGCACCAAGTGAAGAGGCTGGCTTTGCTTTTATCTCGAATTCTCGCTAAATAAAAAATTCATAAATTAATTTAAACATTACGAAAATATTAACAAAAAAATAAAAATATATTACTAACAACCTATACATAACATAGAATTACATAAAAAATTTAATGCTTAATTAAAAATATATTTAATACCGATAAAGGCCCCCGAGGCGAAGGAGGATCTTCTTCAATGAGCGAGGGAGGATGACGTAGAGAAAGTACCGAGCGAGGGAGAACAAGGGCGAGGGAGAATGAACGAGGGTAACGAAGAATGAACGCAAGCAAGGGAGAAAATCAACGAGGGCGAGGGAGTAACGAAGGTCGAATGAAGAATGCACACGAGCAAGGGAGAAAATGAACGTTATGGGATCTTCGTTCTTCGTTGCTAGCTTTGCTTTATAGCAAAGCCGGCCTTTACGGGTGCACGTGAAGGAGCAAGACCCTAGCGCCCGACTGCCGCATGGGGCCCGTGCGGCGATTCTGCCGCCGTGCAAGTATCACGCTCTAACTCTCGAGTACGCGGCATCCCTACCAAATCGCTTTCAAGTCATAAGGATAACGTCCCAAGTACACTATCGACCTACGATACCATATTACGCATGCGAAAACGTATGCACTCCCAATCAACACATAAAATAGGGATAGCAAAGTAGGAACATCCATAACGATCGGACAACAAAATGTAATTGTTAATACAATACCAAAAGCAAATGATAATTAACCCTACAAAGCTACTATCATATACAACCCCACACTCCGAGGTGGCTCTCTAAGATTATCAAAAAGGGGTCAAGGAGATCGAGACAGGGTTAATCTCTCATCTACTCCCAAAAAAAAAGCTACGTTAGTATAACTTCAAAAGTCGGGCGAAGGATCGCAATCGACGTCAAGGAAGGCTTAATCGGGTCGTCATCGATCGGGTCGGGGATGGGATCGGGTCATGCTCGGGGTTTATGATGGAAGGAATAAAAGGGGTCGGGTTAGGTGGTCCCTCAAAACAGCGGAGTGGGCCATAAATATACTCATAATCGATCAAGAACCAAGCTTTGAAGACATGTACCACTAAGTGTGGCAAGTGCTCATCCACCCGGACCGTGGTGATGTAATGTTCCCAGACCCTATTTGTGCCTAGATTTAGATGATACTTGATATCGGCAACCCCGACATTATTTTGGACTTGAAAATGTTAACCATGTGGGGGTGAGATAAGTCTTAGTGAGTCAACGTCTAAAACCGGCTAGGGCGCGTCGATTCGTCCAAAGCGTCCCTATCAATCAATCATACATCACGAAGTAGATATCTCAACCACATGCAACTTACCCATAAGGAAGCTACACAAAATGCAATGACGATAGATATAACGATAACATCGATCAATTCGGCGGTAAGAGATATCACACCAATCCGTACGCACAAAATATCACTCGTAGTCCAATTATTAACGGCCATTTGGCCAAATCCACACGACCGGTGTGACTTTACACTACAATTGACGGTGTTAATGTTGGCGGGACCAGGCTTGGTCCCTTACTTTCGGCGACGGCATTCGGTAGTCCGTGTGGTTTCGATCGGTACGACAGGGAACTATCAAGATCCCTATAGGGGCTTCGGTCGGTTACAAGTCGCGACTAGCATCCGCTCAATTCGACATCACGAAAAGGCGTACATCTAATAAGTCATGGGATTTTGATCGACATGGCTCGATATTGTCGAGAGAAAAACCCATCATGTGACCACTCAAGCACGGCCGGCAATCAACCCGTTTGATCTTTGAATTTAGCCAAATGATTAGGCACATTTGCTATAGACAAATGATCAAGCGGGCGTATTCAAGACACGGCCACGAGGCTTTTTTATGCTAAACATACGGTTCACGTCCACATATGTTCACATGGACATGCATATTATCCGTCGGACTTTGAATATATAAACAAGGTGGTCAACCCTCAACCCGGTCATCCAATCAATCAAAGCAATCAACCGAGGTATTCCATTAAATAATCGATATAGGCGATCGATCAAGTTTAAACAAGTAATCCAATAACGAATGTCAAACGATTGCACATAATTAATTCAATTCGTACGTTAATTTAACCATAATCAATTCAATTCGCCAATATATCGTACGCTTGTCTCTAGCCTAACGCTCATTCACTATCAAACAATGTCAATCATTCGATCAATAAATCTTGTCTCAACTAGCCACAATCGACTAACCTAACTAATAAGGGCCATGTAACCTAAACCAAGTCTCTAAACTAAATCGACCCTAATTATTCTACCTAAACACCATAATAATCTAATTAAATTAATCTCGAACGCAATTAGCGTCCTAACCAATGATTAGAGGTCAACTCACGACCCAATTACACAAGGGCGAATGTGATGACGATCGTTGAAAATCCTCGGGCGCGGCATGGACTTGACGGATCACGGGCCCAAAATCTCGGCCACTTAGCCCATGACCCATGCTCTCGCCCAAGAACACAAGACACCGCCCAAACCAAAATGGGCCGCGGCCCAACAAGTTGGCCCATGGATCGGGCCCAAGACAGAGCACCCTGGGCAAGAAACATAGCAAGCACGGTAGAGGGTTGAGGAGGTTGTTCTTGGCTCTTCAAGGCGACAGGCGGCAGTAGCAGGAGGGTGGTGGTGGCTCAAAGGATGTCGAGGGACGTAGCTGGTGGCTCGTGGTGGCCTTGAGAGGGCGGAGAGCAGCAGCAAATAGAAGAAGCTGCGGCGGGTGCAAGAATAGGGGAGCAAATGTAGTGCATGTTTGGGTTCGAGGCTGGTCTTCGGGGTTCCGGGGCTTTGCAGACCGCTTGTATGGCGGCGCAAGATGGTCGAAGGTGGTCTAAAGGAGGCTATGGTGGTCGAAGGGTGGCGAAATTGGGCGGAGGACGTTGGATAGCGAGCGGCGGCAAAGCGAACCGACGGTGGCAAAGGCGGGGAAGGCGAGTAGAGCGGAGCAGGCGATCCCGAGGCTATTTCGAGGTTGTGGTGCGGTGAAGGTGCTCGAACAGGTGCGGGGGTGGCTAGACAATGTCCAAGAAGGTCCGTAGTGGTCGGAGGGAGGCGAAGGCTGGGCTAAGAAGCGACAAAAAAGGGTTAAACAAAGCAAAACAGTAGAAAGAAGAAGAAGAAAACGAAAAAAAGAGGGAGGTAGAGTCGATCGTGAGAGAGAGAGAGAGAGAGAGAGAGAGAGAGAGAGAGAGAGAAGATAGAAAATTTTGACTTGAAGGGCTTATGTGATAAGGTGGATCCCGCGTTTTGATTGCTCTATCATGTAGTTCATAAGCCCTAAGGGCATTTTCGTCATTTCAAAAATTGGCTAGGGGCATTTTGGTAAATTCACATCTAAGGGTAATTCAGATATCCGATATCCGACAAAGGGTAATTTAGTCCAATCTCAATTAGGTTTGGTCGGAACGAGACTCGGGCGCGAGAATTCTAACTGTAAGGCGCGACGACCAACGATCGAATCCTAAATCAATCCGATCTTCGATTTCGGAAAATATCCAATTTCGACTCTAAATTCCTAGAAATCCAATTTTGAGCAACAAACTGGAATTCACAATCATTCCATAATTGAATTTTACTATTAAATAGATGTCGAATTTTCGGGATGCACAACTCTCCCCACCTTAGAAAATTTCGTTCTCGAAATTTAATTGCTATTATACTCCCTCAAAAAGATCGGGATAAGTAAACTTCATAACTTCCTCGCTTTCCCACGTAGCTCTTTCAAGGTACCATGGTATTGCCAAATCACCTTAATCAACGGGATTGTTCTTTTTGAGCACCTGTTCTTTCTTATCCACGATCTTGATTGGACGTTCCACGAACGATGCTCGCTCTTCCAACTCGATCTTCTCGTAACTCAACTCATGAGCGAGATTAGGCTCGTACTTCCTCAACATCGAGACGTGGAACACATTATGCACCCGAGTAAGTATCGACGATAACGCAAGACGATGTGCTAGATTCCCAATTCACTCTAAGATCTCATATGATCCAACATATCTTGGACTGAACTTTTCCTTTTGGCCGAAACGAGATATTCTCCTCATAGGCGATACCTTGAGGAATACGTGATCTCCCACTTGGAACTCCAGAGGCCTACGCCTTCTATCCGCGTAACTTTTCGACGACACAACCCCAGAGGCTTACGTATTCTATCTCCGATGAGCTTGATTGCTTCCATCGACTATTGCACCGGTTCAAGGCTAGTGATCTTTCTTTGGCCTACTTCATCCCAATACAATGGCGTCCTACAAGCTCTATCATATAAGGCCTCGAGTGGCGCCATTCGGATACTCGCTTATATAGCTATTATTGTGGGCGAACTCGACCAAATGTAACTGTTCATTCGAGTTACTTTTTAAAGTCCAGGACGCAAGCTCGCAGCTAATATCCTCGAGTGTCAAATCATCATTTCGGATCTCCCAAATCTTCGAATGATATGCTAAGCGAATAATTTCATTCTTAAAGCGATTGTAGGACTTTTCCAAAACGTGAACTTAGGATCAGATTTGAAGGATCGTCATTAGAACTCCATGCGTCTTAAATCGATTCGAAAATTCCAGGTAATGGATTAGAGTTAATTAATTAACTAACCTAACTACTCTCCCAATCATACCAAATCCACTAAAGTTGAATAATTAACATGTAATGTGATTTAAATTTTACGCCACTAATCATTTTTGGATTGACTAGAAACCCAAATAAAATAAGGGAGAAACTATCTTATTTCTAAAAATTTTAATTTCATTACCGTTACCATAAATTTTCATAAAAACTTTTGATTTGGTAATTTATTTGAATTTCAAAGGTGCAGTTTTTTTTATTTTTTTTTTTTTATGAAAATGTAAAACATGAACTTTTTTTTATAATATAAATTTTTTTTTTTAAAAAAAAAAAAAATATTTTTTTTATTTTTTTTTAAAAAATAAATTTAAATTTAATAATGCTAAACTTTGGAACAAGTTGCATGTCTAAAATAAACAACAAATATTCAAATCAAATGATTACATCTTGAGATCAAGATGGAGACGATTACCTCTAAATCTTACTCACGTACACATAGTAATTTCGTTTTAAGATTTAAGTCGGAAGAACGTGGCACGAACCAAGCGTTGTTGGAAGGCGAGGGGGGAAGTATCTCGGGATTCGGAAGGAGATGCTCAACTAAAACTCTCTTCACTCTCGAATTTTCTCTTCGATTTTTCTCAAGAACTCTCTTTTCTTCTCTAACCAATTCTTCTAAAAACCTCAATTCTCTTTTCCTCCAAAAAAAAAACCTCCTCTTCAAGAACTCTTCTTCTTTATAGAATCTTCATCCCATCTTCATCCATTTTCATCTTCTCTTCTTCATATTCATCTTCATTTCCTCATCTTCCATTTTCATTTTCTCTTCTTCATATTCATCTTCTCTTCACCATCTTCCTTTCGTTATCTTATCTTCTTTATCTTCTCTTCACCATCTTCCTTTCTTCATCTTCTTTTGATATTTGCAATCGATCCCGAAGTTTCAAGTATTTGCAATACGATTAAGTATTTGCAATCGATCCCCGAGAAAATATTTCTTTCAAGCCCAAATCTTCTTGGTGCATTTTCCCACCCCATGCCTAGTCCAGGCCTGTTAAATTAAGCTCAAATTATATGCCAATGCTAAATGAATATGTGAGATGATTTTTGTTTAGTTCTAATTTTTATGCAAAAAATAAATTAGTCAAAATTTAGGTGTCAACAAAGTGAACTTAGGATCACGATCCGAAGTGATGGTCATAAGAACTCCATGCGGTCTCACGATATGCTTCACATACAGGTTTGTATATCTATCTAAGGTAAAATCCTTTCTAATAGGAATAAAATGCGCCGACTTTATCAATCCGTCGACTACGACCCGATTGAATCATGACCTCTCTGGCTCCGCGATAAACCCATCACAAAGTCCATCGTGATGTGCTCTTATTTCCATTCCGGAATTTCTAACGATCGCAAAGCAAACCTCCGGGCTTATAGTGCCGTGCCTTGACCTGTTGGCAAGTCAAACACTTAGTCACATACTTGGCTATATCTACTTTCATTCCATTCCACCAATAGTCTTTGTTGGGTTCGATACATCTCCGTACTCTAAAGATGGATACTATAGTTACTACGGTGCGCTTCCGATAAGATTTCCTCCTTTAAGCCTTCGTCGCTAGGTACGACCAAACGTCCACGAAACTTCAGCATTCCATCTTTGGCTACCCGGAAGTCTATCCTTCGTTTAGTCGAGCCCTCTTGAAGGATCTTTTGAATAGTGGGGTCCGTCGACTATAAGATCTTAATCCTCACTTGTACATCCTACTCAATTCTCGGGGTAGCCACAAGGCTCGACAGACAACTCTCTTCTAATTTGAAGTCCGAGACTCTCACTTATTCTAACAAATGCCATTCATGGACTTATAGTTAAGCAATCACTAATTTTCTACCCGGGGCATCTGCAATCTTATTTGCCTTACCCGGATGATATAGAATCTCGCAATCATAATCCTTAAGCAATTCCATCAATCGACATTGTCTCATATTCAACACATTTTGAGAGAACAAATACTTCAAAATTTGGTGGTTGATGTATACCGAAAACTTTTCTCAATCGGAGTAATGCCTCTAAACCTTTAAGGCGAACACAACTGCAGCCAATTTCAGATCGTGCATCGGATAATTCAACTCATGAGGTTTGGTTGGTGAGAGGCATACGCGACTACTCTTCCATGATGCATCATAACGCAACCTAGACCTCTAAGCAAAGCATCGCTATAGATCTCAAATCCTCCAAGATCGAGACGGAATCGTTAGAACGAGAGCCGTAGTTAGCTTATGCTTAAGCTCTTGAAAACTACGTTCGCACTTATCTCGTCCATTCGAACTTCACGTCTTTCTTCGATAGTCGCATCAAAGGCAAGGCTATAGTTGAGAACCTTCCCACGAATCGCCTATAATAGCCTGCTAAACCTAAGAAACTTCTAACCTCTCATTCTTGTCGTTGGTCTCGACCAATTCATAACTACCTTAATCTTAGACGGATCTATGGCAATACCTTTGCCGAAAATCACATGGCCTAATAATGCTACACGAGCTAATCAAAACTCGCACTTACTAAACTTGGCATACAACCGATGCACTCTGAGGGTTTCCAAAATAGTCCTTAAATGCTTTGTTCAAGAGCCTCATGACTCCTCGAGTACACTAGGATGTCATCTATGAACACAATCATGCAACGATCTAAGAACTCCTTGAATACTCTATTCATCAAGTCCATAAAAGCAACAGGAACATTCGCCAAATCAAATGCCATTATAGTGAACTCATAATGTCCATAACGCCTCCTAAACACCATTTTCGGTATATCCTCTTTCTTGATCCTCAATTGATGATATCCCGTCCTAAGATCGATCTTGAAAAATACCGAAACTCCTTGCAATTGATCGAACAAATCATCGATTCTCGGCAAATGGTACTTATTCTTGATTGTCACCGATTTAATCGCTTGTAATCGATACACAATCGTAACAACCCATCTTTCTTTTTCACAAACAATACAGGCGCTCTCCAAGGCGACGCACTAAGACGGATAAACCCTTTATCCAACAATTCATGCGATTGAACCTTGAGTTTCTTCAATTCCGATAATGACATCCTATATAGCGCCTTAGAGATTAGCTCTGTCTCAAGAGTTAATTCTATCACAAATTCTATTTTTCTTTACGGTGGTAAACCAGAAAAATCATTTGGAAAGACATCCGAGAATTCTCGCATAACAGGGATATCCTCCAATTTAGGTTCCTCAACGGTTACATCAACAACGGACGCCAAATAACCTTGGCAACCACTTTTCAACGGACGAGTCACCTCAAGCGACGAAATCACCATAGTCGAGGTTCCTCCTCGATTACCCACAAACTCAAAACTAGTCCCATCCAATGGGCTAAACTAAATCTCCTTACGATAACAATCCATCGTGACTCTTTGCTTCATCAATCAATCAATACCAACAATCAAATCAAAATCGTACATTTCTAGCACAATCAAATCTATCTTATTCTCACGGCCACTCACAACAAGTTTGCAATTATGACAACCTACAGAGGCCACTATACTATTCTTCAAAAGCGTAGGAATCCTAAATATGGTACCCAACGGTTTCAAACTCATACCAACAAGTTTAACGAATTGTTTGGTCACAAAAGAATGGGTAGCACCAGGATCAAACAGAACATAAGCAACTTGGTCGTGTAAAACAACCGTACTGTAATAGATCGGCGAATCATTCGCCTCATCTCGAGTGACAAAGAAACACCTTTCCTTGGGTCCGGGGTCGATTCTAGTAGTTTTGTTGCGCGTTTCCTCCAGGCGGTCCTCTCAATGACTCGAACCGTTTGCCTCTAGGGGCGATCTTTTACTTGGTGACCTTGCTGGCCACATCCAAAATAAGCTCCGTCGGGGAACGAACACGGAGCGGATCCATGCCTCGGCGGTATAAACGGCAAAAGTCATCCTAGCGAGGCATTGACTTACTAATCGCCCCTCTTCCGTTGGGCGGAGTACGGTTCTTACCGTTAAACATCGGCCTCTTGCCTTGGCGCTTGTCCAACCTACTTGAGGATGCAAATTGCGATCCGAGGCGACAACCCTCTCAACCAAATCTCGCTCAACCATCCGAGCTTGCTCGTACAAGTTATCATAATCTTTCATATTCGGCGGCACTAGGACACTTTTGATTTTGGGCTTTAGCCCATGTCTGAATCTCCTCACCTTATCAATAGGGTCCTCAATCATCCTCGAGGCGTACTTCGATAGCTCAATAAATTTCGCTTTGTATTTATCCACAGTTATCCGATTTTGGCGTAGGTGAAGGAATTCAACCATCTTTTGTTCTCTTGCAATATAAGAGAAGTACTTGTTATTAAAGGCCTCCATAAACGCGTTCCGTGTAGGAACGGTACCTTTAGAGAAAATCGTGTCTTTGGTGGCTCCCCACCATGAACTCGTGTTTCCTTGCAAGCGATAGACGGCCGGAGTAACCTTATCCTCATCATTACACCTCGGTGGGTCGAACACTTTCTCAAGTTCCTCGATCCATGAGGTAGCAGCCTTAGGGTCTCCAATACTTGCGAACTTAGTGCGGCCCACGAGGAGACGCGTAGAGCCTAGAAACATTTCAAAATCATTCCCCCTTTTATTTTAAGGCAAGTTTTGCCCATAAATGGGCTTCAAATTTATGCTTTCAAGCACGGTAAAGTTTGTGGCGTTTGTTTTACGGTGCGAAGAAGCTCTTTCAATCCGGGTCTGCCCTCGGGTCTCTCTTTAAAATTAGAAAAAAAATTGCATGCGTAGATAGGTTATAGATATGCTGCTATAATTTTCGAATAATATCGGTACGCTGCTAAGATTAATTTGAATCGTTATGATACTTGAATTTATGCGTCTCTATAGAAATCATGTTAAATGAAACCGACTTGGGCTCGTAGACTGAAGGGATTCGGGCAAACGGATCAGGGGGACTCTCCCAAGGGTTGTCGATTTGAGTCGAGGGCTTCATGCACGTGACTTATTTTACTTTATTTTCTCCAAAGTAAAAATGCAAATTCCATTTGATTAATGGGCTCCTCATTTCGAAATCGCATTCGTATAGTCAAATCGTCTTGTGAACTGAAAATCGTATATTTGCATGCCTCGCACTTCGAGTTCTTTCCACGATGATTCAAATATGATTGGGGTTTGAATTTGGGGATCTGTTCATTTGGAGGAAGACTTTAAGCCTTAGACCATTTGGGCTGATTACATTCGAAATCCCAATTTCTTTTCACTTTTGCCTTCTTCGATATTTTCGATTTCTTAAGCATGACCTCCTTTCTTCTTAAGAAGATCCCATGATGTGACCGAGGATGGCGGGAGGGAGCGGACGGCAAGGCGATACAGGTGCCCTCCCCCACGCATAATCAAGCCCTTTGGAGGTTAGCATATGGGGTGAACGTCATATGCTGCTTAGGCAATGGATTTTCAATCGGCCTAGGAAATATCCCGATAGATTTGTGGTGGCTCCAAATTCGATTAGAGAGTGAATAAATGATTCCCGGGCTTAGGATTTTGAAAGATCCTCGAAATTAAGGGCTCTTAGAGCCGAAGGTTGGTGTCATAGTGGTGTTTCGACTTGATTTCTCAGCCAAGGCATTGGATCCCGAGGGTAGTGGGCACGGCCTAAACCCTTCGATCCCGGTTTCAGCATACGTCTTGAGTTATTTCTTCCGAGAATTAGAGAATTTGTTGCATGATAATAGGGGTGGAATTGAAATTATTAGATCGACATGGGTACTCTTTTGCAAATACTTCAAAGTCGAGTGTCCCATTTGAAATTGGAAACTTCATCCCCGGATGTCTACCACTTCAAGGGGAGCGGGGAAAGAAAAAACGGGCTTCTCGTGGCTTCGACTCTACGTTTGCTTCGACATAAAACTCCCGCCAAAATCCCCTCTGTTGCCGCCGACTTTTACCGATGTATGGAGCCGCCGCTGAGAGCTGGAGCGCCGCCAGTGGCTCCGTGGACACCAGCGACGTCGGGAAAATACTCGCCATTTACTTCCCCGAGGCGGAGGTATCGGCCGAGGACGACAATTTTAGGCTGACGATCCAGCTCATCCGGTTTCTCTCCACTCCTCCTGGTCAAAACCTCGCTTCTCAGGTCCCTCTCTTGTGCTACTCCTTGATTCGGTCGTTAGTCGCTTGATTCCAGTACCCTGTTATGGGCGAATGAGCGTCCTTTCATTTGTTTCAGCCAGCTAGGTAATGGTAGACTGGGTATTAGGATCTGCGAACTTCTCTTTTACTCGGTTTGGCAGTTTGGCATGGATCGAGTTGTTATAACAGGCCGCCTTTCTATAAAGCCACATGAATCTGGTGTTCTTCAGTCCAGGCTCGTGGGCTTTTTGTTTTATTTTTTGTTCACACTTGTGAATGTGAATTGGAATTGCATGTTTTTGCTGGATTCTGATGGCACAAGTTAGTGGTATGCTCGACAAGGAATTATTGGATGTTGATACGGAACTAGTGGTTTTAGACTAAATTACTGTGAAAAGTAAAGAAATTACAGGCTATGGGAGTAGGAGGAGAAGAAAAGTAGTTCTTACTTTCTTTTTATGCCTATTCTGTGGAGAAAGTCCATGCTTTAATATCAGTAAGTCATTTAATACGTTTTGGTGACTTGTTTGTTTGCTATTCTCAAATGGTACATAAGCCTCATGTTTGGCTCTAGAAATGGGTTGCTCTTGTTGGTCGCGTGAAGGATGAATTTCCAGAGAAAGAATTCTGAGAAGTATGTCACTGATATATATTCTTAGTTTGCTTTCTTGAATTGGGTTACTCCCCATAAACCATTTTACCAAATAATGTTATTTTGGGATCCTTCCATTTTTTCTTAAATGATATGAAACCCACTTTAGCCCCATTCAACTAAGCTAGTACTTAGCCTTGAATTTGAGTATCCTAAGGGGTGACACTAGCATTCAAATCCATCCAACAGGTGAGGGATGATAGTGGCTTGTCCATCTTGCCACTTGATTTTCAACAGTTTCGGAAACTGTGTGAAATCAAGCTGTTTTACTGAACTACTAGAGGAAAAGAAGAAACCTAAAGAAGCTCTATTATGCATGAGTGCTGCAATGCACAAGGTACAGGGTGAAGTGGTCAATCATTCCCTTACTTTGTAAATTTCGTGTCCATGTGATCTTCATCATGGGCAATGCAAGCAGGTTCTCATGGCCATAGAAGATAGTGACAGATCAGAGGTTGACAGGAAAATTAATATACGTTTGTACAACTATCCTGAATCTATGATTGCTCTAAAAAATCTTAAAGCGGCTTACATTGGTAATGTCCCTTACCAATTCTCTTGTCGTGTACTTTCAATACCCCAGGTCAACTTAGTTTACTTTGCTCAGAAAGGAAAAACTGATTTTCTCTTGTTTCATGGTAGACAAGCTTGTGTCTTTGCGTGGTACCGTAGTAAAAGTTAGCACTGTGAAGCCTTTAGTGGTGGAGATGAGTTTTGATTGTGCAAAGTGCAAATCCTCCATTAAGCGTATTTTCCCGGATGGAAAATTTTCACCACCAGCAAAATGCACTTTGCATGGATGCAAGAGCAGAACTTTTGTTCCAATTCGATCTACTGCCCATGCAATAGATTTTCAAAAGATAAGGTATGCAAGTAGAAATTATGCCTGTGCTCACTACTTTTTCTTCCTTCACTGCAGTATTATCAACCACATCCTTGTTGAGTCAAAAACATCAATTTCTTTACCAATTTTTTTTCTCTACTTCCTTTTTCCTATCAACATTTAGGCTGCAAGAGCTTTTGAAGTCTGGAAGTCATGAAGAAGGTCGGGTCCCTCGCACTGTTGAATGTGAACTGACTGAAGATCTCGTTGATGCGTGCATCCCTGGAGATGTGGTGACTGTAACTGGATATGTGAAAGTAATAAACAATTATATGGACATTGGGGGAGGTAATATTTGAAAGACAAACAATTCTGCATTTATATTATGCACCCAAGATTGCTAGTTTCTGTGAACCTTTACACGACTAAGACATCTACATTCGTTGTCCTTGCTGCTACAAATCTCTGTGCATCTTTATGTACTGCACCCCTGAACTTTATTTCGCCAAAATATAGCTGGACATGTCAGTCCAAAGGTTTTGCTCAGTTGTCTCTTGGATTGCTAAAGTACTCACCTTTTGTCACATGGATGCAGCTCTTTATCTCTCAAAAAGTAAAAACCGCTGCTGCTATAAATATCTAATGATCTCTGTGCAAACTGCACCGCGGAACTTCATTTTGTCAAGATATAGTTCCAATGTGTCAGTCCTATGGTTTTTGATTAGTTGTCTCTAGGATTGCTAAACTCCTCAGCTTTTGTTTCACATGGATGGAGCTGATTTGCTATTCTGGCATATATGATCGGATCCATTGCATTTTACTTGACACAGCCAGTATGATCAATTCACTATAACTTTGCTTCTCTTATCCTCATTCTTCTGCAGAAAACCCTTTAGACATTTGATTGTACACCTTCTAAATTTGTCTTCCAGAACCAGTCTTGTTAGAGAGCTTGAATAGTAGCACCTACCACTGTTGCTTTTACCTCGTTTGCTAACATCTATGTCATCCTTTTTGACACACTTGATTTAGTTTGAGGCTCATAGCAAACTGAAAATATGGTATGGGCCAGTGCATTTCCTCTCCCGTCTTGGAAGCTAGTAAAACTGTACACTTCTGCTTCCTTTTATTCTCCTAGTTTTATGATATTGCCTTGCACATTTGCAGCATAGTGTATTTGATCATATTTTTACAAAAACATGTTTTATGTCTCTAAAATTTGCACTTTTTGTCATGTCAGGGAAATCAAAGACCAAAAATCAAGGATTCTACTATCTGTACTTAGAAGCAGTTTCAGTAAGAAATTCCAAGTCACAATCTAAAACTGACTTGCGAGATCCTGTTTCTGATACTGGAACGACGGAGCTTTTTGACTCGTTCTCATTTACTACACGGGATTTAGAATTTATTGTCAAGTTCTATGAGGAATACTCATCTGATATCTTCCGCCAACTACTACAGTCCATTTGTCCATCCATCTATGGACATGAGCTTGTTAAAGGTAACTCAATGTTCTATCTCTTATCTGTATAAATTCAACACTTTGTTGAAATACTCTCGCGGAGAACATTTTTTTTTTTGTAGCATCACCTGCTGGCTACTTCACAACTTCATGAAGCAGCTAGGCTGCATGTAAAGGCCCTTACAGAATTGACTTACCCAGGCGATGGCTTTCTTTTCTTTTCAGTTATTTATTTTAGCACAACTGAAAAATATTTGCTCGAGATTGTACAATCAACCGCAGTATTATATGGATTCTCTAAGTCAATGTCACTATCTTAGTAGCATCCCATCACTTGATATTGGCACATGGCAGTAGACTCCTTTTGCTGCCTTTAATTGCTTTGCTCTTTCAAGTACATACATGTGTCTTCTACGATCTCTCTCTCTCTCTCTCTCTCTCAATTTCATGCTGATTAAATACCTGCAGAGTGGAGGAAAACTTCTGTTCTGACTCTTGACTAGGACAACGGCATAAAATGCTTAAATTGTTCTTCAATTTGTTAGGTCATCCTGAATGGATGCAGGCCATCATTTCAAAGCACCAGGTTATTTGGTTGGGACACAGAAACATACATGCTACCCTTAAAAAGATCAAGATTATTTCAGCCCTGCATGGGTGGTCTCCAATCTTGGTAGTGTGCCACATATGGCACCCAGAATTTGATGATTGACATCTTGCTAGACTTTCCAATGCTGGGTTGGAAGCTCCATCATGCATAGAAGATTTCCTGCATGATATACCTTGCAACTGTTGTACTTCTGACGTGTTTCGTCGCTGTTTTTTTATTCATACAATAGACCACTTCATTCAAGGTTATTATGTTTCTGCTGGAAGTCTATATGACAGCCGAAAGGTGACATAATCTTGTGCTTCTTTCAGCGGGAATCACACTAGCACTCTTTGGAGGTGTGCAGAAGCATTCAATGGATCAGAACAAGGTCCCTGTAAGAGGAGATATTCATGTCATTATAGTCGGTATGCTTAAATCTTTCTTCTAGTTAGATGAGAATGTGAAGGTGTTAATTGGCTATTTTGCATCTGTAGAAGTCAGGCTTGAATTCATGTATTGTCTGATGATAAAGTATAGTCTGTCATTTTGGAGGCTATTAGACAATATACTTCCTACTTAATGGATGCTGATGATAATTTTGTCAGGTGATCCTGGTCTAGGTAAGAGCCAACTCCTGCAAGCAGCAGCAGCTGTTTCTCCAAGAGGGATATATGTGTGTGGTAATGCCACAACAAATGCTGGCCTCACTGTTGCTGTTGTAAAGGATGCCATGACGAGTGACTATGCCTTCGAGGCTGGTATTTTCTGTTGCTTTCAAATTGTCATTCTCAAACTTTCAAATCAAATTCCATTATTCCCGTATGATTCGTAAATGCAAAACATGACAAGGTAAGTTTAGCTAGTACATAAACCTAAAGAAGTTACCTTTAATACTTTATAGCAATGAAGCTTTGAGGGATAACATCACTGTTGGTACTGCAGCTCAAAGTTAAAATTGTCCTCATACTTCTTTTTTAGGTAAACATAGTTCATCTGCCTTAGACCATTCCAACGATTGATTTTGCTGGTGTGAACTTAACATTGTTTGTCATTGTTTGGGATTCATTGATTGTATTTGTACTTTTTATTTGCTTTGGAATAAGTCCTAAGGCCTTACTGCCACTTTGCTGCCACCCTCGACGTGCCCATGAAGCCACAACACTAGTGTTGCCTTGTCACCACCTCTCTTCAGCTTCTCTTTCATGTCGGCAGCCAGAGAGGGCTATGCTACCAATTCCAACCATTGGTGGGGGTATTTTGGGTTCGGAACCGTAACTAGGGTTTTCATATCCTAATTGCAATGGAGAATAGGATATACAAAACCTTAATCGTGGCAATTAGGGTTTTTAACTCTGATATCGGGAGGAATGTATGGGGGATGCAGTGCACCATTGGGACCTTCCGGGCCTTGCATGAGGGTTGGTGCCAATTAATAGTGGCTGGGTGGCGGCCGATGCATAGGATTGGTGTGTGTGGGTGTGGAGGGGCGCGCGCGCAAGGCTAGCCACATTAGTGCCACATGTTAAAATTTAAGGAATCAGAACAAGACGCGTGTATTGGGCTTTTTCAAATCCAAGTAAGCATTCTGGGGGAGCAATTTGATGGAAGGAGCAATGCTAAAAACTTTCAAAAAGTTCAGAGCAGTTTTGGAAAAAAAAAAAATTACTGGGCAATTCTGAATTACGTGGAAGAGTGTCGGGACCACATCAACACAATCTTTTATCCTGGTAAGATGATGGATTATTGGCATATCAGTGGGATTGGCCATTTCAAAGTCATGTGAAATGATTATAATGGTGTCTCTCCTCCCAAGCTATGCATACATAATTGTTTATATAAGTTCCAAAGATATAAGGGTAAGATCATGAGAAATAAGTGCAAGATTCACAACCCTAGTGGTTTGGGGCATGTCTTTGTACTGTCTGTGTGTCTGCAGTTTGACAGGAAGTGCTGATAATTTGGTAAGATTATGTTACTGAATTCAAAAGGGAAGAAGAGCTAATTATGCTTCCCACTGGAATTGCTGCAAAGAGGTCATGGGACCGTGATGTGTATATTAACGGTATAGTAGTTAGAGCAGTAAGCTTTGTCTTTGGTCGTGACAAAGGTTCCCTAAGTGGGTACTGCAGTATGGATCTCTGGTTAATGTTGGCTGTTTGCAGCAATGAGAGTTTGGAAGCATCAAACTTAGGGTGCTTAATTAATGTGCCATCGCCGAAATGTTCGTTGTTTTCCTTCCTTTTACCACATTTTGCTCAAAAGGTTAAAGGGAGATGGTGCATTTATGTCTCTTTTGTTCGCTTGATCCCAATAAGCCCTTATGTTATGTTATTAATCTATCTTTTTGTCATTTAAAATTCAGTTGCATTATTTTCCTTTGTCATGAGCAATTGGAAAGTCACTTCTTGTCGTTGACACTTGATCATTTCCAATAGGTGCAATGGTGCTTGCAGACCGTGGCTTATGTTGCATTGATGAATTTGATAAGATGTCGGCAGAGCACCAGGTCCATGCTAATGGCATGCCATCCTATCATTTACCCCTTGACAGATGATGTTAAGGATTGCTAATGTTGGGTATTTCAGGCCTTACTGGAAGCCATGGAACAACAATGTGTCTCCATTGCGAAAGCTGGACTAGTTGCAAGTTTATCTGCACGCACTTCAATCTTAGCAGCCGCAAATCCAGTTGGAGGACATTATAAGTATATCTCTCCGATATCATAGCTGGTTAATTTTTTGGTACGGTATATGATTGCGATAATGACCAGTGAAATTTTTTGTTCACAGACAGTGACAATATATCCACAATATTGGCGTTACTTTCTTTTATCTAGTTGACTATGTAACTTTTTGCCTTGATTCACAGTTCCAAGCGTTCTGGCCTTTATTTCTTCATTTTATTTCGATATGACAATGACCAGTGCTATTTTCTTATAAATATCTCCACAAAAGCGGTGTCACTTTCTTTTAGTTTGGTTAACTATCTGACTTTTACCTTGATTCACACTTCCAAGCATCCTGATCTTTATTTCTCTTCATTTTACTTCGTTGAGGAATTTTCTTACTGCACTATCATTTTTCCAAATGAATCAAAATGAATATTTTCTGTCTTTGATTTCCTACTTCTTGCGTAAGTTATGTTCGGGACATGGGAGCATAGTAAATCAGTTTGTTTGAGAATTCAATTTAAAGGAAGTCACTGATATCTAATATTTCGACTGCAGCCGTGCGAAGACAGTAAACGAAAACTTGAAAATGAGTGCTGCTCTCCTTTCAAGATTTGATCTTGTTTTCATATTACTTGATAAACCTGATGAGTTATTGGATAAGCAAGTATCAGAGCACATCATGTCGGTAAGTTCTTGTCGGCTTGTCACAGCTATAATAGCATTGCTTGTAGCCTGTCCATTCTTGAACAGCAATAAGGATGTCATAAATTTTTGCTGGGCCATACACGTAGAACATGTACAACTTAAAAGTTTTTTCTCACTTAGATATGAACTCTGTGTTGCTTCTCCCATTCGATATTTCGTTAGAGCATTTGATAGGGAAATTGCCATAGCTTTGAAGCATTGCTTAGAGGTGAAAAAGGTTATTTGCAGTTGCAATTTCTAGATGCATGTCTCTGCCATGGTAGAGTTTGTCTTGACAGAAGTGGTGAATAAATGACACTGATGCTTTTTTATCTGTAGCGTATGCCAGTATGGTGGGTAGAATGGGTTCAGCAATATATCTGTGAGGAAAACCTTTTGCTATTTGTCGAAATACTTAGGTCACGTGCTTAAGGCTAGTGCAAATCTTAAATGATAGTTTTCTTCTAACAAGAATTTCAATGCTTAAATTTAACTTTAATTTTGCAGCTGCATGCTGGCTATGGAGAACATTTACCAGTGGCTAAAAAGCCTATTGAAGGTGAACCACCTCCCGCTTCTCCTATCCATGTTGGCCTAGACCTCAAACTAACCTTGGTTCTTGCTCAATCCTGCTTCACTGATCAAAATCTCTGGTGTACAAGATTCCCCTGCTTCATCAATCAAAGCATTGCACAATGTGGGGCCAGTAAATCTAGGAGTAAAAGGCTCTTTAGTTTCAAGATTAAGACTTGACCCAAGAGAGAGCAGTGAGTTTGTTCCGTTGCCAGGTCCACTTATTCGCAAATATATTGCTTATGCAAGATCTTATGTCTTCCCAAGGTGTGTTCCCTATTAATTGTTTTTGCATAAGCCTTAACAATTGGATGCTATATCACTTTCTATGTCCTAACTTTATACTTTGTTTTCTCATGCAAAATTCATTGTCCTTCCTTTTATAAGGATGTCGAAACCTGCAGCAGAAATTCTGCAAAAGTTCTATCTGCGATTAAGAGATCACAATACTTCAGCTGATAGCACACCAATAACAGCCAGGCAACTTGAAAGTCTGGTGAGATTGGCAGAAGCTCGTGCTCGGGTAGATTTAAGAGAAGAAATAACTGTTCAGGATGCTTTGGTGAGAATATGCGGAAGATTTGAGATTTGATGGCCACTTTGTGTTGTCTGCATTTATATCCTCTTAAGTCATATGTGCGTTGCCTGCATTGCAGGATGTTGTTGAAATCATGAAAGAATCCCTGTATGATAAGTACATGGATGAACATGGTTTTGTGGATTTTGGTCGAAGTAGTGGGATGAGTCAACAGAAAGAGGCAAAACGTTTTTTAAGTGCCCTCAATAAGCAGTCGGAGTTGCAGCAGAAAGATTGCTTCTCAATATCTGTATGCTGCCTTTTTTCCCTGCAATGATAGACTTAGTTCTTGTCCAATTTTCTTCTTTAACTTCAAGTACATATTTAATGGTTCTATGAAATCATGCCACAGGAGATTTACAGTCTGGCAGATAGAATTAGCCTTAGAGTTCCGGATATTGACACCTTTGTAGACAACCTAAATAGTGTTGGTTATCTACTCAAGAAAGGACCAAGAACCTATCAGGTACCATACTTTTCTCCATTCTGAATTCAACTTCCTTTTTAAGTGTAGGATCTACAGAATTTTCTTAGTTACAATAAGTAAAACTTCCGGACACTTTTGCCGGAAAACATTGCGCCCAAATGCTAACATCTTCTGCCATTGGATTATTTCATCTTCCTTTGACTCTTATGCATCCTTGAACATCCTTTAGAGAAGTATAGCGAACTTCACTATGAATTTTCCATGCCCTAACAAGACCTCAGTCCAGTGGTCAACACTGCTGTTCAAGTTTTTCCCCACGTCAAGGTTGATTATATAGACACGCAATGGTCAAGCTCAAGCAAGGATAATGACTATTAACCCCACCAAAGGGGGTTGGCAATATAAACTCTGTTTTGTATTAAACGTCGTATCTGAGCATTCTAGATCCACTATATTGAACATAGGAAACAGGCACCTTCGCCAACTAGGCGACATAGCGAAGGCAAAACTGTCTTGTATGATGCTGATAAATCCATAGGATGAATGCTTTTTTGGTTCGCTATGTGCTGACTGGAGGATACTCGCGTGATCGATTGCAAGAAACGATGTTATGACCACATGTTGGGTAAAGTTTGTCCAGCAACAATCGAAGTTCATGATACTGAAAATCACTTTAGGAAAAGATATAATGGCAATCACTATATAATACGAGATTCTTGTTGTGTGCTGTTTCTGATCAAGTTCGGTCCTTAATGTAGGTGCTGTCCTCATCTTACTCCAAGAGTCAATCGTCCAGGGCGAGGGCCTAACTTGCACGCTTTTGAGAAGGTCAAAAGTCTTTTACTTGCGTTGCCTCGTTATTGAAATAGGACTTTAGTGCATGTGAACCTATAATTGTGCATGCTTGTGTGCTATCTGGGGAATTTCATTTGTAAACATTTTATTAAGTTGCCATGTATACAGATATGGGCCAATTAAGCATAGCAAAGGTGCTTGGGATACACACACACACCCTTGATATTACTATTAGATTTCTTGGATAGTTGCTTCAGCAGCCAAACGATGCGTTCTCTAGGTAATACGCCAGTTAGGCAAAGCCTGTAGCCATCATTGAAAACACTCAAAGCTTAGGGTCGTCGACCCTTATCTGTTCAAGCGATCTACTGTTATCCCCCCAATCACTCATTCCATGCTTTCCACCAGGGAACTTCTCTAAAGCTCTCCCCTCCCAATTAACCACCCTCCCGCTGTCCCTCGGAAAAGCAGCTGCCCCAAGATCTGATAGCATGGTCCTGCTTGCATTCTCCAAGTTTTTTTTTAAGCTTAGCTGCAATTATATCCTCCTCTCCCTCCGTCCTCGGTATTTCCATGGAAGGCGGACCCGATAACATATCAATCACATATTGGTTGAACGAAGATTACTGAAACCTGAAGAAATAGGTTCTCTCGTCAAATAACAACTCTAGCACCTTGATTATCAGCATCTTGATCAACCGCAACAGAGTCCTTGCCAAAAAACACACGAACTTCCATTGAGATACTTCAACCTCTTACCTAAACTTTCTTATCAAACAGAGCACGCCAAGCAATCAAAGCCAGCCTTGACCACAAACATTTCTGGACCACTTCCCATTGACCGTAGACGAATTACAATACCCTTTTACACGACAGAATGCTCCTCTAATAGAGGGTGCGATGATTTCTTATTCACGGTCAGTGGAAAATGGAAGATGAATACTTAATTTCTGGTAAACGATTTAACCTTCAAAAGGCAAAAGTCCTTTCTTAAACGTCACTGAACTTATTTTTCAATCTCAATAACTTCCATGGACCAAATTTAAGTCAACAATGCAATTGCAGATGTACTTAAATTCAATGATAAGTCATGGTCATTGCCTTGTTCTTGTATGACCTTGGCAACAATCGTCCAACAGCTGTTCGGCCTCTTGTGAACATGCCTCAATTCGACGCACTTCGAGCTCCCCCGTGACAGTTCTCGCACTGGTTCTTTCCACACCAGTTCAATCTCCCAGCTATTCTTGGTGTTTGCGGGCATCTCAACGACTCCAGGAGCTCTGGAAGCCTCCAATCCAGCACCGACTCTGTCTCAGCGAATTCTGGACGATTGCTTCTGACCTCGGCGTACATCCCTTCTGCTGTCGTTCAGTCTCCATTGTGCCAGGTTGATTTCCGACATACCAAAGAAACAATTGAAAAAATATATTCAAACACGAGACACATCAAAATACATTTTGAGAATGCTCAAAAGAAAACCCAGATTCAAAGATTCAACTTTTCGCATTAACTCAAAGACGACAGATTTACTAATGGTGCTATAACTACTGGCAAATGCGGCAATGAGTTAATGCGAAAAGAATGACCTTTGAATTCCAAGACATGGTACGAGGCACCACAAAGTAACATGAGCAAAATTTCCACCCAAGTCCAGCAAGAGTAACCAAATCCAAATAAAAAGTCACTTCTATTGAAAATTTGTGCAAAAGGAGAACATCAAACACTAGACCCATCACAATTCATTATTAGGATACTCAAAAGAAAACCCAAATTTGGGGGAGAAACGAAACAATTGAAACATAAATTCCTCCACTGCAATATCACCAATAGGAATTTCTGGGCATGTCAAATTCCTAAGTGCAGCTGCTTAAGGCCTCCCAGGTTGAGCATGCACTTACAATTCACGCAAAGTTATGCCTATAAAGGCAAAAACATCAATGCGGATTCTCAAGGGCAGCCCAACGCAAAACATCCTGAGACATGTCAAGTATGGCCTAAGCTGATAATTTCATACACGAAGTGCGATATCAACACATTTACAGCTCAGCTACTTTTGAACAAATCCCACGAAAATCAGTGGAAAATGTTTCAAATTCATAGGTATATCGTCCACACACCAAAGTCTTTACACAGATATCCATCGTAAGTATATTATTTAACCCCCTATAATCCAGTAACACGTCTACCAATGCCATTTCTCCAAAGCTCCCAGTTATTTTGTAACACAATTGATAATTTAGCTTTTTCTTTGGCCAGGGCCGGGATAACTGAGCTAGGTGAACGTATCACCAGGAAAACGTGGTATGTTAATTTTCAGTGAAGGGTAATATCACTCCTCTCTAACTCAGCTCTCACTGGTATATCGATATGCAACTAGAGAGCCCAGAATTCCAGCCATATTTAACATAAAGATTGCTAAGAGTCAAACCTGTGGCTTTGGCAGATCCATGGCGCCAGCGTAAGAGCTTCAGGAGAACCGGATAGAGATTTTGGCCCCAGATGGCCACTTGGCCTGGAAGGTGCAATTGCCATGGCAACCCTCTGGACAGATCCCACAATCCTACGCGCATATTGACGGACCGTGATCGCAACAGTGGCCCGTAAATGGTTCTCGAACACGAATTGGAATGCAGTGGTGAGGACGGATCGCAGGTAATAGGTGCTAGCATCAGCTTCACAAGTAGGACGAGCACCACCAGATCCCACCTCCAGCGTAGAGGCCAGGTCCGGCAGGTCCACCCTGAAGGAAACAAGCACAGAGAAGTAAAGATAAGATAAATTGCATGCTAGGAGTTTCAATTTATCTTAGGAAACTGCTCAAAGGAGCTTCTTGGCAGCTATTCATTCTTCAGAGCTTTTCTATTTCACAATACTTCCAGTCTTTGAACCCAGTGACATAATTTAATTTGTGTAGTAAAGATTGCTTTCTAGCTTGTATTGTATGGTAAGTGGTGTAGAAGAGCAAACAAGAAGTAGATTGGGAGCATCCTCAGGCTAAGTCTCAGCCAAAGATGCCCCAACAGTAGGACTTTATGAAAGAAGGCAGTATCTAGGATGCTTAACTGTTTTAGGATCCAACTGTATGACACTAAAGCCAGATGGCAACAAAGGAGCATCATCTGGGAAAGATTCATCAATAGGAGCAAGGACAAGCTGAGCACAGGCACCAACTGCATTTTCATCTACCCCACTGCATAACAACACCAATGATTTGAGAAAGCAACATCATTGACAAAGAGATTCCTAACATGTAAGTTAGACAAATGACAAGCACTTCCCT
Organism: Rhodamnia rubescens; assembly: GCA_021437795.1. Classification (NCBI taxonomy): domain Eukaryota; kingdom Viridiplantae; phylum Streptophyta; class Magnoliopsida; order Myrtales; family Myrtaceae; genus Rhodamnia; species Rhodamnia rubescens. Next base: position 389,698 of record JAILYA010000117.1, on the reverse strand, counting down.
GCATAAAGCCAATAGAAAATGCAAACCTGAAGTAAATACATGTCATGTGCCGAAGGTATATCTTCAGGTGAGAATGCATGACCCTCAAGCCGAACCACCTCCAAGAACTGTGTATGAGAAATTGTGAGGGGCGATATATAAGGAAATGAGGGAAGAACTCGTTGAAAGCATTAAAGAAAGATCAGTATGCATAGACAACTATTACCTCCTCTTGCTCTACAGTGTGGGCAAGAGGCAAAATGACATGGCTGCTCGGGAAGCCCCCAGGTCTCACACATGGAACGGCATAAGGACTAGTTTTCAGAGATGCAGCTGAGTATACATCAATTCCATGGTCAGCCCACTCAGAGTGGTGCTCCCACAGAATGCGTACAAGTACAACAGGCGGAACATTCTGTAAGTGCAAAAAAGAGAGGCAAAGACAAGGTAATCAGGAAAGTAAGTCCAGAGCACCAACCAAGAACCTATAAAGCAACAGCTGGTGGGAGATATAGGGCTTCAGCCACCGTTAGCGCAAACAGGCAACTCTTGTCATGCTATTGTAAACGCACCTGAAGAAGCATGGAAGCCTTGGCACAGAGCACCCCTCTTCCAAAATTTGGAAACATGGATGCATGATATTGCAAACCAAGAAATTTATTTGGAGATGAGTTGACAGCAATGATGACATCTTCTTACCCCATCACTACTTGAACAGACCCACATCCACCAATCCACTCACAGCATCATTAAACCCCCTAGAATACATGTTTCCAAGCTGTAAGACACCAGTTTAAAATCATGAAGAAACTAGCTTTTGCATCTTCGAAGGAGCAAAAGACCTTACGGAGGAGGCAGACTGATAAGGTAGTTCGACGTAACTGAGCACTACTCATGTTAAATACCTGCACAATTTCTGACTAAACGTCCTCAAGACTGCAAGTTGTCTGCTTCCTCCATACTGAGTCTCCCCACTAGTTTCTTGGGCTATTTGTCTAATATGGTGCAAAGCCTGCAAATCACGCTATGATGATTAAGCGAAAGATAAATGCTAACTCAACGGGAAAGGAAACATGGAACCATTCTTACAGCAACAGTCGTCTTCTGTGCAAGAATTTTGGATGATTCATAAAGTGGTCTGAGAACTTCAGGGACACTCCGAGCCTAACAAGAGAATCGAACATGAAAGAAATCTGCACAATATCATAATATAAGTAGGATAACGATAAGTAGCATACGAATAGCTGAAATGAATTATGCACTCACATCTAGATCAATGTTATCCACAGTATGAACGATGGCACCACCTCCCTCAGAAGGTCAGATGAGAAAACCACTTGGAAGAACTTCAGCTCCCACAAAGTTTGAAGACGACGGCCCTGATGGGCCACCAGTACTCGTCGTCAATGACCTCTCACGTATCTGCAAAAGGAATTTTCAGACAACAAACAAAAATCGCAAGCACGCTAATATGATTTTCCAACGCCGAATATTTCACACATTACCACCTCTAAATCAAGTCAGTTTAGAAACAAAAGCATACCACATGTGCAGCTAGGCCCCTCCAGAAAAATTAAATGGGGAAAGGAAACTAGCCACAATCTGATTACAGTCTATCAGTGACCTCAATGAGGATAACTCATATTAGCATTATCAAAGAACACACTTATTCAAAATTAGTTTGCAACAAAATATCATGAGGTTACATAATTCTAAACAAGAATAAGGTCAAGACAAAGATTAAAGGGGTTAGTTGTTGAAGTTTGTTTGTAAAACAAACAAAAAAGAAAAGAAAAAACTACCTTTTCAATCCCACATAGGATAAAAAGAAGAGTGCAAGTTTTCTTTATTAGTTAGAAGCTACTATAGTCTTTTAGAATAAAGAAATGAAATGAGTGTGCTTAGACCCCATTATACCCGCGTGTGGGGCGCGTGTGCGCTAGACCCCACTATACCCGCGTGCGGGTGCGAGTGTGATTGCGCGATTTTGACGCACTTAGCATGCTTGCGCGCCGCGGACGGAAATAAACCTTAATTATTATTATTTTTTATTTCAAAATAAATTCTTTTATAATTATATTCTATATATTTTTAATTATGACTGTTCGTAACATGAACAGGTTGTGTCCGAACGGTGGTTGTCACTTACGAACGGTTGTGTCCGAATGATCAAGTTATCACACACGAAGGGTTATGTTTGAATTGTGATGTTTGAGGCATGAATAAGTGCGATGTTTCGCATACATGAATAAGTGTGATGTTTTGGACATGAATAGATGCGTTCGTACATGGGCGGTTTGGACACCAAGAGGTGTGTTCTATTAGTATTATATAGAGGACAATTCCGTTCAATTTTCTATAGGGTGTGAACTTTTTACTTTTTCGTTTTCCTTAAAAAAGAAAGACAGCCAATTTTCATTATTTCACGAGACTTTTAGGAGATTTATTGGAATTGCTATCCAATATTCTCACCGTGACTTTGTTGTATCCCGAAGGGAATTTGCCAAAAACCCGTAGCAACTTCGTGAGGCAAATTGATCCTAAAAGAGAGTGATTACACGCCTCAAAGTCCGACTACATTGTTACTACATTCCTTTATATTTTCCCAACATTAGTTACCACAAGACTGCCATCTTCCAGGGCAGTGGTATATCGAAGTGTCCGAAAATCACCTGCTGCCGCCAGAGTTGAGGGTGCATAGGTCTAACCAGTAACATTTAAACAGTCAGGAACAAGAAAAAAACAAACAAGTACTCTTCTAGTCACCACTGCCAAAACTCTGAGGCTGCTACCAACCTGCATGTATACAAGCTCTATCATCCCACCATTCCCTGTAGGAATCACATCAAGAACCCCAAAGGTGGACGATCTATGAGAATTTCGGTGACCTGTGAGTGGTTCATCACAAATATTAATTAACTTAATCAGGTTAATTGAAGCCATTTAGGATACACATACCTTCATGGGCTCTAGACTCAGGAGACCTCAGACTCGCGCTGCTACCCCAATCAAATTTGCGGGAAACAGCAGCGATTCCAATAGAATCTGGACCAGGCTACAAATCACCGTGTGAGTTATGAGTACGATGCCTGCTAAGAAAGAATGAAGTAAGCCTTCCCCAGAGTAGCTAAATATACAAAATCGCAAATGAGTATAACCAAGATACGTGACGAATCGCAGCCCAATCATATTGGCAAACAAAGCATCGGGGTTAAGAGGGTCCTGACCCTTTAGTCTATTTTCCGTGACTAGATTACAACCGGTGAGTTTTCCACCCACACACTTGCTCAAGATGTTGAAAGAGAAGGAAACAACATATGCTTAGATGTTAATGCATAATTTATAGCACCGGAAGACTTAAGAAAATGCAACCGTCGATGAACAAATTGTGTCATGGAATTTGCACCAAAGATCCATGCAGAAGGCTCGACAGCGTCTAAAAGTAGACACATCGTGGTTCAAAAGGGGAAGCGCTTACACCGTGCAGCTGCTGCCGCATGTAGCCGTTGTCATAAACCAATTGTGAAACTTGTTTCTGGAGGCGATCATTCTCTTTCCATCAACAGTTTGTTCACGGCTGTCAGCTTTCTGTTAACAGTTTGGAGACGGAATGCTTCCTTCCTCTGCTTTTCCCGACATCTACATAAAAGGGCTAATTCATCAGTGAGGTACCAGCGAGACACAGTACTAAATTTACGTATACACGCAAACGTACCACTCATACCATCCGCCAGAGCAAAATATACAGCTGTGCTGACATAGAAGAGAAGTTCTTATTTTATTGGAGTAGAAGATGCATTCGCATAAGGGAAGCGTGCGAATTTAGTCCTAAACTTTTTTGTATTAGTACCAATGTAGTCCATCCGGCCAATTTTGACCGGAACTATAAAACTTTTTTGGCACTTTTTGTCCCGATAATGAATTTCTTCTGCTAGTGATGGGCTTGGGACTTCTCAATTAGGAACTATTTGGCCCGTTTAATGGGATGCTAGATGTCTTTTGTCCCATCGGCTTTTCTTTTCAGAAAAATTAAGAAACTTCTTAGCCCCTTATACTCCTCCGTCCCTGACCTTCTCAAGCTTTACCATAACAGCACCCTCTTACCTTCACAATAAAAAAACAGGGTTTATTTTTCTGGAAATGGGTTTGCAAGTTTCGATGATCTTCTTTTGCCTTTTAATTACAAGAATTGTGATTTCATTAGGAAGTCTAATTTGAAAACAATAATAAATTAGGGATATGAAAGTTTGCCAATGATTATTACATGTGGAAATTAACAAACAACCAACTAAATATTGATGAATTCGTATAAATTCGGCAAGACACTAACAAGTTAAGGGAAAATTACCAAAAAATCCTGAACTAATTGCAATTGTATCAATTCAGTTGTAAACCTTTTTTTTTGCTAGTTAAGTCATAAATATTTTGCATTTATGTCAATTCAATCATTCCGGCCAATTTTGGCCAATCAAAGACTAGCGTGGATAATTTTAAATAATATGTTATTATTTTTTGAATTTTCATTGCTTTATTTTCTTTTCTATTTCTTCTTCTTCCGGAGGCAAGGACCGGCGAGATCGACCTCGCCGGCCTTTGGAGAGCTCGCCGTCGTTGGGCGAGGCCGACCTCCCCCTCACCCGGAGGGCACGAGCTCGCCAAGCGGCCAAGAACCGACTGGATGAGGAAGAAGAAGAAGAAGAAGAAATAAAAACGAAGAAAATAGAAAAAAGTTACCAAAAAATCCAAAATATTAAAATATTATTAAAGATTGCCCACGTCAAAGATCATCTAGCATATGTGTCGCCTCCGGCTGTTTAAAGTTAGTTGGAAGGACTGAATTGGCACAAATGCAAAATGTTTAGGAAGGTTTAAGAGTGAATTGACATAATTATAATAGATCTATGACTTTTTTTGGTAATTTTTCAAACAAGTTAAGGGCTTTCTTACCAATTGTTTTTTTGACTTATTTACTTGTTACGGACAGATTTCCCATTGTTTGGCACATGCTATTAATAGCATCGCTTCCACTTTGGATGAACAAAGATATCCGAAGAGCACTCAAATTTAGGGCGCCCATAGCAACACTTCGTTCTAGAAATTAACTTCATGTCAAAAATTGATTTTTCTATTTCTTGATTGAAGTAAACTTTTTTACTTCTTCAAGTGGCTCCAAAAATACTTCTAGAGCAAAAAAAAATGCTCCCAAAGTAGAAAAATGAAGTTGCATAACCAAACTAATTTCTCGCTCCAGAAATTGCATTACCAAATGGATTTTTACTTTAGAAGTGTTGTCAACCCTCTTACTGATTATAGGGCAAATCCGGTCAAAATTCAATAATGCCGAAAATTTTATGTTTTTCTCGGAATGTTGGAGTTCCACGAAGATAGAGTCACTAAATTTTTTTAATGAGCATCTTTTCGTCTGAAGTTTATCAAAACGGTCTATAAATTGTGGCCAAACATGCAATATGACTCCTGAATCTCTAATTTATGTAATATGGACTCTGAATTTTTATTTTATTTAATATGGTCCATAAACTTTTGGTGCATATCCTTAAACTACATGAAATCTTAATGTTGTCCCTTGACTTGAATTAATAGGAAGATGACATTGAATAGTTTCATATAATCTATGGTTTTCCACAGTTGCCTCCAATTTCACCTGAAAATTTTGTTGGACTTTGTTCACACGTGCCATTCCTTTAATTTTGAAGCCTTGTATTCAACCGCGCCAACCCCGAAAGTCGTTTAAAGTGTCGAAAATTTTGGTGTGGGCGGAACCCTAAATAGCTGAAATATCAATTGAACCTCCCTTGGCTCTAAATTATGATCCTCATTGTCTTTTAATTTTGGAGGTTTTGAAGGTTTGGACTTCTTTAAAACTTAGAGAAGCCAAAGGGAAGGAATTAATGGCAAAGATGGTTTCGAAGGATAATAAGATGATTGCCCTGGGGGTACAGTTGCCATATCCAACTGCAGCTAAATCTCTGCGAGCATTCTGACGGCCAAAAGCTTGTGTGGTGTTGGAGAGGCCGGGGAGAAGCCTTTGTGAGATGGGGCCGTGATCTACAGTCAACAGTAGCGGTAGACCAGTCAAATGGGTGAATCACATTAGATTTGAGACGGGATCATAAATGGTCCAACCCAAATTAACCCATTAACCCATTTATGACCCATTTATACTTAATATAAATTTCTTGACCTATTTCCGACCCGACCCATACACGATCCATACTCAACCCATATCCAACTCGACTCATATTACTAAAATAATTCTATATTTAATTATTGTGGACAATTTTCATTTTTTTATAGTTTAAAAAAATTTGAATTTTCTTCTTTTTATTACTTTTAAAAATATGATTTTTTTTATGTTTTTATTTTTTTATCTGATTTTTTTTATTTTTCTTCTTTTAAAACATCGACTTTTTTCCCTTCTTTCTTCTAAAATCGGCGAGGGCCGCCCGACCCTCGCCGACCACGAGCAAGGTCCGACGTCACGAGCGAGGAACCCCCACCTCTACCGCCTACCCCGCTGCTCGTCTGCCGTAGTGCCCGCCTGGCGCAACCGGCCTGCCAATCGCATCGGCACAAATAGCACCACGCATGCAGCCAAAACCCCTAGTTGTACAGCCCCGATCATCACCACCATTCAGGGCTGATTGGTTCGATCAAATGGTGAGAATATATTTCCTTTCGCGCACAAAGACCTAAAACATGTCGACAGAAATAAAAATAAAGCACATAATTGCGCCAGCGATTAACATTGCATTTTGATCCCTACCACTCTTGGATCGCTCTCCATGGATAATACCGTATACAATTTGGAGGAATCCATGTCAGGGATGTTAGGGATGGATAGAAGATTGTCGAAGCTTTCCACAACTTAAAAGCCCAACGGTGGGCATCCACTACCTCTTAATGCAGAGATTAAAGAACCCCCAGTTATCTAGATGAATGCCCACTTTAAGTTGGAGAGAGAATCGGCAAACAGTCGCACCTCGAGTGATCCTGATTCAAAATGCTCTGATTCATGCTCTTGCTGATCGGAACACTAAACTTGACAGTGGACTATCCCAATCTCGAACGCCTCGAGTCGAGAGTCTCGCATATATCGGAGGAAGAGGAGGAGGAGGAGGAGGAGGAGAGCGATGGGAAGAACAAGGACAATGATGCTCGGTTTTAAGGTTCAAAGATGTAGATCATAGACCAATACGACCACACAATAAATCGGCGGACGGCGGGTGACCGACAGCTAGGTGGCGAGGGCACGACCCTGCCGGTTTCATAAGAAAAAAGAAAGCAACAGAAAATTAAAAAAAAAAAAGGAAAAAAAGTAAAAAGAAAAGTAAGGGTAGAGGCCTTTAAATGTGTTGTCTTAAGTGATTGTAAATGGTTTCATAATGAACCCATTTGTAACCCATTTATTTTGATATATTTATTTTGTAGACTCATTAGGCTAGCTTATTAAGTTTGTTGTGACCTATTTATGACCCATTTAAATGCTTGTGGGTTATTAAATGGGTGTCCGCCCTATTTTGATAGGTCTAAGTAGCGATATGAAGCTGAACAAATACGTTGAGCCATGTTAAGCCATGTTTAATAGTATGGATCATAAATGAATTGTATTTAGATTTAAAAATAAGCTTAAGTGAGTCATAATTGGATTACTTAACAAGTTTTAAATGGGTCATATTACCAGGAGTCATAAATAAATTTATTGATTTTTTTATTTTTTTTTCTAAGGAATTCGACGAGGGTCGCGTATTTTTTTTTTTTTATTCTCTTCTTTCTTTTCTTTTCTTTTTCTTTTTTTTCCTTTTTCCTTATATGCGACTTGTGGCCCACGCCCCCTATTTGTTCTAGGCGGGTGGCGTGAACTCTGATTCAATCCCTCAGCTGAGATGGTCAGTTGACATCTTAACCTCAATAGGAATATGGGTTATCAAAAAATTCTTGTGGAACTTTGAATGAACTAATGCGAGTGGGTGTTGCGAATGAATCTTCCCTAAGAGAAAATCTCTCCGAAAGGTGGGCACCTGCAATCTGTCGACAATCACAGGAGCGTCGAGCTTGCCAAGATCTGGTTGCTGACCAGTCATCCGTCACCCCGTCGATCATCGGTTGGTCACCGGCTGCCGATCGCCGGCCAAGCAGCGAGAACAAGGAAAATCGATTTCCTAGAAAAACAAATGAAAATTTATAAACAAAAATAAGCATTTTAAAATTATATTAAATATGAAAATATTTTAGCAATATGAGTTAGGTATATAAATTATTAGATTTGATTTGCATGAAAATGAGTTACAACGGATTAAATGAGTCAATATGGATCATATCATTTTCGACCGGACCTGAGCGGATCTAACAGCAACTATGGTTCAAGTTCATACGCGAATTATGTTCTCTGCGCCGTGTACTGGCTGAAACCGACAGCCATGCTATGGCTAAATGACAAGATGAGCTAAACCGGGATGTGTTTCTGATTGCCAAATATCGGCGAGCAGATATCTTCGAGCAAAACCATCAATGGCGTCAGCGGGCCAGTGTAGGCTCTGCTTGCGATCAAATATCTTCCTTCACAAATTAGGCCATTTGTGCCAGTGTAAACTCTACTGCTTCATCCAGTATTCATTAATTAACATTATTATATAGTGACATCAATACGTTCTAATGATACTCCACCTAAGTGATTAGCAAAATCCAACACCCAAGCACCGCTATGCAATCCAATGAACTTTCTGTCTTCCCAAATTTTCATGGGCAATTTCATATTTCCAGCGAAAAATGGCACTATCTCGTGAAATCAGTTTCTGTACATAAATATGCACAAAAGGTACTAAGAACTAAAAGAACCACCATCTTCTGTACAGCTCCATCACTTAAGTAAAACCGCTACCTCTAATTTACCGGTCAGCATCGTAGTTCGGCGAAGCAATGGCTCTGTTTGTCGGAGACCAGAGGTAAGTGCACGCTTCTTCACCACCCCCATTTCTTTATCTACAGCACGTCAGCCATAACCTAAATAATTACAGATTTACACATCCCTTCATACTCGTCTTGTGTGCTATGCAGACTATGAAAGATGGAATGACCCCTGGCCTTCTCTTATGGCATATAAGATCTTCTCCTTCATCTTCTCCTGCAAAATATTGACGCAACCGAACTTTAGCGGTGTTCAAACTATTACAAAGAACCGGAAATGAAAACTTAGCGAGAATGTCACTTTAGAAGAGTAAGGCGGTAGCTTCAAATAGTTGGCACAAGTCATCACGCTGGGTAGCTCGGCATCTGCAGATTTGCTACAATGCTGCAAAGGCCAACGCAAAAGATACAAGAAAAATTAGGAGACGTATAGAAAGAAAATGAGTAGTCAAGGAAGTATGCGATACTTTCTCTCAGACCTTGCGCACGATTGTAAGTTTCGGATTGAGTGATGCTAAACCCCCAGAAGGAAGACGAGGTGCTCCCGTCACAAATTGCAAAAATGACCGCTGCTGCTCCTTATCAAATTCTTGGATGGTTTCCAAAAGCTGAAGATTCACACAATTAAGTTACTTCCTTAGAATTATATAAATTTGCATTAGCAAGTGATGGATTGACCACTTACATAGATGACAGGAGTACTGCTTGCGGTATAACCATGATCGAACTTGATGTGCTCCAAGAGCTCACTGAACTGTTAATAAGGGACAATGATGTGCCTTCAGTAAGCAAAAGCCCTGCCCCGTAAAGAAATAATCATCTAAAGCTGAAAGACATACCTCCCAAGAATTATTTTCTCCACATAACAAGCGCTCTAGTTCGTCCTCACTGAAAATCTGAAGATTCTTAATGGGGAAAACCTGAAAAGGAACAGACTCAATACTTTTTCCCGGTAAGACAGGCAAAATTGATAATGTTTAAACCAGTTTACAACAAAACAGGTGCTCCCCAAATACGTTTGAAAGATAACAGGAGCACATGAACAGGGCACAACAAACTCCACCAGTTATATCCAAAGAAAAATACATCTCAGTAAGGCACGCAAACTCTATGCTCTATAATCTGGAAGCCTTTTGAAATTGTAAGCTGCAACCTATCCTAAATTACATTGCTTCAAGAAGCATGTCAAACAATTAAGTTTGCTCCATGCCACTTCTGTAACTATTAACATCACAGGAGAAGTGAAAAGGTTGAATAAAGAAAGAACATCTATAATAAGTTTTAACACAATACTCGTCTTTCAGTAAATTCTCTCCAAAAATTCAAGTGCCATTCTCTCCAAAAATTCTCCTAATATTGCTATCAGTATCAACTAAATCCACTAAAAGAGCCAATACTTAGCTAGTCTTTTCACCAAAGGCACAATTTTCAACTACCTGATTAAATCCAGATTTGAAGGCCTCTACTTGTCTTGAAATTCCCGAATTTGTGGTAGCATCCACAACTAATGAGACGTAATCCTCCAGATTGGTCATATTTACCTGGAATAACATGAAGAAAGGCTCAATTTGGTACCTTCAATGTAGAATCAAAGGAAATAGCATGTGCTCACAGTAAGGGCTGTACCATCTTATGGTCAGGTCCAGATGAAAGCACAAAATTAGGATAACCAGGAACAGTGAAATCCAGGCAAAGATCCTCCATAGCGATATTCCTAAAGCAGAAGTCACTTTTGAGGGTTGAGCTTTCTCTATGAACAGATTCCAGAAACTTCTTCCTGTCAACTAGAGCCTGGAACTCTAGCAGAGTCCTACCAAGCTCAGGATCAAATGAGGGGATGTCATACAAAGTAAGGTCCTTCAAGAAAACAAAGCACAACACAACGTAGTGTCAATAGATAATCGCCAGGAGAAAATCATCAGATGAGAGAATCAACGGTGAGTCCCATGTAAGTGAACTGTGTCCTACCTGTCCAATAATTAGTTTATAAAACGCTTTAGACAAATGCAGATCCAAGACCCTCCCATCTTGAAGAGCTTTTGCCACAAGCTTCCCAAGCAGAATGAACCTGTTAATAACTTCCGCAAACTCTAGATTATCAGATGTACATAAAGCAGGAGCCATGGGGCGGGGAAAATGCCCGAAAGGAGAGAGAATCATTTCTGACCCATGCGTTTCCATAACCTTGCTGGACAAAGAACCATGATCCTCTCTCCACATACCAAGGCCGGGCTTCTGAAACTCATGACTGATTAAGGTGTAAAACTCCAATGTGGGACCAAGACCAGTACCAACTTCATCATCAAATTCAATTTCAAGGGCAACTCTCTGATGGGCATACAAATCCATCATCTGGACAGCAGAGTCCATAATATGATCTCTATGTACTAAAAACTTCTTTCGCAGCAAGCCACTCGCACTTCGCCTTCTATCACTCAAAGCGCCTGTACTACCATGAGATGGGGGATCAGGTTGAATTTGGAGCTGACCAAAAGCAGACAAGTGAAAGTACTTGTGTCGTGCCTCAAAACTGAATAAAAAGGGGCACGAATCCATTAGTTGGTTACACCATGAAGGCATACCACCAATCGAAACAGCTAAGGAATCCCGCATTTGTTGTTCTAATTTCTCCGTCAACTTGCTGCTTACAAACTCATTCTGCAGGACCAAGGGGGCCATTACCTTAAGATCATCTAAGTCGTCCATTCTTCCTTCCGCAAAAGCAGCCATTCTTTCAAAAGACATCAGTTGAAATGCTCGTCTGTTCATTGCTTCCATACTTTTTAACAAGACTATGATGTCGTAGACAGGACTGGGCTTCTCCAAGTCCGAAACAAGTTTACCAGCAAATAAGTCAGAGGAAAACTGTATACCTTGCATAAACACCCCTGTTTTATCCAACAGAGGCAAGTTTCTAGCTGAGAATGGGCATTCTTGAGAATATACCGGTCTAGGTTCAGCAGCCCTTCTATATGTGAGTGTATAGACCTGACTCCACAACTTTGAACTGGCAATCATCTCATTTCCCACTTTTATTCGTTGTTGAAGAACAGCTTGATAGAGGGAAAGTGTTCTATCAATCTGTTGCCCATCCAAGTAAAACAACAATTTTGGCAAAGGAATGTCATCTTCAGAGGATGGACTTTGAGTTGACTTATTATTAATATCTGCCTCTGGAGTCTTGGATTGTGAGACCTAAGATACAAATAGAGCCATGTCAATGTAAATTAGACGTGCCATACAGCAGAGAAAAGGATATAAACCATCAAACTATGACCATTTGGGCCTATGGCCAGCTTAGAATATCCCGAATGAGCAGTAGTTCGTTTAAAAGACTGCAGCCAAACCAAATATAATATCAACAACAGGACACATTCACAAGCACCCCAAGTGAAAAGAAATGTTACTTCAGCATTGTTACATGACAAGACTATGATAACTGGAAATGAAAACAAAAAAATTTACCGCAGAATCCTGTTCATCAGAAGTTTCACCAGGATTTGACTGTCGTCCTACATCTGGTTGATCAGGTATAGACTTTGATGAGTTGGCTTCACCTTGTTGCAGGTCTTGTAAAGCAGTGGACATTCCATGAAATTCCATATTCTCAGAATTTTTGCCACAAGTAAGATTTGCATTTATTGGCAACTTCAGAGGTAGGTCTTCCTCTTCAACAAGTGTATTTTTCTTCACAGTCTCACTTTTCTTGACCTTGGGATATAAAAACCCTTCGATGGCATTCAAAGGTGTGAAAGGATCAACTGTTATAACATCCTGAGAATAATCACATAGGCATTCCTCCCCTTCTCCCCTCACAAAGTGAACTCTTAGACATGGATGTGATACACAGCGTCCATTGGGGACCATAGCAAAAGAGTTTCTTTGCTTGGTAGAGTTGTTTATAATGACAGGAAAGTTTTCCAGTGAGGACAGTGCACTTTGCAGTTTCCTTATCAAAACCACCATGGGCAAATCCCCATGAAGAGAATCCAAGGGAGTAAGTACTAACCTTCCAAAAACTCTAAGTCGTTTCTCAATGACAAACAAATGACCAACTTTGCCATCCAGCTCAACCTTATCACATGTTGACAAGCCATTGGATAGGTAATTCACCAAAGATTTAACAACACCGCTCTCAATAAATTCAAAAGTGGAAATGGGTTCACTACCGTTCAGCTTCACGGCTATTTGATGCACAACAGAATGAAACTTCTCTTTGTGCTGTAAAGAGGACTCATCATTGGACTCATTCATCAGATCATTTATTGAAACAGCAAACATTTTAAGCATTTGAAGAATATCAGTCAGAGCTTCTTCAGAATCACAAAGCTCTGGAGAGAAAAAGATAGTTCTTATGTCCTTTGCCCGTTGATGGACAGTATCCAGAGCAAGCTTGCAAGTTCCTGTTTCCAAAGCCGAAGGAGAATGACCATTTTCGAAGGCATAACATAAGCATCTCAGAACTCCCTTGTTAGCCGGCTTTTGACTGGAATCAACTGACAGTTGATTGCCACTAAAGACCGGAAACAATCTATGCGAGCATTTTTCTGGTGTTATTAGTACATCGATAGCAAAAAGACACCTTCCTTGATGAAAGACTTCAAGCACATATCACCAAGCTTTTGCAAGCTTGACTCGGCAATTTGAAGGGCTATATCCAATACGTGGTAATCCTTGCGCGTAAACACTCCCGCCAAAAAGCTGAATTACCATGACAATGATAAGCAAATTAAAAGAGGCACATTTCGTATTTAAGTGAGCTTGTTGTGTTGATGGCATTATAAACAAGAGATCGGTTACCTGACTCCTCACTGTGCTTGTGCTTTGTACACATGTTAAGCAGTGAGAAAAAAAGCTAGATTACCTTGGAAAATTGGAGTTTGTAAGCACTTCAGCAAGAATATCTGATGTGCTAAGAGATAACAAGTTGTTGATGATTATTAAGCAACCATAGCAAACGTGTATGTTTGCGCCAGAATTAACCACCTGCAAGAAGAGTGAACATCCTCAAAGCACCAATAAAAGGAGCAGCAGTACCTTTTTATTGATAGAGATGACCAACCTGGATCAGTAATGGAAGTACGTCCATTCCAAACATCCGCAGAAAACCAGGGTTACTGCGTAAAAAAGCTACCTTTTCAGATACTTGCTGACAATCCTCATTATTGGCCAGTGTGGGGAGGAGCTCATATAGCAACTTCAGAACTTCTTGTACCTGAAGGATAAAAAGAGCAGGCCCAGTCAGCCACTCTATAACTATACCTCTCTAAAACCCACGAAGAGCAGGGACAGTCGGCTACACTCCATCAACAAATAGCTCCGGACAATCCCATGAGGGAGCATTGATTGACATAACAAGGATACCAATCCACAACTAGTACCATCTTTATCCTACTTAAAAGTCGTGTTAAATGAACCAAAAAAAAAAAAGTCGTGTTAAAATATTCAATGTTCAAATGACCATCACCATGGATTATTGGAAGTGAAGAAATATCAGGAAAATACCTTCGGCGGATGTATAAAAATTTATATACTTAATGTAGGCACCTCTTAACCTTTAAGGAGAAACCCAAGTAAACTACTTGAATAACAGCAAATAAATGCATGTTATTTCAACCTGCCATCAGGATTAGCATAATTACTAGCCTTTTTTAAAGATTTTTATAGTGACAATTAATATTGAATAATTTTTTTGTCAAAACAATCCATTTAATTAACAGAAAATTCAACATAAGATCTAAAATAAATGACAGTTAAGTTATATTTTCCATCAAAGTTTTCAGCAAGTGAAAACGGATATAAGACAGACATGCTCAGAATATCCATAAAATGCAGGTTGCCTTTTGCAATTTAAAAAAGATTTCTCTATCTAGCATAGTGCAAACAGCTACTCATTGGACCCAAATTTCCCCTCCAAGTGAAACAGTAACTTGACCCAAATTAGCCTTCTAAGTGACTAAGGGTGAAACACTCGGTAAAATCAGAAATTTGTATCCAAAGATTTCCTACATGATGCATTGCTTAGTTAAGAGGAGGCTTCTAGATGTACTACTGAAAAGTAACCACAAATCGTTATCCATTCTGTAATACACTCCATCATGTACAGTTGTCAAGTGTCACAATCGAAGTATGTTTCACGCATAGATGCAGTGCAACTCAGGCTCACAGCAATATTATCTCACAGAGAAATGTCACAAACTTCACTCAAAGCCCTTCAGGCACAACTCCTTTCATTTTATCTTTGCTAATACATCCACAGGACCACTGGAACACTAGCATCAACATCAACATCAACAACACCTTTCTCCCAAACTAGTTGAGGTCGGCGGTCGATGAACCAAAAAATAAATAAAATAAAAGCAAGATCTATTGAGGGAAAGAAATAATTATCTAAAAATAAATACCTAAAAATAAAAATATATAGGAAAAAAGACTAGAAAGGACAGTCCGGAATATAGGAATTTTTCCCTCCACAAATTCTAATTGCTTTCCTTCACTCCGTCCTACGGCTCGTACGCCAATCTATTTCCCACTCCATTAAATCTTGTTTTACTACTTTCCCCCAGGTAAGTTTCGGCCGACCTCTTCCTTCCTTCATGTCATGCTCTATGCTCTCGGTAATGGGACTTATGTTCTTACCGGAGCATCTAGGGGTCTTCGAAGAATATGTCCAAACCATCTCAATCTATGTTCTCTCATCTTATTTGCCACCGGTATAACTCCAACTTTTCATACTGGAACACTAGCATCAAGGTTCCTAATTTCACCCGAGTCAAATAAATTCTATGCACATTTCTTTGCTCAGGTTGTGACTTAAAACGGGTCAAATCAGAAAGAGGCTGGTCAGATCAGTGCATATTATTACACAATCACTGTAAATTCTATCAATCTCATCAGACAATTCACCAAGATTGGGTCATTTGGGACTCAATCTGGTAATCAGACAACAAAGGAACTGGTGGTGGAACCTTAGGTAAAATCCTTGTGAAATCGTAAAAATAGCAACAACAATGCTGAATACAGTGTCAGACAACCTGAATACAGTGTCCATCAGGCAGATGAGGAGATGACACTCCATGGGGAACATCGTAAGTAGCCAATATGTCCTTCAGAATGATGCATATCTTAAGCTCATACAGAGTTCTGAAACCAAGATACGAACCAGAAGAAAGTTTAACAAGCATCCCGATAATTCCCTGCAAAACAAATTGGAAAGAAAAATCAACTTTGGGTGCAATATACTGTTTAGAAATGAGAGATAATAAATATATAATAGAACTACATACATTTTGACCAAAAAAACCAAAATAACAACTTACATTATAAACTGACAGGGATAAAGTGGTCCCGCTATTTAAGTTGATAAGACGTAGGGATTGGTTGATCATCCCATGCTTGCACAATTCATCCAACTTTTCTGGGTTCTGACTGACTCTCTCTGTTATTTTAGTTAAACAGAATGCCACGCTTTCAACAAGCTGCATCATAATTTCATAAAAGGAAAGTGATTAAAATTTGAAAAGCCGTAAACTGAATTGTGACTCAAGTACATTAAACTTCTCTCGAACCTGTTGATCCTCATATTGAAGAAGGTTGCAGAGAATAGGAACAGCATCCATGAAAAGTGAAGGGCAATCAGATGGAAGTTTCCTACAGATATTCCCGACAACAGAGAGAGCAACTCGCTGGAAGGGACAAAACAAAAAATGCCATTATATGTGCAAAGACTAAGATATCGACTACAAAATCGATGCAGGTTATGAAAACAACATGAGAATCAACTTGCAGCAATAAGCACAGAAATAATAGTACCTGCACGCTCGTTGAAAAGAAATCAATAAAATTAAGCACAGCCACAATAGCACCACCCTCTAAACAGGCAAGCGGTTGATCTCGAGATATTTTCTCCAAGGCTTGCAAACACTATAATGAAAATTACACCGATCAAATTTCATCCCATAAGATCCTCTGGATCACAAACAAATAAAATGGAGCGCTAATAAATGTTTTTCACACAGGACAATTATAAAGCAAATATGCAATTACCTGTTCAGCAACATCCAAGTACTCAATTGCCATCAATCGATGGCAAATAGCAGGAACTGCATCATGCCTAACTAGGAATGCCGATGATCGAGGAAATACATCGCAAAGATAAGTTATAGCCCTTGTGGCCAATAGCATCATCTCTGGATTGCTATCATGCATTGCAAATTTTACAAGAATTGGAGAGAATGCATCAGTCAGCATGCCTGAAAGTGAATCCTCTGTACAGAATGACAGAACTTCGCATAGCTCGGTAAGCACAGCTAATTGCCCCGAAGGTTCAGTTTCATCAGTCAAGCTAGATAAAATCTTCTTGAACTTGGAGTGGTCACCAGATGACCGACTCCTATGGTATTCACGGAGACCCCCATATCGCGGGTCTACATCATCAGAATCACAAGACCCACACGTCGAGCCTTTTTCTGCTTCACCCTCACTGGATGCTGAAGCAGTGGAGGCAGTATCCATGTCCGTTTCATGGGATTCCAATCTTGAGCTAGTAGACTCTAATTGGTTCTCCATAGGTGAGCTTGAAGAACTCGGTCTAAAATCCAGTGAACTACAAGCACGCTTATCAGCAGGAAAATCCTCAACTACTTCAGTTCGCTTTTGGCCACGGTTCCCCATTGATGAATCCAGTATCCAGAGACAGTGGAGCTCCTGCTTCATTAAAACTTGCAATGAGATCAACGTAAACCATCCCAAAAAAAGAAACAAAAGTACTAATCAATCAATGCCGCTAAAACGGACATCTTGTTAAACACATTCGTTGTCCTATTTAAGAGTAACCAAAATTTGCCACTCCTGCGAATTTCATAGACCAGACACGCAGTGTCAACATCGCCCATCAAAACTTAATTCTCACAAGTTAGAACCTCAAAAAAATTCACCTTTGGAAATAATGTGAGGGAGGAAGAACTATACTAGTGTTGAATTTCTCAGCGACACAATCTCTCTCGTTCTAAGTTCACAGTACTACACCAACCCAAAACAAGAACAAGTAACCAAAGGACAGAGGAGCAGAGGGTGCAGAAACACAATCAAACACAGCCTCGTTCCGACATTAAAGAACCACCGAGATTCATCAGTACCTCTCGGGACCATCGACAGAGTAATCATCATCATCATCATCATCATCATCATCATCATCATCATCACTTAGGATATTCACGGATATGCAAGGTAGATTCTACTTCACATACCACCCAACACCCAAAAACCAAAAAAGCTAAGAAAATCGGATCCCAGAGAGAGACAGTGGCGAGGAGATCGCAGCGATCAGCCCAGCTTTTTCTCAACCAGGGGGCAAGAAAAATTCGATCGAACACGAGGGAGTGCCTTCGTTTTCAAGTGTTACCTAGTATAGTCGATTGATTACGGGTCTCCGACAGATTACGAAGACCTTAATTTACACAACGAAAATGGAAACCTAATCTCTATCGGATTTCGTGTTTCCGAGATTGACTCTTCTTCTCCTTCTTCTTCTTCCTTCGTCGTCCTCGTCGTCTCCTCCCCCGACTTTGCTTCGGTTTGCTGATGCCTTAAAACATTTCCATGAATATAGATATATATTTCTATTTATATTATAATATGGAGAGAGAGAGAGAGTTCATATTAATCTGTTGTGCAGAAGCATTTAAAAAGCTTCGTCGTCGTATTTCTCGGTTCGGGAGGGAATTATCCTATGCAACCGCGCCTAGCGTAAACATATCTTGGCTATCTCTTTCTGACCGTTAGATGTGATGGCGGCCAATTTATTGACGCCCGATCTGTGTATTTCGTGGACTTTGTATTACCGTCCGATCTAACGGAAGAAGCTTCAGCCTCACGGTGGTGATAACAATTGACAAAATCTTTAACAAACAGAAGATATGACAATACAGGTTGTTGCGGCTAATTGATCGTTTATCACAAAGATTTTGTGTCAGGGTTCGACATTTAAGATTTTGTTTAAACTGGATTAAATTATGTTTTTGCGTTCTTTAAAGGAAAAATGACACAAATAGTCCTTAAATTTTAACCTAATATGCGATGTGGTCTCGAACTTTTAATTTGTTCAATGTAGTCCTTGAATTTTAACCTAATGTGTAATTTGGTCCCTAAACTTTTGACTTGTTCAATGTAGTCCCTGGATTTTTAGTAAATGTTCAATTTAGTCCCTGAACTATATGAAAATATTCATTATTGTCCCCGATCTTAAATTAATGGAATGACTACATTGAATATTTTCATATAGTTCATGGACTATAATGAATCTATAACAAAAATCTAATGACCACATTTTACAAACTAAAAATTCAGGGATCATATTGAATATTAGATTAAAGTTCAAGGACCATATTGAACAAATTTAAAGTTCATAGACTATAATTTACATTAGGTCAAAATTCAGGGACTATTTATGTCATTATCCCTTCTTTAAATTGTCATAGTATCTATGTATGTATCTATAACATATAAGATAAACAGGTAGAATCCTATCAAATTTCGAAAATCTTTGGACTTTCTTCTATTATATTTTTACATGTTTTCCTCTTGAATGTAAAAGTTTTACGGATATTGGATACTAGTATCAGAATAGGAGCACATGTCTTGCGTGTGAAGAGAAATAGTAAGAAAAATCAAACTAGTAAAGAATAAAATAAGGACATTGAGATTTTGATCCTTTTTCTAGATTTAATTTCGATTTTCGTAAATAAAAAGATGAGAGATTCATGGGATACTTGACAATTGTTTTTGAATTCAAATTTGAAAGGTAAGGGATTCATCGATTATTTGCCAATCATTCGATTGGTCATTGATTACGATTTTGTTCATCCGTAATTATGTCATGTGGTATTTTAAATACTGTCCCGAGTTTTACACGAAATTTTCTTATAATAGTTTGAGGTTGAAGTGATCATTTTGGGTTTAATTTCATATAAAGATCGACTTTCACGTTCGTTATTTTTTCAAATTGATGCATTTTGGATTAAGATTTCCACTTGCAACTGACGAAAAAGAAGTCGTAATACTTTTAGGCATATTTGGCAATGATTCTAATCCAAAAAAGTAATTATGATTAGAATCATATTTTATGATTCTGTCCCCAGGATGATTTTTAGAGAATTAGAACACGTTTGGTAATTGCGTAAAATTTATGTTCTCGAAACGGAAACGCATTTGGTAGCTACACAAAATTTCTATTCTTGAAAACAATGAGGCGACGAGAATGTTTTTTCAAAATTTTCTATTTTTTTTACTTTTTAAGTTTTAATTTTTTTTTAAAGTTTAAAAAAAAAAAATTCCCCCATTTTTATTTAAAATAAATAAATCTTCTAATTCCCCCTAATTTTTAAATTTTTTTTTGTTAAATGTTAAAGCTTATTTTTAAATTTAATTTCAAAAAAATTAGTTGTTAGTAAATTTTCAAATCTAATTTTTATTTTTATTTTTAAAGTTCGGAAGTCTAGAAGCCCACGTGGACGTAATCTTTTTAAAAAGTACTTGAGACTTTATTTTCAAAAGTGATTTTTGTTAGAGTCAACTTTTTTTATTTTATTTTTATTTTTTCCCCAAAACTGTTTCAAGAAACAAAATCGAATCGAGAATCATTTACGTTACCAAACATGTTTGTCATCCTTTTTTTTGTTTCAGGAATAGAATCATAAAATCAAAATCCTTGCCAAAATATAAAGAGATGTCAACTTTGGGCAGTTACCGAATTTACCCCTTACATTTAATTTGTTTAAGATAAGACATCAATGAACATAAGAGAACAGTTTAGGTAATTAGGATTCTTAAAGGATTTTAGATCCACATTGCATTAAACAATTGATAGATCGACAAATAGATTGAGAGATAGATACATTGATAGCTTCAGTTAGTAGTACCTTAAAAAAATGCATAATTGAAGTTCATAAATTTGCTCGTCAATGTAAATCTATGTTTATTTGAGGTTGTTTACGATGTCTTTGCGATCAAAGTTAAAACTCAAAATGCCAACATGCTTTGATTTCTAAAGTAAAGTGAATGTGGCAAAACAATGTCCATAGCATTAGGCCCTAGGAAGCATATGTCGAAATGACTATTACCATCAAAAAGAGTACGCAATCGCGCACGGCTCATGCCGAGATGTGAAATTTTTCTGAATATCCTCTTATTTGAGAGAAAATCTAAATAAAGATTTCTTCATATTTAGCCCTTCGAAATAGTCCCAACTCTCTTGATAACCCCAAATTGAATGAAATAGTCCTCAAATTGATCTTATTTGTCCGAGCCCTAATCTACTCATAATTCAAGTGAAAAATCCGAGGTTATTGCAACTCTAAAAAGCTTAGCGGAGATAATTGGAATTCCAAATTTTGCCCGAGCAAGTTGTGATTATTATTATTTTTATGTACTAACATTCGACTGCACTCCCTCGATATGTTTTAAGATTTCCGGTACACTTATCTCGAATTTATTTTATTAGGTCAAAAAGACAGTACAGAAACCTTACATTTTTTTTTCTTGTCACCAGAAACGTTTTTAATTATCTCCTTACTTTTTGTTCGACCCCACGGAAAACTTGTCCATCGCCACCTCCAATCAATTCTTCTCCACCAGTCAACCGACTGACCGACATTGCCGCTTCCATCCTCTCTATTGTTATTATTATTTTTTTCCCCAAAAGAGAGTCACGTCAACTTTTCTAGAAGTTTCAAATGACAACTAATAACAGTACGATATTAATTTTACAATCGCAAAAAAAAAAAACATGCAAATAATAATATTAAGAGTTAAAACCATGAAAAAAAACTCCAAACTAGTACACATATGATAAATTTGCCTAAACTACTTTTTTACTACCAAAAATCCCTAACCGATACTCATGTGATAAATTTACTCTCTGTTAATTTTTCGTTAAACATTAATATCAAATTCTTTGAGTTAAATGACACGTGGCGAAACGGGTAAATCTATTTGGGGTTTTTATCTTCTTTTGTTATAAGTGTATCAATGAATTTTCCGTGGTATTAACCCAATCTTACTAAAACTAACTGAAGGTAAATTTGTCACAAGTGTATCGATTTGGAATTCTTTTGTGATCAAAAAATTAATTTAAAGTAAATTTATCACATATGTCAACGTGGAGTTTTCCGTGGTATTAATCCCGACATTAATAACTTCAACATAACAATAATACTAATAATGAAATGATTATCATTATTTATAGGGGGATATAAATATGGATATAAACGTTGGTAGCCTCGCGCACGACCCCTTCAGAAAACGCGTCGCTAAATGCCTGTGCTCAACGCAGCACAAGTCAACGTAAGCACGATCACGCCAAAGGCTGAAGCGATAGAACTTGATATAACAACAGAGGACCAACGTACGCAAAAAGAGGAGATCACATCTTTCATGGAAGTGGACTCACGAACAACACCACTCGTGCACACGTGAGCGGCGGGGGACTGCGTTCTTGTTGATAGGCCTCCTTTTTTTTAATAAGGGAGAGAAGCTAGTACATGCTCGCATAGACAAGTAGATCCGTCAAACGGATAGGTCGGGTCGGGTCGGGTCAAAAATGGTTCAACCCATATAGACCCATTTTATATGCAATGCAAATATAATGACCCCGTACCAAACACATTTTCGACCAATATTTCTAAAACACTTATATATATCATAATGTAGGAAAATTCCTACTCGAATTAAAGTGAGAGTGCGAGAATAAGCGAGCACGAGATTGAAAAGGATGAGAGAGAGAATGAAGAGAGAGTCATAGAAGTGCGTTTGGTCTAATTAAGTTGTAAACTCATGCATGATCTAGTGTTTCAAACAAAACCAAAAAAACACCTATAATATTTTTATGACTAATTTGTCGATTATAACTAACTTATATAGTGACACACCATTATATATGAGTTAAGAAAGGAATTTATGATCAATTTTGAATGCATAAGGCACGTCGAGAATAAAGGTCTAGACGGAGTCATCTCTATGCTCATGCTTGCACAAAAAAAAAAAAATAGAAGAAGAAGAAGCAGCAGTAGTTGTGCACACCCAAGCCATATGAGGCCAAGTCCCTTTCTTTTTCTAATTTTTTTATAACCATAAAGGGAGATAAACGTGGCCCTGACTTGTTTCGACTATCACGGCACGAGTAAACCTCTTAACGGATGCTAGGAAGTCGACTTGGCCGGTTCCTAGGAACCGCCGGTTCCGATTCCGGAAAAGGTGGAACCGGCGCTTCCGGGCGGTTCCAATTATTCTCGAACCGGAACCGGCCGGGAGGGCCTTCGATTTGAAACAGCGGGCCCGATCAATGGGCCGGTTCCGGCCCATTGGCCCAAATGGCCATGTCTACTAGGAAGACCTCACCCCTACCTTTTTAGCAAGTAAGGGCGTGTATGATAATATTTCTACTTGAAAATTAACTTTTAGTCGAAAGTTGACTTTTTTACTTTTACTCGAAGCGAAGTTGATTTTTCTACTTCTTTCTAGAAGTTGATTTTTTATCATAGAAATTCGTTTGGTAATGATTGAAAATTTCTATTTCTAAAACATTATTAATAGAAAATCTTCTATGAAGAATTATTGTCAACCGTTGAAATTTTTCTTAAATATATTTTAAAAACAAAAAAAATTATTTATTTTTTACTTCGGCACCGGAGATGGCGACTCGGCGGAGGGCGATGGGCGGCGCCGGTGGTGGTCGCGATCACGGCCGGCGGTGGGCAAAGGTCACGGTCGACGACGGCCGGCCGACGGGTGGTGGGAAGCGGAAAGCGATGGTTGACAATTGGCGGTGGTCGCGAGGCGGAGATGGGTGGTGGCCAATGGCGGTTGTCGGCGAGGGTGATGGGTGTCGGTGGGCGGCGACGGAAGTCGCGCAGGCGGGTTTGATCAAAAGAGGGTAAGGGGCGTAATAAAAAGAAGGTGAGGCGAAAGTACTTTGTGATGCCTTTTTTTTTTGTTCAAGAAGTACTTTTTGAGTTGAGAAGCTGCTTTTTTTAGCTTCTCACAATGGGGGAAAACAACTTGAGAAGTAGAAATTTCTTTCAAAAATAAAAGTTTTTACCAAAAGGATTTCCGCTTCGGAAGTTATATTACCAAATAGATTTATACTCTAGAAACACTTCGGAAGTAGAAATTTCTTTTAAAAATAAAAGTTTTTACCAAATGGATTTATGCTTGAAGTTACATTACCAAATGGATTTATACTTGAAACACTTACGGCGGAAATCCACTTTCGAGTTGATTTTTCTATTTCTCTTGAAAAAAAAGTTGATTTTCTACTTCTACTCAAAAAATTGTTTCGATCAAAGAAATTCGTTTGATAACGATTGAAAATTTCTACTTCGAAATATTATTAACATCAAATATTTTATGAAAAATTATTATCCATCGGTAAAAAAAATTCATACTTCATTTTTGAACTTTTTATTTTTTTTTAAAATAATTTTTATTATTAAAATAATATTTAATTTTTAAAAATAAAATTTATTATTTATTTTTTACTCTTGTGGCCATAGACGGCGACTTAGCAGTTGCGGCCAGCGCGATTGTTGATGGTTGGCGGCAAGGGGCGGCGATGGCGGCGGTCGCAGCGAGCGAAGATCGGCAATTGGCGGCGACAAAGGTTGGCAATGGGCGATAGTTGGCGGTTGGCGACGGCCGGCGAAGGTCGGTAGTCGTGGGCGGCGATGGGCCGAGCGAGGTCGACGGTCGTTGGTTACCGGGGCGATCGATGAGTGGCGGCCGGCGAAGTGCAGGTTGGGTGGGGACGAGATGATGGTCGGCGGTTAGGGGGTAGTCGTGGATGGTGGCCGGTGGAGATCGGCGTGGGCGGCGATCGGCGACGATCTATGACGGCGAAGGTAAGGGGAGGTAGGTATGATCGAAAGAGAGTGGAGGTGTAGTAAAAAAGAAGGTGATGCGAGAAGTATTTCTTGATTTGGAGAAGCTATTTTTTTTTTAACTTCTCAAATTGGGGAAAAATAACTTGAAGTGGAAATTTCTTTCGAAGTAAAAATTTTTATCAACGAATTTCTGCTTCGAAGTTATATTACCAAAAAGATTTCTGCTCCGAAAGCACTTCTAGAACAGAAATTCGGTTTGAAGTGTTATCAATGCGCACCCTAAGCTGTCAAAATGGAGTTGGTCAAAAGTTTTCTTTTCCGAACGAGTGTCCATTAATACAAATTGGCTCTTACGGGCTCACAGCAGCGATTTCAACCTTCGCCATGTCCAAAAAGAAGATAGCAAGTTAGGGCTCGCATTTTGGACACGACCGTTTACATGACACTGCCTGCCGTACACGGCATATAATTTAGCTTGTTTATGTTATAAATAAGTGAATTTGTACACAAACAACAATTTTGCAATGTGGAGATTGACTTCTTTACCGCAATTACAGCATACTCCTATGCAAACCATACCTATCATGTCGACATGACTCATTCACATACATCCCGCTACGTTTATACATATTTGAATATATTTTTACCCGGTTTATATGGAGTACATTCGCCAAAACATTTCATGACACGACTACAACAGAAAGTCATAGATTGTCGCCCATAATCACGTAGCCACAAAGTTCGATTGATCAGCAAATAACTAGTCATCACGGTCAGTATTAAAACAATGTTGCTCATCTTTCTGCCACTCGTCTCTCGATCAACTAGGATTGACTTTGTAACATGATAAATCGCATTGAAGAGATAGCGCAATAGCTCATTACCAAACCGAAAGATGTATTGGCCAAACAATACGTCACTCCAGCAAGCTCACAGAACGCTTAGCCCTTCATAGGTAGCTAGACGTTCCAACCTCATTCTCAAGGGAAAAGTACAAAATCCAAACTCAAATCATCATCACGACAACACTCATTTACTA
The DNA here is from genome assembly GCA_021437795.1 of Rhodamnia rubescens. Classification (NCBI taxonomy): domain Eukaryota; kingdom Viridiplantae; phylum Streptophyta; class Magnoliopsida; order Myrtales; family Myrtaceae; genus Rhodamnia; species Rhodamnia rubescens. Next base: position 363,880 of record JAILYA010000117.1, on the reverse strand, counting down.
GAGGAACGCTTCACTGACATGTTCGAATTGATGACTCGATCACATACAAAAATAACTGAATTGGATTCTGGATTATACACTCAGACCTCGACATTGTCATGTAAATGTGGACTCCGCATACCAATTGGTCACAAGTTTCTAACTCAGGAGCACACAAGACAGCTCCGACAAAACAGAGCTAAAACGAAACTTCATTCTCGTCCTCATCGAGTGCCCAATCTAAATGGCAATAAGATAAATACTTGCAGGGGTTACCTTTCTACATTATCAAGTAAATCTAAAGCAGACATATATCAGGCCGAAAGCAAATATGATGCAGATGCTAAAATATACAGCCCATTGGAAAATGACTCCAAATGAACACGATTGACAGAGACCCCACTAAAATGTCCACAGCACGTCGTATAAATATCTTGATGCCATGATGAGTTGAACAATCAGAATGAGTGATGATTTATTCATCTCATGCAACGGGACTGGAACACATGATTATTCAGCGCCATGCATCGGAAGCGCGGGATGGTGAACCTACGGAAAACACCCAAGGAACAAAATCATAATGAGGAAGTGGAAAATACTCTTCAATGTACGAATAGTTTCTAACTTAATCACCATTTATCTTTCAAGAGACACAAATAGAAGAGGTGGTAACAACAGCCAATCTCCCGATGGATTTTCAGTAAAAATGAAGTGGTTCCAAGCACGTGTCATGAAAATACACGACTCGAGAAGACTCTAGATGCATTTCAACTTGTGATGTCAATTATGCGAATTAGCATTATATTTTCAAACACCAACATATCATGTCACAAGTTTCAAATCTAGTAAACATCCTCTATAGAGCAAAAACAATAGTAAAGTAGTTCAAATGATAAAATTAGTACATTAAAAATTAATGATCTCTACTTGCAAACAAGATCCAAGAATAAAATAAGAAATGGTCTCTCCAATGCATAAATGGTCATGAGTTCACGTTCTCATTATCTTTTGTAAAATCAAGTCCACCACGAAGTCAGTTGACTAACCACGAGGAGGTAGGATCCATTTTTCCTCGAAACCATTCTTTAAAGATCTATCTATCTAATTAATTGTTCAAAAAATAGATTCAAGGTTTATGGGCTGTTAAGAATAGGAAAGAATAAACGCTCGAAGTTTTCTTATAGAATATGAGTCATTTGTATCAAAATGGACTGGTCTTAGTTACTTGTTCTATGGATATAAGTTATCATAATACAGAATAATAATTGATTTTATTGTAAGAAACCTTGCTGCTCTGCTACAAAAGCAACAATATTCGGATGGTCTTTGTTCATCTAATTTGTCTATGAAGTACCATTTTAGGAAAACCTCCATTAGAACCTAATTCAAGACTATTGTGACACTTAGCTATTCTCCCACTACACAGCTTTCTCTGTTACTATTCTCTGAACCACCCATTCATTTCAACTTTTTCCATTACTACCCGACTCTCTCAACCATCCACCCAAGGTCCTTTTCTTTGGAACATGAATGTGTATGCCCTCTTACTACTTTCATAGACATCTTATACTACTTCCATCTTATGCTGATATAGTAGTGCTTTAACTTCTCAATAACTGACTCTCTTTTTTCTCTCTCTTGTTTTTGCCTCTCCTTTACAGAACCAGAGATGGCCTCTGTAATCCTGCTTTTAAGAGGCAAAGCAAACATACAAAAATACAAACAGAATATTATACATGACCGACCAAGTACAATTATTTGGGATTGTTATTGTCCTTTTACAAAATAAAGTCCATCAGCAACTTTTCCAAGGACAAATCCATCATGCCCCTCATAAAGCTGATGTGACCTGGAGGTATTAAGCATGTATTAAGGAACTAAGATTAACAGGGTTATGCAAAACAGTAAAGTGATTGAAACTGAACGAGAGATGATCTAGTCCATAACTTTTTCTCAGTTGATTTATCTTTTCCTTCTATAGCAACACAAAGCTTGAAAGGTTTTGACGAAGATCTGTAAGGCCCGTCTCAAAGGGAAACAAGGCCCAATGCCCAGATAGGAAGAAAAAGGGAAAAGGGCAGCAGACAATAGATGTCTCAAAGGGATTCTCGGAACCATCAGATCACAGGGAGTGATAAGGACCAGGTTAATTAGGACACAATAAGCCATTTTGATTATTGTTCAGCTTCAGCAGATTATAAATTCATGCTCGTTTCGATGCTTCTTTAAAGCAACCCTTTAATGTTGTCAATCCATGTATGCTTGAAATACAAAAAATTGCAACCCAGTAAGTTTATGGTGCTAAGTACAGCAAAGGAGGGGCAAAAACTGATTGAATTAGGAGACACAAACCACATATAATCGACGTATAATGCTGAAAATTGGCCAGCACTTGCAACAAGCTTGCCTATCCCAGAGCAAAGCACCGCACATATAGATCATCTCTTGGAGCTATGATGACTAAATTATTCTCTACTCCCAGGAAACCAAATTCTATTGAATAAAAAGAGCTCCTACCACGCAAGCATCAGCTCAATTATTAGCTTCATGGTGTGGCGTCTCAACACAGATGTATACGACCAAATATACTATTTAACAACATCTGAGAAAAAGTGGGGCAAAATATAACACTTGACAGAGCCAGGAGGTATGAGATTAGAGTTACTTGAGATTGGGAATAGTTGGTGCCGTGAGAGAAAGAACCTTGATGAGCAATCTTCCAAATTCATCAATGCAAATAAGAACAAGATGACATAATTAAAATCACAAAGCAACCACTGCTCCAAGAAAATTAAGATATGAAAACATGCATCACGTTAAAAGAGACACCGTATGCAGATAGACAAAATGCGCAAAATTCACCTGGGCATGAGGAACTGACTGTACTACCGCACCATCTCTTTTAGAAGATGCTTCCCCACCTTTAGCTGAACCCTTGGAATCCCCCTACCCAAACCAATAATTCACCAACTCAAGCATTAGACACATGCTACAGTAGCTACACCAAAGGACTACTAGGTCGGCATGCTAGGTCCAGTCAAGCATAATGGAAGTTCCAGAAGAAAACAAATCAAAGAGTCGGGAATAGTTTGACATTTACCTCCATCTGCAAATCGAGCAGAATCCCATCCAACAGACAAAAAAGACGAGGGGCCAAAACAAGAGAGAAAGAGAGAGAGAAAAGAGAGAGTCAGTTATTGAGAAGTTAAAGCAATAATATATCAGCACAATAATTTATAGCCACCTGAAAAAAAGAAGGCAATTATTTCCAAATGAATTACAAGATCCATAACCAATCTCGTCCTTATGATTACGACACGAACCTAAATCTCCTTCCTGCTCAGTAATGGCGCTTCTTTTTTTAACAGCGAGAAAAAGCAATCATAAGCCATCGAAACAGAGAACAAACACCCACCTCCCTGTATCGGGCAAGGTAAATCTTAAGCGGATCCAGGTAATCCTCAAACCCTAAGGTCGCCATGGCCCAGAGCAAGTCATCGCCGTTAATCGTCTTCCTCTTCTCTCTCTGGCACTTGTCACTCGCCCTGCCCATCCAATGAAAGGAACAACGCAGACACACGTGGATGAAAAATCACGAAATCGAAATTGCATTCCCACCGGAAAAACAGAAAAAATTTTCCCCCAAGCAACTGACTCGCTGGTGACGAAGCTGATGAACTCGGAGACGCACTCCTGCACGGTCTCCTTGGCGTCCTTGGCGATCTTGCCGTTGGCGGGGAGGGCCTTCTTCATGATGCGGCTGATGTTGGCGATCGGGAGGTACCTGTCCTGCTCGCGGACGCCGGAGCGGGGGCTGTGGTCGCCGCTCTCGTGGCTGCCGCCGCCGGGACTCGCCGGAGCATCCGCCATCGCGTCGCCCGGGACCGAGCAGCTGGAAAGGAAACGGCGAGCGTCGTGAGAGAAGTCTCCATCGTCGCCGACGGAAGGCGCGGATCGCAAAACCCTAGATCGTCGGAAGCGATTGCGAGAGCCGGGAACGGGGACTGGGACTGGGACTGGGACTGGGAGCGACGATTGAAATTGAAGGGAACTGTGATCAAAAGAGCAAAATACCTGTGGAAGTTGTAATTGGCGCGAGAGAGGGAGGGAGAGAGATCGGATGGTGTTGGGAGGATCGGACGCTGGATAGGAGAGAAGCGAGGAGGACGATGGAGATGAGACTGCAGGTTTGTCCAACACCGTTGATTCTTTTAACCTCCTCTATTTCTAATCCCCCTTCCTTTTTTTTTTCTTACCTCTAATGCCCCGTTTCCTTTTTATAATCGCGAGCGCTTTTTAATATCCCCAAATTTGACCTCCTTGTCCCGGTGGATGTACAACAAATTTCCAGATGTGCCCCTAACCATTTTTCTCGTTTTGATGTTCCACAACGTCATTTATCGATGTGGACATCGCCAGCATGGCATGACATGGCGGCGCGTGGCGAGGCACCTACACGTATGACATTATTAATTTTTAATAATATTTAAATATTTTTAAAAAAATTATTTTCTAATTTTTTTTTTCCTTTTTTCACTCTTCTGTCCCAATGACCAACCAAAAGCGAGAGGGTCGTGGCTCGCCCCGCGCCGCTGGCCGGCCTCACCGTCACCGAATGAGGTCGAGCCTCACCCGGATCTGGCGAGGCCGACCTCGCTCGGACATGGCGAGGTGGGCCTCACCGTCGCTAGGCGAAAAGTATACCTAGATCTTGAGAGGCGAAAGCAAAGCAAATTTCTATGTCCGACGCTTGAACAGAGGTACATTAGCATCGATCTCTTTCCATAATCAGTACAAACCCTCGAATGCCCCCTGCTTTCTTCGACAAAGCTGAACATGGAGTTCCAGAGATGGAAGTGGGGAATAGAAACAAATGGAAAAGGAGGAGGACAAAGGTTGCGCAAGAAGGAGAAAAATCGACCACGTCGGCGGTACTTGTCTTTATGTCGGTAATTTTCTATCAAAATTGACCCGAATGATCGAATTGTGGCTGAATTTTGATTGGCATAGTTTCTATGTGAAGGTTCAATGTGTTTATTAGGTCAGCAAAACCCTCGGTTTAAGGCACGTAGGCAGTGTTATGATCATCCGAGAGGAGAGAATCAGGCTTCAATGCGTGCTTTGCAGTTCATCTTGTAGATTGAAGCTCTTCATTTTCAATAGTACTCATTTTTGAATTAGTTTTTATTAGTTTATTTTTTTCTCTTGTTTTTTCCCTCCCTTTCTTCTTGCTACCGACGACTGGCCACAGGCAAGGCTCGAGCTCGCCTCCCAAGCGAGCTCTTCCCTCGCTTGTGGTCGGTCATCGGCTAGCTGTGCATGGCCGACCACCGATAGAGAAAGAAAGAAAAGAAAAATGATAATGGGTGTAGGGAGCACGAGAGAAGGGAAAATAAAAGAAGGAATCATTTTCCTCATTTTTATGGTGTTTTTTTCATTAACGGAAAATATTTTCCATTTTACTAGTTTATTTTTTGCTGACCAAATGCCAAAAAATTTGAAATTTCTTCAAAATGAACGGAGCCTTAATTTCAATACTTAATGAACTAATCAAGGCTAGTAAACCAGTTTTCTAGGCTAGCTAAGTATACCAACTTTTAAAGTTATATTTGCTAACATTTCTAGTAATTGAATTAATTTTACTTGGGATATTCAACGTTGCTAATTGCATCAGGCAAAGGGATGTTAAAATGGAACAATTTAACTCATTTAGTTGTTTTCCGACCAAAAATAAAAAATAAAAATACTCATTTAGTTGTACTGTAGCCTTAAATTCTTTAGGTAAGGGACGGTCTGGTCCACGCTTTCTAGAAGAAGATAAAAATTCTTGTCGGCCTGCTCATATCCAAGTTCCGAAAATTACCAACAAAGTTTTAAATATATTGTAATTATTATGTCAATTCAAATTTTTTTTGACAATTCAGTCTTAAACATTTTTTACATTTTTGTTAATTCATCCATTTGACCACCTAACTCTAACGTAATAGTGTTGTTGATCTTGACATGGCCAATTTTAAATAATTTATATTTTTGCCTTTCAATTTATTTTCCTTTTTTCTTTTCTTTCTCTCTTTTTTTCCTTCCTTCCTCTAGCTAGCCGCCAAGCACAACGACCGACTAGAGGCGAGGGCTAGCGAGGTAGGCCACCGGCGAAGCTTGCGCTCATCATCGATGGGTGAGGTCGGCCTCACTCGGCCATGGCTAGACTCGACCTTGCCCGGGCGATAGAGAGGTCAAGCCTCATTAGTGGCCGGTGAGATTGACTTCGCTGGCCCTACCTCGCGGCCGATCGCTAGGCTCAAGCATGCCGGTTGGAGGAAAATTGAAGAAAAAAATAAAAGAGAAAAAAAAAAAGAAAAAAAACTGGAAAAATAAAAATATAAACTTCAAAGAAAATTTTGAAAAATATTAAAATATTATTTAAAATTTGCAAATCAATCCCATCGACCAAATATATTAACTTGACATAATTATAAAGGTTTATGAATGAATTTGTGAAAAAAATAATTTCAAATTCAATTAACACAATTACAAAAAAATTATGACTTTTTTTTGGGTAATTCTCCTGTCACATCTCGTGCACGATATTATAGAAGAAAGTGTTTTAGTCGGCCATATTTCTCTTATTATATGATTAAAGAAGTGTTTTACCTTTTACGTAGTCCTATGCTATGAACGAAGGAATCGGCCGCCAAAGTCAAAAGTGTAATCGCTTTCAATGAAAGTGCTCCACTGCTTTTCTGGTGTTCTGCGGATATGGTACAATACCCGATTAATTCTAGGAGATTATCCGATCAACCCTAAATTTATTATGCGAATATCAATATCTTAAATTTTTTATTTTTTTCTATTTATTCTTTAACATTTGCTCAAAATTTCAATGTAGATACTTCGATTAATTTACGCCGAAAATCTCTCGACACAAAGTCCAATCATCGCTAGTAGTCCCACGTAAAGACGTTGCCACGACAACAATTTTCAAAGAAAACTAATTGAAAAAACTAGGAAAAATTCTAATTAAGTACATAAAGTCTTCTTATTTTTCAAATAAGGGTATGAAGTGGATATTATTTCACATAAAAAGCTATTTTTATTTCAAAAAAGGGCCTACCAAGGGCATATTCATCATTTTTAATTTTTTTTTCCCTTTTTGTCTTTTCTTCTTTCCCTTTCATTTTTTTTCTATTTTCCTTTTTTTTGCCCTAGCTCCTCGCGGTGACCGGTCTCGTTGGTCGGCCACCAGCAAGGGCTGGGCTAGGGGCCTCGCCCGGCCCTTGCTTGGTAGCCGGTCTACGCTTGAGGCCGGTACCGGCGAGAAGCTAGGGTAAAAAAAAAAAAAACGAGAAAATGAAAAATGAAGGTAAAGAATAAAAAAAAAAAAAAAGGAAGGAAAGAAAGAAAGAAAAAGAGAAATGACGAAAAAGTCCTTAGTCATGCATTTTTTGAAACAAAGACCACTCCATAAATAAGATCCACTCTACATTGAAATTCCACGAAAAGTTTCAGGAGTGAATTTACAATTTTTTTTTTTGGGTGAATAAGATTTACAAAATTAGGGATTTTAGGACGAAATTAATATCTATACATTATATATAGATCCGACCTGGTAGTTTGGGTTAAAATCATTGTATAAACTTTGGGAATTCCAATTGCTCAACAGCCATCGAGCGCCCGGGTGTCTTAGCGTTTTTCCATGGTTTAGCTACGATTTAGACTAACTTAGATGCTGGGATTAGACTAACTGTAAATGCTTCGCTACGAACGCACATTTTTTTATCCTGGAGGGAAGGTTCACTAGATGCACATGTAAAGGTGAGCAAGATGAGCCAACCGAACCGGAATCCGCCTGGATCGATTATGGATGTGATCTTTGATCCGGTTCGCTATTTCAAGATGAATTGACCAATTATTTTTTTTTATTATTTCATAAATGTAAACCAAATTATCCACCGATTATTTCAATTTATTTCTTAAATGTAAAGCCACTTTTAATGAACATATTAAAATTACAATCTGTGTTTGCTTACCCTTATATATAATTCACTAGGTCCATTGAATGGAACCGGATCTCCTAACATTGCCAAGCAATCGCCCGACAACTCGATCGGAACCAGTTTGGTTCAAGTCTTTGTCCGATTTCCTAAATCAGGAACCGATCACCCCTATGTAAATGGTATAGGCTAGATTTGTAGAAGCAAATTACTACACAAACCATCGAATAAGTGGTGAACCTTACTCTACAGAAAGAAGACCAAACTACATAACTAGTCAACTACACATGAAAAAAGCACACGATCAAGAGAGATGCACATGAAGTTCCGAAACAGCCTCCAAGACGACAGCGCCACCCCTCTCGCTTCCTCACTAAGCATCCGCAAATCTAGTTCAAGTAGCAGGAAAGAGGGGAAAGAGTCAGATCCATCTCCATCTGCTAAGACAGAAATATGGCGGGAGCAAAGGTAGACCAGTAGAGAACAGATAATGAATTGAAAATGAGAGGAGTCCAGACACTATTGCAGGGAATTGTATCGAAACATAATGTGGTCTCCGACTCACCCTAGCTCAGACAGCTTCAGATGAGCTTCTGCGTAGTCCGATAAGAATGCATCCTCGTCCTGAAACACATCCGAAGCAGCCTCCTGGTTAGACTATAACAGAAAAAGAATATGTTTTCACTGCCGATGGCCCAGCGAAATCCTCCGGAATGGCGGTAGAACATCAAGTTGCAAACATACCGCAGCGTACTTCTCAACGAGCGGACGGAAGACAGGATCTTCAGTAAGAGCCTTGTCAGACGGTAGCTTGATCAGACCTTCCTTGTCTCCACTAAGGAGTTCCCTGTTTCATAGTAACATCCGCAGATATCAACGTCATCAGTATTAGGGACCCAACAGCGTGAGCGAGTCCAAAAACTTTTTTGTTTTGCGCTAATCAAGCAAGTCGAAAAACTGGTTACAAAGGCTAAGCTGATGACATAAATGCTGAGTCGATTATGGAAGTATAGCGCATGAAAATTCTTACTTAAAGTAGGAGTTGTCAAAAATGAGAGGGTTCGTAGTCCACGCTCCTTCAAATCCAGAGCGTTCCTTGTGGCATCTGCCCTGTTGAACATGGACTTACTTCTTAGTAAATAAGCAATCCTGAGCGAAACCTGCGCCACTGATCGACTTACCAGAGTATGGCCACCTGATAGGGCAACGATATCTTTGTCGCTAAGACCCATCTGACCAAACACTTGTCTTAGACGGTCGGGACCTGAAATAAGAGGTTAATTCATCGAGGCATCAGACACCGGTAATAATCTTCTCGCACTTTGCTGGAAGCAAACTAACCATTTGTAGCTTCTGGTAACCGGCCTTCAGGGGGAGGTTCATTCTTGTCCTGAGCAAAATGCAATTTATCAGAGCTTTAGCGATCCCTTCATATCTAAGTCTTCATATACATGTTAGCGGTTTTTGCTCATCTAAACTGCGGGAATGCACAATTCAAGTTTCCACAACTTATGATGTCAAGCGTTATATACTCTAAGGAAAGGAAAAGAATCCTAACAGTATTTCCGTTGTGTTGTGAGAAAAGATAATGAGAAGGCGGATATAGCCAAAGGATTTGAAATTTCAAGATGACCTATTAGAATAAACCGCATCACTCAAGCTATTCACTGAGCTTCATATTATAAGTTTAGGTAATCGTCAGGGGAGATATTGCATATTTCCCGAGACTTTTCATCGCTGCGTTACGGGCAAATGTTAGCTCGCTCATGAACTCGTCACAGGAATTGGTTTCTCAGGATGATTACCACTCACAAGTTATCGGACTTCCGGCTCGAGAAGGTTTTTTACTTGTGTCCGTTCGCTTCCTGAGATTCTATCAGCTCTATTACGTATGTATGCGAATCTTCCTTGTATGTTTGTCAATGAAGTTGTCAGTTTCCTCTTCTCCTACTGTTTAGATTCTCACAAAATCCTACCAACGCTGGCGGCTAGTCTCTCAAAGATCACAAGTTTCTACTGGAAGAGCAAGAATTGTTTATCCTGGCTGAACAGGACCGGAATCCCGGCAGGCACATATTCCTTAATTCTAATTTGAGAAAAAGAACAACAGCTTGGTCATGAAGCTAAACTCCTCATCAAGCCCCTTAAGAAAGCTCCTGAATTTAGCAGAACTATGAAGATCAGCCATACAATAGAAGGAGAGGGCACAATCTTCCTCTCCTGCCGATAATAGGCGAATAAGTCGAGCACGAATAATTAGCTCATCTTCACGCTAGTGGCAAATAGAGGAAACGAGTTTCGGAAGAAAGATAAAGATCGACTTACCGGTCTCCCGGGGTGGAAAGGAATCTCGGGCCCTCCAGTAATTTCTGTTAGAAAGTCCAACCCAAAAGCTTAAGCTATTAGGTGGAGGGAGACCACATGAATATAAAGAAGCATATAAGACCCGTTCTTAAGCGATGTGGGACAACAACTTCAACACCCCCTCTCACGTGCAAGCCGGATTACGAGCGGGGCACGTGGAATTTGACTAAAATAGGGGATGGACACACGCACATTCGCGAAAGGGATAAACCTTGCTCCGATACCATGTTAGAAAATCGGTTTGTTCTTTGCTCCTCGAACAACTCATTATGCGGCTGTTCTAAGAATTCTGCGCTATCTTCGAGGCACTTTATCGCGTTCCTTATTTCTACCATCGAGGCACTTTATCGCGTTCCTTATTTCTACCATCTTCTTCTACTCTCAAGTTGCGTGCCTATTCTAATGCTTCTCACGTGCAAGCCGGGATTACGAGCGGGGCACGTGGAATTTGACTAAAATAGGGGATGGACACACGCACATTCGCGAAAGGGATAAACCTTGCTCCGATACCATGTTAGAAAATCGGTTTGTTGTCTGCTCCTCAAACAACTCATTATGCGGTCGTTCTAAGAATTCTTCTTTGCTCCTCAAACAACTCATTATGCGGTTGTTCTAAGAATTCTCGCGCTATCTTCGAGGCACTTTATCGCGTTCCTTATTTCTACCATCGAGGCACTTTATCGCGTTCCTTATTTCTACCATCTTCTTCTACTCTCAAGTTGCGTGCCTATTCTAATGCTAATGCTAATTGGGCTTCCAATGTCACCGATCGCAAATCTATCACCTGGTTATTGCATTTTTCTTGGCGATTCACTTATTTCTTGGCGATCCAAGAAATATTGTCGACATAAGTCGTTAGGTACCATCTTCTTCTACTCTCAAGTTGCGTGCCTATTCCGATGCTGATTGGGCTTCCAATGTCACGCACGTGGAATTTGACTAAAATAGGGGATGGACACACGCACATTCGCGAAAGGGATAAACCTCCGATAGAATAAACCTTGCTCGGGATAAACCTTGCTCCGATACCATGTTAGAAAGTCGGTTTGTTGATCGCTGCTCCTCGAACAACTCATTATGCGGTTGTTCTAAGAATTCTGCGCTATCTTCGAGGCACTTTATCGCGTTCCTTATTTCTACCATCTTCTTCTACTCTCAAGTTGCGTGCCTATTCCGATGCTGATTGGGCTTCCAATGTTGTTTAAGCTGTTAGGTGGAGGGAGATCACATGAATATAAAGAAGATATATAAGACCCGTTCTTAAGCGATGTGGGACAACAACTTTAACAATTTCAACAGCAACAACCCCAGCCAACTTCCATCCCAACATTCGAAATTTTCAGTGTCGTGCTCAAATTATATGATTTGTAGTTTAACAAACTTTAGTTCAATTTCGGTGTTATTGCATTTGACAGTCGTACCTGGTAGAAGTCTGCGTAAGACAGGATCGGAAACTGTTCCTTGATCGGCTCCAGAAGCCTGACGGCAATATCCAATCCGGTGTTCACTTCTCGAGCGAGCTCCGCAGGGTGCCTGATTGTCCCAAAGGGACCTCCCGATTTAGTCTTCACATCGAAGGTACCAGCGGAGTGCCACCTGCGACACGGATGCACACGGTTCGATCATTAGATGTTAAGATCAATCCTCCATCTGTAAGTTTTAGCATCGTCGCTCCAAATGGTGTCCGAGCGAGATCATTGTCTCCGCATTTCACTAATTGAGAGGCTTTGATTTAACTACAGCTGTGCATGTTCTTCATCTACGAACTCAAAACTTTTAGACCGGCTTAACAGATGCAGAAGCAAGCACGCAGATTCGTCGGTACTGGTTATTAAACGGAGACGGGACTAGTGGGGGATCGGGAGATAACTTACGCCAGTCGAAGGACGATCGGAGCACAGTGCTTCTCGGCGATGAGTCCTCGGAGCTTCCTCTTGCATTTCGCAACGGCTTTCCGGTACTCCTCGCTCACGGTCGGGTAACACTTGGCCATGGCTTCCCTGGCTCCCACTTCGCGCCGCCACTCAATCTGCTGGCCGCACCAAGAAAGCGAAATTGGAGAGAGAGAGAGAGAGAGAGAGAGACCTCAGAAACTGAAGGAAGTTTCTGGCAATGGTGGAGTGGAAGAGACGAGACCGTGGTATATACAGATAGGAATAGGATCCGTAAGACGGGAAGGTTCTAGCTCGAGCTTCTGGGGCCATCAATGGCTACTCGGGGCAGAGCTTTGGAGCGTGATGAACCGGATGACATTAAAAAGGCACGGCGGCCGGAAAAGTCGGGACACACCCGTCAATCGCGCGCTGCCACGTGTCGCGGAGAGTGGTCTCCACACTGTCTTTGTTAACTCTTTTTTTGTTGTTGTTGTAATTGTTGTGCGATTTGGTTCTCTTGGGAGTGATGTGGCAAGCCCGAGCGACGTCTAGAAATGTCAAATGAGATGTGAAGATGATAATGATGATTATGATGTAATTAATGCCCATAAGCATTATTGAGCTCAGAATCCTCACAATGAATTGAGCATAATTTTCGAAGTACGTGTATGGCTTTCTTGACAATAGAGCAGCTTTGTTTTCCTTTCGAATCTTGTACAAGTAATTTGGTCTTACACCAAAGGGAATCACCAAAGTTTCGCTCGTGAATAACTCGACATTAAGCGGATCACGCATTTCTTCAATTTCTGGTCAAATGGAATCCTCCACCTTTTGGGTAGATTAAATTGAGTGCTGATGGGATATCTAAAGGCAACCCGAGACCCTGTTGGTTCATGGATTTATTTAGAAACGATGTGATGAAACGGCTTGGTTTTTTTTGCCGCATTCATAGGAATATGTTCGTCGACACAAGCAGAACTTTGTGCTTTTTGGTTGGGACTCCATTTCGCAAATCAACTTGATTTTCACAAGATCGTCATTGATATTGGCTCTAAAGCCATCATTGATCTTGTTAGTCCACAGCTTATGACTCATAATGTTGACCCTACTTTGCTTAAAGATGTTAGAAAAATGTTTGTGCTCACGCTTTAAGTCCAGAGTGAAACATAGCTTTCGGGAAGAAAATCACTCTGTTGATTATGTTGCTAATTTGAGATTCCGAAAGCAGTTGGCTTAGATTTCTTTTTTTTTTTTATCACATCCTAGAGGGTTACTTCATGTTTTTTAGGTGATGAAATAGGGGGGAAAGTACCAAAACACCTATTACGCTGATGTAAATTTAGCTTTGAACATTTCTTATATTTTTCCAATTAAGTTTGTCCGATCAATTTTGATCGAAAATCATTGACGTGAAAATCAGTCATTTTACACTAACAGGGACAATTTTCACAATGCTTTTTTAAAATAGTGAATTCTTATTTTCTTTCTTTCTTTCTTTTTTGTTTCATTTTGGTCGGCAAGGCCACGTAGGCCCTCACTAAATCTTAGCAAGGATGCCCCACCCCACCCCCCCCGGTCTCCGAGGCTGTTCGGCCCTCGTCTAGTGGATGATGACCCTCAGGCCTCAACGACCAAAATGAAAGGGAAAAAGAAAGAAACAAGAAACATAAAATACTAAAACAACAAAATAACCAAAACAAAAAAAACAAAAGAAAGAAATAAACTAAAAAAATAAAAAAAAATTAAATAGATTATTATAAAATATCTACGTCGCCTTCAACCGTGACGCATGGGATGACAATAAGTGATTTCCACAAAAATTGACAGATGGACTCATTTGGCATAAGGTGAAAAGATTTAGGACTACATTCGCCTATTTGAAAGATTTATGAGTGAATTAACACAAATATAATAATTTTACGACTTTTTTTCTACTTTTCTTGATGACATAGGGTAATAGATTTTGTTTTGATCGGAAAGGGATAGTTAGATTTATGACTTTAGTGCTTTTTCGTATAACAAAAACTATTGACTTACACGTCGAGAAATACGAATAGGCACGTTTCAACAAAGTTCTGGCTGTACTTGACCCTTTTTTGGCTTTTCAAACGCGCTGGTCGTTTCAACTTGCAATTTGCAAAGAGGGTTCGTTCATTGTAGGTTTTTTTTCGGTCGAGAAAAAAAAAAAGGATTGCATAGACTAAAAAAACAAGGTTCTTACAAGAAAGGCCCAACAACGAGGGCATCAAAACAAAGTCAATTCCATAAGTGAGGAGAAGGTTTGGAGATCCAATTTGCTAGAGCATTGTTTGAACGGTGGGCTTTTGCTAGCCAGTCAATTACCACGCTGTTCGCTTTCCCCGTTGCAGTGGGCTACGGAAATGTTCTACATATGGGCCAAGAAGGATTGGGCCGAGAATACTCGTATTTTCTACTGAAATTCGTAAATTCATGTAAAAGGGTGCATTTGGTTCAGCATTTACAAGTGGCTTAGGGCTTCAAAGTCTTTTGAGCCAATACAAATGGCGTTGGACAAATTTCTTGAAAGACCTTTGGAAAAATGCAATTGCATTTTTAAAGTCCTCTAATGGCCTTTAGCCTAAGGCATGTCTGGAGGTACATTGAAAAAGTAACATTCGCAGAATGCAAGTCTTGGGATCGTTCATTGTTGATCGACTTCTTCCATCTTTGCTGCAGTTTGCAAAGAGGAGCGGGACGGAAGCCAACAACACCTCAGGTGGCATCACCCAAGCAACTGCCTGCCTAGGTCATTGTCTGGGTCACGCAACCCAGGGGACATCACCTAAGGAGGTCGGGCAACCTCAGGCCGCCTCGCTTCCATTGTCTATTCTACAAAAATATAAGAGACGTGTTAGGATCCCAAGCGAATAAGATCCGATTCTCAGCTGGCCCGCCCTAGCTATCTCGTAACACCCCTCATTTGGTCCAAGAACCCGGCCTTCTCCCCATCGAACTATTGCTTCTAGCAATGGTTGAGCTCACTTCCCCTTTCCTTGGACTGAGACGCAGTCAAGGAATATGGAATATCCGGTGTTACAACCTATTTTCCGATCTGAGCTAGTCGAAGATGGTTCACCCAGACTTGCATCGTATCCTATTCTAATAGTTGGAAGAGTTGCTTCTCTCTTGGATATTTCCAACTCTCGGATGGGATGAAGTATGAATTCGATTCAAGCTAAAATACCGGACTAGTTTAGCCTATTTTTGTCATTGGGCCCAAGGGTTTTAAGGCGGGTGTATGTGCCTAGCGGAGAACGGGGGTTAACGAAGCGGCGACTAGATCTTCCTCGTTTTTTCGGTGCTAATCATAGCTTTTGACAATTATCGGTCGTACTCGTGACCTGACCCAAACCGGACTAGGGCTCTATATCGATGAAATTGCAAGCACTACAATAGAAAAAAGTTTGAATTCAATCACCCAAGGAGAACCCTTGCAAAGTTTTCTTTTATATACTGAAATCGACACAACAAAAATATGTTTGCCACTAGGTCCTCATGAGTTCATTTCCATATATTAATCTCTCGTGATATCAAAGTGGGAAGACCCGAGTTCGAATCTTTTTAAGGCCCCCGATTTGCCTCCCGATGAAATATTTCAATGCTTAGTCACGGCAGAAAAAAGACAGGACTAAATACGAGGGAGTCTTTAGAATATTTAAATATTCCAACACCCCGACCCGTTTACACGCGGACAGTGCTTAAAGACCATCTTCAACCATTTTGCTTAAGAATCATCTTAAGCCATTTGACCGTACCCAAATGGCATAAACTGGAAAAGCCTAATGCAACTCTAAATGGGCCTAACACCTCACAAACTCTGAATGAAGGGCTAATGCAATCATGAAAGCGGGCTCTACTTGCTTTGAGCAAAACTCAAATGTCGTTCTCAGATTCGTGAAAAAAAGGGCCATGCCCAAAATGAGATGAACGAAAGTGCAACTGAAAGAAAAAAAAATGATTTCAATTCATTAGAGGACTCAGGACAATCTGAAAAGCGCAAGCTTGAAATTCTCTTGAGAATGGACCGAGTGGCTCACAAACGCTATATATATACAAACCACCTTATCTCTCATGAGAAATTAATGCATCCTAAGTCGCGACGTGAGATTTAATGATAAAAACGTCTCGACGTTAGACCTCATTGGGATTCTCTCAAATCTAGCCCACGTCACGACGTGGGATTTAATGATATTCATCTTTTCAGGAGTCACCTTCGGCCTATTTTGAGGTCGGTTGGACACATGAAGATGTAGTTATGACATGAGAAAAATGCCTCGACATTAGACCTAAAACACTAGCACGAGTTACTAACAATTTAATAGGTCTCAAATAAATTTTAAATGAGTCATAAATGGGTTAGTTAACTATCTTGCCAAATTAGAAATTGATTGTTATAAAATTGTTCACAATGTTTTGATAATATAAATTTTTAAATAATTCATCGGTTTTGCTAAATTAGATTACATATAGAATTGTTTTGGTCATATGAATCGGGTCAAGTATGAATTGGGTTTGGTATGGGTCGTTGAATTTATACTACATGAAAATAAAACAAAACAGTTCAAATTGGTCAATATGGATAGAATCATATTCGATCCGACTAACCTATTTGACACCTCTAGCAACGACCAAATAATTCGGCATAGAACCTAAGGGATGCCTTGACAAAGCGGCCATTTTACAGGCGGCAAAATCGAGAGAAATTGAAACAAAGCAAAAATCAACAAAAGCTCAAAAGACTCGAAATCAATTCTAGAGATTAATCGAGCAGGTATGGGTGGTGAGTGGGAGGTGGATTGGTGGCGGAACAATTGCTTGAAAACTCACCGTGACGAGGGATTGTCAAAGTACGGTCGCAGCGTAGCGAGCGGCGGCGTCGCCAACTTCGGGAAAATTTATTACGGCCGGAAAGATTTCGAGTCCGATCACGTGTCAAGCAAGTTCACGAGAGCCTGTCGCTCCATCTAAATCGACGCTTAATGTGGGAATGCTATTCTTAGATAAGAACGTGCTTTGATTTAATAGGATCAAATCAACGTCTATACGGCGAAAGGACTCTGATAATCCCTTGGCCCCACCTGGAATAATCAACGTCGCTTTCTTTGGGTCCACATTTCTGCACTTCAAGCAGTAGGACACTACGAAACGACTCCCAGGTTTTTCTCGTGATTTGATTGGACCCCTTGTCTTTTTTTTTTAATTTGAATTTCAATTTATTTCTTCTTTTTTTTTTCCTACCTGGTGGAGGTGCTGTACCAGCCTTGGCAGCCTTCGTAGCAAAAGCCGAGGAATGCGGAATTTCCTTACCGAGGAGGAAGGGGGAAGGAGAACGATGCTGGCACAATATCGAGTTCGACACGTGGCGTACTGTGACAAGTGAAAGCACAATGACATTGTCATCCAACCACACTCACTCTACTGGTCCCACACATGCTCCCCCCCAAAAAAAAAATGCCGATACTGAATGAATTTTCTAAAATTTTCTCGCTGAAAATAATATATTTGCGCTTAAACTTTTGAACTTTTCATATTATCTTTATGGATTTTGATTTTGCTACGGTTATTATCTCTTTGTTATATTTGCCATATGCAAAAATAAATGTCAATAACAATGTAAAGAAATAATTATATTTGGATGTTGATGAACATATTAGCTAACATAAGAAGATATTTCAAGGGAAAGAAACACAATTAAGTAAAATGGAAAAAAAATGCCTTTTAAAAAAAGTTTGAATTACCTAATTTCCTTCGGAATTAAACAAAAGAGAAACTCGTTATGATTTATGACTTTTTATGGAGAGAAGAGGAGTTTCGGATATCTTCATTGATTTGTTTTTTCCATTTTGGGACAGTAATTTTACAATAAGCAATTTTTGTCGAAATTTCTAGGTGAAGTATCTCTTAATTATCCTTTAAATAATAACTTCCAAGATATTACAAAGATGTACCCTATACAAATTACTAGCGGTTGATCTTGTAATTGAAAATGCTTAAATTGTATTACACAGCCAGGGCTATGTTTGTAACAGTTTCTAATTTACTATGCCACATTTATCAGATTATTTCCCATCTAATCGGCATATTTCGACAGATTCACCGAATTAAAACTACCAATCGATTCCGTCTATCGTCGAGAAGCTGAAGAGTAGGATCTTTATTGATATCCATACAAGAATTGGATGGTAATGGAGAGAAAGCACAAAACCGCATCTGGATTATCTATACTTGAAGGGAAGGCACTCGAGTAGAGAAATTCTGACCATCCAAGAGAAATATGTACCTGGAGCTAAGTACCTGAACAAGTGAGAGTTTATGAACGAAATTCACATATGAAGGAGGCAAAGGAAAAGGGGAAAATCCAAACTCTTTACTATTAGCTAGTGAGATGAAATCGTGTGATTCACTTTACTAGAAGAATCGCGTTTGTCACGAAGCATTGGTATTTCGGCTCAAGAACTTTCGGAACTGGACTGCCAGTCCTGCGTGGAAGATCAATATTCCTCTCACGGTACGAAAGAGAACTTTGGAGCTGTGCCTGAATAGTCAGTGAGCCGCTTGTCACGGAGTGGTAATTGTTGAAGCAAAACTAGGCCGATATCGACTAGAGGTATTGGTGATATGCAGCAGCTGATGGCATAGCAGCAACTGAAGAAGAGAATCCTGATGATGCTGCAGTAGAGAAGAACGGCACAGGAGTTGCTCCACCAAAAGGGCCTCCGAATTGAGATGCCCAGTTTGACAACGGATCGACTTCCGCTCTCTTCTCTATTGCTGTTCCCTGAAAAATCAGTGAATGGTAGATAATGGCTAGGAAATGCAGGCGATTGGCAAGGGGCGTGTGACCTGTCAGAAATCTTCACTTGACATGAACAAAATTGGAAGGCGAAAGCTATTTCAAACCAGGAAACGCATGAACAACCATGCCACACCCAATTACTACCTTGTGCATGGGAAAGAATATCGAATTTTGACCACTTAAGTGAGAGAGATGCTCAGACACAGCAGCAGGGCGGTGGAGCTCTTGAGGCCCCGGTACGGCTGAATAAGAGTTCTCAATCTGTTCTCACATGAATATGAGAAACCGTATATTAGCAGCAAATAGAATTCCATATCTGCTCTCTGATGACACACATACACACATATGGTGTGTGTCCAGAGATGCAGACGCATCTATCTAAGTCCAAATTGCACATTTAAGCTAAATCAGAGATGATTCTCAAGAACAGGATATGAGCATTACCCTAGGTATTGGGTGACAATGCATGTCGTTCCATTGAAGTGGAAAACGAGGACTACCAGTAATATCAAGTTTTTCAGGAGGGGCAATTCCCAAGTTCAAATCGAGGCTATGGTTCCCATCTGCATCGAGAAGGTCCAATATAAGCACATGCTGGGAGTGTTTTCTCCCCCAACCGATAAGCACATGCAGGTACTAAAAGTTAGCATTTCAGCATAGATTCTAGCCCCTTTCCCAGCCTCACCCATTTCTTCTTCTTCTTCATACTTGCTTGGATCAAAGTTAGTGACAGCTTCCCTTCCATTGCATTTTATTGCAGCCCTATCATATTCCCTGATTTAGAGAAGAATAGCACATTATTCTTTGATGGTCCCTTTTGAAGCCTTGGGGACCAGCAACTCGACAGACATAAAGAAGATAATAAGTCGATGAATAGTGAGACCTTGCAGCTTCTATCTCGCTATCGAATAGCCCAAGATAGATATACCTGTAGAGGAATGATTGCTTTGCAGTGAAAACCAAGTCTACAATTGCTTACAGTCAGTTTGCTCTCAAAATTCCGTATTGACTTTGCATGCAGCCCATGACCTTAAAGATGCTATGACCTTAAAGATGTGCAAATAGAAGGAAATAAACAGTTAAAGCCAAATGTCGAATCAACATCGATGAAAGAACGGATTACTTCTTGCCGAGGAACTGCCCCATTCGAGCTTCCCATTTTCCGCATTTGTGCAGTGTAACACCTCTATACTTGGAGCTCCCTCTAGAGAATCCTGTGCTTTGCCGCCGAAGAATATGCACGAATTCTTCCTTTGAGAAGTTGCTCATCTGCAGAACAATAAACCCGGAATAACGATACAAACTCGCTGAGAAATTTGAGGTTCGAGCCGAACTGCCATCTCCTTCGAAGCTAACCTGCATAATGTCCTCCTCATAGTCACTGATATTAAAGTTGATATCCGCATCTAGTCCCCGAAACTTGATGGCAGCTCGATCATAAGCTCTAGTTGCAGAACCCATTAACTATACTTTTAGCTGGTTCCCAACAAAGCCAGCAATAGCAAGAACCAACATTGACACAGTCACTGAGTGGAAGTATTTACCTAGCAGCGGCGTGAGCAGTATCAAATCCCCCTAATGAAACAACAAACAGAGGGGACAAAACAAAATGAAACACGATTAACGCTAGGCCTTCTCTGACCAGTAATGCTGGACCAAGAAAGTCGGACGCAGCACAAAAACCAGTACATAAGTAGACACAAGCAAGAAAATATAATGTTCCTCACCCAAGTACACTTGTTTCCCACAGTCCCTGCATAACGACAAGCAACTTGCTCAGGATCAAGCATCATGACAAGCCATGTGCAGTCAAATCAGAATCAGAATAGCATTATCATTGCGTCAAGAAAAAGGATTCCATTCCACCGCGAGAGCTTAAGCCATCCGAAGCATGTTTTTATCGTCGTGTTTAATCTAAATCAGGAGACACTTAAAACAGTACAAGTAACACTAACCAAATATGCGACTCCCAGCGACTGGTCCTCCGATAAAACGTCACGCCGCGATACTGCGAGCTCCGAGACCTCGGCCCGCGCCTACTCCTCTTCACGGATGGCCTCTGTTGCTGCGGCGGCTGAGGCGTCTCCTTAGCACGCAGACGCCGCGACCGAGAGCCGGAAAAGTCTCCGGCTCCGAAACGGCCGCCGCCGCCATCAACCGCCGGCGACGGCGGGAATAGCTGAATCGTCCGGTCGCCGTCACCTTCGTCTTCGCCATCGGAAACCTCCACGGGCTTGCCGTCGCCAGGGCAGCGGGAGCCAATGCTGCTGACCAAGCCAAAGTCGTAAGCGCAGACGCCGTTGCCGCCGCGAGAGCAGGTGTCATCGGAGGCCT
Organism: Rhodamnia rubescens; assembly: GCA_021437795.1. Lineage (NCBI taxonomy): Eukaryota > Viridiplantae > Streptophyta > Magnoliopsida > Myrtales > Myrtaceae > Rhodamnia > Rhodamnia rubescens. The sequence goes on along the minus strand of JAILYA010000117.1, from coordinate 342,521 downwards.
CGACGTTGAGAATCGAGGCGGCGAAGCTCCCGGGGCTCTCGACCGGACAGCTCGCTGGAGGTTCCGGAAGTTTCTCGGCCGCCGTCCCGATCGGACTGGAGGCGGAGCCGGCGGGAGCGACGCCGAGGTTGAGGTCGATCATATCGCCGCCGACGAAGCAGGTCGAAGCCGTCGGCTACTTCTCAGGAGCTCGGCGAAACCTGGAGGCGATCTTCGAGAGTGGGATCATGACCGGCGTCGGAGGTTCTTCTGCGGTTGCTGCGACGGGGAGAGAGAGAGAGTTGTTACAGAGGAGGAGAGAGAATGTGGGCTCGTGGTGAGTTCGGTGCTGGTTGGAGATAGGAGCAAGGAACAACGAGAGAGAGAGAGAGAGAGAGAGAGAGAGAGAGAGAAGATGGGACGTGTGAGTTTTTCGCTTGAGCGATGAGATGGGTGGAGAAGGGATCATGAAGCGCACGCCATTTCCCCTTTTTGGCGCGTGATCAACAGCCAGCTCCTCCTCCTCGATTTATCTACGGAGAGATCCTCCCTGCTTTTTCAAAATCTCCGAGGACGTCCGTGTTTATAAAAAGGAAATGCTTCTCTGATGGGGTGATCGTGAATTATATGATTTTAATTATAAATTCATATATTATTATCACGTATTTTATATAAAATATTTATTAATAAAATATTATGTAGTTAAAAGTAGCGAATAGTACTTGTTATTGAAGTTGATGAATATTTTGAGAACCCTTATTTTTCATACCGAAGACGCCCATACGAGATTAGAAAAATCGAAGTATGAATCGACAACATTTAACCATTGTGCACGGAATATCGGGGGTCTCGTTGCCGAACAAGAAGCGAGACTTTCGCTCTCGGGTGAGCGGATGGCGACCCCGCTCACCGGTGAGCGAGCGAGGGCTCGGTGGCGACATCCTTAAAATAACATCAAGTTTTAGGTTTGTGTTTTAAGTTGGCCCGTTTGTTTTGAGATCAAAAAGATTCGAATAGACTTGAGCTTTGAACCCATTTTAAGTTTTATATATTATACTCGCATAAGAGATCATTGTAACGAGTGATTGTGGTTGTAAACCCAAAAATCATAGTGGAATCTCTTTACGGGACGTAACCCTAATCTAAGGTGAACCCGAGTAAAACTCGTGTGCCATCATTTTTTCTATTTTTCGTGTGATTGTTCGATTCGATTTAGGATATAATCCATTAACCTGTTAGGCCAGGAGCTTCCAAAAATGATAAAACTCACCACAATTTGATTAGAATAAGATTTAGAGGTGATCACTAGATGGATCGATGAATTGGGCCTAATGTGCTGCGCAAGCCTGCCCATTGCGTAAAATTTACACAAAAATGTAAAAGGGTAGGCAGACATGCCCACCCGTCTTTCGAGCTTCTCGATCTAAACAGCCGAGACGAACCGAGTACACGAACCCCCCTCGCTCGCTGACCACCCTAGCCACAAATGGCCCGGTATTTCAACAATTAATACACTCTTGGCAAATCTACTCATCTCTCTCCTTCTACGCGCAATTCCTTTCCGACCAGAGGATTCCTTCGATATGGTAATTTACATATCTTTTCCCGATATTAAGAATGATTTAATAACACTTGCTGTGGAGGCACCTGATTTTGTATATATTGATATAGAATAATCTAACTTTCGAAATATCGACAGTGAGGTAACACAAGGGTAACTACAATGTTTTTTCTGTTGTTGATTGTTCTTTTGCACCTTAATATTCAGATTTGGCTCTCTGTCTCCTCCCGATGATGATCTCCTTAAATTGTTAGAGTACGACGAGGAATATATGTCATATTTTAACAGTGTATAACAACAAAAATGATGTAAATGATTTTTTTTTTCATCTAAAGCTACTAATGGTTACGCGCATTTTGAGGTTATTATCACGAAAAAATTTAAACTAGTACACATGTGATAAATTTAATCAAAACTTATTTTTTTACCACAAAAAATCACAAACTAGTATTCTTGAGGCAAATTCACTCCAAATTATTTTTTTAAACACTAAAAAACCCAGATTAGTACATATGTGAGAAACTTACTCTTCGTTAGTTTCTGTTTAATTGAGTTAATACCGCACAAAACAAAAAACCTCTAAGCTAATACATCCGTGACAAAAGGAGGGCAAACTTCTCAAACTAGTATACGCACCACCGCCACGTATCATGTAACCGAACAAATTGATAGTAAAATTTAACGGAAACTAACGGAAGGTAAATTTATTATAAGTGTACCAGGTTTAAGCTTTTTGTTGGTTAAATTCATCACATGTGTACCAATCCGAGATTTTTTGTAATATTAACTCTATATTTTTACTTGTACTTTTTCTCCTTCTCGTTATTAGTGTTAGTAACTTTACGAGTATATTATTTTGGATTCTAGCCTAATGAGTGTAGAAAACATCATTTAAAAGAATTTTGTAAGTTGACATATAAAATGCGGGTTGAAAGTTCAAACTCAAAATTTTGCCAAATAGATATATAGCGAAAAAATTGGAGAAGAAGAGTTTGACTATTATCATCTTCTTCAAAAATTCCATTCTAATTCTATTTCAAAATAATATCCGATTTCCTTATTAGCCATATGTTCTTCAAATGTCATTTTCATCGATCGTTTGAATGAAGAAATTAAAGCTTGAGATCATCGCACTTCGTCCATTATTTAAATATTTTTTTGTAGTATTAAAAAAACCTATCGAATAATAAACTACTACATTAAAGCTTGTGAAGTTTTATTTATTTTTCTTTTTTTGATCAATTCAAATTATTTTGATCTAATTTTAAATTAAATATAAAATATATCCGTTTGTTTCGCAGAAAAAAATTCTCAGAAAATATTTTTGGATTTTTTAGCATTTGGTTCGCGAAAAATAAGTTAATCTAGGAAAATATTTTTCACCCATGAAAAAAATTCAAAAGTAGGGAAAATGTTTTCCTTTTTTTGAGAGGAGGAAAACGTTCTCATGATCTTTCTTTCCTCCTTTCTTTCACACTTCCTTTTTATATAAATTTTTTTATAACTTTCTTTTCTGTTTTATTTATTTTTTTAAAATTATTTTTTATTTTTTCTATTTCCATTTTTTTTTTTTTTTTATTTTTTATTTTTCTTTTCTCCTTCTTCCTCCTTCCTCGCCCCGTCACTCCTTCCTCCTTCCTCCACTAACCGCGAGCCTCGGCGATCGGCCATGACGCGGGCCGATGAGCTCACCTCGATCTAGCGAGCTCATGGCTCGCCGGCCTTGGGCTAGCCCGAGATCGTCAAGCCCGATCGAGCCTCGAGCTCCCTACGAATGAACGCCGTGGAAGATGACCAGCCGAAACCAAAAGTTAAAAAGTTGAAAAAAAAGAGAGAAAAAAAGAAAAATATAAGTAATTAAAAAAATTGAATTTTTAAAAAAAACTAAAAAGAAAAATTATTAAAAGGGGTCTATGGAGGACAATTGAATTTAGCTTTCCATACTAAACGACGGAAAATATTTTTCATGTCTCTTTCATAGTTTAGCCAAAAACCGAAATCATTGTCATTTTCTTGGAAATAACTTTTCGAAAAATGTTTTTTTGAAAAACCTTGAATTTTTCGCGAAACAAACTGATAACATGTTGAAATAACATACATGAAATATGAACATTGTTCATCTAATATGATATAATTCTTTTTCCAACATAGTTTTTACATAAATAAAAAAACATGTACATCAATCTATTTAGGAAAAATGACATAAATAGTCCTTGAACTTTGACCCAATGTGCAATGTGGTCCCCGAACTTTTAATTTGTTCAATATAGTCCTTGAACTTTAACCTAATGTGCAATTTGGTCCCTAAACTTTTGACTTGTTCAATGTAGTCCATGAATTTTTAGTAAATGTTCAATTTAGTTCCTGAACTATATGAAAATATTCATTATTGTCCCCGATTTTAAATTAATGGAAGGACTACATTGAATATTTTCATATAGTTCAAGGACTATAATGAACATGTAGCAAAAGTCTAAGGACCACATTGAGCAAACTAAAAGTTCAGGGATCATATTGAACATTATGCTAAAGTTCAAAGACCATATTGAACAAATTTAAAGTTCAGGGACTATAATGCATATTAGGTCAAAGTTCGGAGATTATTTATGTCATTATCCCATCTATTTATGTCTATTCTATTTTTTCTTCAAACTTAATATCAATGAGAGAAGAAGGTTGAAAGGTATAAAAGTTGGATAATGCACTTGAGATATTTTCTCTAGTGATATTTTCTCTTAACTATTTAGGCGTTTGGAAAAATTGTCCAAAAAGTCCTAAACCTAATGTACGGCAGCCAATTTAGTTTTAAACTTTTTAATTTGGTCTAGTTTATCCTAAATCTTTCAACGACTTTGTAATGTTGTCCTTTTAGCCAATTTTGACTGAAAATCACTAACGTAAATGCCGGTCGTCTTAACTCGGCACGACCAATGCTAATTTTTATCCTTTTTTTTCTTTCCTTTCCTTTTCTCTCGCTGCCCGAGGTGCTAGGCACCAGTGGAGTGAAATTGAAAAAAAAAAAGGAATGGAAAAAAAAAGAAAAGAAAAAAGGATAATTTTTTTTAGGAAATTATAAAAAAAATACAAAAGTAGTCTACGTCTATGTTGATCATCCGTCGGTCGTGCCATGTAGGACGATTAGCATTCAGATCAGCGATTTCGACCAAAATTGGTCGGAAGGAAGACATTGAAAAATTGTCAAAAGGTTTTGGACTAAATTGACCAGATTAAAAATTTTAAGATTGAATCGGTCACCGTACAATAGGTCCAGGACTTTTGGGATAATTATTCCTGAAATAATTGGTTGAGTTAAATAATGTACATCATTAAAATAAGATTCACATCATTTGAGAATATATTAATAAATTTAAACTCAATAAGGGATAGATTGTTGAGGATGAACAAATGAATAAGCTAATTCCTCTTTTGTGAGATGTAACCACATGGCCAAACTATGCCTTAGGTCTTGCCGCATGGCAACCACAGAGGAAAAATAGAGTGCCCTATGGTGAGCACAACACAGGAGCAAACATTCTCTCGATTTTGACTTTGACTATTTATAATTGAAAGAATTCAACTCTGATCAGACAAGAATCAAGTACAAACAACCTAAAATGGGCATGAGAAATTCGCCAGATATTTTATACTGATTCCAAATTGAATATGCCAAGTGCAACCATCAAATTGTTCGATGGAAATCAAAGCTGAATTGAGAAAGCATCGAAATCAAATTGGATTACATCAACTCGCGACCATTACTTTAGTTTAAACTCAACCAATCATACTTGTACCGGGCAAGGGAGAATAGACCGTGGCCTATACCTCCATGCAATACCGACGTCGTTCCCTAACCCGACCAAGTATTACCAGGACAATATTAATCATTAGCATTCCGGGCTGATTCCGCCTTTTTTTTTCCTCCAAACCTTAGTAAACCTTTTTCTAAACATGATTACCATGATTATTCCCTTCTCTCTCTTTTTTCTCCGGGACGGCACGATTTCCCAATTAAAGAGTAGCTGGAAAAAAAAATAGAGATAAGACGAGGGTGACCAACTTAGTACTTCGCTTCTTACATAATGTTAATTCCAATGGCCCGCCGCGAGACAAGGGGAAGCTTTATGATCCGCCGAGGATCGGATTAATCATTTTCTAGCTTCCTTTTTTATTTTTCTTTTTCTCGTCACACATTAACCATTTTCTTTATAGAGTCCAATCCATGCATTAACGTAAACACATTTAGACCGTTTTCATTGCCATCTTCATACCTCAAATGAGGTTCTGGAAATGTTGTTTCGGTCACATGATTTGACTAGAGGGTGCAAATGAAACGATTCATTTTTATTTTTTTGGTTTCTCAGAGGGAAAGACCCCCATTTTCATAAGATCGATTTCTCGTTTTTGTTATTAAAAATGCTAAAATTGTTAAGAATGTTTAGCAAAATCCGTCTGCCCAAATGATGTGTTAGGCTGTCATTAGTTCTTTTAATGCGGTCGCTTGTTAGGGCGACTTACAATCCGACAAACTACTTAGAAACGAGTTTTGTAAACCAGTCTAGCTATGTCTAGTGGTCAGTTTCAGAGATAGAATATAAATTGAAGAGAACGAAAGTCATCTATGATGAATAAGTCGATATTTTTTAACACGTTGGTTTGTAAAAGCAAAAAAGAGAAAAAAAAAAGGCGCAGAGTAAAACATATGTTGGTCTTTAGTTTAAGGTGTCTAAAAAATGTGAAGTTTTTTTTTTTTTGTTGGTAACCAAGGTTTCCCACGTGCAATAGATTATTTCTCGAGGTGGTGGGAGTAGGAGCATCAATGCCACCTGGTTAAGTCTCCCAAGACGATGAGGGAAATTCAAACCTAGGACCTCATCAATTTAACTGTCTAAAGCCAAGAGATCTCACCAACTCAACCAATGCCGAAGTTCAATTTCAATGTTCCTCATTTTTCTTAGGAATCTTCCGTAAGAAGCTATAAATAAGTACATAGACGAGAAGAAATTTTTTTTTCTTGGAGATCGTTGTTATTTTTTTTTTGTAATATTTTATAATTTATTATTAAACAAGAAATTTTTCTTTGAAATCTTGGATCAATGTTTCTTTCATCCATATTTACATAACTGTTTTAATAACGAGTAAAAGATCTATATAACATGAATTGCCATGCATCCGAATGCCGATGTACATTGTCGATAAAGATCACAATTTCTCACAAGAAAAACAAAGAACAAGAAGTAACAGAGTTGAGTATAAATTAAGATGCAAGAGACTATAATATCAAAACCATTACTTTACTAAGAAATGAGTAAAATCATATGCGTTTAGAAGATAAGATAAAAGAATCTCATCTTACATTTTATGGAAGAGGCTATCCCTTATTAGATTTATGAGATTTCATTCATGAAATTGTACAATGTATAATTACAATTCATCTTAACTGAATTGACAAAAAATTTCGTGAAATTGAGAAAAAAAATATGTATATCCACATAATATACAAACACAAATATTTTTCGGGGGAGGGGGAGGTAGCCCTAGCTTGCCCTCGCACCATTTTAATTTTTCCCTTTTTCATTACTCAAACTAACCTTAGATCCATTCGAATGAGATCATCTTGTCTTGAACGTCAGCTCAGAAAAATAAAGTATGCGCAATTCGAAATTGAACGTTGGGGTCCAATACGTGGGATTAGGTGGCAATTTAGTTTTAATTGTGTGCGTGGGGCCAAACTTTGAGAGTTGAAACATTAATCTGCTCAAAATGAGAACAAAAGGAATGTTATTGACATGAGGACAAAAAAAGATATAATGTATTGATTAATTAAGGGATAAGTTCACTAGAAATTCTAACACTTGTTGCGAAAAGTGCGGTTGAGTCCTAAAACTTTCAAAGAGTGTAATCAAATCCTAAAACTTGTCAAATTAGTGCAATCAAGTCGTTCCGTTAACATCGTCAATTTGTCTAGCAAGAAATGTTGACGTGGCATTTTAAAATCAATTTCTTCATCATGCATGGCATTTTTTATTATTTTATTTTCAATTTTTATTTACATGAAATTAAGGCCCCGTTTGGTTCAAAGATTGGAGATGAAATTGGGGCCTAAAGTCCCTTGGCCAAATGCAAATTCTGTTTGGTTCATTTTTTGGCTCACTTTGGCGAGATGCACTTGCATCCCAAAATACTCTCCAAAGTCCTTTAGCGAAATGCAACTAATTTTTTTTTTTAAAAATTTTGTCACATTCACTTGCCGCCCCCTGCGGCGTAGCCGCCTCCGGTCGCCCCCGCCGTCGGTCGCCGGCGCCCCCGCCCGCCGGCCGCCCCTCCCGTGGCCGCGCCGCGGCTGGGCTGCTACTTTGTTGCCGATCAGGTCGCCGCCACTGTTGCCCGCCGCCGGGTCATTGGTCGCCGCCGCGGTCGCCGATCACCACCGCCGCCGCCCGTCGCCGATCACCGACCTCCGTCGGCCGGCCGCTGCTCGGTCGCGGATCACCGATCTCCGCCCGCCGCCGCCGCCGATCGCCGATCACCGGCCGCCGCCGCCGCCTTTTTTTCAAAAAGAAATTTTTTTTTACGAAGTTCATTTTTCACCAAACAACATTTACGTCAAAATTACTTTTCAAATGTGTTTTTAAAATACACTTTACCAAACACTACTTGCATTTTGAAAAAGCGCTTTAAACTAAAGGTATTTGCATTTTCTCAAAGTCTTTTGGCCAAATCTTTGAACCAAACAGGCCTAACATTGCTTTTGAAAGAAAAAGGCAAGGCAAGGCAGAGCAAGGCCTCACCGGCCCTTCCTTAGGGCCGGCGACCATTGGACACCCCCCGGGGAGGCGTCGCCTAGCCTAGCGAGGGTCGTCGGCCCTAGGGAAGGGCTTGTTATGGTGGGCCACCCTCCCCCAAGGCCGACGACCTTTGTCGGCCCCTTTGGCTTTGGCGGCGGCGACGATGGCCGCGCCTCATAAGCGAGGGCCTGCTCTACCTTTTTTTTTTCCCCTTTCTATTTTAGCTTTTTAAATTTAATATTTTAGTTTTTTTTACTTTGACTTAAATAATAATAATAATAAATGCCACGTAGGATAGATAAATTAATTTAAAAAATGCTGCGTCATCATTTTTTGCTAGATAAATTAATGGTGTTAACGGAATGACTCGATTGCACCAATCGATAATTTTTAAGATTTGATTATACTTTTAAAAGTTTTAAGACTCAATGCGTTTCCCGATATATTTTAAGATTTCTAGTGAATTTATCTCATCAATTAACTAATTAACAAAAGGTAATGATGTATTTTCGAAGAGGAGAGTTATAAAATATGCGGCGTTTTTTTTTTTTTTTGGGGTTACGGAAAATCACGTGCGACATGTGCTTTGGGAATCCCCTTTTTGCCGTTTTAAAAAAGGTCCGTCGCCCGCGGATTTCCAACGCTATCCAATCCTCGGTTTCCATTTCTGTCAACCTCGACTGACCGCTCTTTCTAGTATGTGTTCCCATGATCCAGAAGCATGAAAGCTGGACCAACAAGCAATGTTAACAGAATGTGAGACACCAATAATTTATTATTATTATTATTATTATTATTATTATTATTATTATTATTAATCTTCCCTTTTGATATCTGTTGATTATTCCTATTGCAAAATCTATCATCTCTCTTGACATAAAGGTAGTAAGATTATATTGGAATTTCGCATAAAAAATTCAGAACTAAATTGACGAAATTAAAAAGTTTATCACCGTATTGACTTCCATGCAATAAGTTTTAGGACCGATAAGGTAATATTCTCCTCCAAATGGTAAAAATGGGGATAATTACCAAAATTATCCTAAACCTATTGCAATTGAGTCAATCAATCGAAACATTTTTTTTGTTGCTAGTTTAGTATAAATTTTTTGCATTTGTGTCAATTCAATTTATCTAATCAATTTTGATTAGAAATTGCTTGGTGGACAATTTTTTTTTATAGGTTTTTATTATTTTTCTATAAAAGTTTATATATTTTTTCCCCTTCTTGCTCCCTGGTCGCCGACCTCCTCCATGGTCGGCAACCAACAACGGGAAAAGGCCAACCTCGCCCTCGCAGAAATCGGGGCGACTTCGCCCTTCCGACGGCCGAGAGGTCAACCCTCGCCACCCTTAGGCGACCTTGCCCCTAGTAGGGGCGAGGCCTTGTCGGCCATCGAGGAGGCCGACCGTAAGGGAGGAACAAAAAAAAGAAAGAAAAGGAAAAGAAAAAATATAAAAAGAACTAGACACGAAATAAAAAAAATTATAAAATTTATTCATGTTAGTCTTGGTGGTGCCACGTAGGTTGGCCGCATCCATGTCGGTAATTTTTGGCCAAAATTGTTCATATGAACTAAATTAACACAAATGCAAAAAATAAGATTTAAGATTAAATTGACATAATTGTAATAAGTTTAGAATTTTTAAATAATTTTCACGGTCTCTCAAACCCCTCTCATGTTTCCTCGGGCCAATCCTCCGTAGCTCATGGAGCATTTCCGCGTCATTGCTGTGCAAATCACACTCGGGTCACGTGGCTCGGTTGGATCTTATTGGGTCGACATTAGTCGACGGATCAAGTACTGATGATCCCCATAGCCGTGTGAGAACTTTCACAAACCATTGGCCTCGACCGTCGCAAAGATGGGAGGTTCTTGTCCAACCCCATCATCGGAAGCAGCATTGCCCTCGTTCACGTAAATTTTCCCAAAATTAGAGCCAGCCCCGCTCATCAAAAAATGGAACGGGGAAACGGATGAATCGACGGATAAGGGCGGAACCGCCTTTAATGCGTTGGCCATCGGGGCGAGCAAGACGGGCTGATCGAATCGGAAATAGCCCGGACCGACATCCAATTTTTGGGAGGTGCTGGTTCAGTTCCATAAAATCAGAATCTGTAATTTGCGGTCCGATTCCAAAGGAAATGGGACCGGCCGGATCTAACTGGTTATTTTTCATTTTTTTCTTAAATTGTAAACCTAATAATCTACCAACACATACTCTTACTAATAATCCATCAATTCTATTGGACCGCCAAGGAATCCGGTCCGATTAAAAATAAGAAACCGAACCGATTCCCTAGTGGGATCGGACCGGATCGGATTGAGAACCGATCACCCATACAATGGTCGTAGATTCATTTGAGTTCTTAACGTTGCGATTAGGTTAAGTCTTTAGCATTTTGCTTGTTGGTCAATCAGTTCTTAATAATTTTGTAATTGGGTCACATGAGTTCTTAATTTTTGAAAAAAATAAATGCAAGTTATAATTATCATAGGTGGCTTTTTGACGCTCAAAAAGGTTTTCCATGAGGCCTTTTCTGCGACCGTGCGTGTACACGACAAACGGCACAGCTGTCTCCGTCTGGAAACGACCATACTTGAGATTTTCTTTCCAAAAACCCCGAAAGCAAACCTTAAAATCCCCAATTAAGCAAACCCCAAGTTGCAATTAGCAACAACCAAACCCCTAAATTTCAATCCTCGAAGAAACTACGTCTTCTTGTCGAGAAAGTAAGCCCTTGTCGCATGACGTCGAGGGGGTAATGGAGGACTTTTAAGAACTTAATTGATCAAATTGTGACGTTACGGACTCGATGGCCAGCGATTCCGACGCAAACGGATTCAAATGAATCGGATTGCGGAGAATTCACCTGATCACCTGATGAATGGAGAAAAGGTTTAACATTTGGTTTGGCACTTATCTCAATTACGATACATGTACATAGTTGGCCATGTTGTTAGTAAGTAATGTACTTATCCTATACTATTAGTCCATTTTCCGATGGATTTAGCTTTTGAAAGGACGTGTGGATGAATTCTACTCCATAAGTTTCTTTAAGTATACATGTCACCGATCCAATGATGAATGCGTAACAAATTGTTACTAATGGTAGATTTGATAAAGGCCTACCCGGATTTCCCAAATGTGAAGTTATGACAATTCAATAAGATGGAGGTTTCATCTTCTGACTTATGTGCCTCCCACAGTCTCGAATTACCCCGACGGTGTTACTAACCACGAGCTTGTGAAGATACACATTTTTTCCTACTCGCACGAGAGAAAAACGAAGGAAAATTTGTCTAAAAAATCATAAACTCATCGTATGGCGGCTAATTTAGTCCTAAATTTTTCAATTTGATCAATTTAGTCTTTAAATTTTTTTACGACTTTTCAATATAGTCCTTCCCACTAATTTTGATCGAAAATCAATAACATGAATGTTGATCGTCCTACGTGACATAACCTTGTGCTAATATGGACGATTTTTACAATTTTTAAATTTCCTGACATTTTTTCTTTTTGTTTTTTCATTTTTCATTTTACTTCTTTTCTTGTTTCCCTTTGCTGATCGATGGGTCTTGGCGTTGGTCGGCGAAGGTCACCAGCCATAGGTGAGGGCTGCGATGCCATTACCGAGGCCTTGCCGGTCAGTGGAAGGAAATAGGAAAATAAAGAAAAAGAAGTAGGAAAGAAATGAAAAGGCCAAAAAAAATGTAAAATCTGCAAAAATCATCGACGTCAGCAATTTTTCCTAAAATCTGAATCGTAAGCAGTCAAGTCAACTAATAAAAACGGCCACGTTTCGGATTTCACACATGTTCAGAGCTCAACACCTGCCACGCGACATCAAGCGTCCCCTCGGATTGCCCTTTTGCCTTGTCTAGTGTCCACTGTGGATCATGTTGTGGAAGTGCTGTTGCAAGCGCAACCACTGCTTGGACAAAAGAATGGGGAACGATGAGATAATGTTTTCTGATGGAAGACGACGGAATGGTTCCCACGCGGGCTTTCCACTTGCTCGCATCAGACACAATCTATATAGCAAGCGACCCGGAAAGTTCAATTCTTAGAATTTGAAACGAATAAATACACTGAAAATCTTAAAATTTATCACGAAAATATAATTAAATTTTAAAACTTGCAAAAATACAATTGAGTTTTTCCATTAATTCTAACTAATTTGGCTGATAAACGTTGCTAACGTGATTTTTTTGCAATTATTTTTTTTATCCTACATAGCTTAAACGACTCCTTTTTGATTCAAACATGATGTTTTATACAAATTTTATATAAATTAAACTAAAAATAAGCTATTTTTTCAAAAGAAAAAAAGGAGGTGGTGAGGGCCACTGCCCTACCATGGCCAGAAACACGTCGACCCTCCACCGGCGGTCCTAAGCTAGAACTAGGCAAGAGCCAACAACTCATGCTCGATTTGAGCGAGGGTTGCGACCCTTGTGGACTATTCCCTCATTCGACGATGGTGGGGCGACATCCACGAGGGTTTTTAGCCCTCACCGCCTACTTTCCAACTCCTCCTTTTATTATTATTTAAATTTAGCTTATTTTTGAATAATTTAAACAAAATTTGTATAAAAAATTAAATTTTGACCAAAATGACGTCCTTGTAGTAACGCCGTTGTCGCATAGCAAAGACAATATTTAAACAGGCCCCATAGCATTTTTATAAGCCAAGAAAGGGAGAGTTTTTTTTTTTTGGTCTTAAAGAAAGGGAGAGTTTTTTTTTTTTGGTCTTAAAGAAAGGTAGAGTTAACGAAAAATTCAATTGCACCAATTTATCAAATTTTATGACTTGATTACATTTTATGCAAATTTTAAGACTTAATCGCATATTCATAATAAGTTTTAGGACTTCCATTGCACATATTTTCCTTTTTGTTTTTTTTTTTTGGGTCAAACATGTATCCCAGACTGCCTTCTCGATTGGACCCCAGATTATATCGGGAAAATGCAATATAGGAATAGGAGGATACTTGGTCTATCCTAGCGTGGAATGGAACATATGTCATTGTAATCGAACATTTTGTGATAACAAAAAGTTCCGATAATTCCATCGGTATTCACCATGCCCATTGGCACGTTGCGCCACGACCTTTTCAAGCTTCTCCATCGTACGTGTTGGCATGGGTTGCCTTCCGAACAAATGAATTCTTCAATCATCCCATTCTACCTCTTTCACCTCTCACCACAACAGTTGTCCCATTCTCACCCTTCCATTTTTCCAGGTGAAACAATAAGGCACAGCCAAAATTGATCTACAAAGTTAATTTTACCACGTGTTGTGATGTGAAATTTAAGTGTTCCACATAGCTCATTGCATAATCTGCCATAGACTCAACAGATTAATTTTAAGCTCCGTTTGTTTCACGAAAAACAAATGATTTAAAAAATTTAACTCCCTAAAAAATAATTGTCTATATCTCTTGAAATAATTAATCAATGATGAATATTTTTTAAACCAAATATTTTCGTGGACGATAAAAATATTTTTCGTTCATTCATTGTCCTGAGTGATGTAAGTGATCAATTTTATGAAAATATTTTTCAAATAATTCATTTTCACGAGACAAACATACCCGCAGTATATTTTTGTGTCCAATTGTTTGTGTTGTCAACCACAAGAACCATAAAAGAAAGTAATTTTCTTCCTTGACGATGTTGTTCGCCAACACTAAGAGAACAAGAACTGCCCTTCCTTACATGGAGTAGACACTTTAATCTAAATCGACCAGCCTTGGGCTTGCTTGCTTACCTGAATTGCCGGCATGTTGAACGATGCTGCATTTTTCATCCGTTGCTACATCAGACGCCCATCACTTGATTGATGCTCTAGTAAAGACTTGTACTGGGAAGTGCTCAGCCTGCCTAATTATCTGTCCCGATTACAATTTGCTCACCAAAATTGCAAATTGCAATGAATCCTATCAGTTCCAGTTTCTACAATCCAATCTGCCATTAGCTGATCTAGATGGAAATTATCCAACCTGAGCACAGTAGTACTTGAAAATCTTACCAATGATAGAAGATACACAGCAACTCAAATTCCTCCGATTATTAGTGAGACAGTACAAGGGCAAGTTAGTGTACAAGTCCCAACAGAACAAATACACTTAGTTCAACCTCCACATTTTATGTATAGATCAACATACAGGCAGAGTGAAGCATGGACTTGCATTGAAGACAGACAATATATTTTGCATGTTATAAGAGTAACATTGGACATTTCTCAGTAGATATATAACTGCTACCAAAAAAGCAGAGTAATTCCTGCTACATATACATACATCGCGGATCACATGTCATATAGAAGCAAGCAGCATATAAGATCCATTTGCACCTGAATAGCCACTGGCAGTCTGTCGCCCCCTGAAGCTACAGGTAGATGCTGCAATTAGGCAGGTGGGGCCTCAACATCAGAGGGTGCTGTTTAGAACCAATCAGCCTACGAGAGAACAAATAGAGGTTGCAGTCAAATTTCAAGTTAGCGAAAAAATGGAAAGGAAGAAACAGTATGAAAGAGGAAATTAATCAAATGGGGAACAAACACGCAAATGACCAAGTTGACCTTACCAGGCAATTCAACATGTCAGATCGCTCTGTACAACATTTGCTAATGGAACGCCTACAGTTTTGGTATTCACATCATACGACGACAGCACCTTCCTCTGACACAATCAATTACAGCAATTAGTCTATTTCCCCAGACATAATTTATGGCATCAGAATTCTCCACATGTCAAATGTGAATGGGAAAGTGAATCACAATTCCAACACATAGAGATACAAAAACATAAAAAGGGACTGCTATGTGTTATCATTTCCAACAAATCAAGTATGTTTCACTTTGTCAAGTGGATGGCACAATCAGCACTAACAAAATTTGATTTAATGTAACAAATTGGATCATCCAGAGCTTACCAACGACTTTTATAGAAGTGATTGCAATGGTATAAAAGGATTCACATTGTCCACTAAGTGCAATAAGGCTTAGTTTATGATGGGGGCGTTGTTAAATACACATTAATTTGTAATATGAGCAGACTGTAGATCACCAGTTCATTTGGATCTTCTTCAAGAACACCCAGCACATAGATATTAGTGAACTTGCTGACCTATGATTAAACACACTATTAGGATGACCTGCATCTACTGACAAGCTACAGCTACGTTATTAAGCAACCAAATGAGATTCTTCAATTTCCAATTTTGTTACCACGCAGGAGTAGAATCACAATGTATCTAATAGTATTGATAATGAATACAAGGACTTCAGTACTCACGACTGGTACAAAATCTGGACTTGACAAATTAAAGGTGAGGTTCCTCATCAACAATAGAACCTGCAAACCAATCCAATGTGTTAACATATGAAAATGAAGGTCAAAATCAGCTGAGCAGCCGATCCAGAGTCACACATACGCATATATATATCCGAATCTTCATAGCATAATGATCTCTTGAACATGCAAATCTAAAAATAATCAAGTTATTAATGACTGGACAAGCGGAGCTCGACCGAGCTATGTCCCCCCGAGTTCCCCAGCCCAGCTTGGTCAAAATAGCAGAGCAAGTTAAATGTCGTGGATATAGATCAAGTGCATGTCAAAGTCATTAACTAATGTAGACCAAGTATTCATATGCCTCACACAAAATTCAACTAAACCACACATCCAAACTGAAGCAACAATGCACAAGCACACCCCTGAGCATACCCTAATGTACCCCAAATGCACAAGGATTGAATCTTATAAAAACAAGAAAGCATCAGGGGCCACATGTTCCTTTGAAAAATGCTATCATCTGAACTGCCTCGGGGAAAGTTATATTCTTCCAGTTACTGTATTATCTCCTCTAGGTTGTCTATCAAACGTGCATGTTCTTTCCGTGATGCAGTTCAACAAGGAGTCATTAGCTAAGATAAAAAACAACTGACTTACAGTTTCAAAATTGATAGGGTCCATCTCCTTTAGCTTTTGCACATGGCCTTCGGCATTTGGATCAAAGACACTCCCAATGAAGCTATATACTTCAGAAAAATCAGGTATTCCTATAAAATGTGGAAAATAGAAGAGATATGACATGTGCATAGTCGGGGAATACCAACTAAAGTACATCTGACAGTGGTCTGAAGGGATACCATGCAGCATGGGTGTTTGTCTCTTTTGTTTAGGTATCTCCGAGCTAGATAGTGTTCTACTGGAACTTCGGACATCACCAGCAGTGCTGCAACTAACCCTTGATGCGCCCTTTGATCCAATATCAGCTGAATCAGTAATGTTTTATTCCATAATAAGTTCTGGAAAGATCCATTCGACAATGCTAGTATATATATGGCAGTTGAAAGAAATACTCAAAAAAGTGTTGTGTGCCTCCAGCACCTTGGAAATTGCTAAACTCATCCTGGCTTAATATAGTCTTGCTGGATGCGTTGTTTATAAGCACGGATGCGTCATCCCACGAAACATTTCCTGGTGTAATTGTAAACGCAGGGTTTGCTGAAGAAGGCTGGGCCATGGATGCCTGCAGCGGCAGTAAAACTAAATAGGAGAGCATATCATGTCAACAGGCAGCAGACACATAGTGAAGTATTTTGAATAATATACATGTTACTAATGAAAAGCACACCGTTTTTCGATGCCTTTTGAGGGTATGGATGAGCAGCTTTGCGCTTAGGACGAGGAGGGGGAACATGTGCGACTGCCCCATTCTTTTGAACTTTCAAGAAGTATTTCTGGGCATGACTTCGGATCTATAAGACGAATCATTTAGCAACCGGCCACTGGATAATGACTTGCAAAGATATGAGAAAAAATGAAGCAAATGATTCATGTCTTCAGACCTGAATGACAGTCTTTGAGCCCACAAAATCCTCAATTTTCTTCCAATCACGGTCAAATCTGGACAACCAAATAGACATAAAACAACTTATTCCAGGAACCCGCAACGTGTTCGATACAATTTGAAGAGAAAAGAAGAAAATACCACGATAAAATCCAATCGAAACCAAGGTGAAACAATACTTAGTCTTCATGCAAAAATTTACAGGTACGATCGCATCCACCTTTGGTGGAATCGAATACGTAGAACTAACGTATCTCTGGTTCAACAATCTCCACTCCCACGATGTTCTAACCACACCGAATATCTCTCAAACACTAAAGCAAGTACAAAATGAAAACAACTACTAAACACACGAGGATCTACACGTGTGCTCGAAACCGACCGACGAAGCAGCAGAATCAAACACGGGAAAGAGTCGAGGCAAATATGCTAAATTGGGGTACTCCACCTCCATCGAGGACAGTAACTAGCTAGCGAGGCGAGGCTAGAGAGGCCAGAGAAACGTACAGCTGGAGAGCCTCGAGGAACTTGTCGTGCTCTTCGTCGGTCCAGCTCTCTCTGGACTTGGTGATGGTGTAGGGCTTCCTCACCTTCTTGCCGGAGGGGTCGGCCGCGGGCGTCGCCGCCGACGTCGTGGACGTCGCCATCGACTGGGGGTTCGACGAAGGGTTCGAGTTCATCGCAATCCGAAGAGCATTCGCTTTCCCACTTCGCAATCGCACCGAGCACGAAGAGAGAGAGAGAGAGAGAGAGAGAGAGAGACTGGTGGTGGTGGTAAAGAGTTTAGGAGAAGGAGTTTAGAATTGAAGTTTTTTGATTTGAGGGGAAAAAAATTGGCGACCTAGCGATGAAGAAGAGGCGGGCCCCAGGGCGAGGTCGCTGTGGGCGATCCCAGGCCATTCATTCCATCGCCCCACTTGACAGTTTCCGTGTGCGGATCGGGTCCACGATAGTTCTTGCGCCTGCAACATCGCGGCCGTTGTGTTATTTGACGGAGGAAATCCGTCCGCTTGGCTACTGGGGGAGGAACCGTGCAGTGGAGGCGCGAGCTCCGCGTTTCTAGAGAGTCTAGTCAGCTAACAGGACCACCTCTTTAAGCTAAAAATAAAAATAATAATATCTAATAAATTTTTTTGGGTCTGATTGTATGCTATTCTATTGTGCTACACATGAGTACTATGAGTACTATATGCTGCGTGCAGATTGTGAAATCTGCTCATTCCTCTCGCGTCCCTATCCCCTTCTCCTTGAAGGTGGGGATTCGAACTTCCACCCTCCCTCTTAAATTCACTTTTAATTTTTAATATTTTTGTCATTTTCAAATTTTGCGTGCACTTTAAATTAGTTTAAATTAAGTTTCTCGGAATCCTTTTAATTAGACTGAAGGTGCATTTATTTGAGTGAAAGTGTTTCTTCATCCGAACTTTCACCCGTTTGTTTATTCGAAAATGACTTAGCCAACGAAAAATTCTCGCATAAAATATAAAATTAGGAAAGTCAATTCCTAAATTTAAAGAGGTGAAAATACTTTCTGTGCCTGTACAGTCATTCTTCTACATCGAGATCTACTGGCGACCTCACCACATCAAGATCTACAAGAAACCACAAGGGGTGAGTAACAACTCCGTAAGTAAGGGTGCACATGATGACATTTATGCTTCAAATCAACTTCCGATCGAGAAGTTGATTTTTCTACTTCTCCTCGTGGCGAAGTTGATTTTTGTACTTCTACTCCGGAAGTTATTTACGATCGAGAAATTCGTTTGATAACGGTTGAAAATTTCTACTTCTAAAACATTATTAATACAAAATATTCTATGAAAAATTATTATTGACGGTAGAAAAATTTCTACTTCATTTTTGAACTTATTTGGAAGTCTTTAAAAATAATTTTTATTATTAAAATATTATTTAATTTTTTAAAATAAAATTTATTATTTATTTTTTACTCTTGCGGCGGGAGACGGCGATCGGAGGCCGTGGTTGGCGTGGTCATTGATGGTTGGCGCAGGGGTGGTGATTGGTGGCGGTGATCGCAATCGGCAAAGGTCGGCAATGGTGGTGGCGGCGACAATTGGCGATCGCAAGTGGCGATGGGCGACGGTCGGTGGAGGTCGACGGTGGTTGGCTAGCGGGGCGGTAGGGTGGTGGAGGCCGACGGAGGTCTCGCGATGGGCGAGGGCGAGGGACGATAGGCGGTTGGCGGTGGTCGTGGGCGGCGGTGGAGGTCAACAATGGGCGACGATCGACGACGGTGCGCATCGACGAAGGTTGGTGAAAATGGGTATGATCGAAAAGAAAGTGAGGGAGTAATAAAAAAGAGGAAGAGCCGAGAATTACTTCTTGAGTTGGAGAAATTATTTTTTTTAACTTTTCAAATTGGGGGAAAAACAACTTAAAAAATGGAAATTCACTTCAAAAGTGAAATTTTTTTTAGAAGTAAAAATTTTTACCAAACGGATTTCTATTTCGAAGTTACATTCTCAAATGGTTTATTTCGGAAAGACTTCCGGTTAGCGAAGTCTATTTTTAGAAGTGTTATCATGCGCACCCTAAATACCCAACAATGCGACTATAATATCTACTAATCATCAGATTAAGCAACAACAACAAGAAGAAAGGGCAATCAGGACATCAATCATGCTATGAACCCCATTATTACGACATGTGACTTCTACCCAAACCATGACTCGCACGTGCATGGGCATACATATGATTCGCTAACCTGTTATACTCACTGATCTATATAATCCAATGCAGTTTCGCGCCCAAATGATTTACACACGATTAGCCTCTTTGTAATCCTTGTTGAGCGGGCCGAACCCAACTCACGGGGCCAACTCGTATCACTATCGGGACCTATCCTATTCATCAAATCTTGGACCAACCCGGATCTTTCGAAAACCAATCTGGGCATCGCTCTCTGCGGCATCCAATAAACGCATCATCAAGCATCGACCAACGGCATCCCTCCTCCCCATCGGCTCCTAATGGGCACCGTTAGAACATATCCGATGGAACACCGTTACCAGACCAACTGAAGTAACGTCATGATACCAGACCAACTAGAGTACCGTGTACACTAGTTCGATACCCGACTAACTAAAGTATCGGTTTCAATTTCCATATTCATGCACACTCATTTATCTTTGGGATATGTTTACTAGAAGTCGTAAAACTTATTACGAAAGTGTAATTGAGTCTTAAAACTTACAAATGGTGCAATCAAGTCCTAAAAATTATGAAGTTGGTGCAGTCAAGTCCTTCTATTAATTTCGTCCAATTGTACTAATGAAAAATGCTTATGTGGTATTTTGTTATTAATTTTTAAGGCATGTAGTGCTAACATGTTTCCCACCAAATTGATAAAAAAACTTCAAAATTCAAAACAAAAAGGAAAAAATGCCAAAATTTATATAAAAAAATTGTATACTGTTGTCCAAGAGATTACTGTCAATTGATTGTTTCCTTTTCTCATTTTCTTTGGTCGATCAACCAATTGTTTCTTCAAGATACCAACTGCCTAGATAAATTTGCTATGAGAAACCCAGCAATGAGCGATGATGCTTCTTTGGATGCAGGACCACCACCACCACCTCTCTTCCTGCTTCCCCTTTAGTGCTTTCACCTCACCCCCGCACAACCTCAAGAAAATGAAAATCAAAGCATGCAACCTTTCTTTAGATTTTAATTGAAAGAGTGGGGGGTAGTTCCCAAATATCTCGTCGCTGCCACTGAAGCATATCCTCAAAGAATGCAGCCTTTCTTTAGATTCTAAGCATTTCAATTGACATTATATTAATTGATGATTATGTTTTTGTCAAACTGATTTTAGTCACAAGATCTTGCACTCATCCAACGTCCACTATGGCCTTTGGCCACCCAGATCTGGGTTCGAACGCAAACAACCATGGCGGTGAGCTATGAAGCCAGTTCTGGCCATGGTGGCCATGAAGCTCACGGTGGGCAAGCACTGTGCCGCTTGAACTCGACCCCATATTGGGCCGAGCTGCGCTTACAGCTTCGAGGTCAGCCTTAGATCTGGGCTTGACCTTTGCTTGTGGCGAGAGCTTGAACTCAGATTTGCGGGTCGAGCTTTGCCGCACGTCGAGCTCGAAGAGAGCGAAGAGACCTAGATGGAGAGAAAACGAAGAGGCTTTGAGGTCTGCCAATGCTTACCTGATAAATGAAATAGAGAAAGAAGAACATGAAAAGGATGCACTCATGAAGAAGGAACATGATGAACAGTAGTAAAAAAAACCCTCACCGGTAGTTTTTCTTATTTTTTCCCTTTTAATTTTCAATTTTTTTTACCTGGCGCCATCTCAGCAAGATGTATTGTAATAAAAAATTTAAAAATATAACATCATCACTTTCCGTCAATCCAATTGGATAGAGTTAACGGAAGGACTTGATTGCTTCAACTTGGCAAGTCTTAGGACTCAATTGTATTTTTTATAAATTTTAGGGACTCAATTAGCTTTTTGTGACAAAGTTTTAAGACTTTTATTAAACATATCCCTTTATCTTTTAATGCAAAAACCACCGACCAATGGCACATACATGAACAATCACAAACATAGATCATATCACATATCAAAATTTCACGACACCAGACCATAGATGGGAGAAGTGTCAAAAAAGTCATAAACCTATTGCATTAATGTCAATTCGATCCCTAAACATTTTTTGGTGCCAATTCAATCATAAACCTTTCGCATTGGTGCCAATTCAGTCCTAAACCTTTTATTAGTGCTAATTCGGTCCTAGGCCTTTTGCATGGGTGCCAATTTAGTCCTAAATATTTTGCATTTATGCCAATTGAGTTAATTCAGCCAATTTTGGCATAAAATCGCTTACGTGGACATCGATTGTCCTACGTGGCATGGCTAGCGCTAACTTGGATATTTTTTTTAATATTATTCTAATATTTTAAATCATTTTTTAAGCATTTTGTTTGGTTTTTTTTTTTTAAAAATATTTTTAAAAATTATTTAAAATATTAAAAAATATACACGTTAGTGCCAACCGTGCCACGTAGGATAATTAAAGTCCATGCCGTTAATTTCCAATTAAAATTGACCAAATTAACTCAATTGACATAAATGCAAAATATTTAGGACTAAATTGACAATAATGTAAAAGGTTTAGGACCGAATTGGCACTAATAAAAGGTTTAGGACTTAATTGGCATAAATATAAAAGGTTTAAGACTGAATTGACACAAAAAAAAAGGTTTAGGACTGAATTGACACTAATGCAATAGGTTTAGGACTTTTTTGACACTTTTCCCGACCACAGATTGTCAGCTAGTATAAACAAGCGAAACACCCGAACCTCAAGCATCTATTTTCGGTATCCACTGCTAGAAGGCTGAAGGCCCTGATTCAGGCTCAATTCTTAAAAATGAAAGCACACTTTCGCATTCACCCGACAATCCTTGACCAAAAATAGGCAATTCAATAACCAAATGACACATGCTAGTCAAGGACTCCAAGAACAAACACCAAAAGCTCTTGGCCGAACTACACTGGCACCTTCAATTCAATTTATGCTCATTCAACGACATTTGAGACGATCCGAACTTGAAATCTAATTACCCATAACCTCTAAACCATAGTCCAAGCAATAAATCCGACATGTATCAACACCCAGGCCGCCAAACAACCTAATTCATTTCGGCACAATCAAGGCATACCGATGTGTCGCTCTCAAATTTGACGATCTAAACATAGTGTAGTTGAAGAGTTGGAGGCCTACTTGCCTCTAGTCCAAAGCACGAAGAAACAGAACTTGAATGGGTGCTCAAACGGCTCAAATCGCCTCCTTAGTTACACGCGTCGAGCGAGGAAGAAGCATGGCGCGGGGCTGGGCAGCAAGACGGTAGGCTAAGGACGAGAGTTGGAGGTTCACATGACCGCCAACGTCGAGCTGAGGAGAAGAAGCTGGCATTGTCGGGGCTGGTTGGGTGGAGCACGGATAGAGAGGTGAGAGATCAAGAGATATGGGGAGAGATTAGAGATGGCTTGAGAGAATTCTTGCATGTAAAAGTGAGGGGGAGAGAGAATGAGCTGGTGGGTGACAAAAAGAAAGAGGAGAGAGAGAGAGTTAGTAGGTTTATATTAGATGGGGGAAGGTAATGACAGTGAAAGAGGGGTTATGGTCGGTGGGTTTCCGGGACCAACTTCTTGTGGACCAATTGTAAACTACCCGAAAGCGAAATGCCAATCCTTCTTCGTTCCGTCGTTCTAATAATGTCGCGCCTGTCAACTATAAATACCATCACAATCCACAAGTCCCATATTAACTATCTTGAAACTAAATGCCTAAGTGGGGGCTAAAAGCATGTACCACACAATCAATGCCTTTCCATGAATTCCACAATACTTCCGATATTTCGTTCGACCTTAATAGTTGCTATGCCAAGACCATTCCGTTAGAATCTTGGTTCTAATTAATCACGCAAGACTTATCGCCTTTAATTTTATAATCATTCCGGCAAAATTCAAGTCGTCACAAACCTCCATACCTTAATAAATTTCGTGAAATTTTGGTCGTTACTCTCTCCTTCGAACAAATGTGGATATTGCTGCTTCATTGGCTCTTCACTTTCCTGCGTAGCTTCTTCTTCATCATGGTGTCGCCACATAACCTTCACGAGAGGAATGGTCTTAGTCCGTAGAACTTGCTCTCGTCGACCTAATATCTTCATTGGTTCCTCTTCATATTTGACCCTTTCGTCTACATCAACCATTTCAAAGTCCAATATATATGAGATGGGTCAGGTTGATATTTCCTCAACATTGATACATGAAACACGTCATGTCACTTTGGCGTTAAGGCCGGCCGATATGCCAATTCACCGATCCTTTCGAGTATCTCAAAGGGTCCAATGAATCTCGAGCTTAATTTTCCTTTCTTCATAAATCTGGAGACTTCTTTCACTTGTAACATCTTTAAGAATACATGATTGCCTACTTCAAGCTCTAAGGGCTTTCGCCGTTTATCTGCGTAACTCTTTTGTCGACTTTAGCCTTGTCCTTAGTCGATTTCGTACTACATTTACCACCTTGGCCCTAACTTGAACCAAATTTGGTCCCGTCGGACTTCGCTTACCAACTTCATCCCAACAGACCGGAGATCTACAAACTCGTCCATATAAATGCCTCAAACGAGCCATACCGATGGTCCGTTGATAATTGTTATTATATTCGAACTCTACCAATTGTAGATTCTTGTCCCAACTGCCTTTAAAATCAATAACGCAAGCCCGCAACATATCCTCCAACACTTGTATTACTCATTCCGATTGTTCATTTGTTTGTAGGTGAAATGCGGTATTGTACTTGCAGTTTTGGTCCCTAGGCCGGTTTGGGGACTTTTCCAAAAGTTCGCCATAAATCTTAAATCATGATCCGATGTTATAATTATTGGCACACCATGCAATTGCACCATTTCCTTTATATACATGTCGGCATATCTCGTCCAGTGATAGTCCTTTCGTACCGCTAGAAAGTGAACCGACTTGATCAATCGATCAACTATTACCCAAATAGCATTATGACTTCTTGCCGTCCTTGGTAATCCCCGCATAGAGTCCATTGTTATATGCTCCTACTTCCACTTAGGGATTCCTAACGGTCTTAGCAATCTTGTCGATTCGCGATGTCAATGTTTACTTGCTAACATGCAAACACTTCGAGACGTGCTTAGCGATATCCAACTTTATTCCACCAAAGTAGTATTTCTAAACATCTTAGTATTTCTCGAATGTATATCGTAGTTACTTCTATCCGCTTCGTTAAGATCTCCTCCTTTAGCCCTTCATCCATAGGTATATGCTGTGGTCCTTGGAACTTTATTGTTCCATCATCCATCATATGAAGATCCGGTTTTTTCCCTTTCAATATTCCTTCTCGGATTTTCAAGATTTCGGGGTCCAACCGTTGTAATATTTTGATCCTTTAGACTATCTCCAGCTCAATCTTAAAAGTCGCTAGGATGGCAGGAGAGTGTTTGCCTCAAACTTAAACTCCGAGTATGAGGCTTTTTCCAATATACTCCATTCTCAAATCATCATGCTAGCTACTCTTGTCGACTTTTGACCGAGAGCATCCGTCATCTTATTCGCCTTTCCCGGATGGTACACGATCTTACAGTCATAGTCCTTTAACAGTTCCATCTATCGCCTTTGCCTCATGCTCAACTCCTTTTGAAAAAAATAGATACTTAAGACTTTTATGATAGATATATATTTCAAATTTCTCCTCGTACATATAATGTTTCCAGATCTTCAATGCAAATACTATTGCTGCCAACTCCAAATCATGTGTGGAATAGTTCAACTTATACGGCTTTAATTGTTTAAAGGCATAAGATATAATCTTTCCGTGTTGCATAAGCACACATCCCAATCCTTTATGGGAAGCATCAGTATAGACCACGAATCCTTTGGGTCCCGACGATATCATTAATATTGGCGTTGTAGTCAATTTTTTGAGCTCTTAAAAACTCCTTTCACATTCATCCATCCATTGGAACTTAGCACTTTTTCTCGTTAACCGTGTCAATGGGCCAGCCAAGCGGGGAAAATCCCTCGTACGAACCTTCGGTAGTATCCCGCAAGTCCCAAGAAACTTCGAAATTCAGTTACCATAATCGGTCTTGGCCAATCAATCATAGCTTTATCCTTGTGCGGGTCCATCGCCATTCCTTCGCTCGTCACGATATGACCCAAAAATATCGGGCTATCCGGCCGGAGTTCGCACTTACTAAATTTGGCATACGACTTATGGTCCTTTAGTGTCTCAAGCACAATTCTTAAGTGTTGTTCATGCTCCTTCGATGCCCTTGAATAAATCAAGATATCATCAATGAATACTATCACAAACTCATCTAAGAATGGCTTAAAGACCTTGTTCATTAAATCCATAAACGCCATGGGTGCATTAATCAAACCAAATGGCATGACCAAGAACTTATAATATCCATAGCGAGTTTTAAATGATGTTTTAGGGATATCCTCCTTCTTAATCCTTAGTTGATGATGCCCGGACCTTTAGTGAATCTTTGAGAACATCGACGCTCCCTGTAATTGATCGAATAATTCGTCTATTCTAGGCAATGGATATTTATTCTTAATCGTCACTTGATTCAGTTGTCCGTAATCAATGCAAAGACGCATGGATCCGTCCTTTTTCTTCACAAACAAAACGGCGCGCCCCATAGCGACGCACCGGGCCCCGATTAATCTTTTATCAAGCAACTCTTGTTGTTGCACCTTTAACTCCTTCAGCTCTGCTAACGCCATACGATAGGGAACTTTCGAAATAAGTTCTACGCTCGATGCTAACTCGATTACAAACTCTATTTCCAATTCGGCGGTAATCCTGGTAACTCCTCATGAAACACATCTAGAAACTCTCAGACTACTGGAATTTCCTCCAGCTTCCCTTCACCTTTAGCTCGTTCTTTTACTACTAATAGATACCCTTGATATCCATTTTCTAGCAGTTGATGTGCTTCAAGTACCGATACTAATGACATAGAAAGATTCGTTCCAGTTTCTATAAATTCTTCCTTGGTTTCTCCCGAGGAATTAAATCGGATTGTCTTCCCATAACAATCCACATTGGCCAGTACTTTACGAAGCCAATTCATCTCGATGATTACATCGAAATCGTACATATCCATGGCTATTAAATCTATCAACTAATTCTGTCCTCCTATTATAACTTCACAATCTAGACATTTTCTTCCAAAAGGAAGAAAATGTAAGATATATGTAAAACACAAGGGGTGAGTAACGACTCATCAAGTAAACATCCAACTATGCGATTATACTATCTACTAATCATCAGATTAATCAACAAAAACCAAGGGCAATCAGGACATAAATCATACTCTGAACCCCATTATTATAACATATGACTTCTACCCAAATCATGACTTGCACACGCATAGGCACACACATGATTAGCTAACCTGTTATACTCACCGACCTACATAATGCAATGCAGTTTTGCACCCAAATGATTTACACATGATTAGCCTCTTTATTATCCTTATCGAGCAAGACGAACCCAACTCACGGGACTAACCCGTATCACTATCGGGACCTATCGCAGTGATCAAGTCCCGGACCAACTCGAACCTTTCGAATTTTTTTTTGAGAATCGCTTTCTACGATATCCAACAAACGCATGGTCGACATTAACCAATGACATCCCGTCTTCCCATCCAGCTCCCACGGGACATCGTCGAATGCATCCGAAGGAATAACGTTACCGGACCAATTTAAGTAATGCTACGATACCAGACCATCTAAAGTACTGTGTTTGATACCAAACTAACTAAAGTATCGATTTCAATTCCCATATTCATGCACACTCATTTCTCATTTATCTTTTAATGCAAAAACCGCTGACCAACGACACATACATGAATAATCACAAACTCATATCATACCACATATCAAATTTACATGACACTAGACCATGAAATGTCAGCTAGTATAGACAAGCGAGACACTCGAACCTCAAGCACCTATTTTTGGTCGCCACTACTAGAAGGCTCTATCGCGACCAGATCTCAAAAAAAATGGGCTAATGGATTGCTAAGCCCCTAGATGGGCTTAGCTCGGGCCCTTCTAGACCAATACCAAATCGTGACGAAATAAATCGAATTTGATCTTTGTCCGATCGGGTGGCATGTGTATGTGTACATGCAAAAGGAGTAACCACCGGTCTTTGGGGAAGGTAGACCGGGAACCCCATCAAGCGGTCGGGAGATGTCATTTAATTCTACGCAACCAGGAGATTGAGGATTCGGGGACTTGGTTAGGCCCGAGTTTCCATCGACGCCCTTTCTGCACCGAGATTGAGTGTTTTTTTTAAATGTGCTCGTGCGGGTGTGAGTCTATTAAGGAGTCAATGTACTTGGGATAAATGGCATCAAATTACCCTAGTAAAGCCCTAGGAGCTTAGAGAATGGAGTGATTAAAGCTTAGGACAGTTTAGGGGACGGTTTTCGTGAAAGGGTAAAATCGTCATTTTAAGGGATTTTGAAAGTTGAAACTAGGAAAATAAGGTCAATCTAGCAATTTCCTATTTTTAGTGATTTTTATATTTTTTTATTATTTTGGATTTTGAATTTTTTTTATTTTATTTAATTCCTGAAAATGATTCGGACTGGGTTAGCAGAACCGCCCCGCGCCATAGGCGCCTGATCCAAGCCTTAAGGGCCTAAATCGATCCCAAAAATAA
Source organism: Rhodamnia rubescens (assembly GCA_021437795.1). Taxonomy (NCBI): domain Eukaryota; kingdom Viridiplantae; phylum Streptophyta; class Magnoliopsida; order Myrtales; family Myrtaceae; genus Rhodamnia; species Rhodamnia rubescens. The sequence continues at coordinate 314,064 of JAILYA010000117.1, read as the reverse complement.
AAACTTAGGCTTACCCTCTTTTGTATTCTCTGATGACTCTTAAAAAGGCCCAAATTCGAAGCCCATTTTTACTCAAATTTAATCACAAGCCCACACATCAAGCCCAAGATCGAAGCAGACCCAAAATCGTCTAACTCGAGATGTGAGAAATGCCCCAACGTGCATACCCAATCTGCTTACCCACATTTTTCACGTTTTTCTTTCTCCTTTTTTTTTGTTTTCTTTTCTTTTATTGTTTTTATTGTTTTTATTCTTTGCTTTTTGGTATGCATCATTTTCTTGATTGGGACTTCTTCACTGTGACCGCTCCCTCAAATAACACCGGTCACCCACTTCAACTGTAGTCAGTCCACTTCCGACACCGACGTTCGCCACCGACCATACTACCGTCCAGTCACCACTAGATCGCGGTCACCAGAGTTTCCTTCTCTGGCCGTAACCTCCAACGCAAATGAGAAACGTGGTCACAGTTTCACCAGCTCGTTCTACTATCTATCACTACTATAGGCATAATAGGGGCTAGACAACTTAGTTGAACGGTTGCGAATCGCGAACCAATGTCTGTTGACGACTGTTGCCTATGGCTCGACCGAGACTGTAGTGGAAGTGACGACGATGCGGCAACTTTGGCCTCCAAGCTCTCTTTCTCTCTTGAACCAGACCCGCCTCACGAATTCACGGTTGAGCTATGTGTTTCAATTCCTTCTTCTCTCTCTAAAAAAAAAAAAATGTATATGTCCCCTTTTTTCTTGAATGAGCCCCAACGAGAACCAGTGAACAAGGAAGGAGGTTTTTGGGAGTTGTGCGGCCTCGCTCCTCCTCTCAAACTCGGATCTACGTTTTTTGCTAGCACCGAGTTTGAGGTTTTTTGAATGGTGAGGGCAAACGTAGCTGACTATGAGCAAAGCGATCTCTCTTGCTTGTTTTGTCTCGGCGAATGTCTACCTCAGTGATAGATTCGCCGCCGTTGTCAGCTCACGAGATCGACTCCTCGGGCTGCAACGACGGCGACCGATGTATTGTAGTTCGTTGGCCTTGCTCCTTCGTTCCACCGAGTTGCTCTCACTCTCACTATCTCTCTTTTTCTTTTTCACGAGGACCAACCCCCTCAAGATCAAGCTCTCCTCCTTCTCTCTTTTGGCCCAGGCGAGCTCTCTGATCCACGAGCTCTATTTTCTTTTCACGTGTTTTTTTTCAAGAACCCCCTTTAGAAGGGTTCTATGAGCTTACTCTTCATCGCTCCCCCTTTTCTTTTTTCTTTCTGCTCTTTCCCGCCCGAACCAGCCTCTCTTTTTTTGGCTCCTTTTATTTTCTCCCCCCATTCTCTATTGAAAGCCATCGAGACCTCCTCTTCCACTTGGGAATTCTCTCTCTCAACCTTGGAACTCCAATCTCTGCCCTTGGAACTCGTCCCTCTCTCTGTTCTTTAAAAAAGAACAAGCTGCTGGTGATAGATTTAGAGAATTGAATAATGGAATGCTTAATTTTTCATTGGGCACAAGGCCGATATAAGTATACATATAAATAAGGGCTATAAACGTAAATACATACATTAAAAGAAAACCCTATTTCTAATATATACAATATATCTAACACCCCCGTCAAACTCAAGGTGGTTCAATCAACGAGAGTTTGGAAAGAAGATCAGCAAATCGTTGTGATGTAAGAGATTTGGTGAATAAATCGACAACCCAGGCTACTGAGGCTACAAAAGGAAGAGAAATGATACATGCTTCGAGGCGATGACGTGTGATATGACAATCAATGTCGATGTGCTTGGTACGCTCATGAAAGACCGGATTTGTAGCAATGTGAATAGCACTCTTGTTGTCACAATGAAGAGGAATGGGAGCAGAGAAGATAACGCCAAGATCGGCAAGGAGACGACGAAGCCAAATGATCTCAATCAGTAGTGTCGGCCATAAAGCACGATACTCGATTCGGTAGAAGAGCGAGACACGACAGATTGCTTCTTGGCGCGCCAAGAAATCGAGAGAATCACCAAGAAAGATACAAAATCCCGTAATGGACTTGTGGTCGGTGACATCCGAAGCCCAATCGGCATCGAGTAAGCACGAAGATCAAGTGAGGAAGTCGGCGGAAGAAAACGAGCGTGTCGAGTACCACGAAGATATCGCAGAATCCGGAGTACAAGCATCATAAAGAACCGTACGAGGAGCCGCTACAAACTAACGATAATATGAACAGCATATGCGATATCGGGGACGAGTGGTCGTAAGATAGACGAGGCCGCCAACAAGAGCCCGGTAGCGAGTAACATCACACAGAGGCTCACCGTCATCCGGACGTAAGTCGTAAATGAAGTTCCACAGAGTAGCCGCAGATGCAGTATCGGATAACTCGGCACGAGCCAAAATATCGAGATGTACTTCGTTGAGATAGAAGAATACCACGTCGATTACGAGCAACCTCAATACCGTGAAAATAACGTAATAAACCTAGATCCTTTATTGCAAACCGACGGTGAAGATGTTGCTTAGTATAAGCAATATGAGCAGAATCATTCCCAAGTAATGATCATATCATCAACATAGAGTAGCGAGAATAGTACAACAAGCAAGAGAAGTGTGAGTGAACATAGCATGATCATTCTCACTTTGAACAAAACCATAGACCGAACAACACCCGCAAAACGTTCAAACTAAGCTTGAGGAGCCTGTTTGAGACCATAAAGAGCCCGACGAAGACGACAAACCCGACTAGCGAGAATGTGCCGGACCGGGAGGTGGCTGCATATAGAGTTCCTCTTGAAGGACCCCATGAAGAAAAACATTCTTCACATCAAACTGAAAGATAGGCCAATTACGAATAGAAGCTACTTGCAAGAAGAGTACGAACGAAGCGGTTTTGGCAACAGGAGCAAAGGTCTCCTCATAATCAATCCCATACTCCCGATCAAAATCACGTGCGACGAGACGCGCTTTATAGCGCTCAATGCTACCATCGTAGTGAGTCTTGATTTTATAAATCCAACGATAAGATATCAAAGACTTTCCTGGTGGAAGAGGCACAAGAACCCATGTACCAAGCGCTCAAGAGCGTACAACTCCTCGGACATAGCATCACGCCACTTGGCATGTTGAACGGCCACACGATAATGTGATGATTCCCGCAAAGTGTGTACAAGCAGCCATAAAGGAACCAAACTCATCGGAATAACTCGTAGCCGCCACATACCTAGCCGGAGGACAATGATCTCGGAGAGGATTCCGCCGTGGGGACGGTGGGCGAGAATCGTCAAGAGGCGTTGAAGTGGCGAGGTGAAGTAGACGAAAGAAGAGGTATAACAGGAGAAGGTGGTGACACTAGGTCCGACGGAGAAGATATAATAGGAGGAACAAGAGATGAATCAAGAAGAAAATCCATAAAAATAGATGGAGAACACTCACGAGTAAGTAGGGTCGGAGGAAAAGAACGGCAGGTGCTCAAAGAACCGAACACTACGAGAGATACGGATACGCCGTGAAGAAGGATCATAGCACATGTAGCCTTTATGTTACGTGTTGTAGCTCAAGAAAACACATCGAACTAACTTTGCAGAGAGTTTGGTACACTAATGGGGTGGAAGAAGCACATAACACGTACAACCAAAGATACGAAGTTGGTGATAAGTGGGTGATTTCGAGAAAAGAAGTTGGTGAGGGGTGGCCTTGGAGAGGGCAAGAGAAGGAAGTCGATTTATGAGATAAACAGCGAAGAGAAAGTGCTTCGCCCAAAATTCAATAGGAACAAAATTGGACAACAAGAGAGCACAAGTAGTATCTAGTATGTGACGATGTTTTCGCTCAACAAGACCATTTTGAGCGGGAACATTAGGACAAGACAACCGAGGTAAGGTTCCCCGAGAAGTTAAGAAAGTACGAAAAGCAGTAGAAAGATACTCCCCACCCGAATCGAACGAAATACTTTAATAGTTTTAGAGAATTGAGTAGAGATCATGGCCACAAAGTTTTTATAGATAGAGAGAAATTCATCACAAGAACGCATGAAATAAACTCGGGCATAATGAGAATAATCATCAATTAATGATATATAATACTTGAAGCCACTTTTAGAAATTTGGGGGCGGGACCCCAAACATCCGAATGTATTAAATCAAAACAAGATGTGGAAACAGAAGAACTAATAGAGAAAGGAGGTGCGGATTGTTTAGCTAAAGGACAATTAGTACAAGGACGCATAACAATAGATGAAACATGCCCAAGTACTCCTTGTTGACGCAAAAAAGATAAACGGGAGGCGATATATGACCCAAACGCTGGTGCCAACAATCAAGGTCGAAGATTTCGAAAACAAGTTGAGATAAGGGAAATTGGAGATGCTACATCGTATATAATCCTCCATGTCTACTACTCTTGCCAATCGTCCGGCCACTCGCACGATCTTGTACAACACAAGAATCAACAAGAAATGTCACTATACAACCCATATCAGCAAGTTGCCCAACAGATAAAAGATTCAGGGCTAAATTTGATATATGCAACACATTAGGCACATTAAAGTTGCCAGGGATAGTAAGATGGCCTTGCAGAGTAGCAGAAGAGAGGATCCATCAGGCTGTAAAGAAACCTTCCTGGATTTTTCAATGCGACTGCGAGTGAGGTGATGAGTAGAGGCGGTCATGTGATGAGCAGCTCCAGAGTCAAGAATCCATGAAGAATTATCACTTGAGGATTGGGCAGCAATGTAGTAGCAACAGTGGATGATGCATTAGAAGGACTAAGATGAAGCCGAGCTAAATGAGAAAGCCGAGCCTCAATATTAGCAAGACGATCATCCGAAGATGAGGATGATGTGGCACAATCTGCCGGATGGAGAAGCGACAGGTGCAACACGAAGATCACGCATCTTCGAAAACATCGATCCTCGGTATGTCAATTTTGCTTACGTAGTTATAATAAAAACGTGAACCTCACTTGAGAAGAGGTACGCCGGGAACCACGCATAGAACCACGTTGAAAACTAGGCCGAGAATAGCCAGATTGGAAACCACGCCGAGGGGAGGCAGACGAAAACCACGCCGATGGGAGCCGGGCCGGAAATCAAACGTAGGGCAGCTAGTGACTGCAGAGGGATCTAGAGATGAAGGAGCACCGAGAATTCCTCTAGTTCCCTCACCTGAAGTTCTTTAACCGCATCAAAAAGAGATGGTGCGGGATAACGATAGAGAATTTGGCTTCGAACTCCCTCAAAATTTGGTGAGAGTTGCTTTAAGAATTCGTAGAGACGATTCTTGTTTTGACCTTCAAGTTTAAATACAGCACAAGCAACGCAACCAGTACATGTAGGACATGCTTTGGACGAGCTAATACATCAAGTTGGGATCAAAGAGATATCATATAATTATAAAATTCACAAATTGATCATGTACCCTGAGTGGCATGACGAAGTTCCCGCATAAGGCGATAAACACAAACAGAACTTGTTTGCGTAAACATTTCAAGCAATTTGATCCCACAAACCTGTTTCGCACCAACAATTTGAGTAAATTGAGGGCGAAGATCGAGGCTAATAGAATCAAATAGTATTGCCCATGCTTTCCGATCAACAACATACCAAGCCCTAATTTCAGATTCGCATTGCATCGCATAATCCGATCGATACTAGGCTTAAGATCGAAATATCGACAAAGATGTAGGACAAGAACGAGTACCATCAACATGCTCATATAGATCGCGATAAACAAGAGCAGCCATCACCGAGGGTTTCCAAATAACATAATTAGAGCCATCCAACTTAACATCAATGCGATCAATCCGGATCACTATCGGCCATTGATTCCGAGATCAATAAATCAAAGTGAAGCAAATATATAGATGAGTGAAGAAGATAGAACCCGAGGTCGATCGCGAGAACAAGGCGAAAGACAAAGAAGATCGGGCGAGATAATATCGGACAATCGCGGAGTCGACCGATGAAGACAACGTCGGATCGGGCGATCGGCACGAGATTTAAGGCACAACGAAGAAGACGAACCCCAGCCCGCTCACCGGCGAGCGGGACCGCCGTAGTCGTGGATTGATGTACAAGACTTTCAAGGAGCAAATCCTAGCTACGATACCATGATAGATTTAGAGAATTGAATAATGAAATGCTTAATTTTCCATTGGGCACAAGGCCGATATAACTATACATACAAATAAGGGCTATAAACGTAAATACATACACTAAAAGAAAATTCTAGTCCTAATATATACAATATATCTAACAGTGGGAGCAGCTATGGTGCAAGATGGTCGCATGAGGAACAGGGGAGAGTTGTTTTTGGGGGCTTCTCTTGGCTTTGGGTTGGGCACGACCGAAGGGCAAGAAGCGCATTGCCTCTTCTATTGTTCGCGCATATCATTTCTGTGTTTGTGGCTCTTGATGCGTGAAGTCCGGCTCAATTGGACCGGATCGGTCGATCGGTCGAGATCGGTCCTGGTTCAATTAAACTAGTGACCACTAATCATCTTGATTCGACCATTTTTAGGTCGGTTCTTGCAAAAAATGAAGGCTGCTCCTTGATTTAGACCACATTTAGGACCTCACCGTGGTATGCTTTCATCCAACCGGTTTGAATTTTGAGAAAATCGGAACCTTCGTTTACCGGATCAAAGGGTTTTCCTATGACCCAAATCGAATCCTCGAAAATATAAAGTTTCCAAATGGAAATGGGAGTAAAATAAAATTTTTGAATATTTTTCCAAATTTTTCCAACCACATTTATTATTTTTTTAATTTTCAGCCTTTTTTTAATAAAAAGAAAATGTAAAAAAATCCCAAAAAAATAAATTTTTTTGCTCAAAATTGGTTCCTTATGCTTAGTTAAGGGTTTCAAAGTTAATTTTTGATTTTTATAAATTTTTCTTATTTTTTAATTAATTTTTTTAAAAATATTGATTAAAAATCAAGTGTCAACAGTGCTCGAGACCCGATTTAGTTTCAATTCTTAACAATCAAAGCAGACTTTTTCACATTCACCTGACTACCATGGCCACAAATAGGCAATTCAACAACCAAACGGCACATGTAAAGTCAACATCTCCAAGAAAAACACCAAACGTTCTTGGCCAAACCACGTGCGCACCCTCAATTCAATTTTTGCTCATTTGATGACATTCGATACGATCTAAACTCGAAATCTAGTTACCTATAACCTATAAACCACAGTCCAAGTAATAAACCTGACATGCATCGACACCCAAGTCGCCATGCAACCACTAGTTCATTTTGACACAATCAAGGCAAATCAATCTATCGCATTCAAGTTTGATGATCATAACATAGTGTAGTCGAAGAGTTAGAGGCCCACTTGCCTCTAGTCCAAAGCACGGGAAATAGAACTTGAATCGGTGCTCGAACGACTGAAATCACCTCCTTAATCGAGCGTATTGAGAGAGGAAAAAGGACGGCACGGGGCTGGGCAGCAGGTTGGCTAGGCTAAGGATGAGGCTTAGGGATTCATGGGACCCCTGCCGTTGAGCTGAAGAGAAGTGACCGGTGTTATCGGAGCTAGTTGGGCGGAGCACGGGCGAGAGAAGTAAGAGACCGAGAGATATGGGGGGAGTATATAGGGCTTGAGAGAATTCTTGCATATAAATTGTGGTAGTATCCTAAAATCTTTAGTAATTTGGTGAGCTTGCAATTGATGGTTGTCAATAAACAATGAATGGGTACAATGGTTAAGTGGCCGAGAGCTACATGGGAACAAATATGGATCGGAGTCTCTAGGTTAGTACCGAGTTAAGATGGATTGAAAGAAAAATTACACATAAGGTAGATCAAGAACTAATAAAACCATAGTTGAAATTTTATTTGGGCTAGCCATGGATAAATGTAGTACAATTGGTGGTACTTATAAAATGGTACGTTGAACTTATGTAACATTCGAGTTACTAGTAGTACGTAAAAACTGAAGAATCATACCTGGAACATTGTAATTTAATTTGATTGTGATCGCTTGCATATGTCATGTTGCATAGCATGGCATACACTCGACGAAACGGGTTGAGAGCCACGATGAAAATAATGCAATGTGAATTCCTTGCGAGAGTCGGGATGCCTTGGTTGGTGACGCCAAGAGGACCACGAGGTATGTACGTGAAGCCTCGGGGTGAGGGTTCCATGGGTGTAAAAGTTGCCATGGATCTCGGTGGTAGATCCGGGTAATGTATTAATGGAACGAGTGGTAAATGACTCGATGTGGTAATGTTCCAAGTGGCACAAGTCTGTAAATTAGACTCTGGAACGTCAATGGTAAGTATTTCGCATGGGAGTGCATAAATACATACATTTGCACGTCAAAACATTTGTTTGAGCCGACATTGTGTGAACTTACTTGATGCATTAATTCGACAATTCGTATAAAAATTGAATTTGATATGTATGGTATAGTGAGCAGAGCAAGTGTTAGAGTGTGTGGGTTTATTCGCTATGGATGCTTACACTTGTGGTATATGTGACTTTAGAATACCAGCATGGGGTCGATCTCGATACCTCCCAGGTCTTGCTATGGTCTCTCCATCTCCTTGGAATCGAAAAGTCAGGACTATGAGATTCTGAATGTACCCGACATCATTCTCACGTGTGTCGTCACCACACTCACTGTATATGTGGCCGTAGGGAATGGTTCATGTTCAATATAGGTTCGTCGCTATGTTTATTAACATCGATGGTACACGAGAGGGGCTTATTCCGCGCGAGCTGTTCGACGAGGAGGAGGATGGCCGTGACGATAATGATGGTCCGAGTGGAGGAGCCTAAGGAGGTAGGTCGGCAGTAGCCATGGCATAGGGTAAGGTCGGGAGGCTAGGAGCACATTTTGGACAAAATCACGAGGTTTAGCAAGAAGTTGCGATATTTTGGATGCAAGTTATGATTGTTAGTATTAACCTAATGTGTTGTGCTTTTGTATCTCTTGTGTTCATATCTCTTGTAGCTATAGATGGATGAGACTACATTCTCATTAAACAACCATAGCGTGTCGTGACAACCTGGGTGTCACTGCTCTCCTTGTGGTACTCAAAATGGGGTGCTATAGCCTTGGGTTGGTATCGAGCATTAGGTTTATATTTAGAGTGATAAGGTGTGCTAGTTGGAGAAGTTAGGGCACGTAATCTATTTAAAACTTTGGACACATGTGTTTGTTTGGTTGGATAAACAGGATGAATGGCTCATTTATCATAGGCCATTAATAGGACATTAGCTACTCATATGTTATAAGTGACATACGGAGACCCGTGGTCTGTTACTATCTTAGGGATTGTTTACTGTGTGTGGCTGCCAAGTATCGGATCAAGAATGATGGGTGAAATTAATAATAAAGAATAATTCATTTGGAGAGGAATTGCAGGATGCCAAGGGCAGGCGCATCATCCTTAGGAACACCTTCCACGGACTCGAGGATTGATGGAATCATGGAAGCCTTGGCAAACGTATGGGCTTTGTTCGAGAGGCAAGCTCAACAGACGATAGTAAACAATGCAGCGGTGTCGAGTGCAAGGACTGGTGGAATACTTTCTGAAATTGAAACCACTGAAACTCAATGGTATGGGAACACCAGAGGATGCTGAAAGTTGGATAGATGAGATGGAGGAACTGTTCGGCCTTCCGAATTGCAAAGTATTGGTGGAGGGCCACCAAAAGGATAGTATTTCTCGGAGGTATGGAAGTGGCATGGGGTTGCTTGATGGAAGCTTTTAATAACCAATACCGTCGGATAGCGTTAGAGATAAGAAAATGGCTGAGTTCATACAACCGACGCAAGGTAACATCACGGTATACCAATATGAGACAAATTTTTTGAATTATCCAGGTACCCTCCTCGACTAGTAGAAAACCCCATAGATAGAGTTAAGAGATTTCATAATGGTCTTAAGACAGAGATAAGGCGGTAGTTGGTACTTTTCAATCTTAGAGACTATAATGAACTCGCATAGTCGAGCTCGGTTAGTGGAAGAAGAGCTTTAGAAGGAAGAAACTGAAGTGATGACCCAAGTAAGGTCAAGGCTACCCATTTCACAAGGAAATCCTAGGCGCGATAGCGGCCAGTCTAGTTCGGGCAATCGAGGTTTTATACGAACAAAAGATTGAATGCATGAAGATTCGCTTAAGCCGGATGAAGTAGTAGATTTGGACCAAGGCCAATGCTAGTTCGAATAAATAACGCTTGTAACCGTTGTGGTGAAGTCCACGAAAAATGGACCATGTTTAATCAATAGGCAATGTTATCGGTGTGGCAAATATGGGCATTTAAAGAGGGATTGTCCCTAGGGTGGCAACCACCTCGGTAGGGACACCACCGCAATCGCAGCATGCCTCTATTAGAGGGAATAGTAGGATGTGTGGATCCGGTGGAGCGCATGGGACACGTCAAATCGGAAATACCCGTAGGCCCCTAGTGGGAGGACGAGTATATGTAGTAATACAAGAGGAAGTTTCGGCTCCAAAACTATCATATCGTGTACACTTTCTATCTCGTGGTCATCGGCATATACATTAATTGATACCGAGACTACCCATTCGTTCATTTTGGCCCAAGTATGTGAAGTTATATGATTTGCATGCCGAATTTCTTCATGAGCCATTGGTGGTAACTACTCCTTTTAGGGATAACATGTTGTTGACCTTAGGATGTAGAGATTGTGAAATGACTGTTGAAGATCGGAGTATGAGCATAGACTTAATAGTATTAGTAATGCATGATTTTAACATAATCATTGGAATGGTTGGCTTCAAGAACAACAAGCTAAGGTGGACTATTATAGGAAAGTAGTCTAGATAAATCCACCGAGTAGTCCTAGCTTTGAATTTGTTGGTAATGGTATGAGTATGTCAAGAATTCTTACTTCAACTATGGAAGCACGGCGATTACTTGATGAGGGGTGCCAGGGATATCCGACGTAGTTCAAGATAAGGCAAAGAAGGAAATGAAAATTGAGGAAATCCCAATAGTTCAAGAATTTCCGAACGTTTTCCCTAATGAACTTCTAGGATTACCTCTAGAGAGAGATCGAGTTTGTGATTGAATTGAATTGATTCCTGAAACAGAGCCGATATCGAGAGCTCCACATAGAATGGTTCTCGCAATTAAAAGAATTAAAGGTGTAACTTCATGAATTATTAGATAGAAGATTTATTCGACCAAGTACATCACCATGGAGAGCGCCGGTTCTATTTGAGAAAAAGAAAGATGGATCCTTTAGTCTCTATATTGATTACGACAGTTGAACAACCATTACCAAGAATTGATCACTTGTTTGACCAATTATGGGGTGCTTCAGATATTCAAAGATTGACTTGCGGTCGGGTACCATTAACTAAGGATTAAGGAAGAGGATATCCCTAGGACTACTTTTAGAACAAGGGATGGACATTATGAATTTCCGGTAATGCCATTTGGATTAACAAATGCTCCTACAAAGATTCATGGTTCTAATGAACCGAGTATTCAAATCTTACTTAGATCGATTCGTCATTGTTTTCATTGACAATATTTTAGTCTACTCTAAAGGAGAAGAAGAACACAAAGAGCATTTAAGAATGGCGTTATAGACACTTCGCGAACACCAATTATATGCGAAGTTTAGCAAGTGTGAGTTTTGGTTGGATCAAGTGGTTTTCCTAGGAAATGTGGTTAGTGGTGAAGGAATAACCGTTGATCCAACTAAGGTTAAAGTAGTGGTGAAATGACCTAGACCTACTACATTAACTGAAATTAGAAGATTCCTAGGACTCGTTGTATATAATATCGAGTTTGTCGAAGGATTTTCAAAGATTGTCGGTACATTGACATAGTTGACTAGGAAGGATACTAAGTTTGAATGGACCGAGGAGTGTGAAAAGAGCTTACAGGAATGAAAGAATAGATTAATGTCAAGCACCGGTATTGGCAATACTATCTAGGCCAAGAGCATATGTAGTGTATAGCGACGTCTCTCACCAAGGAATCGGGTGTGTTCTTATGCAACATGGAAAAATAGTTGCTTATTCATCACTTTAATTGAGACCGTATGAGAAAAATTATTTGAAGCATGATTTGGAATTAGCGGCGGTGATTTTTCCTCTTAAAATTTGATGACATTACTTGTATGCGAAGAAATTTGAGATTTACACGGACCATAAAATTTTAAAGCATTTATTCTCTCAAAAGGAATTGAATCCGAGACAATGTCGGTGGATGGAACTGTTAAAGGATTATGATCGCGAAATTTTATATCACCTAGGGAAGGCAAATAAAGTAGCATATGGTCTTAGTAGGAAGAATACGACCATGGTGATCGCCAACTTGGTGATACGAAAATGGAACTTAATAAAGGAATTGCCGGATTCAAAGTATAAACTAGAGGTCGATTTAACAAGTATGATAGCAACTCTATGAGTTGAACCTAAATTCCTGCAGAGAATCAAGATATCACAACTGAATGACCCTAAAATTGCGGAAATTAAAGGAGTGGTAGTTGGAAACAAACAAGATTTTCACATCACCGAAGATGGAGTGTTAAGGTACCACGAACGATTATATGTACCCAATGATGAAACGCTTAAATGAAATATTTTAGATGAGGCTAATTGAAGTGGATACGAGTATTCACCCAGGAAGTACTAAGATCTATCGGAACCTCCGCAAACATGACCAATGGAATGGTATGAAAAGAGATATTGTGGAACATGTTGCCAAATGTCTTACTTGTCGGCAAGTCAAAGCAAAAAATCGTAAACCGACGGGATTACTAAAACCTCCGAAGATACTAGAATGGAAATAAGAACACATTATAATGGATTTCGTGCAAGGACCGCCAAGAACATCAAGTGATCATGATTCCATATGGGTCATTGTGGATAGACTTACAAAGTCCGCTCATTTCTTGGCAATCGAAAAGACTACTCTTTGGAAAAACCGGCGGACATGTATGTAAGGTACATCATTTGACCGCATGTTGTACCGTTGACAATAACATCAAATCCAGATATGAGATTCATGGCAAGATTTTGGAAAAGCTTAGAAGAAGCTATGGGAAAAAAGCTTCAATTTAGTGCTTGCTTTTCATCCTCGCACAGATGGGCGTACAGAAAGAATAATACTAATACTTGAGGATGTACTATGGGCCCGTGTTCTTGATTTTAAAGGCAATTGGGATGAGAAACTACATCTAGCTGAGTTTGCATACAACAACAAGTTATCAACGAAGTATCGACATGGCTCCCTTTGAAGCCTTATATGGACGACCATGTCAAACTCCCATTTGTTGGGATGAGATAGGCGAACGTAACATAATTGGCCCCGAGCTAGTGCGATCACCACAAAAATAATACGGATGGTTCGAAATCGCTTGAATATTGCACGAAGTTGACAAAAGAGTTACGCCGATAAACATCGACGAGCACTAAAATTTGAGGTAGATGAGTATGTTTTCTTTAAAGTATCACCCATGAAAGGAATATCGAGGTTTGGAAAGAAAGGCAACCGAGCTCTCAATTTGTTGGGCCATTTTAAATTTTGGAGAGGATTGAGGATACGCAGAGTACGATTACCATTGCACCTCAATTGTCACATGTCCACGATGTGTTTCATGTGTTAATGCTGAGAGAATACCAACTAGACCCTACTCATGTGCTAGCATACGATACGAGTTGATGTGGATGAGCACATGCGGTATGAGGAGAAATCGAGAAAGATATTAGATCGACGGGAACAAGTTTTGATAAATAAGATCATTCCTCTAGTCAAAATATTCCGGCGACATCATGATTTGGAGGAAGCCACTTGGAAAAGCGAAGAATCGATAAAGCGACAATATCCGAATTGTTCGAAGAGCCAATACATGCTTAAATTACGAGGACGCAATTTCTTTAAGGAGTGAGGAACCTGTAGCACCCGAAAACCAGCTCCCTTAGTTTAGTACATTGAGATTGTAGAACTCAGTTATTGTTCAAGTAGATTGTAATTTGGGACATGAATACTTGTATTAATAAAAGCCTTTTCGAGTGTATTATAATGCTTGTATAGTTCCCCATATGGCGAAATTAAGAGTTCCTAACCTTATATGAAGGTCATTTTGGATATATTGTGAGGAGTATTCACAATAAGTTATGTAGGGTGCGATTGATTAAAAATGTGCGACGTCACATTTTATGGATTCCGACATTCATTTTGGGAAAATCCATCTAGACTTAAGTCGATTGTGCGCATATGGTGACGCAAATTATTATCAACCATTAGAGATAGGTTAGCTTGAAAGAATTCGGATTAGATTAGAACCATAATGAGCCGATACAAGTGGACCACGACCGAACCATGTCGTGTGACATTGAGGTGAGTATAGTGGATGGCAATTTGGGTGGTGAGTGTTGATTGCAAAATTGAAGCGAAATGAGGAGCTACCGTGCGCATACAAGTGGGAGGAAATAAAAGAAAAGAATGGACATTTGGCAAGAAGGACCAAAGCAATCCCAAGGGAACTCATGATGAAGATTATGGAAAATTGAAGGTCATCATTTGCCCGTAACATACCGCCGTCCATACATGAGAAGGAAAGAAGACTATGAGATTCCGAATGTACCCGGCATCACTCTCATGTGTGTCATCGCCACACTCATTGTGGATGTGGCTGTAGGAATGGCTCATGTCCAATATAGGTTCATCGCTGTGTTTATTAACATCAATGGTACACGGGAGGGGCCTAATCCCCGCGAGTTGTTCATCGAGGAGGAGAATGGCGGTGACCATGATGATGGTCCAAGTGGAGGAGCCCAAGGAGGCGGGTCAAAGCACGACCTTGGCATGGGGTATGGTCGAGAGGTCGGGAGCACATTTTGGATAAGACCACGAGCTTTAGCAAGAAGTCGCAACATTTTGGATGGAAGTTATGACCGTTAGTATTAGCATATATATAGTTAGGCTAAGTACTATGCTCCCAGGTTATGTTTATGATGTCATGTGACCACCGTACTAATCGACCAATGTAACCCCGTGAACTTGTGAATTTGGGTAATCTAATGTGTTGTGCTTTTGTATCTCTTGTGTTCATATCTCTTCTAACTATAGATGGATTCCGCTGCATGAGACTAAATTCCCATTAAACAACCATAGCGTGTCATGACGGCCCAGGGCGTCACCGCTCTCCTTATAGTACTCGAAGTGGGGTGCTATATCCAGGAACAACTTCGCGTAGACTAATCGTAAACTATCCGAAAGTGAAATGCCAATCATTCTTCGTGCCACCATTCTAATAATGTCGCGTCCGTCAACTATAAATACCATCACAATCCTCAACTCCCATATTAACTATCTTGAAACTAAATGCGTACGCGGGCTAAAGCATGTACTACACCGTCGTGACCCTCTTCGAGTATGTGTGTCGAGGGTTAATGGGTTGTCGTTGTCCAACTCGTAATGGATGGATTTTGGACGCGGACCCCTCCCAAGGCCCATTACCCAAATCGTGATAGCGATGTTTTTTTATATTATAAATCGGGGTCGACCTTAGTGTGGTCGGGTGACATGTGCGTAGTGTGTATGCCAACGGAGTTGCCACCAATCATTTTTTTGAGGGTATGATTGGAAACCCTATCGAGGGGTCGGGAGAGTTCATTCGTTTACGCAAAAACTAGAGAAAAGGGTCCGAGGACTGGGTTACGTCGAGATTGTCATCGACGCCCTTTCGGTACTTAAGTTGAGTGTTTTTCTAACCTAATAATTCATGCATGTGCGTTGGGAGGTGAGGTAGGCTATAACGATCTAGGGATTCATGCAAATGGGAATTTTTTACCCTATCAATCACAATCAATAAAGGAAGTGCGTAAATCAAGGAATCACGAATGTGCGGATAAAGCGCATTCAAATCATCGATTAATATCAACATAACATGCCTAGTATAGCCTTAAAGGCTTAGAGAATAACCCATTCAAGTTCGGGGATGGTTCGGGAAAAATTCGGGATCAAGTATCTCCAAACTTATTTTCATCCTTGTAAGAAGTTGGAGATCCCCGCTAATGAGGCTTATAGTTTTCTCTTAAAAACCCCGAACTTCACATAAGATTTTGAGAAATCGTGCGAGTCAATGTTTTGCCCCCGAAAGTCAAATTTCTTCAAAAGATCCTCACTCTCATCCTTTGTCCGAAATCATCTTCATCAAATGATGTGTCCAGGTTTGAAGCAAAGGTACTGGGCATTGCTCATCGAATTTGAAATTTCTATCTCGTACCTAGTCTTCTTACACATGTATCGGACCGTGAAGAGGAAAATAGGAGGTCCGCCATATGGATCACTCATCCGCCGCATTTTCAAAAGGAAAGGGATTTAGTTCTCTCAGATGACCAAAGATCATTTCTCCCATACGGTGATCGGCAAGAAGACCCTAGAGAAAATGATGTTAACACCCACTCTTGAAGGATGGATGAATACAAAGGATGAAGTTGTGAAGATTGGGTATGGTGATGATGAAAGAGCTGAAGAATTATTGAAGGAACGGTATCTTTGAATAGCCAATCACCAGGACCAAGTAGAAAGGCAAGGCAATAGCTGCTAAGAAGGCTTCTAGTCCTTCATACCCCGAAAGAGTTTCTACTATAGCATGACCTTCCGCTTCGTGTGCTTCGGATATCCTGTAGATTGTTCATACCGATATTAGGGAGTTGAAGACATTCATGAGCAATATTGTGAAATATCCGTCAAGTTGGAAAGGACCGTCATCAATTCCGACCCAACCCCGTCTCCGCTTTCCCGAAACGCAAGCGCACTAGTCCCAAATGACCTTACCTACTGTTTGCACATGTTTTGCTTGTTTCTAGATGCCTTATGGATTTGCCTTGTCTTTTGGTAATGCTTTTAATTGCCCCGGATATATGCACCACTTGTTCCGTTGAAATAGAATGAAGTTATTCACATCCCGTGCATTATATCTTCATACTATCTTTCTTTTTCTGATGACAAAAAGAGGGAGAGTTATATTCCCGAAAACAAGAAGTGTTAAATTCGAAAACATGAGGAATCAGTGAAACATATGGAGCTACAACGAAAACCAAAGCAAAAGCCTTGAGCTTGTGAAACAGGAGAGTTAAGGCAAAAAATGCCTAAGTGTTTAAGTTTTTCAAGATGCTTATACTTGAACTGTTTATCTTTGAAAAATATCTTGAAATTGCAACTACTTAGCTTGATCAATATCTTTTCAAATCGAAGATCAACTTAGTTAGTATTTTCTCCAGATTCAGTTTCAAATTTTTTTCGGAGAAAACATTATCCGTAAAAACGCCTTCAATACAAAACATTAGCTATGCGGATCTTTACTTGTCGATCCTTATAAAATCAGTCTCATACCGCATATGCGGAATAGTTTTGTCATTATAAAAAAGGGGGAGATTGTTGAAGAAACATCTCATAAAATATTTTGATGATTTTCAAACTATTCTTAGGTATTTTATTTACCTTTGGTGTGCAAATATTTATTGAATAAGGTAAAGGATCACCAAATGGCCATTGGGTAAAAATCGCGTAAAGATCGGGCGCTTTCATGGAAACAAAAGCGAAACTCTCAAAAGATCCGGTCACCAAATATTTAATATAGGTACTTGAAAGATTTGGTGAAATGAGGAGCATAAAATACCAACATGCCAATGTTTCGAAAAGATTTTCAAGTCGCTCACACGTGCTGGAAATGGCCAACGAGAGGATTTCTACTTTCTCGGGAACAGTTCTTTGGCGTATTAGAGGTTCTCAGAGTCATCGCCGAGGAACAACGGGTTAGCGCCTATTTTAGGAAAGACTCGTATGACAATACGAAAGTAATCCCAACGCACCGCAAATCTATCCCATCAGCTCCAATGGCTTTTTTTCTCTTCCAAAGGTGCTCCAATGGCTATTTTATCAAGGCTTATATAAGGAGGAGGTCGGGTAGACCAAGAACAAGAAGAGAAACCACTTAAGCCGATTGTATATCCTGTTAAGTGCTCTAGACGTGTGTTAAATTGAAAGGCACTTGTGTGAAAGATCTTATGATCTATTGTTGCTCGTAATCGTGCATGAACAAATGTACTTCCGAGAGTTGTGAGGTAGTATCTTGATAATGTGATCTATCTTGTGAAAGATCATCTTACTTACTGTTTGTAACTTGTGAGGCGGATTACTAGTGCATTCCAACCTGAGTTATGGCTATTAGTTATGTGGAGTGGACGTAGGCTTGATGTAAGCCGAACCATTATATATTTAATGTGCTGATCTATTCTTGCTCATATCCCCGCTTGCATCCTCTCGGTTACCGTTTGGGAAAATATTTGCTCACCAGATCTTTTTCAATTCATCTTTGATTTTTTCGCAAAATCTAAAAAAGTTTCGAAACAATCTATTCGCCCCCTCTAGGTTGCATAGTTAGTCCTAACACAAAATAACCCGGTCGTCGCTCGTCCGATGACCATTGGTCATCAAATTGGGCTTGATCGCAGCGGGACAAAGCTCGTGAAGAACAAAATCCGTTCTTGAGCTGCCTTGATTGTTGATGAATTAACCTTCAATTAGTGATCGAAGTTCAGCTTGTAAACCTGCAAATTGCGCGGGAAAGCAATTGGGGGAGATGGAGTTTGACCGGGTCCCTGGGTCGGATTCGGTCGATCTAATTTTCGCGAATTGACCTCGAAAAATTCATAATTTGTCAAATTAAATGGCAAATTCGGATTCAGGGGCACTAATTCCATCCGAAAATGTAGTTTTCCCTAAAAAATATGCAATGAATTGTACAAAACCCTCAAATTTGGATTTTGACTTGAGAATTATAATTGGCAAATTCAAATCTTAAATGGCCTAATCAGTCGAAACTACCCACATAGATTGATTCAAAAGGTTGAAAACTATGGGATAGTGGTCTTACTTTGCATTGATGATCCCTATATTTTGATTAATTTCATTTTAATTGAGATCTAGGGATTAAATTGTAAGAATTATTTGCAATTTAGTCCAATCCGTGCCATTGTCAATTTTATAAATTTTTTGGGCCAAAAATGAATGCAAAGGACTTGAGAAAAATGTCACAACTTGAAAAAAGTGACAAAAGGAATTTAAATGACTAAAAATGTATTTTTCAAGTTAATTTGGAATTATGTCCAATGAAATAGCCCATAGCCCCTAATTGAATTTTTCAAATATTAAGTGTCCAAAATGAAAAGGAAATTAAATAAAAATATTGACTATTTTTGTGTATTTTTTCGGCCTTCAATACTAATTGTCCTGATTTTCCAAGCTTTTTTCTATTTTCGAAAAATATTTAAAAATACAAAAAATATGAAAAATTATTTTTTGTTAAAACATAGTTCCTTAGGCTTGGTTAAGGTTCTCAAAATTGATTTCGCAATGTTTTGACTTTTTATGAATTTTTTAAAAATAAAAGTGATTAAAAATCATGCCACAACACAGACAATCATTCCTTTTCATTAATTCGACAATACTTCCGAAACTTCGTTTGACCTTAATAGTTGCTGTGCCAAAATCATTCCGCTAAAATCTAAATTATAATTAATGACGCTAGACTTATCGCCTCTAATCGTATAATCATTCTGGCGAAAATCAAGTCGTCACACTAACTCGCCACGTTGTCATGTTGCAGTTATTAAAACAACTTATTATAAAAGCATTTTTTATACAGACAAAGGAAATTACATGAAAATAGAACATTAATTTTTTTTTCGAAAAGCACAGCATAAGTTCGCTATGCTTATGTCATAGGAGTAATCGTGCTCGTGGCACACACGTGCCCCTTTTGATGTTTCGTTTCTTTTTGTATATAAGCGCGCATGGTAATATTTCGTTTGAAAAATTAACTTCCGCGTAAGCTAATTTTTCTACTTCTTCCTAAGTAGAAGTTGATTTTTCTACTTCTATTCCGTAAGTTATTTCCGATCGTAAAAATTTGTTCAGGAACGTTTAAAAAATTTCTACTTCCAAAACATTATTAACACAAAATATTCTATGAAAAATTATTATCAATGGTCAAAAAATTTCTACTTTATTTTTGAACTTTTTAAATTTCTTTAAAAATAAATTTTATTATTTAAATATTATTTAATTTTTAAAAAATAAAAAAATATGATTTATTTTTTACTTTAGAGGCTAGGGACGACGACTCGGCGGCGGCGGCCACGCGGTGGTCGATGGTTGGCGGTGGTCTCGCCGCAACCTAGCGAAGGTTGGCGAGGCGGTGGTCGGCGATCACGGGGCAATAGGTGGCGGCTAGCGGAGGTCGAGAGTGGTTGGCTATCGTGGAGCAGAAACGGGTGGCGTAAGCGGAGGTCCGCAATGGGTGCGGGTAGGCAATGGTTAGCAGCTTGGTTGTCGTCATGGGTGACAGTCGACGGTCAACGGAGGTCGGCGATGGGCGGTGGGCGACTGGTCCGCGTCGCCGGAGGTTGGCGGATGTGAGTATGGTCGAAAAGAGTGTAACGGCGTAATAAAAAAGAGGGTGAGGCGATAAGACTTCTAGAGTTGAAAAAGCTATTTTTTTTAAAATTCTCAAATTGAGGGAAAAACAACTTCAAGTATGGAAATTCACTTCAAAAGTGAAATTCTTTTTCGAAGTAAAAATCTTTACCAAACGGATTTAAGTTTCAAGACTTTTGGAGCAAATCCACTTCCAAGAGTGTTGTCATGCTTACCCCAAAAGTGCCTTTTTACGAAAAGATTATATATTAACTTCTTAAGAATTTTTAAAAAAGAAAGAAATACACCCTACATCAACCATAATCAAACAAATTGAAAGAAATCAGATTACCAACGTAAGACTAACAATGTCCACCGTGAAAGGATATTTGAAAAAGATTGACTATGACACTAATATTCTTTAATAAAGAACTTTGAAAGAGGACATCGCCGTGGAGATGGCAGATAGAAATGGGAGGAACAAAATACAATCTCATCGAATGATTACGAGTCTTTCTTGAGTTATTGGATTCAATAACTCGGAACTTTTTTCAATCAAGATAGTTACAATTAATGTCTTAATGCTTTTGAACTTAAGGCTTACAGAAGTTCAATTTTATTTTATAAAGTAAAGTCAAATTTTCAAGGCCTGGTCCCCTAAAAAAAACTCTCAAGTTTAAGTCTAATTTCAATTTTGCCCCAAATTTGTTTTTAGGGTTTATACCACAAAAACCTACAAATTAGTATATTTGTAATAAATTTATTTCAAATTATTTTTTGACTACTAAATACCTTAAAATAATATACTTTTGACAAATTTACCCTATAAACTCGGTACACATGTGACAAATTTATCCTTAATTAGTTTTTATTAAATTTTATCATCAAATTACCGAATTGGATGACACGTGACAATCACCGGATATACACGTTTGGGTATTTTTACCTTATATTTGTTAAAGGTGTATTAATTTGAGATTTTTTGTGGGATTACTAAGTTGGATGACAAGTCGATAATCACGGGATGTACACGTTTGGATTTTGTACCTTCTATTTGTTAAATATGTATCAATTTGATATTTTTTATGGTATTAATCCAATTTAAAGGAAACTAACGAAGAAAGAAATTTGTCACATACGTACACTGCTGAGGTTTTTGGTGGTCGAAATAATTAGTTTGGAAGAAATTTATCACAAATGTATCGCTTTAGGGTTTTTGGTAGTCAAAAAATAATTTGAGGTAAATTTGTCATATTTGTACTAGTTTAGATTTTTTTGTGGTAAAAAATAATTTGAAATAAATTTATCACACGCGTATTAATTTGAAATTTTTTGTGGTATTAACTTTTTTTTTTTTTTTAACTTTCACACTAGTCAAAGAAGAGCCTTTCAACT
The DNA here is from genome assembly GCA_021437795.1 of Rhodamnia rubescens. NCBI lineage: Eukaryota > Viridiplantae > Streptophyta > Magnoliopsida > Myrtales > Myrtaceae > Rhodamnia > Rhodamnia rubescens. The sequence goes on along the minus strand of JAILYA010000117.1, from coordinate 292,265 downwards.
TGACACGTGTCACGCTGGTGACGTGGAAGATTTGGACATTCGTCTCTCTCAATCTCCTCCGGCTTTCATCCATATCCCCACCAAGCCCAACTTGCCCGACGCAAAAAAAATTAGCGGCTGCAACTGAATCTACAGATGCAAATGGATATTCTTTCTCGAGTTGGAACCACCGTATCTCAATCCTTCTGGTCGCGAAAACGATCGTCGTCGTCCTCCTCCTCATCCTTCTCGCTATTCAAGCCCTCCTGCTCTCGAAGGGAGCCCCGACAAGACGGGGACGACCGCGACAAGAAAGGTTCGCATTCTGTATAAGAATTCGCTCGACATGCGCAGAGAATTCTGAGGTTGCGTCACTTGTTTGATTGATGATCTTCCTACGTAGTTGTCTTTATGTACTGAACTGGCTTTGTCGAGAAATCGACGCAACGGTGTGGCGATTTTCCCTTGCCTGTCTTTCTTTTGTGGACGCTGTCCCGACGATAATGTTCGCTCAACTGGATTCCGGGTCTAGCATTTCCCTGTGCATATGATGTTGTAGGCAGTGAATGTCGTATCCAGAAAAAAAAAAAAAGAGTAGGAACAAATTAGTGAAGTGAAGCATATGCTGTGAAGTTATGGAGAGGAGTGAGGTTATTGAGATCGGCATATTGGAATTACCAAGGACAGAAAAAGGTGGTGCAGCAATTGCAAGAATTTTGGGAATCATCTCGCGTTCCGCTTAATAAGAAGGTTTTATGTGCTCGGTTGCTGTTGGGGCTCGTTGTAGCCATTGTTCCAATAGCCAAATTTGTTTTAAAGGAGTGGGACATTCTGAAGCACTTACAAAAGTTTGCCACGATCTTCAAATTCATTATAAAGACTAATTTTTCGAGTTTATGTGCCCGTGCTGTCTTGAAAGTAGACGAGTGAAGAAAAAGCCTGTGTATTCTGTGATTTGCTCTTTCCAGAAAAGGAACTTATACTTTTACAGTCTTTTTTCAGTAATGGTAAATTTGTCATAGATGATCTGACAGTTTTACTGCCCGATGTTTTTGTAATAATTACCGGCAAGTTCATATTTACTGTCATTTGTTCGAATCATGTCTAATTCAAAGTTTGGCTGCATAAACATCATCTCATCTTGGGTCATTCCTTGAGAAGCAGTTCTTGGATTCGTCTTAATGTGATATTTCCACTATTTTAGGTGATAAATTCTCAACAGACTGGGATAAAGCATGGTCCAGCTTCAAGAAACAGGGGAAGAAAAATTTATTTTCAGGGTTCTCGCCTGATAAGTATGTGAGTTGGAATCCAAGACGGTCGGACTACCCCCTCTCAGAGGAAGTTGATCCCATTAAAAGAACAGAGAGATCAAACCTCATGTTGTGGACCAGTCCGAGGTTTACACTGGTAGTAGCTATTTTAATTGTCACATTTCTTTTGGTCTATACTATTCTTGCACCCGTTAAGTGACTTCTTATGATTTCCTTATAGAAGCTGGATTTTGTAATCCTAGCTGTAAGTAAATTAATAAATACTACCTTTTTTTCCCCTGTTTATATGTAGAGCTACTTATCATGCAATAAACTGTGACTCGAACTGTAAAACTTGCACCAGTGTATTCATGAACTGCAATTGCAGCTCTTGTGGTGAGGTGAGATCCTGTGATCGAGAGGATGCTATTTGGTAACCTTTGTTTGAACAAAAGAAAATAGAGATTTATGTACTCCTGTACATACACGTAGAAATGATCATGATTTTGGCATGTCAGGAGGCATTTCCTGTTAATCAATATATTTCCTTGGAACATACCTTGAGGGAGGAGTGGAGTTTGCCTGGTTTCTAGGGTGCCTGTGTGGATGGAGAGTTGTTGAACAGGGCCGACAAATTTGATGGCGATCAATGCCTAGAGGGATGGCTTGACTTCTAGCTTATAGGCTCCTTCACCTTTTGTGGTTTCACAGGCCCATGGTGTAGTGGGTTCTGTCTGTGTATGGTTCATTAGTAGCAGCAAGGTTTCTTTCTGTGTGTTTTGGGGAGTACTTGGTGGAGGAGAAGTTTGATGTGTATTAATTGCAATTTTATGCTATTGGCATTTTCTGTTTTAGTGAGTCCTCTGCTCTAGAGATTATTACGAAGGGGAATTACATACATATACTTGATGAAGTAAAATTAGTTTTTTTCTTATTCCATCAACGAGAGAATGCATATATTCTATCTGCTTTTTTCAAAGCAAGATTTTATACACAAGTCGGACATATTAGCGGACCTGGATAAACGGTTTGTTGGAACGTGGGTTACTCTTATGGAGTGAGGGTACTCTTAAGATTCTCTGTCATAGATAGGCCCATCGATCTTGGTGGTTTCAACTTAACTTGTATCCCAGAAATTTAGGATCTTCAGCATCGGTCTTAGTCCAATAGTGAGTTTTTCCATCCACCATTATTCTCCATGGCCATTGACAGAGAGAAGATGGTTGTACCGGCGGTTTGTCTGAATCCACGAGCAAAACAGATGGACAATCCTGACAGGCTTCCCAGAGACTAAGCCTTCAAGCTTGATCTTCACCAGAGGAACTGGGTTATTTTGTAATTAGCACATACATCTCTCCAAATCTGAGCTTTAACTGGTGATGGAGAAAAAAGAAAACCTCTTATGTGAGCTTTATAAATGGTGATTTATATCTCATAGTTAGTGGCAGAAGGACCCCAAAGGTTGTCAATAACTGTATTACTGGGTCTTTGGGAAGTTCAACTTCTTTGTTCAAGACGGTGTGAATGCTTGTCTTCTTTTCCACCTACAGGGTCCTGTCCATGACATAAAATGAATTCTGTATAGAAGAATTTGCAAGCAGCGCCTGTCTTGTTACGCTAGTTTGAACTTATTGCCAGTTTGTTATCTTAGGAGAAGAGAATCTAAAGAACAGATCTTTGAAAGATTTTAGTGGGATCTCATGCATGACTTGTATGATCCAGTACCAGGTATCTTTGATAGATTTGTTGTGGGATCTCATGCATGACTTGTATGATCCGGTAGCAGGATGTATCTTTGAAAGATTTGTTGTGGGATCTCATGCATGATTTGTATGATTTGGTGTCTTTTGCACGACTTGACCCAATTTTGTTGTTGACGTTGAACTAATGCTTTCACAACACATGCAATAAATACAACAAATGTTAAACCTTGTCCTCATTTCCGAACCTTTAATACCCAGAACATAGCCTTATTAAATTTTGTGTGTTTCCCTCAAAATGAACAACAAAAGTTTTCTGCCTTCAAGCTCACGACTAAATCATCAAAAGTTGTCATCTTATGCAAGTACGAGGGAATCTACTGGTCCCAACAACTGTTCATGTTTTGCCAGCGATTCAACGAATGAGCAATAACATGAAAGCTGCATCTCCCATAGCTTCTTGGTCTTGACTAAAATGGCAGGTCAACGCTCTTAGCCTTCCCAATTAGAATATATACCACCCCCAATTCAGCCCTCCTCTCCACCGGAATTCTCAAGCCATCACTCCAGAGTCTCCATCTGCTGAAAATATGTGTTTATTTGCTAAGCCTGTAGGTGATGGACCGACAGAGAAACTCAAGAATGGGAAGAAGAGGCTTCCACCCAGGAGAGGTCAGATTAAGTTTTTGATCCTATCTGATATCATGGAGATCCTAAGTAAGTTGGTCTTTCGAAGAAAGAAAGAAATGCCTGTGTAGGTCGATTGAGCAGTCGCGCGTCAGCCGTTTGAGCTGAGTCCCTTGAAATAGTTGATGTTCCCGCATTGTCTCCAACATCCTCCCCTTTCCTCCCTCTTGCGGTGTCAACTTCTGGTCCACTGTATTTCGTTGTACTTGTGTTGGGCAATGTACCGACTTCGCCGTCTTTTGATTTGCGAGTTATTTTTTGCGGTGTCGACTTCTGGTCTACTTTTTTTCGTCGTACTTGTGCAGGGCAATGTATCGAGTTCGCCGTCTTTTGACTCGTGAGTTATTTTCTGTATACATTCTTTACCACTTGCTCCAATTGTTGGGGATTTAACTTATTATTGGAATCATTACCTCTGTAGAGGTAAGCACTTGCAATTTCTACTAGCCACATTTTCTAGAGTCGTGTTCATTTTACCAACGAGCTCTTTTGCCCCAAAAGGTAATGCCATTAACCATTTTCTGATGTTCAAATTCTCGTGACTCGTCTGATGTGAGGCGATCTATGTACTGTGTTGGTGAAAGCATTGTCTAAGTGGACAAGGGATTTTCATGGGTGCTTGCTCGTGTTAAGAACTTGGGATCACTTCGAGGGGTCACAAACATGCAATTTTGACAGACGTGGTCACGCTTTAGCGAATAGTGACGGCTTGTTCTTTAACCGGAGGGGCTTGGCAATGGAGCACATACCGGGCAAAAAATGCTTTTGGTCTGTACGAGGAAAGTGGATAGTCCAATGTCTTTCTCTGGTGGCGACATGAATATACTTCGGGAGTTTGAAAGAAGTTCAAACAAAATGAAGCATTCACGGAGATATGCTTAGCAATTGGCAAAAGCACCTACTCACACTGTTAGCATTACCAGCGCTTCCTGAAAGTGAGAAAGAAAAAAATTCCTATTCGTCCCTTCCACTGCATTTTTCCAAATGCCCAAAAGATGGATTGTTCTCCAAAGAAATGAGAGAGATTGTCACAAAATACCACATGCAAAGCAGGGCAAATTCCAAAAATATGGACTTCGAATGCTCTTATTTTAAATGGTAAGTTTACATCTTAAATTTATTGAGCGTGAGGATGACACTTTATCACCAACAGACCCTCATGAGAATAATTACCAAAATAGTTTTAAATCTACTACAGTTGTGTTAATTCAGTCATTTTTTTTTTGGTCAATTGAGTTCTAAATCTTTTCATTTGTGCCAATCGAGTCCATCCCAGCAATTTTGATCGAAATTGCTGATCCGATGTGACTAGTGTTGACACGAACAGTTTTTAATAATATTTAATTTTTAAATTTACTTGTTTATTTTTTCTTTTCTTTTTCATTTTTTTCTCTTCTTTCTGTTTCTTTTTTTTTTCCTCACTTTCGTCTTCCTCCATCCGGCCGCCGACAGCAACAGGCCAAAGGCGAGGATGTGGAGGCTAGACCTAGTCGTCGTTGGGCAGGCGGGGGCGAGCGAGATTTTTTGTACATGCCCATTTGGGTTCTCTTCACGACCCTCAGATCCAAGATCCCAGGTCAGAAACCTCGCCTTTAGACTGAATCGTTTCGCTCCATCATGCGTTCACTAACCAGATCTCTAGTCCCCAGAGTCGCCTCTGAAGTCAACCCAGAGGGCGAAGCTGCGATTTCAAAGCCGAACAAGACCCTCTAGCTTGCCACCGTCTTCGGGCTCTGGTGCTTCCAGAATATAGTCTTCAGTGTCTAGAACAAGAAAGCCTTGAATGTGTTCCCACTCCCTTGGTTGCTCGTGTCCTTCCAGCTATTCCTTGGATCCGTTTGGATGTTCGTTCTCTGGTCCTGAAATTTCAGCCTTGTCCTAAAATCTCCAAGCCCGTCGTTGTCGAATTGCTCGGGCCTGCCCCGTTCCACATCATAGGACACATTTCAGCTTGCGTGTCGTTCTTGAAGGGGCGGGTGAGGCTTGCCCTTGCTAGTGGCTAGCGGAGGCGAGTGCCGCCAGAGGCCAGAGAAGTCGACCTCGGCAACTGGCCGGAGGAAGAAGAAAGAAAGAAAGAAAGGAAAGTAAAAAAAAAACAAGAGAAAAAATAAATTTGAAAAATATTAAAATCTCATTAAAAATAGCCAACCACGCCATCTCGACGATTTCCAAATAAAATTGGCCGCATTTAACTAAATTGATAAAAATGCAAAAGGTTTAGGACTGAATTAATACAATTTTAATAGGTTTAGGACTCAATTAATAGAAGAAAAATTTATAGCTAAATTGACCAAAATTGTAATATGTTTATGACTTTTTCGATAACTTTTTCGACCCCACGAATGACTCTCTCTCTCCTCTCCATTTGATAGTTGCCATGCCACGCCTGCTCCGTTGTCATTGGCGCGCAATTGCCTAAGCCCTGGTCCTCGAGCCACGGTGGTTGTTGGAGCGAGTTCCTGTACTGGGACTTGCTTTTGTGTGTGAGTCTAAGTCGGTCTGTGGAGGTGGCCCCAACAACTGATGCAGCGTTGACCAACCTCAAATTCCGGCGTCGCTGGCCTCAGGCGACCCTGAATACGAGTCACCTGAGTTTGGGGCCGCCAGCGTGTGAGCCCTCAATCTAGTTAGTAGAGGGGTCGGGACGAAAAGATTGACAAGTAGACCGGTGAAGGGGAACGGCCATGGAGTGTGACAGGCTGGCGGTAAGGGGCGGCGCGTAGTCGAGTGTGGTGGAGCACAATGCTGATGCATATTGTTAAGGGGGAGAGCAAATTCCAAATAAAGATATGGACTAAGTGCTCTCGATGTGAAGGGAACTTTGTTTTAAATAAGATTCGATCCTTGTTTAGAAATTCCCAAATAGAGGAGTATTTTATTAACTATGGTAACTTGACACCCTAGACATTTGAGAGACTTTTATGTTAATTTTGTCTTGGGATTAAAAACTTAGGATTTATTTTTGGACACTCTGATCCTCAAATGTTTCCGAAAATGTCTAATCTTCTGAATCTAGGAAAAGAATAACACAACCTTTTAAAAGTCCAAGAAAGTAAAATCTTTCACCCATGCCACAAAAATGACACGGCTACAAATTTCATCCATTTTTATTATCTTACATAGCTCATTGCGCCGACGCGCCTGAATTGATCACGACAAATTAAAATGTTTTTACAGTACCAATATGCAAGTTACTTGACAACAAAGATTATAAATTAAACGTGGTTTTACTATGAGAATTTGATCAATCTTTTTTTTTTTTCTGTCGTGTAGTGGGCGAACTATGAAGCTTCCGTCATAGATAGGCTCATCAATCTCGGTAGCTTCAACCAAACATATGTCCCATAAATTTGGGGTCTTCAGCATTAGTCTTAGTCTAATAGGGAGTTTTCCCATCTGCCATTATTCTCAATGGCCATTGACAGAAAGAAGATGGTTATTCTGTGCGTTTGTACGGGCGGTCGGGTCCTACAGTTAAAATTCTTATAGCGTGATCTAATTCCTCGAGGAAAGCAAATGGACGAGGTGGGCCGGCTTTCGAGAGACTAAAGCCTTCAAGTTTGATATTTGGTAGAGGAACGAGGTTAGTTTGTGACCATTGCATATACATCTCTCTAAATGTGAGCTTTGTTCACACACAAAAAATGACCAACTCTTGGTTATAATTCTAATTGGCAAGTGATAAACTTAGTTGGTAATAGGAGAGTTTGACAAACAGAAGTCATCGATGAACAGAATAGCCGGAAACTTGATTGGAATTGACAAAACTCCGGTAAAATTATCGACAACAACCATCGATTATAGACGAGAACTTCACCGGGGATGAAGTCATTTACATCGACGTGTAACTGCTTCGAGTATCGATATTTTTGAAAGTGTAACTTCTTGTGTATAAGTGTTGCTAGATAATAGGATATCGTGTGTAACTTCTTCCAACCACCGATAAGATTATGAAGCTATTTCTTTTTCACTAGCCGTTGTGTGTAATCACAATATCTAACCATCGGTCGAGGGTTATAAATACCCAGAGTGTAACTTCTATTAAAAACCCTTTCAATCAATCAAAGAACTCAACGTTCTTGCAAATTCATATTTTTTCTTTATTTTCCTACAATTTATATAAACTACTGTGATTCCCTTCAGTTTCTATACCTTGAAATTTCTTGTCATTTACTTTCTATCCAAAATCAATATGGACCCATCACAACCTTTGTCGATTTACTCATCGGTCCCACACATTATTGAAGGATATTTCATCGACACTTTTCGGTGAAATTTATTTTTGACATGGCCAATGGGTCGCATTTTCTTTAGCGAAAAGACACCTTAAGTGCCAATATTTGTGTAGCCAATATTTTTTTCGCATCACTTACATGCTAATTTTTTTCTAAAACGATTATTTGAGTGCCATCTCCGATGAGTGTCACTAGAAATAGTACATGGCGTCTACATAGCTCGCTGGAGGAACCTAGTCAACAATAAAAAAGAAAAAATTAATAAAACAAATTACCCCTAATATTCAAAAATTAAAAATAAGCTAAAAACCCAAAAAAAAAAAATTAAAAAAAAAATAGTAAAAAAAAATGCTGAAAAAGCATTAGGACTTTAGTATTTGTATTTGCAAAATAATAATGCAATCTCGTCACTTTTATCTGCAAAAACATCAAAATTTACTCACTTATTTGTAATGATAAATAAAAAAAAATAGAAATTAAGCTAAATAACTAAATAACAAAAAAAGGGCAATGGCGAGGACTTGCACAACCCTCACTTGCTACCAACAATGGCCGGCGATGGTGGGGGGTTGGTCGGCGGGGGGTCGCGAGCCTCGACCAATGGCCGGCAATCGCCGGCAAGGGATGACCCTCCTTAGTCCCGGGCCGTGGGTCGCCACCGGCGGCCGATCCTTGTCGTTGGTGGCCCTCACTCGACCCTCGCCCAAATCTAGGGGAGGTCATTGGCCATCGACCGGGGCTCGACGACCCCTATAGACTAGCCCCCACCATTGCTTGCCATTGTTGGCGACGGTGGAGCCGTGATGTTGAGGGCTATGCAAGCTTTCTTCACGGGCAGTTTTTTTTCTTTACTTTTTTTACTTATTTTTAATTTCAAGATTGAATTTCTTAATAAAATTTACCGCATGGGCATTTTTTCAAATAAAATTTCCACGTGGACTTATAAATGACTTGGCACTAAAGCGTTTTAAATATAAATGCCACGTATTTTTTTTTGTCGGAATCTCTAGCCATTGGTACTTAAGTAATCATTTTTTCTCCGATTAGGCACTTAAGTGAGCCAGTGAAAAATATTAGTACCAAAGTGAGCGTCGTACACAAATATTGACATTTGAGGTGTTTTTTTGTCTATTTTCTTTACTCAAGGAAACTACGACAGTAAGAATCGAAAATAAACGAGAGTTCGAAAATGCACCATAACTACCCATTACCACACACTGGTAATGAGACATCCGCCCATTCTGATGCTTCAACTATTGGAAAAGCGGCAAAAGATAATTGACGTGAGGCAATTGACGTGAGGAAGTTATCTTCCGATCATCAAATTGATGAGCAGTTGAGGAGGGTTGTACCAAATCCTAATATGTTGTCAATCATGAGGAAAATGTTCTAAGAGCAACAAAATGATATGACCAGCTACATTGTGAGTCATATATTCGACGTGATCAAGCCGATCCTTATCAATGCTGTGAATGACGCTTTCTCGAGGCCAGGGATATTTAACTAGTGCGTTCCAAGTCTTTCTCTAATTATTGATACTCATAATGTTGGTAAGAGTTAGATCTGTTGGAAAATTTTTAGATAATATGAAAAATAACAATTGTAATAAAAATGTTGGAAAAAACAAGAAAAGTAAGAATAATTGTTTGAGGCATGCAAGCATTGTCCTTAAGGATAATTCCACCTCTCGAGTACGAAACTCACGCGTAAGACTTCTAGCGGCTATCTTCCCAAGATATAAAAGACATTCTTCCGTACTCTACACTAAATATTAAAAGGAACGGGAACAACGATATGTGTATAACCCAGCTATAAAATACAAGATATGTGCAGGAAATGAATATTCCTTTTCTAAATCCAAGAGCCGATAATTGTGGTTTGAAGTCTAATTTATATGCAAAACAAAAGATAAAGCTGTCAAAAAAGCGTCATAAATAAGTTGGTAACTATTAAAGAAAATTATCGTGGGAGGTTTTATGAAGACAAAATCAAACGTTATGAACACGTTAAATGACCATTGTTAAACCGTTATATGACCGTTGAAAAGCTGTTATATAGCCGTTGTAAAACTGTTACATATTAATGTCGGATAAAAAAACGTTATGAATTGATGACGGTAATAATAGTTACAATAATAATAGCCTTTAATATTTCAAAATTTATTGAAATATCCAACAATCCTCCATCAAGGTTTTGAAAAGAAAAGAAAAACAATGGCGAGTTATTGGAGCATAATGATTCGGAACCTGGTGTTGATTAGGTTATGAATAGCCCTAGAAAGAATGAAATACAATTCATGAAATCATTGGTGAAGTTTATGACTTCTATGAACCAAGAATTCCTTTTCATGAATTATGGCTTTTACCAATTACATTACACTCCCACAAGGTTTGTTGTTCAATGCGGTTTTGCACTAATAGGCCCATGTGCATGCTTGGTTTATTCATAAGTGCTCTAGAAATTTTTCCCAAAAATTCTCATAGGAGCAGCCCCACTCTACACTTATATAGGTAATTCTATCAAGTGTATTCCGCAAAGATAATACATTACCAATAATGACTATGAAATTCTTTAAGAACTTGGCTTATCCTCTTTTTCTTGTAGTCATGCACTACTATCACCTTAGGAAATACATAATTTTTAATAGTGCATAACTAGATCAACAAGTGACTTGTTATTACCCATATGAACCTAATTCATGATATCACCAATCACATAAGTTGGTTTACCACCATTGTTGATTTTCTTCAATTGGCTTGTCCCATTCCCTCTATGTATAATCGGAGAATTGACCAAATTCACTTCTAACTTCATATAATCAATGGACATAATTTTATCTTTAAACATTTGTTTTATCACATCACGCCACAACCAGACGTGCTTCTTTTAACCATTGAAAATATCATTCTTTGCAATGGCTATTGCCACTTTGCAAATGTTATTGCCACTTGGGAATCACAACGCATAGACACGTAAGTTGTCAATTTCATTCCCTTTCTCAAGAACTTGAGTAGTTCTCGTATTATTAAAATAACTATTTCTTCTCCTTCCCCTACTAGAGCATACGAGGATAAAGGATTATGCTTTTCATATATGCTAGGTAGCACTTGAGTTTGTCACACATTTTTTCACTTAGCCACAATATTGGTTGGAGAAATGACCGCAATAATTTCCGTCAAAATCATCTGCTTCAATCAAATCGACTTTTGATTTAGTAGGATTGTCATTTCCCCCACAATATTTTTGGCTAATTTCCAAGTTTCTACACCTCCACAAAGGTGAACATGACCACATGTCCATTAGTGGATTTCGTCTCATCTGAATTTGATATTTAGTTAAGTTCCCCGTATACTTCTAATACAATGGGAAATTCACTGTATAAAATTTCATAATTTTACATTCACATGGCTGCAAAATTACATTTATGAAGTCCATATTTTATAAGAAGCGTCTCCACGTAATGTTGTTGAGTAAGCATTAGGCCACTATAACTTCTTATGAATTTTTGAAGTTGTCAAAGTAACAAAATAGGGAAATATTCAGCGCAAGAAGCTGCTATCACAAGAAGTTAGCAACTAGCGAAGAAAATAAGGAGAAGCGTATCATGCCACTTCATATAGGAGTATTATAAAACTATGGGAGTACTATAAAAACATTAATAAGACAGAGATCCTTTGGCACATGAATGCTCTTCGTAAGAGAGGTGAAGCACACAAACCCAATAAACTAAATCTTCATTCCCCACTAAGTATGATGTCCTCATGATTCCTTCTACTTAATACGAAATCACCAAATAGTGATTTAAAAATAAAATTGAAAATTACTCATTTTATAACAAAAGAAAGATCACTAAAAATTCTACCACGACAAGAAAGTAGAATTCTAATTAAAATTTCATATGCTTATCACTTCACCTTTCCCGATCCAATGTTTCTCATGCACTTAATAAAAAAAAAGATATGATAGTCATTAATCAATCACAGGATATGTATTAGTCTACTGATAATGTAAAACAGTCCAAAAATTACTTTGCAATTAAAAACTCGGACAACCCAAACAAGCATTTTTTAATAAACAATCTACCAACGTAACATCACGTCCACATAATTTTCTCAAGAACAATACTTGAATTTCCCCAAACAAGCAATTCCATATCAACAAATTATATATGATGAATATCCTATATGCTAATTTTCTTGCTATCTTTCTCTTCAAAGGAGACAACACTTCACGGTGACTGGAAAATGGTTTACTTCAAGCTCGCTATAAGAAAGAGGAAAAGGGTATACCTGGTTCTAGTTGATTGATATCAACGATCAAGACGAGCTTACCATAGTTGATGAGAGCGACCTTTCCGATTTCTACGTGTCTCTTGAAAGGCGAGAAATCAATCTGCGTCATTGAAGTCATGTGCTATACAGCCGAGAAACAGATAATAACTCTTATGGCATTATCTTTTATGTTGGCAATGAGCATCCGCAAATGGATCTACTACACATTAGAGCTCCTTCAGTAGTCTTCTGAAACCAGAAGCAACAGCTCTTTTTCCTTCAAACCAGGGTCATGTGATTTTTCACTACAGACGGAAATATTGCGATTTCCTCATTGTTACTATGACACTCCCTCGTGACATTGCTTGATAGCAAGACAACCCAATAACACGGGTTGTACAATGGCAATTCAAAACACCCACAACACAATGAGGGAGGGTGACCACAAAGTATATCCTTTATAACCTGACACTCAATAACCTTGTCGCGACCTAAAAAAAAAAATAAACAGGTTAAATTCCAGGCTAATGGATTATCAGGTTAATTAATTAACTAACCTAACTCGGACTCTCCCAAGTCCATACCAAATCGCAACTTAAGGTTCGAATGATTAACATGCAATGTGATTTGAATTTGGAGTCGCCACTAATCATTTTCGGTAGGTCGATTAGAAACTTAAATAAAATAGCGGGAGAAAACTATCTTATTTCTCGCGAACTAGAGATTAAGAGTCCGGGGACTTGGTTACATTAATTACAACTAATGCCCTTTCGGTACCTTAAAATTCATGAAAAAATAATGGATTTGACAAATTTGATGAATTCTACTTGAAGATCAAAGAATCAATTTTTTTGGTTTTTCTTCCCTTGACATTTGTTTGAAATAAAGAAATTACATGGAATTAGGATGAAATAGGTTCAAGATTACTCCCCAATTTGAACTCGTGCACCAAACTTGTGCTCCGGGCTTGTCTTGACCATTGGACCTATTTGGTGACTCGTTAGACCGAGAAATCTCTTGGTCCTATCTCTCATTCACGCTTCTTTCTCATCTCGCTGGAATTTCATGAGACTGCAATTTGGGCGTTGATATTTTCCCCTTTTTGCTCTCCTTCTATTCTTGTACCATTGATGTCTCATCGTTGATATGCAACTGTTATTTAACATAAAAACATAGAGAAAAATCAGTGTAGAAAATCTAGGCTAATTTGTATTCGAAATTAAAGGAAGTTAGGGAATCACTTAGCTTTCTTTTTGGAAGCTTGAACAAATGGGGATGGATCAAGAGCTTGTATTGATCGGTGCAAAAATTGGCAATAGTAGTATCGGGCTTCAAAACTCTCGTACCCTCTCAAAACTATTTTCAAATATTTTTCTCAAGAACACTCTCAATTCTCTTCTCTTCCCTCCTAAAAAAAAACTCTTTCAATTCTCTTTCACTAAAAAAAAACTCCCTCAATTCTCTTATACTCTCTCCCCTAAAAAAACTTCTTTCAATTCTCTTCCACTCCAAAAAAAACTCCTCTCTCTCTTCAAGAACTCTTCTTCTTTTATAGGTAAAGTTCTTCATCCTTCATCCTTCATTCTTCATCTTCATTTCCTCACCTTCCATTTTCATCTTCTTTTCTTCATCTTCATCTTCTCTTCTTCATCTTCATTTCCCCACCTTCCATTTTCATCTTCTCTTCTTCATCTTCATCTTCTCTTCTTCACCTTCATTTCTCCATCTTCCATTTTCATCTTCTTTTCTTCATCTTCATCTTCCTTTCTTCATCTTCCATCTTCATCTTCTCTTCTTCATCTTCCTTTCATTATCTTCATCTTTCTTTCTTCATCTTCCATTTTCATCTTCTCTTCTTCATCTTCCTTTCATTATCTTCTCTTCACCATCTTCCTTTCCCCATCTTCTTTTGGTATTTGCAATCCAGTCTCGAAGTTTCAAGTATTTGCAATACAGCCCTTGAAGTTCCGAATATTTGCAATACGATCCCCGAGAAAATATTTCTTTCAAGCTCAAATCTTCTTGGTGCATTTTTCCACCCCATGCCTAGTCCAGACCCTGTTAAATTAAGCTCAAATTATATGCCAATGCTAAATGAATATGTGAGATGATTTTTTTTAGAACTAAAATCAGTTCTAATTTTTATGCAATAAATTAGTCAAAATTTAGGCGTCAACACCAACTCGTAGAGGTTCCGCTCAAAGACGAAATTGAATCCTGAATTTTGACGGTGCAAATTATGGATGAACTTTTTTGGCGGGAGTTTTAGTCCCATTTTTTGTAATGAAGTGATGCATGATATGCAAACCGTAAATAACATGTGTCATAATTTCTCTTTTTCATGTTAGAGAAACTCGCACATGGATCGCATACGAGAATACCTGTTTTACCAAATACCTCATAAGTTGGTGATTCCCTTAATTTCCAAGTTTCTTGCAAACACGAGGACCTTAAGGTATTCGGCCTATCTCGTTATCGCAGACTTCTCCCTAATGCGAGACAAACCAAGATATGTGTTTCCTTCCGGATCACAAGAGCTACGTCGTTGTGAGTCGAAAGAAGTAGAATCAAGTTCACAAGAGCTACGTCGTTGTGAGTTGATTAAATGTCGAAATCGCCGGTGCATATGTCTTCACGATTCGACAAAGGGGAACCAAAATCTTAAGAGCTACGTCGTTATGATTTGGTTTGGATCAAAATCACGGGTGCTTATGTCTTCGTGATTTGATAAAGGAGCCGAGAATCATAAGAGCTATGTCATTATGAGCCGACTAAAGGTCAAGATCACCAAAGGCATATGTCTTCGTGATTCGAGACCGAAATCATAAGAGCTACGTCGTCATGATTTGATAAGATGTCAAAATCGCCGGTGCATATGTCTACACGACTCGACAGAGAGGCATATTGCCCGAATTGAGTCGTAACAACTATCATCGTAGGAGTTGTTAATTTGAAAATGGGTTCAAAAACTTACCCGGGTTCTCCGAACGATTAATCAAAGAACGAAACGGATCGCTCGTATCGTACATGGTAGGCATTTGCCAGGAGAACTTGCTCATTCAATAATCCTTGGATGAATTTCGAGACCTTGGGAGGGACATCGAACATCGAAAATGTATTACCCATCATAGAATGTCCGAGGTAACATGCGCAAACATATTCAACAATGAGTTCATGCAAAACTATCCTACCGAGCTTGCAATGATTAGAAATAACATGTGCATAATGCAATCACTCATACTATGGTTTATGCATAACCATTCTATCAAGTTTGCATTACTAATCCTGTCCGAGGATGTTCTCACATTATGAATACCTCGAATGTGAGCTGAATAGGGGGACTTCAAATCCGAAAGGGTTTTCTCTCACTCTCAAGAAAAGTTATTTATCCCGTCTGCGGGATTCAAAAGAAATCACTCAATCTTTCCATCATCGCATTCGATAAGGATCCGAGTAATCTCGCAATTGATACGACCGAGCCGATCCGGGAGGTCTTGACTAGGACCGTAATGAGGGCTAGGTCAAAGGTTTACAAAGGGGACTCTAGTTAAGTCAAGGCCGCCGAAATGAATTTCTTCGTCATCTCTCCGGGTTTACAAGTCAAGAACCCCGCAAAATGAGAGAGAAGTAATCTTGCTCGAACTTCTTCGAGTGATGCTTAAAATCATTGAACTCCACATTAATTCAAGTGCCCTAGTCGAAAAGGCTTTTAAAGGGTTGTAATGGAGGTAATGATTTGGGGACTAAGAAACGAAAGGGTTCGTTTTGGCTCGAAGATGTTTGAGAAGGGGCTTGATGTTGGTGATCATTACAATCTTGTCACCGATCGTGGCCTTCTAGGATACCATCATTGCTCGAGGATGGTATGAACTGAAGATTGCATTTGCAATTTGACACTTCATGGAGATTTTTCTCTCAACCCTTTTAGGATATACGAAAAATTGTGCATTTAAGTTCAAAAATATTCTACAAATGAACAATGAATTGAAAGGGCATTAGCCTTGCTTTTGGTAGGCACTTTGCTTTTTAAATGCCTAGGAATTTTTTGTGGAATCAGCCTTTTCCTCTTTCTTCTCCCTTTTTTTTAAAATTAACTCCCAACTCTCTTTTACTATTGCATCTTGATGAGTTCATTGGGAGATTTTCTATTGATCCAACTTTTCGTGTCCTTCTACTCAAAGATGGGCCATATTTGCTTTGGGACAACAATGATCACCAATAACGGCTTTTAGAAACGAATTTGCAGGCTCAAATGGGTCGTGCAAATGGATATAGATGTGTGGGATAGAAAAAGAAATGCTCTTCGCCACCCTAAGGCAATTGAATTAAAGCGTAAGTACAATATAAAGAACCACCCGAAGATTGATGTTAGTCCAAGCAAGAAGATTTCTAACCATTTGTCTCGTGACGCCGATGGAATTGCCTCTGTTTTGCCCCAATGTGATGTGGTTCTTGACGGGGTTGTGGAAGTGATATCTCCGCTCAAATGGGTTGATCAACGGATAACTTGCAAGTGTTTAGGGTAGAGAAATGAACGCCTCCATCACTTCGATTATCGTACCTTTCGCGAGAAAACTCTTTACCTTGGGGAATGCGGAATTTTGCCACCGTTCATCTCGCCTCGAAAAAATTGGACATGTTTGGGAAAGGATTGCCTTTCATCATCCCGTCATGCCCCCTTCTATACATTCGATGTATCTTATGTAGTTCATGTTCCTTATTTAGAGTTGGTAAATTAAACATGAGGAACAATCATGTGCAAACTATGCAAGTGTATGAGTGTTTTCGAAGCATATAAAATGCAAGCAACTTTTTATCTTGGCGGACAAAGTTTGCAAGTACATAAAAAATTTCTTAGGGGCGTGGATCGTGAGTTGCCCTCGCTCATGCAAATGTATTGCAAAACTTCATTGTCTCGCTTCGAGACATGAGATTGTCAAAGGCTCTAGGAATTTTTCATTTCATTAATTTTTCGGGGAGAAGGGATGCTTCTATATTTGGACAAAGCAATGACCCCCGTAAAAATCAAAAGGGAAAGCATCAATGTACGTCCTCATGTTCTAAAAGAGTTGAAACGATACCACTTTACCCATGTACGTATTCCTCGCGAACTTTGAATTGAAAAGATTGATTCATCCGGATCGGATTGTATGTCCACGATGTTATCTCTCCGGGTTCTCTAAACCGTCCTGGGCTGAGTTTCGATCCGCGAAGCAAAAAGTTTTTATTAATCTTTGTACATTGATGCCAAATCTCGGAGATCGACCCCGGGACGCCTCGACCACCGTTATTCCCCCAACTACTATGTCATGGTGTTGTTGGGCGTCCACGGGTGGTTCGCTTTTTGTTATATTGTTCTCAAAGTAGTAGAAAATCTCCCGTGGAGAATAAAATAAGCTTAACTTAGAGTTTGAAACGACCGAGAGCCAATTGGGACGATACGGAGTTACCGATCTTTGAGCCCGCTTGGTGTTTTACTTGCATTCTCCCAAGTAAGGCTATTCGGAATCTCTCTTTACGGGCGTTCGGGGCGTCGTCCACAAATTGATTTGCTACAGGCCTAGCTTAATAAGGAACTTACGCATTTGATAAGAGAGGAGAAAAATTCGCCCTTTAACTCTAGGCAAATTCTAGACAACTAGAAAGTAAAAATATCCCACGCAGGGGAACTATACATGGAATTAAAGGAGTATTCATGCGAGATTGGTTCCACCTCTTTTGTCTGGCTATTCCAATGATTGGCTCGATTTTGTCTTGGATCATACACCAACGATCGTTGTTTGAGGATCCATAATCAATTGCTTCGGATCACAACTCTGGAGGTCTTTCAACTCCGAACCGGGCCGACCAAAGGCGGTGAGCTCATCATCAAAGTAACCTTTTGATTTTTCGGGCAATTGATACTCGAATTGGGCATTGTTACTTGCTAACACCGGCGACGTATTTTCCACTTTGTTTTTGCCGTGAGCGGTCTGACTCCTTGAGCTTGAGCTATCACCCCGTCGCCGGGAACTCGTAGGAATGATCAACCGGTCCGCCGCTAGAACCACCAATGGAAGGTCGGTATGGGCGCATTTTCTTGATTGGGAAGTGGTCGGGTACTTTTTGCTCCCGTAGGTTTTCCCCGGGGATTAATCTTCCAAATTCAACTTTGCTCCGGCCGCCTTGGTTCCAAGCTACATCGTGCTTCTTCAACTTATCTCTAAATCTGTGAAGGTGATTTGTGACACTTCGTAGGGTGAGTCCGTCTATATTCATTATTTTGAGTAAACACCATTGGTCGTCGTCTGAATTGATTCCTAACCGTTCAACCGCCTCGATGAATATAGAATGAAGCTCGTCGGACCAAAGGGGCCTTTTCTTTCCGACAAAATCGTCGTAGTAAGTTTGGCCATAGTTCTTTCGTTCGAGTAATTGCTTCCTTACAACATGTTGCCAAATGTTTTGGAGCACTTGAACGCAGACCGGCTTCTTTAGGATGTCCCAACACCATGCAACAAATTCATTTTTCGCCTTCATCACTAAGTTGCCGTATATTCAACTATGATCTTTAAGAGATTCACCATATCGATCCCTACCATGGCCGCCATTTTGATGTCAAAATCTTATTTTTACCGCTCAGCTCCTCTTAGGCTCCGTCGAAATCCAGTACATGCACTGTTCTCAATGGCAACGAGGGTCGCGAGGAAACGGCCTCTAAACATGTTGGATTGAAATACCTTTACCGCCTTTTGTTCACTCTATTCTCCGCCGTATGCTTACTCTCTCCAAATTCTTTCGAGTAATCGGGTATGTTCCAAAGCCTCCCTTTTAACGCGGGATGAAAATCACTAAGCCGACGCTTTTCCCAAGATTTCGTGTTTCCCGCTTGTCTTTATTTTTTCAACGCGACGGGGACCCCGAATCCACTCGCACCGATTTTCTTTTCTTGATAACCATGCTTGCCTCCCACTCGCTTTCAATCACGGCGGGACTTCAACTCCTTTCGTAAACTTTTCGGATTTGTGAGGCTCGAGATCACTGGATCGACGATAGATCCAGATCCAACGAACGAAACGCCCGTAGTTTTACCCGAGTAACTAACGCCGCCCGCAAGAATTGCGTGTTTCTTCTCCCGAAAAGTATGCTTGTCTCCCACTCGCTCAACATGGTGGAGTCCTCAAATCTTTTCGTAACTTTTTCTGGATTTGCGAGGCTCGAGATGGTAGATCCGTGATTCACCGGACGAAACGCCCGTAGTTTCACCCGAGTAACTAACGCGGCTCGCAAGAATTGCTTTTTTCTCCCGAAAAGTATGCTTGCCTCCCACCGGCTTTCAACACGGTGGGGTTCTCAAATCTTTTCGTAACTTTTTCGGATTTGCGAGGCTTCGAGATGGTAGATCCGTGATTCACGGACGAAACGTCCGTAGTTTTGCCCGTATAATTAACTCGGCCTCCACAATAATTATTGCTATAGCTTTTCCCGCCCTTTAAATTAGGATATAACGCCGAGACAATTATCGCTTTCATATCTTCATCTCCAACCTTCTAAGCACTCTTTGCATCCACTCTTTTTAGCCGCTTCAACAACAATGGCTTCCTTCCCGCACACGCCTTCTACCGAAGTTTTCGCCAAATGGGAGAAACTTTATAATCTCCCAGGCCAGGGCTACTCTTATATAGCCAACCATCCTGAGGCCGAAACCGAGATTCGCCTTATGTTTAGGGATACGGACACCGCTTCTATCGAAGGTACCAAGTTAGAGGAGGAATACGGATCTTTCCCCACCCTCTTCACTAACTTCCCGGAGGCTTACCATGTTGCTCATCAAAATGTTACTTTGGCCCACCTCGCGAAGGCACGCTATCGGGATCGGCCGGACAACTTTGGCCGCGGCCTTGAGCCGACAATTATAAGAAGGCCCTCGACTACGGTAATGAACAAGTCTCCCCGCCGATTCGTGAGAGGGGAAACTTGGCGGGATGTTCGCCATGTCCCGCACCATCTTCGAGCGCGATCCGCTCAATATTGTTTTAAAATTTCAATGCACATGGCCGGAAGAAAGGCCGGACGATCCGACCCCGGATATAGCCCGCGGGAGAATGCCGATCCATGACTGAATCCCACCGCCGAGATCACGAGGACAAGGTAGCCAACCTCAAAGAGAAATGTGAGCTCCTCCTCTTTAAGTCGGCGGATCTCGATTCTCGGAGCGATCAACAGAAAGGGAGCATCAACCGTATGGAGAGCCGCTTAAACTCCTTTGCGATGCTCATTAGGGCCCGCCTTGGCTTTACGTTCCCACCCCGCTGATCTATTTGTAAAGCTTTCCGATGAATGAAATGAATGCAAGTTTTTACTCATTTCATCTTGGTCGTCATATTTTTTTCGCAAGATAACCCCTTTTACTCGCGAATATGTAAATCTCACGCTCCCGATGGTCAATCCAATTGGGCCGCAGAGGCTCCCCCATTCGAAACAATCTCTCAACAAAGATTAGTAGCGAGGAAACAAACGAATGCTCAAATGCGAACAACTCGTGAACAGATAATATTATAACTCGATTATGAAAACATCGAGTGAATCGAGCATAATATTTCTTTACAAATACGAATTGATCGGATTGATAAAGACACGACCATCCATCTCACCCGTAATCAAAGCACCACCAGGGAGCACCTTCTTTACTATATATGGACCACCATAGTTCGGAGCGAATTTCCCTCCTCGGGAGCGGGGACTATCGGTAATAATTTTCTCAAGACCAGGTCATTGATCCGAAAATATCGAGGCCGAACTTTTTTGTTGAATGATTTAGCAACTCCCGCCGATAACACCGGCCATGACATACAACCCCAAGTCTTTTTTTCGTCGATCGATTCAATTGGCTTGCTCTCTCGCTTGATCCATTCAGCCTTCCGTCGCCTTAGCTTGAGACAAGATACGTAAGGAAGGAATTTCCACTTCAACCGGTAGAACAGACTCCCATTCCATATACAAGAGAATACGGGGTTGCCCCAAGATGTCCGGATCGAGGTCCGATACGCCATAAGTGCAAATGGCAACCTCTCATGCCAATCGCGATAATTTTCAGCCGCCTTCGCTAAAATTTTCTTAATGTTCTTATCAGCGGCTTCTACCGCTCCATTCATCTCGAGGACGATATGGGGAAGAGTTCGATGCTTGATCTTGAATTCCTTAAACAATTGGCCCATTAGTTTGTTGTTTAAGTTCGAGCCATTGTCAGCGATTACGGCTTCAGTGAACCGTACGAGCAATGATATCCCGACGGATAAATTTCGCGATATTTCGTGCCGCGACCGCTAAATAGGATGCGGCTTCGATCCATTTGGAGAAATAGTCAATCGCCACCAAGATGAATCGACGCCCATTGATGCTTTAGGTTGATAGGACCGATAACATCAATGCCCCACATAGAAAACGGCCATGGTTCGATAACTCGATGCAACTCATTCGGAGGGACATTAATCTTGTCACCATGAATTTGACATTTGCGACAGCCCGAACATGCCGAATACAATCTCTTTCGAGCGCGAGCCAATAATAACCCAACCTCATAATCTTCTTAGCTAACAAGCGGCCGCTCATGCGGGACCACGTATCCCTTCATGTACTTCCATCATCGACGAACCGCTTTGGCTGAGTCAACGCATCTTAGTAGGACGGAATCGAATGACCGCTGTACAAATTCTCTCCATTCAAGAAGAACTTCGAGGCCATCTTCCTTATGTACTTTTGGTCGATACGGTACTTTTTTCAGGGGAACTCCCGCTTCGAATATAAGTCTTGATGTCATGGTACCACGGCTTACCATCGGGTTCATTGATCACGGCCATACAATACGCCGGCTTTTTTAGTACCTCGATCTTCAAAGGTCAACCTCAAGTCCATCGGCGACTTGTAACATTGAAGACAAGGTAGCCAATGCATCGACCAATCGACATGAGTCCCGGATATTCAAATGAGATATCTTCAAATTCCTCCACCAATTCATCCAGATACTCACGGTAGGGTAGCAATTTAGATCTCTCGCCTTCCACTTTCCAAAAATGCAAGGATAATCAAAGCGGAATCTCCGAACACCTTGAGTCGGGCTATCCCCATTTCAATCGCAGCCTCCGCACCGAGGATGCACGCCTCATATTCTCGCTATGTTATTTGTGCAAGGGAATACCAATTTTGCCGCCACAGATAATGCCGACCACCCGGAGATATCGTAACCGCGCCCGCGCCCGATCCCCGATAAATTGACAGCCCCGCCAAAATACATAGCCGGATGTAATCCTCCACCGACATGATTCGATCCTCGAATGATAGGCATCATCATCTTGCCCCGGATTTTCAGCTAGGACATCCGCTATAGCTCGCCCCTTGATCGACTTTTGGGACAAATATTGAACGCCAAACTCGAGATGAGGATTTGCCATTTAGCAAGTCTACCAATCAAGGCGGGTTGATTAAGCAAGTATTTGATAGGATCGCATTCCCGTCACCGTAAGCACTTGGTAATGCAAGGTATATTGCCGAAGCCCGCGCAAGCACCCTGCACTAACGCCGCACATGTTTTCTCTACTTCGAGTACTTCATTTCCGAGTTGTGAATTTCTTGCTCGATAATAAATGGCTCGCTCTTTTCCATCCTCCCCGCTTCTCTCGGGCTAACATAGCACCCAAGGATTCACTAAGGATTGTGAGGTAGAGGATTAAAGGTTGCCCCGGCCGGAGGAACAAGCACGGGTGGATTCATGAGACGCCGCTCGCTTTCCAAAAGCTTCTTCACATTCGCTATCCCATTGACTAGCGCATTCTTCTTTAATAGCTTGAGGAATGGCTTAGCGGTTTCGATAACCGAGAGATGAATCGAGCAATATAGTTTAGCCTACCCATCAAACTTCGAACTTCTTTAACCGTCGCCGGCGGCCTAAGCTCACGAATAGCCTTAACTTTCGAAGGGTCGACTTCAATGCCCTTACCGCTACCACGAAACCGAGTAGCTTGCCCGAGCCGGTCCCAAAGACACACTTGGCGGGGTTGAAGGCGTAACTTGTACTTTCGGAGTCCGTCGAACAATTTCTTCAAAGCTTCGACGTGATCTTCTCCATGCCTTGTTTTTGCTATCATGTCATCGACGTAAACCTCAATCTCATTATGCATCATGTCGTGGAAAAGGGCAACCACGGCTCGCCGGTAAGCGGCTCCAAATAGCTTCGAGACCGAACGGCATTACCCGGAATGGAACATTCCCCATGGCGCGGTGAAAGTGGTTTTCAACTTGTCATCGACATTCATCAGATCTCGATTGTACCCGGAGAAACCATCCATGAATGAAAACAATTCAAACCCCGCAAGATCGCAACAAGTACGCCAAAGCAGGGGAAAATCATCTTTAGGATCGGCCTTGTTCAAGTCTCGATAATCGACACAAACCCGAATGCGGCCGTCTTTCTTCATGACAGGACTATGTTAGCGACCCAATCGGAATATTCTCGTAGCCTCAATGAATCCTACATCAAGAAGCTTCACGACCTCCTCTTTGATCTTCTCGCACTAATTCCGTCCGGCCCCTCCTCGACTTTTGCACGACCGGCTTAGCCGAAGGATCGATCGGCAAACAATGCTCGACAATGGAACGGTCAAGACCGGGCATATCCGCATAGGACCAGGCGAAAACGCCCCGGTAATCCTTCAAGAGTCTCGATCAGCGCCGACATTTCTCGAGGAAAGGCTTGCCCCGATCTTAACTTCTTTAGGGTTTTTCGTATCGCCTAGGCCGACCGAGATAATTTGTTCACCGGCCAAGGGCTTGACCTCCTCATGTCGCTCGAAATCTTGACGAACTTCCTCATAACTGGACCGAACTCATCTAGGTCGTATACTTCGAATCCACTAGGTTTCCTCCTCATATCCCCCATGACGACAAACTTGTTGGTCGTCGGTTATCGCCATCGGGTTGGTTTGGGAGATCGGGACACAAGCGGCGTGCTCGAGCTCACGCCCGCGAAGATCACATCTTCTAGCGCATTGCCTCGATAGAGAGCATTTTCCACGGCTTTACCGAGTTGAGGTCCGTAGGAGGAATTAGAGCAGAATGGTTAGCGGCGGGCTGGAGGTGGATGATTGAAGTTTGGCGGAGAAGGGGGCCATCATTTCCTCCATCTTTCGGGACATCATCTCTTCAAAGCGCTCAATCAAGGAGCCAAATTTCTCGCCTAGGGCAAAGACCGACGGCGGCGTTAATGCCGGCCATCCTCTTCGCGACCGATCGAGTAATATGCGGAGGATCCGTGATAAATTACCCGTACGCAAAGAACAAACCAAAAATGAGTACAGGAGCGAGAATAGCGAGCCGGCCCATGGCATCCCTCTAGACTCAAACGAACAAAGTGATTATGACCAAAGAATTGAAACATGTAATTTTCAGTTTGTCCGCTTTACGAAAAAAATCCGTATTAATTCGCACGTTGGTCAAAATACGTCCAAATTTTACGAGCTTATAGTTGAGAAGATGATGAACAACTTTTATATTGACCAATCGGACTAGAAATGAGCGGATCAAATCAGTTTAATGTGTCTTTCCGAAAAATCGCATTCAGAAAACTGTTATAACCACAGGTAGTTAAAAAACGAAAGGCCATCTTAAATTATGAATTTAATTCTGAAATTTTGTAGGATATTAGTTGAAACATAGGTCTACAACTTTCATGTTTGGCACTTACTCAAAGCTCGATCGTAGAATTTAGTAAAAATCGTACAACAGAACAAGCCAAATCGGAATTGAGGACAACCGATGAAATTGTAAAAACTACTAAGCAAAGTGTGAAATTGGAAACAAGACAATGAGATTCATAAACAATCAACCTAAACCATGGACCAGCCCAAAATAAAAATGAGATAACAGGCGTAAGAGACAAGAAATTACCGCTCATAGGAAGAAAATGTCAATCACAAAGACATGCGCATGAATCGTGGATTCGTATTTTAGTTCTTTTAGCAAAAATGAAATGAAAGACAAGAACGACATGTCGCAGCCTCGCGCACGTTCATCATGACTAGTTGCCGCCCGCATACATAGTCATGACTAGTCGGGTCCAATCATCTCGGCTTGGTTCGGCCGACAAGGGCAACTCTCATGCATCATAGCCTCACGCGCATGAGAACAACCCTCGAGCCATTTTTTGAAGAACTCGGGATCCAAGTGGGATAACCTTTAGCGAAGCCTTTACCGCCAAGGTTAAAGAACCACATAAATACCATCCCGAACTATCGGGTGACCCGGTTCGGTCACAAGTCAAGGTGGTGTAGTGCAATTATATTAGGGGCATGCACGACATTTTAAAGGCAATCAAGACTCCGATAGTTCAAAAATTAAAATTCTCATCACCAAGCCCCGCAAAACGTAGGTTAGCCACGTACTCCTCCCCTTATAACTCCCTTCCCGCAAAACCATTTAACACCTAGGGATTAAAATTCAACCAAGATTGCCAAATCAAGTAATTTTCCTTTTCATGAACTTATCCGGCCTAAGTCCTCTTTGGGTCCCCAAATGAGTCGCCAAGCCGTCGCGACCTAAAAAAAAAAAAAAAACAAGTTATCATTTCCAGGCTAATGGATTATCGCGTTAATTAATTAACTAACCTAACTCGACTCTCCCAAGTCCATACCAAATCGCAACTTAAGGTTCGAATGATTAACATGCAATGTGATTTGAATTTGGAGTCGCCACTAATCATTTTCGGTAGGTCGATTAGAAACCTAAATAAAATAGCGGGAGAAAACTATCTTATTTCCGCGAACCGTAGATTAAGAGTCCGGGGACTTGGTTACATTAATTACAACTAATGCCCTTTCGGCACCTTAAAATTCATGAAAAAATAATGGATTTGACAAATTTGATGAATTCTACTTGAAGATCAAAGAATCAATTTTTTTGGGTTTTTCTTCCCATGACATTTGTTTGAAATAAAGAAATTACATGAAATTAGGATGAAATAGGTTCAAGATTACTCCCCAATTTGAACTCGCGCACCAAACTTGTGCTCCGGGCTTGTCTTGACCATTGGACCGATTTGGTGACTCGCTAGGACCGAGAAATCTCTTGGTCCTATCTCTCCTTCACGCTTCTTTCTCATCTCGCTAGAATTTCATGAGACCGCAATCCGGGCGTTGATATTTTTTCCTTTTGCTCTCCTTCTATTCTCGTACCATTGATGTCTCATCGTTGATATGCAACTGTTATTTAACATAAAAACATAGAGAAAAATCAAAGAGAAAATCCAGGCTAATTTGTATTCGAAATTAAAGGAAGTTAGGGAATCACTTAACTTTCTTTTTCGCGGCGAGCTTGAACGAACGAGGATGGACTTGTGGCTTGTGTTGATCGGCGCAAAAATTGGCAATAGTAGTATCGGGCTTCAAAACACTCATACCCTCTCAAAACTCTTTCCAAATTTTTTTCTCAAGAACCTCTCAATTCTCTCTCCTCCCAAAAAATCTCAATCCTTCACAAAAAAAACTCCTCAATTCTCTTCCCTCCCCAAAAACTCTTTCAATTCTCTTCCACTCCAAAAAAATCCCTCTCTTCAAGAACTCTTCTTCTTTTATAGGCAAAGTTCTTCATCCTTCATTCTTCATCTTCATTTCCTCACCTTCCATTTTCATCCTTCCATCTTCATCTTCTTTTCTTCATCTTCATTTCCCCACCTTCCATTTTCATCTTCTTTTCATCTTCATCTTCTCTCTTCACCTTCATTTCTCCATCTTCCATTTTCATCTTCTCTTCTTCATCTTCATCTTCCTTTCTTCATCTTCCATCTTCATCTTCTCTTCTTCATCTTCCTTTCATTATCTTCATCTTCCTTCTTCATCTTCCATTTTCATCTTCTCTTCTTCATCTTCCTTTCATTATCTTCTCTTCACCATCTTCCTTTCCCCATCTTCTTTGGTATTTGCAATCCAACCCTCTCAAGTTTCAAGTATTTGCAATACAGTCCCCGAAGTTCCGAGTATTTGCAATACAGCCCCCGAGAAAATATTTCTTTCAAGCCCAAATCTTCTTGGTGCATTTTTCCACCCCATGCCTAGTCCAGACCCTCGTTAAATTAAGCTCAAATTATATGCCAATGCTAAATGAATATGTGAGATGATTTTTGTTTAGAACTAAAATTAGTTCTAATTTTTATGCAAAAATAAATTAGTCAAAATTTAGGCGTCAACAAACCTTACCGAAATGACCAAATACTTTTCATGGTCGAGAACCGATGCTTGGTAATGTCCCATGACAATCGCCCATGAATATGCGATACTTGTCCTTCACCATTTTCAATTCCTCGTTCAATTCCAACACTAGTGGTAGCAACAACAATTCCAAGTTGAGAATCCATAATGCCATTAATCTTAAGATTGTTGGGAAAATATTAGAAAATATGAAAAATAACAATAGTACAAAAAATGCTGGAAAAGATGAGAAAAGTAAGAACAATGGTTTGAGCGTGCAAACATTGTTTCTAAGGACAATTTTGCCTATTCGAGTATGAAACTCAATGCGCAAGGCTTCGAGCGGCTATCCTCAAGATACAATAGATCCGTTTCTATATTCGCATTGAACATTAGAAGGAACATGGACAATGTTTTTTGTATAATCTAGCTATAAAATACAAGATATGTGGAGGAAATGAAAATTCTCTTTCTAAACCCAAGAGCCGATAATTGTGGTTTGAAGTCTAATTAATATGTAAAACAAAAGATAAAGTGGTCAAGAAAGTATCATAAATCAATTGGTAACTATTAAAGAAAATGACCGTTGAAGGTTTTATGAAGACAAAATCAAACATTATGAAGACGTTAAACGACCGTTGTTAAACCACTAGAAAACCGTTACATGACCATTGAAAAGCCGTGGTATGGCCATTGTAAAACCGTTACATATTAATGACGGACAAAAAATATTACGAATTGATGACAAGAAAATGGTTACAATAATAATAACCTTTAATATTTCAAAACTTATGTGAAATATCAAACGAGATCTATCAAGATGGATCATTTAACAAGTATGTTCCAAGTCTTCTTAATTATTTGATTGGACTAAGTTCTTATATAGGTTACTTGTATTCAAGAAATGGATAATAAATGGTTTAGGGCGATAAAGGCCAAAATAATACGGGTGTTAAATGGGTTCACAATATGCTTTGACCGACACCATCTTCATGACTCTTTCTTCATTCTCTTCGCCTTCACTCTCTTTCACGCAATTGAACTCCACGCTCTCATCTCGCTTGGATACGAGTTTACCTATATTGTGTCAAATATGAAAATATTTTAGCAACATAATTCGGGTTGAGTAAGATTTGGGTCGAGTGTAAATCACTAGATTTATATTGAAAATAGATCGAAATGGGTTATATGTGTCAATTTTTGTCAAACCATTTTCTCATTGGACAAACATCTTATAAAATATTTTGATGATTTTCAAACTATCCTTTGGTATTTATTTTACCTTTCGTATGCAAATGTTTTATCTATGGCTAAGAATCACGTGATGACCATCGGGTAAAGTTTGCGTGAAGTCCGAAGCATTTTCGTGAAAACATCGACCGAGGACCACAAAAGATCTAGTAACCGATTGTTGATATCGGGGCTCGAAAGATCGCTTCGCAGAGTGGTTTAAAGTTTTGACATGCGGATGCTTGTGAAAGAAAGGCCAAAGTAATGTTACTTGATAAGAAGTCACAAAGGGATAACTCTAATGGTTATCGGGAACTGCTCCTCGCGTCACGCCCGTCCCTCGAGCACGCGGCATCCCCGCCTACTCGTCTCTTGGGTTAAAAGGATAGTGTCCCGTGCACGCTACCAACCCTTAAGATTAATCGCGCATGTGAAAACGTATAATTTTCCCTGACAATGATATGGGAAAGGGATAGGCAGATAGGAAAGCGCATCAATTCAAAAAAACATAATTTCATTTACATATACGTCATAGGCTAATTGAGATAACAAGCTAATCGGCCCCATACTTCGGGCGGGGTAGGATCGACTCGACTTTGTATCTACTCCAAATGAGGTCTACACCATCCTTGCTTTAACCGTTCCCACAAGAGCTACTAGTTCCATTAACTTGGACTCGAAAGGTTTATCAACGACAGGGTGAGATATGAATCTCAATGAGTCAACGCCTAAGCCCGATTAGGGCGTTGATTCGCTCGTAACCCCTATTACGTCATAACAAAATCATAATATAAATTTTTTCGACCACATGCGAGCTTACCTCGCCGTAAGCCATGTATAATATAATGCAAATTATGATGTGATAGTTACATCAACCAATTCATAGGCCGACATCACCTCAACTCGCCTAGAACGCCTTATCAATCAATCGCATACCTCAATCACATGCAACTCATCCACGAGATGATAACTCGAAATGCAATGATAACTCGGTCAAGTGCAAATATGTGCCTCCGTCGTTCTATTCCATCCGTCCCATACCAGATTTCATAGTCAAGATGCATACACACTCGCCCATGAATGAGTCACAATTGCATATAGTCCAATTATTAACTGGTCGTTGGCTTTGCACACTGCATACTGGGTGCTCTTCTCGCCAAGACCATGCATCTTCCCTTACTTCCGCGACAAAGATTTAATAGTTCGTGTGATTCCGATCGACACATCACGCAGCTACCAGGGATCCCTATAAGGGCTTCGATCCATCACAAGCCGCGACCGGCATCCGCTCAATTCTACGACATGGAAAAGCGTGCATCTAACAAGTCGTGTTATTCCGATCGACACGACATTGTTAGGAAAGATCCATTATGTGACCACTCAAGCACACTTGGAAAACCATCGCTTTATAATTCCATTTTTAGCTATATGCTCACACAATATACTCGTGACTCGCCCAAGGCCGTTTTCATGCCAATTCATGCAATTGATGCTAGATGTGGTCATACGAGTATACGTAATTATCCACTCAACCCGGCATGTATAGTGAGGGGATAAAACCCCAAATCGAACATCCAATTTCCCAATAGCCAATCAAAGTGTTCAATCGACAATCGATTTAGATGATCGATTCAAGCAAACCAATCAATTTAACCATGAATATTTGATCGAATTACGTGCAATTAAGCTCAATTCAAGAGACAATTTAATATTAGCCGATTCGATTAGTTAATCGATCGTACGCTCATCTCTAATCTACAAATCGCTCTCGATTTAGCAATAGCAATTATTCAATCAATCAATATAATCTAGATTAGCCATAGAATCCTAGCTAATCGAATAACTTAATCAATTAGGGCCATTGAACTCGAACCAAGTTTCTAACATAAACCGGCCCTAATCGAATTACCTAAACACTTAATGATCTAAATAAATTAATGCAAACGTAATTAGCGACCTAACTAAGGATTAGAGATCGACCCATCGTCAATTAGACGCGGCGATCCTTGAAAATCTTCGGCACAAACTTGGGTTACGGTTCGAGCAAACGGCCCATGGAGCCGTACACGGGCTCGCCACGGCCCGGGCTCTCGGCCAGTGGCTCAGGTGGATCGGCTCACGGTCCGACTTATTGGCCCCCGAACCGTGCACACGACCTAGCTCTAGGTCAAATTTCTCGCACACGGCCCAGCTCAATCGGGCATGGCCCGGATCAAAATCAGGCTCCTGCTAGAAGCAACAGGCACACGACCCAGGAGAAACAGGGTATGTCGGCCAGGGCGAGGGCTCGGCCGGCTCGGGCCGTAATGGCTCTTTCGGCGTTTTTACAAAGTTGGTGGCGTGTGGTGGAAGGCTCGAGGGAACCTTAGGGTCCCCGAGGGTGGTCGGTGGTGGCTCATGGTAGCTGGTGAGAGCTCGAACAGCGCAAATGGCCGCAATAGGCAAAAAAAAAAGGAGAACCGAAGGTAGGAGAGGTTGGTTCGAGGTCGCCCGAGGCTCCAGCCGGCGTCAAGACTTCATGGGACTGCTGGTGGCCGTTCAAGGTGGTCGAGAGTGGTCCGAGGGAGGTTGTGGTGGTTGAAGGAAGTTGCGAGAAGAGGCGGAACAACAACCGGACAAGGCTCGGGTGTAAAACAGGGGAAAGCAAACAGTGTTTCGGGCTTGAGATGTTCGTTCAGATTCTTCGACAGCTTTTGCGGCTGTTGTAAGCCGAGGAACGGCGTCGAGAGGAGGTCGTGGGTGTCGGGACAGAGGCGATGGAGCATGGAGGAGGTGATGGTGCAACAGATGCAGCGAGGTATAGCAGCAAAGATTGTCGGCGGCAAATAGGGCGCCGGGTCTAGAGCTATCAGTTTAGGCTGCTTGCCGGGTCTGTCCGGCGGCTCACCGGCGTTCGGTGGTGGTGCGTAAACTCAAGGGACGACGTTCTTGACGTCTCCGATAATTTTTCTGCTCAACATACGATACTCATCTCAAATTAATTCTTATCTCTACTCCTCCGGTACCAACTTATCTCAATCCACCATGCAATTTGTCTAAATAAGTTTGATCGCCTAACTTCAATGATTCATGCCTAGATTTGTCACCATCCAACTCGTCATCCAAAGGCCATTTGTCGAATGTCATTCCGTAATCATAACTAGCCACAAAGTCAGCCATCTTCACATATTGATCGGCACTTCGACTATCAACAAATAGGACTTGTCACTATCTCTCTTCTTGTTCTACGCTTGTCATTTACAACCAACACTAATGGGAATCTAGGCATTCTATTTAATTGGGCAAGGTCAATTGGTGATTGGTTCCTTCCTCAATATTCCAAGATTAGAACTGTCTACTTAGCAGCCACATGGGGATATTCCCGGGATCATTAGCTTCAGTACCCATTCGAGCCGAGAGTTGGACCACTCATTCTCGCCAAGACAGCTCGGCTCACGGACAACCGACGAGTCGAGGGCCACCTTGATCATCTCAATTTAGGGTTGGAACCATCCGTTCCTAGACCGATGGTACAATCGAACACTATAGAGATCACCTCTCATGACCAATTCAAATTGATGTAGGATTGGTCTGCCTCGACTTGTATTCCCAACAACACGTCACTCGATCCAGGGTAATCGCCCCGACTAGTGCGCACTGGTACGGGGTTCTAGTACAAT
The DNA here is from genome assembly GCA_021437795.1 of Rhodamnia rubescens. NCBI lineage: Eukaryota > Viridiplantae > Streptophyta > Magnoliopsida > Myrtales > Myrtaceae > Rhodamnia > Rhodamnia rubescens. The sequence continues at coordinate 260,036 of JAILYA010000117.1, read as the reverse complement.
TCGTCCCTCACTATATCCATGGCTAACTTGTTCGTCAATCAACGTTAGCTTGTAGCTCACGCCATAGATCAATCCCTAGTCGACTTCAGGGTGATCCTATGGGCGACTTACGCCTAAACAAGATTAACTCAAATCGATCCATGCCCGATTCAAGGTCGTCACATAGTCGAACCTCAATCAACAACGCATCCGACCGGCACATTAAACCATGATCCAAGTCGAAGGCGATTTCTAACCTCTCGGTGGCCTCCCTCAACTCTTGCTATCACTCGTGAATAATCCGAGTCCTCGAAAAACTTTTGTAGTCATCATCTCGTTTAACTCCATGGCCGCACCCGACTTTCGTTGCGCACTCGATAATTTGTCTTCCCTAATTGTCACATCTCACAATCTCAACCTTTATTAGGTTGGCACCAATCCTAACGACTTACAGGCCAACTAGCGAGCCTTACTATACCATTACGGGCCTTCTTTGGTAGTCTCCACAGCCTTTTTCATTCCTCACATTTATCCGAGGCTCCCGAACAGCTAAAGCTCACCAATAAGGCGATTTGCAACATCTGTAAGGCATTAAAAATATTTCCTGAACATCATCTTCAGCGACAACAGGGAATCGGTTGTTGGTTATAGATTTAGATTGCCGCTATATGAGCCGACAACCGCATTTCCATAGAAAAGAGTTCTACTATCTCGCCCTTATAGGTGCCGACTTGGGATGGAACAAGCGGATACAATCACCATCAAAGTCAATACCGAGAGGTCCACAGATCAAGAGATTTATCTTTATAGTGTAATCATCGTGTACACAAAACCGATAATGTTTGTAGAGTGTGCTTATGTGTGGCCGCCGACATTTGATAAATACGATGTTCCAACCCATAATCCCGCAATGGACAACTTGGCCAAGCCTTAAAGAGGTATGTCCCTTAGAAACCCTCTCTCGAGTGAATACATGGCTAAACCATCTCGTGTACCGCATATAACTTCATATTTACAAGATTTTGCCGATAATTCATGTTATAAATGCTGACTTCTCCTCAAATGTTATTTTTCCGCGCCTCTCAATAAGGACGCCTACTTCATTGACCTTTCTAAAGGCGTCACCAAGTGATCACATTGTGAAAGGAAAGTCCCGGGCTTTTTCCGATAAATAACATCCTCGTTTGGTCAAGCCATGTTTTGGTAGCGAGTGGCGATGGCTCTTTACCAATCCCATAGCGTATATCGATATCTCGAGATGCCTCTCGCACTACTTGCCTCATCAATCGGGCCATCAACCAAAATCAATAACTTAAACTTATTGAGGTGTCACACAAATTCGACTCATACTCTACGAGTTTCGGTTACTCCAATTCCATGTCCACAATCTCTTCAAATGGGATGTTCATTGACTCCCACGACTCAAGCCGAATCTTCACCTTTCGAGGCTTGGGTCTATAACAACCCAAAATTTCAGTCATAATATTCCGCTATTCTCCATTCTTAAAAGAACTGTTTACCCCATTTGTCACGTCCCGATCCTCGAGCTCGTAATAACCCTACCAAATCACCTCGGTCAAAAGGACGACGTCCCGGGGCGTCATCAACCCATAAAAAATTTTAATTTAATGACGCAGCGGAACGTATTACTCCTAATAAATATAAGAACAATAGGAATAGAAAGTAGGATAATAATAACAACAAATAATTAGCAACAAACTTTTTATTTATCTATAGATAATTCTTAACCCTCGGGAGATACAATGATATCTACAAGCCCATACTCTAAGGTGGCTCCACGTGACCAACAAAAAGATACGGGGGTCAACAGGGTTAATTCATATCTACGTCAACTAGAGAGGTCGTCCTCACCCTCTTAGGTCAAAAAGGTCGCTACAAAAGTTCATATAATCACCCCTCAAGGGTGAAAACCCGATGGCGATCCAAGGTCGAGTCCTCGGAATCCATGTCACTATCCTGGATCCTCAATCTCCCCATCCGGGAGTATCTAGGTCCATAGGATCCCAAGTCCGACTTAGGGCTGCGGATGGTGGTCCGTCAAAACCTCGAAGCGGACCGTACAAAATGTCACCATTACGGATGAACCAGGCTTTAAAAACATGGGGTACCAAGAAGCCTAGTCCCTCCCGGACCCAGATGGTTGTGGTGTGGTGCTCCCATAAAAGGTCGATCCGGGGATGGGGAGTTGAGTAACATCATATGATCGATCTATCGGGACGCCGAACCTCATCGGGTAAGCTATAGGCATCACGGTCTTGAAAATATTTAATAACAACGGGTGAAATATGAAATCTCCGTGAGTCAACGCCTAAGTCCGGGTAGGACATTGACTCGCTCAAGGCATCCTATGCATGCAAGGCTATATCAATAACATGCAATTTGCATATATTATAATTATCACATAATCAAGCATAGTCTCATATCGAACCATTAATCACATGCAGTCTTACTTCACCTTAGCCTATACGTAAACAATTTATATATACATGCAATAAATTGCATAAAATCAAGTGAGTATAACTAGAACATTTATCACAATTCACATGCGTAATGCACCACACGTGTTCCAGTTATTAGTGACCATTCCCGGTCTAGCAAAACCATGCTTTTCTCGGTAGAACCAACTTTGTCCCATTCCTTCGACGATGGCTACCGACAAGCCATGTGGTTCCAAGTACCCTCGGTATGGACTAACGATCAAGTATTCTCGTAAGGAGTGTCGATCCGTCACAAAGCTGCGATCGGCATCCGATAAATCTTGTGGTTCTAAGTACTCTCGGCATGAACTTACCGGGCTCGACCCTCATACCCGGGGATCGGCCTTGCCCTCACGTACCCGAGAAGACGGTATCCATCAAGTGACCACACAAGCACGATAGACAAATAGCCAATTTATATCTTTGCATTTAACCCAATGCACATACACAAATAGTCATGCTTAAAACTTTGCTCGAGGTCATTTTATGCTAAAAAATTTAGTTCACACGCGGTCACATATACACATATTATCATCCACAAGATTTTGCATCAATAAACCGGATGATAAATCACATTAATCCGGATAAGCAATAGCCATTATACAATAATAATAATCTAGTAATTAATTAACAATTAATTATCTATATGCAAGATGATTAAAACATATCAATCACGACATTTCACAATTATCATATATTCATCCAATAATAATATAATAATTAACTAATAGCTAATTATTTAACCAAGCCATATTCAATTAATCCGACTCGATTAATTAGTCCAGATTTCAATTAATAACACCAAAATGTTTAGCGAGCTCAACTTCGAATAAATAGTTCATTCGCAAATAATTAAATTATTCGGCCCAACTAAATATTTTAACATAAAAAATAACAATAAAACTAATCCTTAAATGCAGTTAACGCCCTATTCGTAGTTTAGGGGTTAACTCACAACTCGCGGCGTCGAGGTATGGTCGGGCGTGACGCGAGTTAGCAAAATAATTCCACGTTCGGGTTCGCAGTAACCAACGAAACTCGCACGTCGGATCCTCGGGTTGGTGCGGCGTTACGGGTTCGGGCATCGGCCCAGGCCGATTCGCTCCGGTCGGGGTCGGGTCCGACGAGCTCAAGCGCGCGGGACAACGAGAATAGGAGGTAGTGGTAGCTGTGGGTGTTCGGTTCAAGGGAGCCGGGTCACCGGACAGGCGTCGGGATAGCTGCTTGGGATAGCTCCGCTGGGATGAGGAGGCGCGGCGATGAGTGGGCGCGGCTGAACAAAGGTGACGAGGCGGACAAAGGCGTCGGGGCTGGGCACGACGCGACCGGAAGTGATCGTGGATGGAGCACGGCGACGCGAGTCGTGTTGGCGATTTGTCGCGGCCATGGAGTGGCACGAGCGTAAAATTGGAAGTTCGGGGGTGAGGTGGAGGTGTCGTCGGAGTAGGGCGCACCGGGGCAGCTGCGCTCCCTCGGTTCGGGGGGTCCCGGTGGTTACGTGGTGGCGTGGCTACAGCACATGGCTCGAGGAAAGGTGGCCGTGCGGTGGTGCAACAAGGGCGGTGGTTATGATGGTGGTGGCCGTGAGGTCACGCGTCGCACCGTGGGAGTTCGTTCACGCTCGAGTTGCAGAGAAATAGAAAAGAAGAAGATGAAGAAGAAGAAGAAGCAGCGGGGTGGGAGTTCGGTCAAAGTGAGAGGGAGGGATGAGAGAGAAATAAAAGAAAAAGAAAAAGAAGGATCAAAAGTCAAACCTTGGGCGTAAAGTTGTGACTAAGATATTATCAAGATGGAGTGAGGTCAAGAAATCGAGAGGAAGAAAGAAGGGATGGGGGAGTACACGAATCAGCGGAGGTAAAAAGAAAAAGCTTGTGAGAAATGTGGGCCACAAATTAAGACTTGGGGAGCACTTAAAAGTGTCGTTAGCTTGCTGACTTAAGAAAAAGAAATAAAATAAAATGAGAGAGAGAGTTATTCGGTTGAAAGGAAGAAAGAAAGAAAAAATTACGGGGCCCACAAAACTTTCCATTTAATTTAATTCTCTTGTCTTATGTAACTAAATACCAAGGAGGAAATAGTAATTTTTATAAATGGGTATTGGACACTCATTTGGCTCAATCGACCGAGGATAAAAATGAAAATTTTCACATTTAAAAATTCAAACAAGATTAAATTTCAAGCGCGACGAGCCTCGATACTACGAGTCAAAGTTTGATGATTCAAACTTGACTTTTTCTCGATAAACGTTCTGGAATAGCCAATAGTCGACTATTAAAACCTTAAGATCACATTTCACTTTACACGTTGGAATTGAAATTTTCCTACGATCAATTAATTTCGGGATGTCACAATTCTCCCTCCTTAGAAAATTTCGTCCTCGAAATTGAGAGATTACATTTCATTTTCTTCAAAAAGGAAAGGATACAATTCTTTCATAAATTCCTCACGCTCCCACGTTGCACCATCTGTTCCATGGTGTTGCCATACCATTTTGACCAACGAGATTGTCTACCTTCGGAGCACTTGTTCCTTTTTATCTATAATTTTTATCGACGCTCTGCGTATACGATACTCGCTCATCCACTTCAATTTCTTGAAAGCTCAATATATGTGTTGGATCGTGCTCATATTTTCGCAGCATCGACACGTAAAAAACATCATGCACTTGAGCAAGTCTTGGTGGCAACGCTAGACGATATGCTAAATTTTCGATTCGCTCTATAATCTCAAGTGGTCGCACATATCTCGGACTTAGCTTCCCTTTCTTACCAAATCAAGACGTCCCACGCATTGGCGAAACCTTCAAAATACGTGATCTCCCACTTGAAATTTCAGAGGTCTTCGCCTCTTATCTCGCATAACTTTTCTAGCGGCTTTGAGCGGTCTTAGGTCTCTCTCTAATGACCTTGACAACTTCCAGAATGATTGTTGCACCAACTCAAGGCCACGATATTTCTTTCACCAACTTCATCCCAATATATCGGTGTTCTACAAGGTCTATGGTATAATGTTTCAAAGGTACCATTTTAATACTCTGTGGAAGCTATTATTATAGGCAAACTCGACCAAATGAAGTTGTTCCTCCCAATTGCCCTTAAAATCCAACATGCGGCTCTCAACATGTCTTCAAGTGTCCGAAATTGTCCTTTCGACCGGCCATCTGTCTGCGGATGATAGGCGTATTAAATTGCAATTTCGTTCCTAACGCATTACGTAGACTTTTCCAAAATGTGGTAGTGAACTTAGGATCACAATCCGAAGTAATTATTACGTTGGCACTCCATGGAGTCGTATAATATGGTGTACATACAAGTCGGCATATCTCGTCCAAGGTAAAGTCCTTCCGTACAAAGCAATAAAATGTGCGGACTTTGTCAATCTGTCTACCACAACCCAAATGGAATCGTTGCCTCTCGACTTCTTGGTAGTCCCATCACAAAATCCATTGTGTTATGCTCCCATTTCCATTTCGGAATTTCCAATGGTTGCGAGTAATCCTCCCAGGCTTACAATATCGTGCCTTTACTTGCGACACACCGAGCACTTTGCAACATGTTTAGCTATGTCGACTTCATACCGTTCCACCAAAAATGTTGCTTCGATTCGATACATCTTCGTGCTACCAGGATGAATACCGTAGCTGCTCCTATGTGCCTCTGATGAGATTTCCTCCCTTAAATCTTCATTGGCAGTACACATGGACGTCCTCAAAACCTTGGTATCCCATCCTCGCTACTTGGAAGTCAATCCTTCGTTGGCTGAACTTTCTTGAAGGATATTTTGTATCTCAAGGTCCATCGATTGCGAGCTTTAATTCTCGCTTGCACTTCCGTTCAATTCTTAGTGTGGCTATGAGAGTCGATAGGCGGGTTACCTCCACTTAAAGTTGGAGTCTCTCACTTGTTCAAGAAGTCGCCATTCATGAGCTTGTAATTGAGCGACCACCGATTTTCTTGCTCAAGGCATCCGCCACTTTGTTAGCCTTACCCGGATGATACAGAATCTCGCAATCGTAATCTTTAAGCAATTCCATCCAACGACGCTGTCTCATATTCAGCTCCTTTTGAGAGAACAGATACTTGAGACTTTGATGGTCGTATACACCTAAAACTGCTCGCCAATTAAGTAATGCCTCCAAATTTTAAGAGCAAAGACAACAACCGCTAATTCCGGATCATGCGTCGATAATTCATTTCATGAGGCCTTAACCGACGAGATACATACGCAACTACCCTTCCATATTGCATTAACACGCATCCCAATCCTCGTGAGACGCATCACTATAAATCTCAAATCCTCCGGGACCGGAGACGGTATCGTCAAGACAGGTGATGTAGTTAGCTTTTCGATTCTTGAAAGCTACGCTCGCACTTATCCGTCCACTCAAATTTCACGTCCTTCTTAAGCGATCGCGTTAGTGGCATGGTTATAGCAGAAAGCCTTTCCACGAAATGTCCGTAATAACCCGCCAATCCCAAAAAACTTCGAATCTCTATCACTGTAGTGGGTCTTGGCCAATCCATAATCGCTTCAATCTTGGTTGGATCCACGGATATTCCTTCACCAGAAATCACATAGCCTAAAAAATGCCACACGAGTCAACCAAAACTCGCACCGGCTCAACTTGGCGTATAGTTGATGATCTCTCAAGGTTGTTAGAATTATCCTCGATGCTGCTCATGATCTTCAAAACTTCTCGAATACACCAAGATATCGTCAATAAATACTATGACGAATTGATCCAGGTATTCTTTAAACACCATGTTCATCGGGTCCATAAAAGAGGCAGGCGCATTCGTTAGACCAAATGGCATCACGATAAATTCATAATGACCATAACGAGTCCCGAACGCCGTTTTCGGTATATCCTCCTTTCGAATTCTCAACCGATGGTATCCCGTCCGCATGTCAATCTTGGAAAATACCGAAGCTCCTTGGAGCCGGTCGAACAAATCATCAATTCTTGGCAACGGATACTTGTTCTTGATCGTCACCTGATTGAGTTATCCGTAGTCTATACACGTACGCAACGTTCCGTCCTTTTTCTTCACAAACAATACAGGCGCTCCCCAAGGTGACACACTAGGGTGAACAAACCCTTTATCCAAGAATTCTGCAGTTTGTACTTTCAGTTCTTTTAGTTCGATAAGGCCATCCTATACGAAGCTTTAGAAATCGGCTCCTTTCCCGAGGCTAACTCAATCACAAATTCAATTTCTCTATGTGGTGGTAGACTTGGCAACGCTTGTGGAAAAACATCGGGAAATTCACATACAATTGCAAGGTCTTCCATCCTCGGCTCCTCCACGAGATATATTAACTATAGTGCGCCAAATATCCTTCATAGCCACTTACCAACGGACGAGTTGCTTCTAACGATGAAATTAACAAGGTTGACATTCCACCTCGGCTTCCGATAAATTCAAAACTAATCCCATTCGGAGGATTAAACTGAATTGCCTTACGGTAGCAATCCATTGTAGCTCGCTTGCTTAGTGAGCCAATCCATGCCAATAATTACATCAAAATCATGCATTTCTAGCACAATCGAGATCTCTCTTTTCCTCACGACCATAAATTACCAATTTACAAGCGGGACAACCTACTACGAGACATTACACTATCTTTTAGCGGCGTAGATATCTCAAAAATCGTTCCCAACGGTTCCGGACTCAACCCAACTAATTTAACAAATTGCTCGGCAATAAAAGAGTGTGTGGCTCCAGGGGTCAAATAACGCATATGCAACATGGTCATTCAAGAAGACCATACCTATATAAAAGATGCGAATCCATCGCCTCATCTCTAGTCACCTGCATAAACTCTTCCTTGTCTTTGGAGGTCGGTTCTAGTTGTTCCGAGGTGCATTCCCACGTAATCGTCCTCCATGCTACGGTTGCGGCCGGAAACTCTTCCTTGCTTCGCGGGCAATCTCTAACCCGATGGCCCATCCGGCCACAACTAAAGCGACTCCATTCCTAAAGGGACACGGGGCAGTCCCATGCCTCCGATTATAGAATCGGCATATTCTTCCATTACCAAAAACTGGTTTCCCCATAGCATTCCTTCGGTTAGGCGGAATGGTCGATCTTCCTCCATATCTTGGTCCTTTGCCAAACCTCCCATTATTCCTGCCAGTGGACACAAATTGTGATCCGGACACGATAGCCCTTTCAATCATATTCCTCTCGATCGCTTGAGCCCTTTCGTACAACTCGTTATAGTCTTTCAAGTTCAATGGCACCAACCGGTCCTTCACTTTCGATTTCAGTTCATCTCTAAATCTTCTTGCCTTATCCACTGGATCTTCCACCATCCTAGGTGCATACCTTGTAGTTCAGCAAATTTAGCCTCATACAAGTCCATCGACATTTGGTTTTGACGCTAGCCGCATAAACTCATCCATCTTCCGTTCTCTCGGCGCAATCAGAAAAATATTTGCCATTAAATGCTTCCACGAAGGCGTCCCATATCGGGATCGTACCCTCCGGAAAGATCCGTCCACGTGAGGCTTCCCACCAAGTGCTAGCATTCCCTTGCAACCGATATACCGCTAGGGTCAACTTGTCTTCCTCATTGCATCTCAACAGAGCAAAAGCCTTTTCTAGCTCTTTTATCCATAGAATAGCAGCTTCGGGATCACCAACTTGAAAAAATTTGGCAGCTTGAGATACGGGAATTGCTTCACCATCTTATGCATCAGCGAGCTACCAATCCCATTTCTAGCTAACGGGTCCTCGGGTGGAACAACGGCGGCGGCAGTGCGGGAGCAGCTTCCTAGTTTCTCACTTGCTTTGCTCAACAATGTTTCCCAATGCTTCCATTGCTCATAGCGAGTCCATCAACTCGAGGGTCTTCTTGGGCTGCTCCTCCTCTAGGGACTACGCATTACGGTTGCTCATTTTACAGGTGGATTATGGAGCCCCGTTCACCCCAAAGCAACGAGTAAGAAAGACCGAGGCGTACGGCCTTTAAAACTTTAATTAGCAAACACATACATGGAATTTGAATCCTACTAACTATCCCAAAAATCCATCGCTTTTTATTACTCCATGCCATGACCGGATAGTTCAGGTGACCATGCTCTAATACCACCTTGGGCGGGGTTGTCACGTCCCAATCCCCGGGCTCGCAATAACCCTACCAAATTGCCTCGGGTCAAAAGGACGACGTCCCAGCGCGTCATTGACCCATAAAAAAATTTAATTTAATAACGCAGGCGGAACTTGTTACTCCTAATAAATATAAGAACAATAGGAATAGAAAGTAGGATAATAATAACAACAAATAATTAGCAACAAACTTTTTATTATCTATAGTACTTCTTAACCCTCGGGAGATATAGTGATATCTACAAGCCCCATACTCTAGGGCGGCTCCACGTGACCAACAAAAAGATACGGGGTCAACAGGGTAATTCATATCTACATCAACTAGAGGGGTTGTCCTCACCCTCTCGAGTCAAAAAGGTCGCCGCAAAAAGTCTATATAATCACCCCCGCAAGGGTGAAAACCCGGTGGCGGTCCAAGCTCGGAATCCTCGGAATCCATGTCACTATCTCGGATCCTCAATCTCCCCATCTAGAGTATCTAGGTCCATAGGATCCCAAGTCGACTTGGGGCTGCAGATGGTGGTCCGTCAAAGCCTCGAGCGGACCGTATAAAGTGTCACCATTACGGATGAACTAGGCTTTAAAAACATGGGGTACCAAGAACCCTAATCCCTCCCGGACCCGGATATGGTCGTGGTGTGGTGCTCCCATAAAAGGTCGATCTAGGGACGGAGAGTTGAGTAACATCATATGACCGATCTATCGGGATGCCGGACCCCACCAGGTAAGCTATAGGCATCACGGTCCCGAAAATATTTAACAACAACGGGTGAGATATGAAATCTCTATGAGTCAACGCCTAAGTCCGGGTGGGACATTAACTCGCTCAAGGCATCCTATGCAAGCAAGGCTATATCAATAACATGCAATTTGCATATATTATAATTATCACATAATCAAGCATAGTCTCATATCGAACCATCAATCACATGCGATCTTACCTCACCTTAGCCCATATGTGAACAATTTATATATACATGCAATAAATTGCATAAAGTCAAGGCAAATAACTAAAACATTTATCACAATTCACATGCGTAACATTTATCACAAGGCAATTGACTACACGTGTTCCGATTATTAGTGACCGTTCTCGGTCTAGCAAAACCATGCTTTTCCGGAAGAATCGGCTTCGTCCCATTCCTTCGGCGACGGCTACCGACAAGCCATGTGGTTTCATAGACTTACAATCGATATTCCTGTAAGGAGCGTCGATTCGTCACAAGTTGCGACCGGCATCCGATAAATCATGTGATTCCAAGTACCTTCGGCATGAACTTACTAGGCTCGACCTTCGTGCCCGGGGATCGGCTTCGTCCTCATGTACCCGAGAAGACGGTATCCATCAAATGACCACACAAGCACGACAGACAAACATCCAATTTACATCTTCACATTTAGCCTAATGCACATTTACAAACAATCGTGTTCAAAACTTGGCTCGAGATCATTTTATGCTCAAAACTTTAGTTCACACGCGATCACATATACACATATTATCATCCACAAGATTTTGCATCAATAAACGGGATGATAAATCACATTAATCCGGATAAGCGGCAGTTATTATACAATAATAATAATCTAATAATTAATTAACAATTAATTATATATATGCAAGATGATTAAAACATATCGATCACGACATTTCACAATTACCATATATTCATCCAATAATAAAATATAATAATTAACTAATAGCTAATTATTTAACCAAGCCATATTCAATTAATCCGACTCGATTAATTAGTCCAGATTTCAATTAATAACACCAAAATGTTTAGTGAGCTCAACTTCGAATAAATAATTCATTCGCAAATAATTAAATTATCCGACCCACTAAATATTTTAACATAACAAATAAGGATAAAACTAATCCTTAAACACGCTTAACGCCCCTATTCGGAGTTTAGGGGTTAACTCACAACTCTAGCGGTCGAGGTAGGGTCGGGCGCGACGCGAGTTCAAAATAATTTCATGTTCGGGTTCGCGGTAACCAACGAAATTCGCACGTCGGATCCTCCGGTTGGTGCGGCGTTAAGGGTTCGGGCATCGGCCCAGTCGGTTCAAGCTCCCCGGGTCGGGTCCGGACGGAGCTCAAGCAACACGGGACAACGAAATAGGAGGTAGTGGTAGCTGTGGGTGTTCGGTTCAAGGAGCCGGGTCACCGGACGGGCGTCCGGATGGCTCGACTTGGGATGAGGAGGCGCGGCGATGACACGTGGCGCAGTGAACAAGACGCGACCGGAAGTGATCGTGGACGGAGCACGGCGACGCGAGTCATGTTGGCCCCTTGTCGCAGCCCAGTAGAGTGGCGCAATAGCAAAACCGGAAGTTCCGGGTGAGGCGGAGGTGTCGTCGGAGTAGGGCGCGGCAGCGCGAAGCCGCATTGGCCCTCGACTCGGGGGTCCCGGTGGTTCTGTGGTGGCGCGGCTACAGTGCGGGGCTCGGGGAAAGGTGGTCGTGCGATGGTGCAACAAGGGCGGTGGTTGACGATGGTGGTGGCGGTGAGGTCGCGTGTCGCACTTTGGGAGTTTGTTCGTGCTCGAGTTGTAGAGAAATAGAAAAAGAAAAAGATGATGAAGAAGAAGAAGCAAGGGAGGGAGTTCGGTCGAAGTGAGAGGGAGGGATGAGGGAGAAAGAAAAAGAAAACGAAAAAGAAGGGTCAAAAGTTAAGCCTTGGGCGAAAGTTGTGACTAAGATATTATCAAGATGGAGCGAGGTCGGCAAATCGGAGAGGAAGAAAGAAGGGATGGGGAGTACACGAACAGCAGCTTATGACTAAGATATTATCAAGGCTTCGTGGGATTACCGGTTTTGGTTCAAGGTGGTCGAGGGTGGTCCGAGGGAGGTTGTGGTGGTCGGAGAAAGTTGCAAAAGAGGCGGAACAGCAGCCTGGACATGATTCGGGCGTAAAACGGGGGAGTAAAAGCAGTGTTGGTGGAGCTGTCGCTTTTGTCCTTATCGGTGTGAGTAGGCTGTCATATAAAGAGTTTGCGAAGGATATAATGCAACACTTGCGATGTAAAATAGCTAAACTATATTATGTAGTACCCGATAAGAGTCGAAGGATGGATTGAGGTACATGGATGATGATAGTGGTATAAGGGATGTTGTTTACTATTTTCTTCATGGTCAAGAGGTGTTTATGTATGTTGATGGCGATGGAGATGAGGAAGCAATCGTGGAAGCTGGTATTGAAACCCACGGTGGTGATGCATCTATTTTAGAAGGAAATTTAAGAGCGGGGGATAGTCAAGCCTTCCATACAATACGTATGTTAGAGTTTGTGTGAGCAACTTGAGAGAATTGGTAGCATATCGATGGTTCAAACACGAGTGCATGAAGAATCGACTAGAATAGATATGGACTCTTGGGAAGTAGCATTGTCTAGTGATGAAAATGAGGAAACACTACCGCATACATATTGCCCAAGTGATGTTGATGATGTAGATATTGCACAAGCAAGAGAAGAAGTGAGAGCATTTTAGAAAAGGAAGGAAGCACAACTTGGGGTAGTATATGAGGGCACTTCGTAAACAGGGGAAGATGGAGTTGCTGTGAATGATGTGGATGATACGATGTCACGACCCTCCCAATCTCGATCCGGCGGGGAGATCGTCTAAGCTAATAGGTCGCCCTTCCAACCCGGTTGCATGTGGACCTTCTGACGTGGATCTCTCCCAAGACCCATTATCCAAATTGCAATAGAGGAAAATGGATCGACCTTTCAAGTGTGGTCTAATGACATGTGCTATGTGTGCATGCCTCGAAGTCGCCACCAATCATTTCTTGAAGGGTATGATTAGAAAATCCTATCAATAGTTAAGAATTTCTATTCGATTCTCATGAGAACTAGAGAAGAGGGTTCGGGGACTTAGTTAAGTTAATTGCCTTAATTGATGCCCTTTCGGTACCTAAGTTAAATGAATTTTCTAACCTCAAATTTCATGTAGACGAGTGAGGCACGAATCCTAAATCTAGGAGTTCACGCAAATGGAAATAACTACCCTAGCAAACACAATCAATAAAGGAAGTGCGCAAATCAAGGAATCAAATCATGCGGATAAATCGCATCAAATCAGCATGTACAAGTACTAGGAAAACCCTATTGGCTTAGAGAACGCTTAATCACAGCTTAGAAGAGGATTCCCAAATGATTTAGACAAGATTTACCCATGAGGGACGAAATCGTAATTTTAAGAAAATTTGAGGACGATTTGCCAAAAATGGCAAAAATTATCATTTTAGAAGGAATTTGAAATGAAAAATGCCGAAAATAGAATTGGTCACCTAAATTGACCCACCTCCTAATTTTTGGATTTTTTGAAATTTTTTGAAATGTTTTGGGATAATATACCCTTGAGGGGTAAAATCATCATTTTCTCAAGAAAACGAGATATGAAAATTCCGACATAAGGATTTGCCACCTAACCGACCCATCACCTAATTTTGGTAATTTTCATGACTCGCAAAAAATTCTAAGGCGATTTACCCTTTGAGGGGTAAAATTGTCATTTTAGAAAATGACAAGACTCGAAAACCCAAATAGAAGGATTAGTCACCTAACTTGATTCAAACTCTAATTTTGGCATTTTCGCAAATCTCAAGCATTTTTTAAGACAAATTGCCCCTAAAGGGTAAAATTGTCATTTTGAAAAGATCGGAGAAGAAAAATAAAAAATATAATTGGCTAGTTACTGTAACCATTCCTCAATTTTTGAGAATTTCTGAAATTTTCTAGGAATTTTTCTACACATATTTCCTATTTTCTTGGATTTTTAAAACCAATTTTAGATTTTTTGAAAATTCTTTTCTTTTTCTTTTCTTCTCCCGGGATTATCTCTAGTCCAAGCTGTTTGTTGGACTTCGCAGCTCACAATAGCAAAAATATGGAGCTTCATCTTGGCCTTCCTTATACATTCGTGAGTCACTTGCCCGCTTATGCTCCCCATAGTGAATTTGACGAGTTGATTTTGGGCAATTTGAAGATTTAAAATTCAAGGGGTTCAAATTTCGGTAGGTGTGTTCTTCGATTTGATTTTGCGGGGATTTGATTTTTTCCCAAATTGTTGAAATAAAAGCCCGATAGGGTTAGGGTTCTTCACTTTGATTTTGCCCCAAATTATTGAAGCAACAAAATGGTTCTCTAATAAGAGAAGTGTGCAACGTTATTTGGCAATTTATTTTCCGATTCGTCTTTTCAATAGGCCATGTCACCTGGTTTTACATTATTTTAATGCCACGTAAGATTTTTTGGTGACCCAAATTGCCAATGACATTCAAGTGGTCGATATTTAAAAGTTGTGGTACTCAAGTGAAAAAAAAATTTATAACACTCAAGTGATCGTCGTACAAAAATTGAGGCACTTACGGTGTACTTACCCCCTTTCTTTGTTATTCTACAAGTAGCAACGCTTATCATGTATTCAATAAAAATTTATAGGATGTTGAAGAAATAATCAATGTGAAATTTAAATATGAGCTTAAAGGAGTTCGAAGATATGAACAAGAGGTGGATCTCTAAATATCTACTCCAAAGAAATGACCAACAACCATTGCAATAACAAGGTTGTGAATCCTTTAAGCACAAGTTAAAATCCTAAGGATTGAAAGTTCAAGACCGATCATCCTAAAGATCAATTCATTGGGACAGTAGATGAAGAAATCAAGATAAGATCTTCAATCAAAGATATGATGAATTGCTTAGCCTTGATCTCCCAAATTGAGGCTAAAGCAATCGATGAAGCAGTTTGTTGATGGAAACTGGATCGAAGCCATGCAATAAGAGCTACGACAATTCAAAATCAACGATGTTTGGGATTTAATTCCGCAGCCCGAAGATCAACAGATTATTAGCATGAAATGGGTATTTCGCAACAAGATGGACAACAAAGGAAACATGGTAAGAAACAAAGCTAGGTTAATAGCTAAAGGTTATTCTCAAGAAGAATGCGTAGATTATGATGAAATAAATGTTCTTGTTGCTAGATTAGAAGCTATTTGACTTCTACTTGCTTATATTTGTCATCATGTTTTTACCTTATATCAAATGGATGTGAAAAGTGCCTTTTTTAATGGTTATATCAAAGAAAGGGTATTTATTGAGCAACCACCAGGTTTTGAAGATCCTACACTATCAAACGATGTCTATCAATTAAAGAAGGCTCTCTATGGTCTCAAGCAAGCCCCCAAAGCTTGGTACAAAAGATTAAGTTCATCTCTAATTGAACATGACTTCGATAAAGATAAAGTTGACACTATCTTGTTTATCAAGAAGAAAGATAAAAACATCTTGTTAGATCATGTTTATGTTGATGACATAATCTTTGGCTCTACTAATGAGAAGCTTTGTCATGATTTCGCAAAGGCAATGACAAGTGAATTTGAGATGAGCATGATGGGAAAATAAATTATTTCCTTAGACTTCAAATAAAGCAAACAAGAGCCGGCACTGGGGGGAGAGGAGGGGGGGGCAGATTTTGGGAGAGATATTTTTGGGGGACAATTTTGGGGCGGGGGGGGGGCGGCAAATTTCCGAGGGAAGGGGGCCGGCAATTTGAATTTTGGGGGGTGGGGCGGCAAATTTCCGGGGGAAGGGGGCGGCAATTTCAATTTGGGGGGGCGGCAAATTTCCGGGGAAGGGGGTTCACCCATAAAATATGTTAAAGATTTGGTGAAGAGATTCGATTTAGAAGGATGCAAGTTCATTGAAACACCTATGACCGCATCTATCGAGCTAGACAAAGATAATAAAAAAATGTATGAACGTTGAATCTAAACTCGTAGAAGCATGATACGATCCTTGTTATATGTAACAGCTTCTAGACCGGATATTTTGTTTGCTATATGCTTATGTCCACAATTCCAATCGATCTAAAGGAGTCTCATATAACGGCTGTGAAAAGAATCATAAGGTACGTTAGTTCATTACCCATGATAAGGTTATGGTATCCAAAAGCTTCAAGCTTTGATTTATTGGGATATTCGGATGTTGACTATGCATGTTACAAAATTGATCGTAATAGTACATTTGGTACATGTCAACTAATGGGAAACATATTGATATCTTGATTTTCAAAAAGCGAAACACAGCTTGCTCTTTCTACCACTAAAGCTAAGTACATTGCACCGGGGAGCTGCTGCGTTCAATTTCTCCGGATGAAACAACAAATTTGTGACTTTGAGGAACAAAATTCGTAAATTCATTTATACCGTGATAACACAAGTGCTACAAACCCGATCGGGAATCATATATTGCATTCAAGAGTAAAACATAATGAGGCAAAACACCATTTCATTAGAGATCATGTGAACAGCGGTTGTACAGGTTTATTGATTCAAAACATCACCATGATATCTCCCCAAAACCTCTTGATAAGCTAGCTTCAAATTTCTCAAAAAAGAATCACGAATTTCAAATCCTCTTGAGTGACAAAGATTTGATGGCAAAAGATCCACATATAACGCAAAAGATCGGTAACTAGATCTCTACACTGTTCAAAAGATCAGCTACGCCTAATCTTTAGCAAATATTACCTTACAGCTCCTTGGTAGACGCAAAATCCGATCGTTTTGACGAAAGATCTTCAGCGATCACCTCAGCCTTGATTATTTTGATTGTTACACTTCTTCTAATTAATTTTATTAATTATTTTGAATGATTACCATTACTCCATGAAAGATTGTGTATGCCCGCATGCCTATTTATGTGGAGCACGTTCACCCTTCGGTTACCATATATTTTGTAACCGACTCTCCTCTCGTCTCGTTTTAAACTACTTCTCCTTCTTCTCCAATGCTTCACTTCATTTTTTTTTCTTTCTCTCCCTTGACCCTTCTCCATGGGACCTAGAAAATCTGTTTACATCAAGAGTAAAGTTTCTCCTAAGTCCTCTAGTCCATTAAATATCAATCTTACAGGACTTCATGAGGAATCAACAAAGAGTCAAAGTCTTCCAACCTCTAATTCGATTGAAGGACATAGTGGTTTTGTTTCTACTAGCATGGCCTCTCGGACGGTTCTTCCTTCACCTAACGCAAGCACCCCTCAATCGCAAGTGGAAAAGGAGAAAATGATAGCTCCTTTGTTTACCTCTTTCCAATCCTCTCTACCCTCCGAGGAACAAGCTATTCCATAGGAGTTGGTCAAAGCAAGGGACAAATTTGATGCCTGCTATGCAAATATATTGGAACTTCTTCATGGAAAGAAAGCTCCTCCAAAGGATAGTCGAGACTTCAACTCCACTCGCTCTTCCCCGCTCCCGAAACCGTCAATGTTGTATAATCTACTGCTGCACCCGCGGTCCAATGGAAAGATCTCCTTGCAAGTCCTCGACCAAGAAGGAAGCTAATCCTTCGAAAGAAACCAAAGAAGTTAGTCCTCTCAAGGAAACATCTGGTGGTGCTTCTTCTTCTCCCTCCCGCTCCAAAAGTAAGTGTTCTAGTTCTAGAAACCCAACAATCTCAAGACTAGCCTTGAGAGGATGACAATATGAGGAACCTATTAAAACCGACGAGGGATCCAAAGTGACAAGTGAGGAGAGGATGACAATATGCGGTATTTCAAAATTGAGCCAATTGTTGATTTTGATTTCGACCCTTCTTTTGAAAAAAAAAAACCTTTGTTTTTTAGTGAAGAGCATGAAAAAATTTTCCATTCTTTTTTCTAGTCAAAGCTTGGTTCATCCCTTGAATTGTGGATTTCAAATACCTTGGTTCTCATGGGATTTTTCTCTCCAAAACTATTGAAAAGCACAAGCTCTTAAAGATGTGTACACCTTGGAAGATGGTACTTTTCCTCTTCTCATGACCCTATTTTACTCAAACCTTCATTTTCTAAATCCCGACTCATTTGTGTTCACTTTTGAGAATAAAACCATACTTTGACCACCGAGGAATTGGCTCAAATGCTTGAAACTAATTTTCTCCCTTATCAAAAATTGGAAACTTAATCGATGAAGCATGCAGCTTTATTCTAGAAACTCCAAACTTTACTTGTGATTTTCGAAAGATCATCCCAATAAATGTTTTGCCACTCAAAGTGAATTTCTGTAAAAGATTGTCATCTAATTCTTCGTCCCAAGTCTTCATCCTCGAATGATGTCTCTAGGTCCGAGGCAAAAGTGCTCTAGGCTTTGCTCACTTGGTATTTCAATCTCAATTTCACACCTGATCATTTTGCACAATATCGGATGGTGAAGAGAAAAATAAGAGGTCTACCGTATGGATCACTCGTCACATGAATTTTTAGACACAAGGGAATTGTTTTCTCTCACATCACTAAGGAACACTTCCCTATTGTTGTGATCAGGGAAAACCCTTGAAAAGATGATGTTGAAAGTGTCTCCTAACGGTTGGTTGAACGCATAAAGAGAGATAATTTCAGTTGGACGTAGAGGTGATGAGCCAACAAAAGAACTACTAAATGAAAGATTCGCTGAACAACCTACACTAAGGACAAGTTAGAAAGGAAAGCCTTGGGCAACCAAGAAAGTGTCACGTCCCCCTCACCCCGAAAGATCTTCATATTCAGCGAGACCCACGCCTCTTTTTCTTCGGATATCCTGTTTAAAATCAAGTCGGACATGCGGGATATGAAGCTGTCCATGGCCAACATGTCCAAATATCCGGTCAAGCTCGAAAGGACCATCATCAATCTAGACAACTACAATCCTCTCCAATCTATTCTTGAGCCTACCCAATTATCTCCTTCCTCCGTAAACGCAATTGCATCAACCCTAAATGATCACTTTCCGTTTGCGCATATGATCGCATGTTTATGTTTTTCCCGTGCTTTTTATGTACCTCCCGCTGCTAATGAATGAATGAAGTTGATGTTATTTATATCTTACTCTTATTCATATGTTTGTGCTTTTTGTTGATAACAAAAAGGGAAGAGTTTTATAGGAATCTCGCAAAGATATAATAAGTGATAGATAAAACATAATTTCCAAAGGAAGCATAGAAACATGGGGAGCCCGAGCAAGAGAACAAAGATTATCGCTGCATATATTTATCTTAAAACATCATGAACTGTGACTAAAAATCTCTATTGAAATATTTTCAAAATCAAATGATCTTCTAAGTCAATTTTTCTCCGTATTCATTTAATAAATCTTTTAGGAGAATCATATATCTCGCGATTATGCCTTATCACTAAAAAATCCTCTATGCGAGTGTTTACTTTATTGCACTCTCAAAACTCTATCTCACTTTACATATGCGGGATAGTTTTGTCATCATCAAAAAGGGGGAGATTGTTCGAGAAACATCTCATAAAATATTTTGAAGATTTTCAAATTATCCTTTGGTATTTGTTTTACCTTTGGTGTACATATGTTTTATCTGGCTAAGAATCACGTGATGACTATTGGGTAAAGATTGCATAAAGTCTAAAGCAATTTCATGAAAACTTCGACAGAGCACCATAACGGATCTGGTTACCGATTATTAATATCGAGCTTGAAAGATCAGGTTTGCATAGTGGTTTAAATTCTAAACATGCAGATGTTTGCGAAAGAAAGGCCAAAGTAGTCGTTATTTGATGAGAAAGCACGAAAGGATAACTCGATAGCTATCGGAAATCGTTCCCTGTTCTCGTCGAGTCTAGCAAAAGTTGTCGGTGCAAAATTATAGCTATGCACCTATTTCGGGAAAGACTAATCCGACTTGAGAAAGTCGAGAACAAGAAGTCCCATCAACCTTTAACAACTACATTACTATGGCTTATAAAAGGAGAAGATCATAAAGGTCCAAGGGAGTAACAAACACATTCTTAATCCAAAAATTGGTCTAGCTTCGTTCTTGTTGGAAAGCTTACCATGATCAAAAGGTCTTGTGATCATTTGTAATCTTGTAATCGTGCAAAATCAAGTATACATCTTTGAGTAGTGAAGCTATATCACGATAGTGATCTATCATGAGAAAGATCAGCTCGTTATTTGTAACTTTAAGGTAGTTTACTAGTGCATTCCACCCGTGTTGTGGTTGTTAGTTGTGTAGAGTGCATGTAAGCTTAGAATATAAGCCAAACCACAATATATATGGTGTGCTTGTATCTTATTCAATCTTTACTCAACTTTGCACTCACTCATATATCATTTGGTGAAACATTTGGTCACTCGATCTTTTTCATATCACCTCTGTTTTTTCGCATAAATTGAAAATGTTTTGAAACAACATATTCACCCCTCCTCTAGGTTTTATTGTTAGCCCCAACATTTTTTAGTCAGTCCAAACATGACCTAATCCACCCATTTGACGAGTCCACAAAGTAATTAACCCTCTATTTATTATAATTAAGGTATGAATAATGGGAATAATTTGGCTAATGTTGATTAGAATAGCCAAATTGGTAACAATAATTTGGTAAATCAAACCGGTCGACAGGCCGATCAACTTCCAAATATTAAAAGTGTATAGCCGATGCTCTAGGGGCACTACCAAATGTAAATAATCCTATTAGGCCCACCATGTCAATTAATGTAAATAATCCGACAAGACCAACACCACCGTCTAGGGAGCAAGATGGCCAACTAAATCCACACTTAAACCCTACACAGTTTGTTGAAGAAGTTCGCCATCAATTAGGGTTAGACAAGGGTGTTATCATACATGTTTATTGTTGGGGCTAGCGTTATCACCTAGAAAGGGTGAATAGGTGTTTGTAGAGTATTTCAATAAACAATTGCAGAATTATAGATCGAATAAACTCAAGGCTTGATCATCGATAATTAGCACACGTAAGATTGCGAAACAGGAGATGCACGCTTTTACTATCACAAGATATAATCGAAGATAAGAAAGGGATAGAAAACTGCCTAGAGGATTTATAGTGGTTTAGCTTTATTCAAGCATACGTCCACTTTTTCATGCTCGCAGACTAATCGGCGAGATTGCTCTAGTTAATTACTTAGAGGTTACAACTCGGTGATCTACCTTGAGATGAATGACTCCACACCTAACGCTCAATACTCGTGTGTATACCTCTAAGTATTACAGTGAATAGATCAAGGAGAATATGTAAAAATGAAGTGCTCTCGATCTTGAAATTTAGAATCCTTTTCCCTCTTACGGCAACCCCCGTTATCTTTGACTTTGAGATGTCTTTTATACTCTCCCACCTTAAACTATCCGTTGCAAGGCCTTTAGAGGACCGATCTTCAAAATTACCCATTTGGACAAGATCGTATCCCAAAAGAAGATCTCATAGCCGTTAAGGGTTGCCAGGAAAGTATTCCCCGTTGGATCAAATCGCCTGCACAATTATGATCTTGGGTTTTCATAGATGGAATTCTCCATTAGGAAAATTATGCTCGTCTCCTTTGATCCATGTCCTTGATTGATCTTCATCACGGAGAATCTTCAAGAATGATCCAAGTCGATTATTAGCTGTTATGATGATATAATATGTCAATTAAATCATCTTTAAATGTTTCTTGATGTTCGGGTGGTTGCGCGTAAAATACTTCTCTCATAGATTGAGCGTCATTCTAACGTTTGAGCTTCCCCGCTCAAGTCCGAGTCCGTTAGAGTAACATTTAAGTCACCTTTTGCCGGATTCAATCCTGTGTATCCTCACACCTTTGGACAATCTGCAAAACAAGTATTTCATCACATCAACCTAGATTAAGAGTGCATGGATTATTTTGTCAACTTCAAAATCACTTAGGGGTTTTTCTCAACAATCTCTCCCTTTTATATGATGACAAAACTATCCATAAAAATATCAATTTATTAAATAAAAAGAGATGAGTAACATAATAATTTTCTTACTCAATAAGGTCTAACTAAACGATAATACATCGCTTTATATATTATATTTTAGCAAGAGAGAAAGTTTTGAGATAGAGATGAATTCGAAATTTGAATATGATGTCATTTCGCTCTCAAAACTTATGAAACCCGTACCATAGTGATTTAGAGTTATACATACACAGGTATAAAGCATTCAAATCTTGAAGTATGTGAATAGAGGGTATTAGATGCATCATGATCGAGCACATGATTTTCGAGAACTTATTATAGCTTAATAATCTAGAGAAGATTGCGGTAGTGTAACTTTTCAAAGCATAGTACTTTAGACGATTACGTACTATAATACTCAGAATATCTTGTTCGTAATGCTCTCGAGAACTTGTTGCTAGAGCTAAGAACCTATTCAACATGTTCTCAACTTGATCCGATCAACTGCTCAACTAGTTCAAACATAACCTTGTCTAATCTATTCAGAAAATAACCTGTTTAACATGTTGAGAACATATCCTATATGATAATATTACTCTTTGATCACATAATTTCTTGTTGCGAAACATCTCATAAAACATTTTGATGATTTTCAAACTATCATTAGATATTTTATTTACCTTTGGTGTGCATATGTTTATTGCATAAGACAAAGGATCACCAAATAGCCACCGGATAAAAATCGTGTGAACACCGGCGGTTTCATGAAAACAAAGGCCGAGGCTCTCAAAAGATCCGGTCACCGAACATTTGATATCGGTACTTGAAACATCGGGTGAAATGAGGAGTATAAAATGCCAACATGCCAATGTTTTGAAAAGATTTGCTGAAGTCACTCTCGCGTCTTGGAAATGGCCAACGGGAGGATTTCGCTTTCTCATGAACAGGTTCTCTAGCATGTTAGAGGATCACAGAGTTGTCGGCGAGGAACAGCGGGTCAGGCGCCTATTTTAGGAAAGATCCGTCGACAATGCGAAAGCAATTCCAACGCATTGCAAATATGTCCCTTCGATCTCCAAGGGCTCTTTTACTCCTCTAGAGGTGCTCCAACGGCTATTTTGCCAAGACTTATATAAGGAGGATTTTGGATAGACCAAGAATAAGAAAGAGAGACCACTTGAGATGATTGTATATCTTGTTAAGTGCTCTCGATGTGTGTTCTAGTTGAAAGGCACTTGTGTAAAAAATCTTGTGATCTATTGTTGCACTCGTAATCGTGCATAGACAAGTGTACTTTTGAGAGTAGTAAGGCTGTATCTAGATAATGTGATCTATCCTGTGAAAGATCGGCTCACTTATTGTTTGTAACTTGTGAGACAGATAATTAGTGCATTCCGACTGAGTTATAGCTGTTAGTTGTGTGGAGTGAACATAGGCTTGGTGTAAGTCGAACCACTACATATTTGGTGTGCTAATCTCTTCTTGCTCATATCCCTTTTACATCATCTCGATTCATCGTTTGGGAAAACATTTGCTTACCCGATCTTTTTCAATTTAACTTTGGCTTTCGGCAAAATCTAAAAAAGTTTCGATACAACCTATTCACCCCTCCTCTAGTTTGCATAATCAATCATAATAATTGGTATCGTAGCTCACATTACTTGTATTTGAAGTGTATTTTTTATGAGCATAAAGATCTTGATTATAGCTAACTTTAGAGGTTTTATGAGCAATGAATCTGCAGACCCAACAAGCCTCCATACTTCGACGGAAGCAACTACAACTACTTTGGAAGAACATGATGTACACCTATTTTAATGCCTGTGATCAAGACATGTAGGGCGTAATCCAAAATGGCGTAGAAGTTCCAACTGCTCCTACACTTGCTTGGAGAACAAACAGTGACCAAATTGCTTGAGGTGGTTGCCGCTCGTCTTGAATCGATCAAAAAAAGAGCTATTCTCAATTCTAAAGCTAGGCATATTCTTTATTGTTCCTTATCTCTATCTCGAATTTAATCGAATCTCATCTTTTACCTCGCCTAAAGAGATTTGGGATAGTCTTTAGCTAGTCTACGAAGGCATGGACAGAGTGAAGGAAACTAGGATGAACATCATGTTCGAAAAATACGAAATGTTCATGATGAGTCCCGATGAAACAAGACGTGAAATGTATACAAGGTGCTTAGAGCACTTCCGGATGCCTAGATGACCGTAAAGACCTCGGTCCGAGAAACCATTCGAGTTCAACCCATCATGATGGACGATCTCATCAAGACACTAATATCGTATGAAGCTAAAGGCATGAACAAGAAGTATCTTGCTAAAGGTAAGAAGGTAATAGCATTTAATGCCGATGATGAAATTCCGAGAGGTGAGACATCTACTGAAGAAGACGACGATCTTTGAGATGGCACTATTCACGAAGAGATTCAAAACTCTCATGAAGAAAGGCGGCAACTTGAAGTAAAAAAGAATTCGAGATTCTTAGAAGAAATAAGCCTTTCGAAGAAAAGAAGAGAGCAATGTAAGGACATTATCCCGTTTTGAGTGCAAGAAGCCAAGACATGTAAAGCGTATTGTCCTCTCTTGAAGAAAGAGGTGGAAGGTTCGAAAAGAAGAAACGAGTACTCAAAGCGTAAACATGGAGTGATGCCGAAAGTGAGTCAAATGATGGCGATAGAGCAAATCTCTCTCTCATGGCTGAATTCGAAAGGGAAGATGAAGATGAGGTAAATGACTCGAACTTTCTTATGAGGAAATGCAAAGTTTTTATGGGAAATATTTTTAGAGCACAAAAAGGCTTCAAAAAGGATTTCAAAACCGAAAAAGGAAGTTTTGAAACTCACGAAACAAAACCTTTCTAAAAAAAGATGAGCTCGAGAAATTGCGAAAAGATTTGATCAACTCTCGGAGTGAATGCGACTATATATAGGAAGAAAACAAATCCTTGAAGGAAGATATTTCAAAAATCAGCATGAACTTCTCCTTTAGTTCAAAAAACTTTGCAGCACATTCTTTTTATTCAAGTTCCTCTTCACGACAAGTTTAATCTTGGACGTGAAAAGAAACATAAAGAGAAGATGCTTTTCCAAGTGTCAAAACAAGATTGAAACAAACTCCGTCTCTTTAGTTTTATAAAGATCACTTTGCAAGTCAATTCACTAGATCTACTCATAAGCAATTCAATTGCTTAGTTTGCAATGAACCCGGTCATAACAAGTAAACATGTCAAGTGGAGCAATTGAAGCCCAAAAAGGTCTACTGGAGGTATGACACCGGTCGAAGACTAACATAAAAGGACCCAACTTTGTGTAGGTACCAAAGAAAACATGAAAGTTTTCTTGATTGCAGGTGATACTAAAGAAGAACAAGTGGTAGTTGGACGGTGGCTCGCTCACGCCACATGACAGGAGCAAGAAACATGTTCTTCAATATCAAATAGGTGAACGGCAAAATGTCACCTTTGGAGGAAAAGGAAAAGGGAAGATCATTGGCTTAAGAAATGTAAAGCCGGAAAACTTGGTTATTGAAGATGTTTCACTAGTCCAAGGGCTTGATACAATCTTCTCAAAGATTAGCCAACTCTGCAACAAGGGATATAAGATCGCCTTCGAAGAAAACATGTGCACTGGAACTAGCCATGACCCGACACAATCTTTTATAGGTAAAAGGCGTGGTAATATATATTTGCTGAATGTTGAACTTGATGAAATGCAGTGCTTGCTGTCCATCAAGGAGAAATGTGATCTATGGCACAAGAAGCTAGGCCATATCAAAGTAAAGTACATATCCAAGATTGCATTAAAAGATCCGGTACGCGGTCTACCAAAGATCAACTATGGAAAATGTGATTCTTGCAATGCTTGTTCCCTAGGAAACTAGGTCGGATCATCTTTCAAGTTTATCAACAATATTGCCATTAGTAGACCTCTATAATTACGCATATGGATTTGTTTGGTCCTACTGCATCGCAAGTCTAGGGAGGTAGCAAGTACCGCCTAGTAATTGTTGATGATTATTCACGTTTCTCTTGGGCTATATTCCTATCTCACAAGCATGAAGCTTTTTATTCTTTTGAGAAACTTGCTAGAAAAGTGCGTAACGAAAAAGGATACAGGATCACAAAGGATCGAACGCATCACGGAGGAGAATTCCAAAATCAAAGCTTTGCAGATCTTTGTGACGAGAACGGAATTGAGTACAACTTCTCCACACCTTATACTCCTCAACGGAATGGGGTTGCAAAAAGAAGGAATCAATCTCTACAAGAGATGGCCAAAATCATGATGATTGAAAGTGGAGTTCCCGCTTACATTTAGGTTGAATCCGTTGCGACAACAACTTACATTATGAATAGAGCGCTTCTTAGATAAATGCCGAAAAAGACACCTTACGAGATCTACAAAGGAAGGAAGCCCATCTTATCATATTTTTACGTCTTCAAATGCAAGTGCTACATCCTCAAGAATGCGAAAGATGAAGTTGGAAAGCTTGATGCGAAGTCAAGCAAAGGTATCTTTCTTGGCTACTCTACATGTAGCAAAGCTTACTATGTGTTCAATAGAGATTTACATGTTGTTGAAGAAACAACCAATGTCAAATTCAAAGATGATCCGAAAAGCAATCAATAAGAAGAACAGGAGGTGGATCTCCTAACATCCGCTCACGCACCTGTTCAACAGCCACATCAACAACAATCGGGTGCTAATCCTTCAAGTCCAAATCAAATGCCTAAAAATTGAAAGTTCAAGACTCGATCATCCAAAAGATCAAGTCATTGGGGAGATAGACGAAGGAATCAAGACGATGTCCTCAATCAAAGATATGATGAACTCCCTAACCTTGGTCTCTCAAATTGAGCCGAAAATAGTAAATAAAGCTATCATTGATGAAAGCTATATTGAAGCCATACAAGATGAGCTCGACGGTTAGTCATCAACGATGTCTAGGATTTAATTCCTTGGCCAAAAGATCAGCAAATCATTAGCACCAAATAAGTGTTCCGCAACAAAATGGATGAGAAAGGCAATGTGGTAAGAAACAAGGCCAAGTTAGTAGCTAAAGATTACTCACAGGAGGAAGGCATAGATTATGATGAGACTTACGCTTTTGTTGCTATACTTGAAACTATTTGACTCTTACTTGCTTATGCTTATCATTATGATTTTACCTTGTACCAAATGGATGTCAAAAGTGCCTTTCTTAATAGTTATATTAAAGAAAGGGTGTTTGTTGAGCAACCACAAGGTTTCAAAGATCCTTCACGATCGAACAATGTCTATCAATTGAAGAAGGCTCTTTATGATCTCAAACAAGCCCTTAGAGCTTGGTACGAAAGATTGAGTTCTTTCCTTCTTGAGCATAACTTCGAAAAAGGTAAAGTTGATACTACCTTGCTTATCGAGAAGAAAGGTAAAAACATGTTATTAGTTTAGATTTATGTTGATGACATAATCTTTGGCTCTACTAATGAGAATCTTTGCAAGGAGTTTGCCAAAGTTATGACAAGTGAGTTCGAAATGAGCATGATGGAATAGATGAATTTCTTCCTCGGACTTCAAATAAAACAAAAAAAAAGCTAGAACGCTCATCTATCAAGAAAAGTATGCAAAAGATCCGGTAAAAAGATTTGGTTTGGAAGGATGCAAAGTTACTTGAAACACCTATGGTAGCATCTATCAAACTGGATAAGGATGAAAGAGGTACGTCCGTTGATTCCAAACTATATAGAAGCATGATTGGATCCTTATTATATTTAACTACTTCTCAACTGGATATATTATTTGCCGTATGTTTATCTCGCACGATTCTAATCAAATCCAAAGGAATCACATATCATGGTTGTCAAATGGATTATAAGGTACGTGGCATCCTCGCTCAAAACAGGGTTATGGTATTCAAAAGCGTCAAGCTTTGATCTTTTGGGGTACTCGGACGTTGATTATACAGGATATAAGATTGATCATAAGAGTACATCAAGAACATGCCAAATGAGGGAAACATGCCGATATCATGGTTTTCAAAGAAGCAAAACTCGCTTGCTCTTTGAACTACCGAGGCCGAGTACATTACGCTAGGGAGTGCACGTGCACAATTTCTTTGGATGAAATAGCAACTTAACGACTTTGAGGAACATATGATCAATATTTCCATCCGTCGTGACAATACGAATGCTATAAACCCGACTAGAAATCCTATATTACATTCAAGAGCAAAGTACATTGAGGTGAAGTACCACTTTATTAGAGATCATGTGAAGAGCGGTGATGTGAGCATACGCTTCGGCGATTCAAAACATCAGCTAGCTAACATATTCATGAAGCCTCCGGACGAGCAAGCATTCGAAATTATCAAAGGAGAATTGAGGATTTCCAATCCTCTTGAGTGACGACTCCAAAAGGCAAAAGATCCGCAGATATCGCAAAAGATCAAGTAACCAGGTCTCGCTCGTCGAACATCGGTACTCCTAATCTTTTAAAAAATGTTATTGTTACAATGCCTTAGGAAACGTACGATTTTTTTTCGTTTGACGAAATTTCTGCTCTGCTGATCGTTGATGTGATTTTTTTTCGCCGGTTACATTTACCCTCTTGTTTTTTTATTTCCTTGAATTGTTTTGATTTATTACCGTTACTTTTTGTGTGAAATGTGTGTGCATGTGTCCCTATTTAACCGGACCACATTCACCCTCTATCACTCACTTGCTCCTCAACCGCCTCACTTCGTTTCTTCAAAAAGTGACAACCCTTGCCTGTTTTTTTTCTTCATCCACTTCCTCTTTCAAACCCTCTCTCTCTCTCTCTCTCTCGAATCTTCACCATGGCTCCAAGAAGATCGACTAGAGCTTCCAAGGGAAAGAGAAAGGTCAGTGGTCTCTATAATGTAGATCTGTCTAAGACTCCGAGGTTTTGGTTCCAAGTATTCAAACAGGAGGAAATCCGGGAGGTTCCGTATCCGTGAGCACTACTAGTCATACGGCCATGGCATTACCCGCCGCAAACAAGCCACAATTCGGAATCGTGAGAACCAAGGCTAAGAACACGGTTGTCCCTCCACCAAAGTTTGATCTGCCGGAATAAGGAGTGACTGCCTTCCCGTTTCCGATCAAATCAAGAGAGGATATCAATGTCTTGGCTCGCAGCTACCCTCGAATCCTTCAGGCGGAAGACCGGGACTATGAAGGAAGTCGAGGTCCCACCTTCAGGTCATTCCTAAACTTGTTACTGCAGGATCGTCACTGATGCTCTAGAGGTTCCAATGGAAAGATCACCAAGAAAGTCGACAACGGAAGAGGTAACCGAACCTCTACAGAAGCGAGGAGATAAGTCCACCCAAGGAAACATCCGGTGGAACTCCTACATCGGAAGTGAGCATATCCCGCTCCCGATCTTCCAAAAACCCAGGACCTGCTAGAGGAACAAATCGAGGTTAGTGAGGATGTTCCCGAAACCGATGATGGTACGAATGAAAAACGACATGAGGATGATGATGATGGAGTTTTCCAAAACTTTGAGCCCACAAGTTATTTTGATCTTGACTACGATTTTGCTGCCCCACTTGTTTTTAAGCAAAGAGCATGAGAATGTTTGGAAAACCTTTTCTCAAAGAACAATGATTTTTCCTCGAGTGGTTGATTTTGATTATCTCGATTCACATGGAATTTTTATGATCGAGGTTTTAGACAAAAAATAAGCTTTTGAAACCGTGCACAATGGAGGATCACTTCTACCCAAACTTGACATACATGTTTTATTCAAGCCTCGCACTTTCCAAATGCTCATTCCCCGTGTTCTTTTTCAACAAAAAAATTTACACTGCGATCAAGTCGAGAAGCTAGCCGAGTATCTCCAAACCGATTTTCGTCCTTATAAGAAGTTGGAGATCCTCGCTAATGAGGCTTACGATTTTCTCTTAGAAACCCCGAACTTCACATGAGATTTTCGAGAAATTGTGCCGGTCAATGTTTTGCCCCTAAAAATCAATTTTCTCCAAAAGATCCTCACTCTCATCCTCCGTTCGAAATCATCTTCATCAAATGATTTGTCCAGGTTTGAAGCAAAGGTACCGTGGGCACTACTCATCGAGTTTGAAATTTCTATCCCATAGTTTTCTTGCACATGTATTGGACAATGAAGAAGAAAATAGGAGGTCTGCCGTACGGGTCACTCATTTGCTGCATTTTCAAAACGAAAGGGATTGAGTTCTCTCGGATGGCTAAAAATCATTTCTCCCAAACGGTGATCGAGAAGAAGACCTTAGAGAAGATGATGTTAAGATCCACCCCCGAAGGATGGATGAATACAAGGGATGAAATTGTGAAGATTGGGCATGGCGATGATAAACGAGTGAAGAATTATTGAAGGAACGGTATGCTGAACGCCAATCACCAGGACCAAGCGAGAGGTAAGGCAAGAGGCGCTAAGAAGGCTTCGCGTCCTCCACGCCCCGAAACAGCTTCTACTACAATGGGACCTTCGCTTTTGTATCTTCGGACGTCCTATAGGTTGTTCATGCCGATATCGATGAGTTGAAGACGTCTATGAGCAATATTGTGAAATATCCGGTCAAGTTAGAGAGGACCATCATTAATCCGAATCGCTACAACCCCCTTCATACCCTTCCCGTAATCTACCTCTCTCTGCCTTCCTAGAAACACAAGCACACTAGTCCCAAAATGACCTTACCCACTTGTTTGCGCAAGTTTTACCTGTTTCTGGATGCCCTTTGAAATTGCTCTGTCTTTTGATAATGTTTTTCGTTGTCCCGGATGTGCACTACATGTCTTGTTGAAATAGAATGAAGTTATTTACATCATGTGCATTATATCTTCATACTATCTTTCTTTTTGCCGATGACAAAAAGGAGGAGAGTTATATCCTAATTATGAAAACAGGAAGTGCTAAATTCGAAAACATGAGAAATCTACAAAACAGGGGGAGCTACAACGAAAATCAAGCCAAAAGCCTTGAGCACTGTGAAACAGGGGGACCAAATTTGAAAATAGGGGGAACTAAGCCTGTGAAATAAGGAGAGCAAAGGCAAAATCCCTAAAGGGTTTAAATATTAAAGTTTCTTTTCAAGATGCTCATACTTGAACTTTTTATCTTTGAAAACACCTTGAAATTGCGACTACTTAGCTTGATCAATATCTTTTCAAATCAAAAGATCAACTTAGTCGTCTTTTCTCCAGATTCGGTCCCAAATCTTTTTTGAAGAAAACATTACCTACAAATGCACCTTTAATACGAAACATTAGCTATGCAAATCTTCACTTACCGCACCTTATAAAATTTGTCTCACACTACATCCGTGGGATAGTTTTGTCATCATAAAAAAGGGGGAGATTGTTAGAGAAATATCTCATAAAATATTTTGATGATTTTCAAACTATCCTTAGGTATTTTATTTACCTTTGGTATCCGGATGTTTATTGCATAAGACAAAGGATCACCAAATGACCACCGAATAAAAATCGCGTGAAGACCAAGGCAGTTTCATGAAAACAAAGCTGAGGCTCTCAAAAAATATGGTCATCGAATGTTTGATATCGGTACTTAAAAGATCAAGTGAAAAGAAGAGTATAAAATGCCAACATGCCAATGTTTCGAAAAGATCTATTAAAGTCGCTCGCGTGTTGGAAATGACCAATGGGAGGATTTCTACTTTCTCGGGAACAGTTTTACGGCATGTCACAGGATCTGCAGTAAAGGCATCGGCGAGGAATAACGTGTCGGCGCCTATTTTAGGAAAGACTCATTTGACGATGCGAAAGCAATCCCAATGCACTACAAATCTGTTCCTTCGATCTCCAACGGCTCTTTTGCTCCTCTCTAAAGGTGCTCCAACGGCTATTTTACCAAGGTTTATATAAGGAGGAGGTCGGGTATACCAAGAGCAAGAAAGAGAAACCACTTGAGCTGATTGTATATCATGTTAAGTACTCTAAATGTGTGTTATAATTGAAAGGCACTTGTGTGAAAGATCTTATGATCTATTGTTGCATGTAATCGTGCATGGACAAGATCGTGTAATCTATCTTGTGAAAGATCAGCTCACTTCCTATTTGTAACTTGTGAGGCAGATATACGGGTGCATTCCGGCCCGAGTTGTGGCCGTTAATCGTGTAGAGTGGACGTAGGCTTGGTGTAAGCCGAACCACTATATATTTGGTGTGCTAATCTCTTCTTGCTCATATCCCTACTTGCATCATCTCAATTGTTGTTTGAGAAAATATTTGCTCACCTGATCTTTTTTAATTCACCTTTGATTGTTCGTAAAATCTGAAAAAGTTTCAAAATAACCTATTCACCCACCTTCTAGGTTGCACATCGATCCTAACACTTTTCCCCTTTTGATCATAATTGCTTCCCTTTTGATCACATTATCTCGTTCTGTTAGATTCACATGACATCTTTTTTCTCGAGGATAAGATGTATAAACCCGTTATAGCTCAAGTCAGGAACCCGTAAATCATTATCACATAAGCTAAGGAGAATAACATATAATTGATATCACATATCTTCTCCCCCTTTTTGCATCGCACAAAAGGTTATGGTGAACTACTAGAAAATATATATTCTCAAATGCTCAAATAAATTCATCCATAAGCAATCAATCAAATAGTTACATTAAAAGTCAACAACTTAGGGTTTAGAAATCAAAAACAATCTAACATAGATCCAAACACCAAAAATTTAAAAACGCCAAAAGAAAGAGCGTTTTTAATTTTGAGGAGTTGGAGCTAGAGTCGATGTGGATAGGGCTGAGTGGAAGTTGTTGGAGCTTGGTCAATAGAGAGTTGGACAAGGACAAATTTGGTTAGCTGATTAATTTTTTTTATCAAGATCCGTCTTCATGTCCAGGATCTTCCTGTCCAAAAGACCCAATTGTGATTGTATGAGGCCAGCATTCGGGGATATGGTCTGCTTAAGCTACTTAGCTTCAGAATCCATTCTAACCTTTAGTCCTTCAACATCCAAGTGCAGAGAAGTCCAAATATTTGTCAATTTTTCATCCATCTCTCTCTGCCTCTCGTACCAATACTCTAAAAAGCTATGGGTTAATAGTACCACCCAAATCATTAGTCCGAGTGCCTACATTTGAAGACTCCCCGAGTAAGCACGCATCTCGACGATGAAGCTGTTGTGTCCTGTGATGGAGCATCCGAGGCAATCTTGCCTAGGGAATCTGCTATATCAGCAGCATCAACTTCCATTGGTGTGTCCTCATCCTCGATATAGCTTCTCTAGACACAACCCCTTCACTCAGAATGAATTCAGAGATATTGACCTGTTCAATTTGCTCTTCCCGAGTCTCGTGTGAACATCTTTTCATCACTCCGCACTACTTTTTTTGCCTCTTGAACATCGAAGGTTCAGTAATCTCCTTGTCCTTCTGCTGGACATCCACATTCACTTCAACATGGGTATCATGTTGTCTTTATTCTTCTCCCTCTTTTTCTTCCTTCTCTTTCTCTTGCCGTTCCATCCGAATTGCGGTCCCATCCTCAAAGGTTGACTTCACAATGGTTTGAAGCATTTCTTCAATCTCGCTATCACTTACCAAGGAAATGTTAGAAGTTTGCTCTTTCTCGATCCTTTCAAGCAACTTCTTGACAAATTTTCTCTTCTTCATCTAGACTTGGTGGTCTTGTGAATTACCGCCTTCATCATCCTTTTTCGAGTGGACTCTGAGGATGGCCCTGCTGGAGAAGGCTCTGCAGATTTTTCAACAGCCACGCTCCGAGTGATCTCTCGCTACTAGGAGATCTATCAAGGTAACTTTCTTTTTTCTATTTGTCCATTGCCCTTCCTCAAACGTGTACCCCATCTTGTTGAACATTGTTTCACTTATACTGCCTTGACGAACTTCCAAAAATCTGAGCTGCATGGAATCACTATTCTCGGATATTCAAAGATCCTGGTGATCAATGATCCATAAGGCAATTGTCTCTTGTTCTTCCTTACTGTTCTACGCATGTGTAGAAAGATAAGATGTGGAAGTGAGAAGGATTTTCCATTTAGGATAGTCTAGATGACTTTGGCTTCAAATCGAGAAACATCATTCTTTGATGATCCCTTGGGCCTAAGGCAGTTTATGATTACCTTATGCAAAATGATGGTTCTCATAGGAAAGTAGTGATGCTCAACATG
Organism: Rhodamnia rubescens; assembly: GCA_021437795.1. Lineage (NCBI taxonomy): Eukaryota > Viridiplantae > Streptophyta > Magnoliopsida > Myrtales > Myrtaceae > Rhodamnia > Rhodamnia rubescens. The sequence continues at coordinate 225,606 of JAILYA010000117.1, read as the reverse complement.
AGGTTTGTTTGCCCTGGACGATTTGGATTTCTTGACGGATCTTTGTAGACAAGATCATCACGATATAGGAATTGGAGTGAAGGTAGATAGATTTGTATTAAGAACTTCTGCAAGATCTACAAGACTCGAATGATGTTCTGTTCAAAAAAAGAGAATTGAGTGGCATCTCTAGAAATCATTGAAAGTTGGAGTAAAAATAAGTAGTTAGTTTAGGATAGCATGGTTCATTTAGAGAACAGAGAGTTTGCAAATGAAGTTTGGTAAGAGGATAAACAATTTACAAACTATTCTTCCCAAAGAATTCAAAGTCAACTAGCATATTTGCCATGGAAGTGGCAATCAAAGAATTATAATAGGTACGATGTTCCTTCGATCTGAATATGCTATCTCGCCTTTCCTTCCTCAACCAAAAATTTCATCACTATAGGCTGAAAATGAGCATAGATCATCTCATCATCTTCCCTCAAATGATCACCGACCGATATAGTTTATGTTTCTTTCTCTCATGAGTGCCACCTTCCGATCTAACAGACTTCCATCTCTTCTATTCTTGAAGGTTCACCAACCTTCTCTTTTCCCTTCTCAAAAGACCTAACTTTCCGAAATTCATTCCCTATTTTGTAGCCTGCCCGATCTCTTCTTGAGTTAACATTTCACTAAATTTCTATAACTCTTCCTCATTAAAGAATCCGTTTCGACGCAGAAATTCCTAAATATCATGATCAGAGTTTATCTTGCAACCTCATTCCCTTAATCATATTAGACAAACCCCTTTCTAGTTTGATTCTCTTATCAACGGGAAGACTAGTATTTTGTTCAAGAGTTCGAATTACCATTTTTGCAATGCGGTTCTAAGTCTCTTCTTCTTTTTCTCCACAACCTCTGGGGGTCCGAGAACGACAACTCCAAGAACTACTCTACGCACTTGCTCGCTTCTTTGATCAACACTTTCTTTCCTTGGGGAGTGTATGAGATCATATTGAGTTGGAGCATCAATCGAGGCTCCGGAACCTCAAGATTCCATTCAGCCACACCGACGAGTAGCGGTTGAAGGTGTCCTCATTGCCGAAGGATTCTTGAGTGCCATTTGAGATTTTGGGAGTTTGTAGAGTGGATTTGGTGTTTTATGGTTTGAGAGAGAGAGATTGAAAGGATGCGAAAGTTTGAGAAAGGATTCTCAAGAAAAGTGGAAAGAATTTATTTTCGTGAGAGCAAAAAAAAATGACGGTTTATTGCAAAAGTTTTGTTTTTGCTAAAAAAGGAAATCGCTTTTGAAAAACGAGGGATTTTGAGATATAAATTCCATAAATAAAATATTTTGAAGAGATATGATAAATTAATTTTGAAAAGAAAATATTCAGTCAATTCAATCAAGATAATCACATCAATCATAATATTTTACATGATATTAAAGAGATCGGTTTTGGGCATACCTCATTTGTTGCTAAAAATTTGAACGATTAAACTTTGTGTGATGTTTCTTCGGATGATGACTTCCTCATATGATACTTTTAGTTACTCAGTGGTCATCTTCTTGCTGTCTTCAATGTTGCATTCGACTCGAAGCATTATTTACCTATCTAGAGAACAACTCAAACAGGCATAAGCAAGTAATACCCAATTCCTTTCCGATATATTCAAAAGTATTCTTTTCAAGTGATTTTGTGAATATGTTAGCTAATTGATGTTTTGAATCAACAAATTGAATATTGACATCACTATTATGCACATGATCACAAATAAAATTATGTTTAATTTCAATATGCTTAGCTCGAGAGTGCAAAATTGAATTCTTTGTGAGGTTAATTACACTTGTGTTGTCAAACTTGATTTCCACATTTGATGCTTCAAGACCATAGTCATTCGATTGTTGCTTCATCCATAGGATTTGAGCACGAAGAACTTCTTAATGCCACATACTCGGTTTCTATAGTTGATAGTGCCACAAGATTTTGCTTTTTGTAGAACGAAGAGACCAACATTGATTCCGAGAAATTGGCATGTGCCCGAAGTACTTTTCCTATCTAACTTACAACCTATAAGGTCGGCATCCGAATAGCCATATAACGTAAAATCGATGTCTTAGGATACCACGATCCCCGGACTAGAATTAGTTGCTATATAGTTTATGATCCTTTTAACTACCGATGAGTGATACTCCTTAGGATCCGATTGGAATCTAGCACACACGTATATATACTAAAAATAATGTCGATCTAGAAGCGAGTAAGATATAGTAATGAACCGATCATGCTCCTATATAGCTTCGATCAACATGTTTGCCCTATTCATCCTTATCTAGTTTGGATGAAGATGACATTGGTGATTTAATTTTCTTACGTTTTCCCGACCAAATTTCTTCATAATTTCCTTTACATACTTCTCTTGATGTATGAAAGTTCCATGATCGATTTGATTCACTTGAAATCCAAGGAAGAAAGTAAGTTCTCCCATCATGCTCATTTCAAATTTACTCATAATCCGAGAGAAATTCTTGCAAAGTTCTTTGTTAGAAGAGCCAAATATAATGTCATCAACATATATTTGAATGAGAAGGATTTCTTTACCTTCCCTTTTGATAAGCAAAGTTGTGTCTACCTTACCTTCCTCAAAATCTTTTCAATAAGGAAGTTACTTAATATTTCATACCCCGCTTGAAGTGCTTGCTTCAGTCCATAAAGAGCTTTCTTGAGTTTGTATAGATGATATAAGCTCTTTAGATCTTCAAATCCTAGGGATTGTTCCATGTGTACTTTTTCCTTAATGTATCCATTCAAGAATGCGCTCTTGACATCCATATGATATAACTTGAAGTCATTGTAACAAGCATAGGCAAGTAATAGTCCGATGGATTTCGATCTTGCTATTGGAGCATATGTTTCATCGTAGTCAATTCCTTCTTCTTGAGAATAACCCTTTGCAACGAGTCTTGCTTTGTTCCTAGTTACTTTCCCTTTGTCATCCAACTCGTTTCGAAAACCCATTTGGTTCCAATAATTAGATTATCCTTAGGTTTAGGTACTAGTTCTCAAATTTCTCTAAGTTTGAATTGATGTAACTCCTGTTGCATTGTTTCTATCCAGCTTTCGTCCGCAAGAGCTTCCTCAATTCCTTTGGGTTCTACTTCAAACAAATGCAAATGCATTTATAGCATTCTTGAGCTTGGACCTTGTTACGATTCCTCCTTCTATTTCTCTAATAACGAGTTTTGTGGGATGACTGGATTTGTATTTTCAGTTCCTCTTGGACTTGCTACTTTGGTTTTCCGGAGATTTATCTTGATTTTTCTCTTTAAAAGATGTGATATTCTAAATATCTTCCAAGTTCGAATAGAATTGAGAGTACTTGTATCCTCATATGATGGACTCTACTTAGATGGTTCTGTGCTTTCAGTGCATGTCTTCTAAGTGACATGTATAGCTTCAAATATGACATTCATTGACTCTTCAACTATTCATGAGCTTTTGTTCAAGACTCTGTATGCCTTGCTTGATGTGGAATAACCAAGGAATACTCCTTCGTCGATTTTTCATCAAACTTTTCGGGACGATCATTTGAATTCTTAAGAATGAAACATTTACACCTAAATACATGAAGGTATGATGTGTTTGGTTTCTTTCCTTTGTAAAGCTCATAGGGGGTCTTCTCAAGAAAAGGTCTCAAAAAGACTCGATTTATGATATAACATGATCTTTGAAACAGCTTCCGCCCAAAAATGAGAAGGAGCTTTGCTTTCAATCAAAAGTGTTCGTGCCATTTCTTGTAAGAAACGATTTTTCCTTTCAACAACTCCATTTTGCTGTGGAGTATAAGAGGAAGAAACACTATGTTGGACATCATTTTGATCACAAAATTTTGCAAAGTATTGATTTTCAAATTTCCTCCCATATCGGTTTTGATGATTGAATAGAGTATCCTTGTCATTTTGAACTTTCTTTGAAAAACTTTCAAAGTATGAGAATGCATCACTCTTATATGTAAGAAAGAAAACCCAAGTATATCTAGTGTAATCATCTACATTTACCAAACAATATTTTTTACCTTCAATGCCCCGGGTTCGAGTAGGTCCGAAAACATCCATATGTAAGAGTTGCAAAGCACGGTTAGTGGAAACCTGATTTATTGATTTGTAAGAATTTCTTACTTATTTCTTAAGTGTGCACACTTCGCAATGCTTTGTTTGTTCGAACTTGGCATCTAGAAATCCTCTCACTAGCTTCTTTGAAAAGAGTTTTGAAATTTGTTTGAGGCTTATATGTCCCAACTTCTTGTGCCAAAGTTCTAGGTCGTCCATAAACGATAGTAGGCATTTTATATCCTCGAGATGATGTATCCAGAAGATACATGTTGCCATCTCTTTATCCTGTGAATGAGCACTTGTTGCCCCGGCTTACACCGAACATTTATCCTCTGCAAATGATACTTTGTACCTATTATCACATAGCTGGCTTATGCTTTTGAGATTGAAATTCAATCCATTGACTAATGAGACGTCATTGATAAGAGGATTGCCAATCTTCATGGTTCCTTTGCAAGTAATTTTTCCTTTGTTGTTGCCGCTAAAGGAAACACTTCCTCCATTAAATTTGTCGAGATTGATGAATATCTTAAAGTCTCTAGTCATATGTCTAGAACAACCACTATCAAGGTACCACTTATTTCTTCTTTGCATTGGTACCTGCAATCATCAAGGAAATTCAAGGTTTCTTTGGTACCCAATTCTGTTTGGATCTTTTGGGGTTAGAGGAATTTGTAAATCTAAGAATATCTCGAGTGGGTCTCTAGATTTTAGGACAAGCAATTCCTAAAGTGCTTTGCGTCATGACAGTTTGAGCATATAGAAAGACTTTGTCCCTTAGATCTTACGAATTGTTTGTAAAAGTGATTCTTGTAGGAAATTCTTGAAGGTCTTTTCCTAAGCCTTTCTTTGACTTTGGGAAAATAAATTTTCAAATCACTTTCCTTTTGAAAACCAAGTCCCGATTTATTGTAATAGGGAACTTGTATGGGAAGAATGTCTTTGTAACATCTTCGAGCCGGATGAAAATTTTTTGTTGATATTTGAAATTTCCTTTCTCAAAGAGCTATTCCCTTTTCAATAAAATTTCTTTCCTTTTTCAAAGAAACATTTTCTTTTTTCAAAAGATCTTTTCCTTTTTCAAGGAAACATTTTCATCTTTTAAGTATTCATTCCTAGATTTCAACTGCGTATTTTCATTAGAAATCAAATTTGATTTTTCTTTAATTTGCGAAAATTCGCTTTCAAGAAAACGTATTTTATCCTTTTGAGAGACATCTTTCTGTTTCAAACTAATTACTTCCCTTTTTAATTCGGAAATCCTTTTAAGAGTGACTTTATAATCTAAACATAGTTCATCTATATAGTCGGATACTTCAGGAGGGATTTTCGGATGTGTTACCTCATACTCATCTTCCGAGTTGGCCATAAGACATATGTTGGCATATTCCTCATCACTTTCACATTCTTTGTAGCTCCAAGTTTCTGCCTTCAAGGTTTTCTTGGATTTCTCATCCCTTCCTTTCTTCTTTAATAAAGGGCGGTTTAGATTGATATGTCCTCTTTTTTTGCATTCATAGCAATGACAACTTTGCTTTCATCTCTGCCTCCAAATGATCTTCTCTAATCACATTGTTTGAAATCTATTTTGTCTTTGAAATTTCTTCCTTTCCTAGCCATTCTTCCGAATCTCTTGACCATGAGTGCTAGTTTCTCATCGTCTTCGCCTTCGAATCAGCATTAGATTTCAAAGCAATTGATTTCTTACCTTTTGATGTTGCTTCTTCATTGATTCTTTCATCCTCATAGAACTGAAGAGTTCCAATGAGTTCGCCCATTGAAAGAGGTGATATCCTCTCGAGTTTCTCGAATGGAAGTTTTGAGACTATCCCATTTCTTCGTGAGTGCCCTTAGGAGTTTGTTAACTCGCATCGGTCCGAAACAGGTTTCCCATGATAGGTGAAAGCATTCACAATCTCGGTGAATCTATCAAACATATCCTTCACGCTTTCTCCGAGCTTCATTTTGTAAGTTTCAGACTTGGCCGAGAAGGATATTGATTTTACTATCATTGACTCTGTCTGTTCCTTGGTAAGTGATGTATAGCTTGTCCCAAATCGCTTTTGACAAGGAACAATTTGCAATACGTTTATATTCAAGTGAGAGATAATGCACTATAAATGAATGAATAAATAAATAGCTTTAGCATCTAGAGCATCTCTCTTTGCTATCTCAATAGCAAGTTAAAGCGGTAATGGGAGTAATGTTGGTATTATCACCTGCATTTGATAATACCAAAGGTACTCGCGATTGGATTCACGCCTCTTTGAACAACATCCCAAATCTAGGGATCCTGGCATCTAAGATATGCCTTGAATTTGTTCTATCAATCACGGTACTTCTTTCCTTCAAGTATGGTAGTCTATTATTGCTTCTACCTTTAATCCATGTAGGTGAAAAAATTGCTACCCATAAAGATCATTAGCTCGAAGTAATAATATTTCAATAAAGTATGAGCACCAGGCTTTGATACCAATTGTTGGGGCTAGCGTTATCACATAGAGGGGGTGAATAGGTGTTTACAGAGTATTTCAATAAACAATTGCAGAATTATATATTGAATAAACTCAAGGCTTGATCCTCGATAATTAGCACACGTAAGATTCCGAATAGGCAGCGTGCACGGTTTTACTATCACAAGATATAATCGAGATAAGTAAGGGATAGAAAAATGGCATAGAGGATTTAAAGTGGTTTGACTTTATTCAAGCCTACGTCTACTTTTTCACGTTGGCCCAATCGCCTAGATTTCACTAGTTAATTGCTCGGAGGTTACAACTCGGTGATCTCCCTTGAGACAAAGGACTCCACACCTAACGCTCAACACTTGTGTATACACCTCTAAGTATTACAGTGAATCAATCAAGGAGAATATGTAAAAATGACGTTCTCTCGATCTTGGAATTTATAATCATTTTCCCTCTTATGCCAACCCCCGTTCTCTTCGACTTTGAGATATCTTTTATACTCCTCCACCTTCAACTATCTGTTCCAAGGCCTCTAGAGGATCGCTCTCCAAAAATATCCATTCGAGACGAGATTGTATCCCAAAAGAAGATCTCGTAACCGTTAAGGGTTGCTAAAGGAAAGTATTCCCCATTGAATCAAATCGCCCATACAATTATGATCCCGAGTTTCCATAGATGGAATTCTCCATTTGGAAAATTATGCTCATCTACATTGATTTGCATCCTTGATTGATCTTCATCATAGAGAATCTTTAAGAACGATCCAGCTCAATTATTAGCCATTCGATGATGTGATTTATCAATTAAATCATCCTAAAATGTTTCTTGATGTTCCGGTCATTGTGCATAAAATACTTCTCTTAGAGTTTGAGCGTCATTCCAACGTCCGAGCTTCCCTACTCAACGTTTGAGCACGACACATCGTTTGAGTCCCTCGAGTAACATCTAAGCCACCTTTTTCCATATTCAATCCCGTGTATTATCGCGACCCTCCTCCCGCCTTTTTCGACGGAGGAGATATCCGGGTTGACGAGCCGCGCTTCCGACCTAGTTGACAATGGATCCTGGCGCGCAGTCCCTCCCAAGACCCATTACTCGAATCGTAACGTGAAGAAAATATAGAAATGTCGAAATCGACCTCGGTGTGGTCGGGTGACATGTACATAATGTATATGCATATGGAGTCGCCATCGATCAATTTTTTTGGAGGGTATTGTCGCGACCTAAAAAAAAAAAAAAACGAGTTATCATTTCCGGGCTAATGGATTATCGGGTTAATTAATTAACTAACCTAACTCGGACTCTCCCAAGTCCATACCAAATCGCAACTTAAGGTTCGAATGATTAACATGCAATGTGATTTGAATTTGGAGTCGCCACTAATCATTTTCGGTAGGTCGATTAGAAACCTAAATAAAATAGCAGGAGAAAACTATCTTATTTCTGCGAACCGAGAGATTAAGAGTCCGGGGACTTGGTTACATTAATTACAACTAATGCCCTTTCGGTACCTTAAAAGTCATAAAAAAATAATGGATTTGACAAATTTGATGAATTCTACTTGAAGATCAAAGAATCAATTTTTTCGGGTTTTTCTTCCCATGACATTTTTTTGAATTTTTGAGTATTTTTAAAATAAAGAAATTACATGAAATTAGGATGAAATAAGTTCAAGATTACTCTCCAATTTGAACTCGTGCACCAAACTTGTGCTTCGGGCTTATCTTAACCATTGGACTGATTTGGTGACTCGTTAGACCGAGAAATCTCTTGGTCCTATCTCTCCTTCACGCTTCTTTCTCAACTCGCTAGAATTTCATGAGACTCAATACTGGGCTTTGATATTTTTCCCCTTTTGCTCGCCTTCTATTCTCGTACCATTGATGTCTCATCGTTGATATGCAGCTTTTATTTAACATAAAAACGTAGAGAAAATTAGTGTAGAAAATCCGGGCTAATTTGTATTCGAAATTAAAAGAAGTTAGGAAATCACTTAGCTTTCTTTTCTTGCGACGAGCTTGAACGATCGGGATGGACCAAGTAGCTTGTGTTGATCGGTGCAAAAATTGGCAATAGTAGTATCGGGTTTCAAAACTCTCATACCCTCTCAAAACTCTTTTCAAAATTTTTTTCAAGAACTCTCTCAATTCTCTTCTCTTCCACCCCCAAAAAAACTCTCTCAATTCTCTTTTCCTCCCCAAAAACCCTCCTCCTTCTCTTCAAGAACTCTTCTTCTTTTATAAGCAAAGTTCTTCATCCTTCATTCTTCATCCTCATTTCCTTACCTTCCATTTTCATCTTCTCTTCTTCATCTTTATCTTCTCTTCTTCATCTTCATTTCCCCACCTTCCATTTTCATCTTCTCTTCTCCATCTTCATCTTCTTTTCTTCATCTTCATCTTCATCTTCCCTTCTTCATCTTCATCTTCTCTTCTTCACCTTCATTTCTCCATCTTCCATTTTCATCTTCTTTTCTTCACCTTCTCTTCATTATCTTCTCTTCATCATCTTCCTTTCTCCATCTTCTCTTTATCCTCTTCTCTTGGTATCTATAATACGGTCCTTGAATTTTTAAGTATTTACAATATAGTCCCCGAAGTTTTGAGTATTTGCAATACGGTCCCTGAAGTTCCGAGTATTTGCAATACGCCTCCCGAGAAAATATTTCTTTCAAGCCCGAATCTTCTCGGTGCATTTTTCCACCCCATGCCTAGTCCGGATGCCCGTTAAATTAAGCTCAAATTATATGCCAATGCTAAATGAATATGTGAGATGATTTTTGTTTAGAACTAAAATTAGTTCTAATTTTTATGCAAAAAATAAATTAGTCAAAATTTAGGCGTCAACAATGCACCTCTTTGAGTGGAGGCTCGTAGAGGTTCCGCTCAAAGATAAAATTGAATTCCGAATTTTGACGTGCAAATTATGGATGAACTTTTTTGCGGGAGTTTTAATCACATTTTTTGTAATGAAGTGATGCATGATATGCAAGGCTGTGAATAACATGTGTCATAATTTCTCTTTTCCATGTTAGAGAAACTCGCACATGGATCGCATACGAGAATACCTGTTTTACCAAATACCTCATAAGCTGGTGATTCCCTTAATTTCCAAGTTTCTTGAAAACACGAGGACCTTAAGGTATTCGACCTATCTCGTTATCGAGACTTCTCCCTAATGCGAGACAACGCAAGATATGTGTATTCTTCCGCATCACAAGAGCTACGTCGTTGTGAGTCGAAAGAAGTAGAATCGGGTTCACAAGAGCTACGTCGTTGTGAGTTGATTAAATGTCGAAATCGCCAGTGCATATGTCTTCACGATTCAACAAAGGGGAACCAAAATCTTAAGAGCTACGTCGTTATGATTTGGTTTAGATCAAAATCACGGGTGCTTATGTCTTCGTGATTTGATAAAGGAGCCGAGAATCATAAGAGCTATGTCATTATGAGCCGGCTAAAGGTCAAGATCACCGAGTGCATATGTCTTCGTGATCTCGAGACCGAAATCATAAGAGCTACGTCGTCATGATTTGATAAGATGTCAAGATCGCCAGGTGCGTATGTCACGACTTGAGAGGCATATTGCCCAAATTGAATCGTAACAACTATCATCGGATGAGTTGTTAATTTGGAAATGGGTTCGAAGAAAACTTACCTGGTTCTCCGAACGATTAATCAAAGAACGAAACAGATCGCTCGTATCGTACATGGCAGGCATTTGCCAGGAGAACTTGCTCATTCAATAATCCTTGGATGAATTTCGAGACATCGAGAATGTATTACCCATCATAGAATGTCGGAGGTAACATGCGCAAACATATTCAACAATGAGTTCATGCATAACCATCCTACCGGAGCTTGCAATGATTAGAAATAACATGTGTATAATGCAATCACTCATACCATGGATTACTATCAAGTTTGCATTACCAATCCCTGTCCCAGGGATGTTCTCACATTATGAATACCTCGAATGTGAGCTGAATGGGGGACTTCAGTCCGAAAGGGTTTTCTCTCACTTTCAAGAAAAGTTATTTATCCCATCTCAGAGGATTCAAAAGAAATCACTCAATCTTTCCATCATCGCATTCGATAAGGATCCGAGTAATCTCGCAATTGATACGACCGAGCCGATCCGGAGGTCTTGATTAGGGACCGTAATGAGGGCTAGGTCAAAGATTTACAAAGGGGACTCTAGTTGAGTCAAGGTCACTGAAATGAATTTCTTCATTATCTCTAGTATGGGTTTACAAGTCAAGAACCTTGCAAAAATGAGAGAGAAGTAATCTTGCTCGAACTTCTTCGAGTGATGCTTAAAATCATGGAACTCCACATTAATTCAAGTGCCTTAGTCGAAAAGGCTTTTAAAGGGTCGTAATGGAGGTAATGATTTGGGGACCGAGAGACGAAATGGTTCGTTTTGGCTCGGAAGATGTTTGAGAATGGGCTTGATGTTGGTGATCATTACAATCTTGTCACCGATCATGGCCTTCTAGGAAACCATCATTGCTCGAGGATGGTATGAACCGAAGATTGCATTTGCAATTTGACCCTTCATGGAGATTTTTCTCTCAACCCTTTTAGGATATATAGGAAAATTATTCATTTAAGTTCGAAATATTCTACAAATGAATAATGAATTGAAAGGGCATTGGCCTTGCTTTTGGTAGGCACTTTGCTTTTTAAATGCCTAGGAATTTTTTGTGGAATCACTTTTCCTCTTTCTTCTCCCTTTTTTTTTTTACTCCCAACTCTCTTTTACTATTGCATCTTGATGAGTTCATTGGGAGATTTTCTATTGATCCAGCTTTTCGGTCCTTCTACTCAAAGATAGGCCATATTTGCTTTGGGACAACAATGATCACCAATAAGGGCTTTTAGAAACGAATTTGCGAGGCTCAAATGGATTGTGCAAATGGATATAGATGTGTGGGATAGAAAAAGAAGTGCTCTTCGTCACCATAGGGCACTTGAATTAAAGCGCAAGTACAATGCAAAGAACCACCCGAAGATTGATGTTAGTCCAAGCAAGAAGATTTCTAGCCATTTGTCTCGTGATGTTGATGGAATTATCTCTGTCTTGCCCCAATGTGGGGTGGTTCTTGACAGGGTTATGGAAGTGAAATCTCCGCTCAAATGGGTTGATCAACGGATAACTTGCAGTGTTTAGGGTAGAGAAATGAATGCCTCCATCACTTCGGTTATCGTACCTTTCGCGAGAAAACTCTTTACCTCGGGAATGCGGAATTTTGCCACCGTTCATCTCGCCCGAAAAAATTGGACGTGTTTGGGAAAGGATTGCCTTTCATCATCCTATCATGCCCCTTCGTACATTCGATGTATCTTATGTAGTTCATGTTCCTTATTCGAGTTGGTAAATTAAACATGAGGAACAATCATGTGCAAACTATGCGGTGTATGAGTGTTTTCGAGCATATAAAATGCAGCAACTTTTTATCTTGGCGGACAAAGTTCGCAAGTACATAAAAAATTTCTTAGGGGCGTGGATCGTGAGTTGCCCCTGCTTATGCAAATGTATTGCAAAACTTCATTATCCGCTTCGAGACATGAGATTGTCAAAGGATCCAGGAATTTCTCATATCATTAATTTTTTCGGGGAGAACGGATGCTTCTCTATTTGGACAAAACATTGACCCTGTAAAAATCAAAAGGAAAGCATCAATGTACGTCCTCATGTTCTAAAAGAGTTGAAACGATACCACTTTACTCATGTACGTATTCCTTGCGAACTTTGAATTGAAAAGATCGATTCATCTGGATCGGATTGTATGTCCGGGATGTTATCTCTCCAGGTTCTATGACCGTGCAGGGCTGAGCTTCGGTCCGAGAAGCAAAAAAGTTTTTATTAATCTTTGTACATTGATGCCAAATCCCGGGATCGACCCCGGGACGCCTCGGACCACTGTCATTCCCCCAACCACTATCTTTGCGGTGTTGTTGGCGTCCACGGGTGGTTCGCTTTTGTTATATTGTTCTCAAAGCAGTTGGCAACCTCCCTGTGGAGAATAAAATAAGCTTAACTTAGAATTTGAAATGACCGAGAGCCAATTGGGACGATACGGAGTTACCCATCTTTGAGCCTGCTTGGTTTTTTCCTTGCATTCTCCCAAGTAAGGCTATTCGAATCTCTCTTTATGGGCGTTCGGGGCGTCGTCCACAAATTGATTTGCTACGGGCCTAGCTTAATAAGGAACTTACGCATTTGATAAGAGAGGAGAAAAATTCGCCATTTAACTCTAGGCAAATTCTAGACAACTAGAAAGTAAAAGTATCCCACGCAGGAGAACTATACATGGAATTAAAGGAGTATTCATGCGAGATTGGTTCCACCTCTTTTCTTGGCTATTCCAATGATTGGCTGATTTTGTCTTGGATCATACACCAACGATCGTTGTTTGAGGATCCATAATCACTTGCTTCGGATCACAACTCGGAGGTCTTTCGGCTCCGAACCGGCGACCAAGGCGGTAAGCTCATCATCAAAGTAACCTTTTGATTTTTCGGGCAATTGATACTCGAATTGGGCATTGTTACTTGCTAACACCGGCGAGATTTTCCACTTTATTTTCGCCGTGAGCGGTCCGACTCCTTGAGCTTGAGCCTCCGCCGTCGCTCGGGAACTCGTAGGGATGATCAACCGGTCCGTTGCTAGAACCACCAGCGGAAGGTCGGTATGGCCGGTATTCTTGATTGGGAAGTGGTCGGGTACTTTTTGCTCCGTAAGTTTTCCCGGGATTAATCTTCCGATCAACTTTGCGCCGGTCGCCTTGGTTCCAAGCTACATCGTGCTTCTTCACTTATCTCTAAATCTGTGAAGGTGATTTGTGACACTTCGTAGGGTGAGTCCGTCTATATTCATCATTTTGAGTACAGCCATTGGTCGTCTTGAATTGATTCCTAGTCGTCGAACCGCCTCGATGAATATAGAATGAAGCTCGGCGGACCAAAGGGGCCTTTTCTTTCCGACAAAATCGTCGTAGTAAGTTTGGCCATAGTTCTTTTGTTCGAGTAATTGCTTCCTTACAGCATGTTGCCAAATGTTTTGGAGCACTTGAACGCGAGACCGGCTTCTTTAGGATGTCCCGAGCACCATGCAATATAGCCTTCGTTACGAACTATTGATCATCACTTGCGATGTGACGATGACCGGTATATTCAACTCGAATCACCGATCTTTAAGAGACCGAGACCGTCCATATCGATCCCTACCATGGGCTTGTGGCGACGATGTCAAAATCATATTTGTCTTGCCTCGCCTCCTCTAAGGCTTCCGTTGCTTTCACATAAGCTGAAATCTTGTACATGCACTTTCTCGGTATGGCAACGAGGATCGAGAGGGAAACGGGGTTGCCATCAATGGCCATGACTCGCAGATCCTCGGGATAGGAGGCTTCCCATACTTCCGCCTTGGAATGTACGCATACTTATTTTCCTTTCAAAACCTTCCATATGTAGATCGAAAAATGGGTGTTTCGACTAGAGACCGGGCTTTAGATGTTCTTTGGACTTGCAAAGATAAATTGCCGAAAAATCACAAAAGCGATGATGGCCTTTCGTGACGAGTTACGGAGGTGCATGGAGACTTCAAGTTCTTTATAAACTTTTTCGATCCGTTAGTCTCATGCATGCCTTTTTTCTCCTTTTCGATCTTAGTGCCTTGGACCCATTTCGTAATAACTCTTACCTCTCGCTCAATCCGTCGTTCTTTTTTACTTTTCCGACATGGAGGAGCCCTCAAATCTTTTCACTTTCTCTACGAACGAGATAGTTATTTCCCTCCTCAAATCTTTTCGGTTCCTCCTACGAACGAGGCGGTTATTTCCCTCCTCAAATCTTTTCGCATTTACTTACGTGAAGGCTTTCAATGCTTAGTCAAATCGGCGAGGAATTCACGCATTTAAGCATGATGATGTTCGTGGATAGTCTTGTTCTTTGCCCCTGGATTAAAAGAAGAATGTCTCACATGGGGATCTTGTAACAAACAAGACATTCATTCATACATGTCACTACTTCTCTTGATGATTCGTAAGGGCAAGCTAGTAATGCTCAAAAAAGAGATATTTTGAGAGCCCATAATAAAAAACTAAAGCTTCATGTAGGCTACACATTCGGAGTTCCATCGGCGTTGAATTGACTGGGTCGTGACATCAAGGAAACTCCAATTGTAGTGATGCATGTCTCTTCCCTCGAAGGGCATCGGTTACGCCTCTGCAAGACCGACTTTCCGGGATGTATCTCCAACGAAATCGGATTGTACGAGAACTTGCTCTGGGTAATGAATCGGTGAATGAGCATTTTCAATGCTCGAGATGTGGCTCATTGAGGGACATGTCACCAAAGAGATGGGGCCGCTACGCATACGGCAAACAGCGGTGTTAATAGCATCCATATACCTCTTGTTCTCTCGCTTCGAAGCTTTTCATTCTCTTCTCTCGAAACGCAAGTTCATGACTTTCATTTTTAACCTTCAATCGGGTCCGCTTGTTTTGAAACCAAAACTTGACTTTCAAGGGCTCCATTCCTATCATCCGGCTCAATTCATTTTTGCGTCTCTTATTCACGTAAGAAGCACTCCTTGAAGCAGCTTCGAGCACTCGATTTGATATTTTCTTTTAAGGGGTTGATTACGGCTGCCGCTGCCATTGTTGTTCTTGTCGAGATCTTGAATTTCACTGCCAAGAGAGTTGGGTTTTACGGCTTCAGCGTTGGATCCGTCTCGAAATCCAGCTTCGCTTTCGGAGATGTCTAGGTTGGTTGCCTCCGGTAAGTGCTGATGGCTTCTAAACATGTTGGATTGAAATACCTCTTACCGCCTTTTTGTTCACTCTATTCTCCGTTGTATGCTTACTCTCTCCAAATTCTTTCGAGTAATCGGGTATGTTCCAAAGCCTCCCTTTTAATGCGGATGAAAATCACTAAGATGAATCGCCAATTGGATGCTTTAGGGTTGATAGTCAATCGCCACCAAGATGAATCGATGCCCATTGGATGCTTTAGGGTTGATAGGACCGATAACATCAATGCCCCACATAGAAAACGGCCATGGTTCGGATAACCGATGCAACTCATTTGGAGGGACATTAATCTTGTCACCATGAATTTGACATTTGTGACATCCGGACATGTTGAATACAATCTCTTTCGAGTGTGAGCCAATAATAACCCAACCTCATAATCTTCTTAGCTAACAAGTGGCCGTTCATGTGTGGACCACGAATCCCTTTATGTACTTCCATCATCGACGAACCGCCTGGTTGAGTCAATGCATCTTAGTAGGACGAGAATCGAATGACCGCTTGTACAAATTCTCTCCATTCAAGAAAAACTTGAGGCCATCTTCCTTATGTACTTTTGGTCGATACGGTACTTTTTTCAGGAACTCCCGCTTCGAATATAAGTCTTGATGTCATGGTATCATGGCTTACCATCGGGTTCATTGATCACGGTCATACGATATGCCGGCTTTTTTAGTACCCGATCTTCAGGTGGGTCAACCTCAAGTTCATTGGCGACTTGTAACATTGAAGACAAGGTAGCCAATGCATCAGCAATCGATTATGAGTCCCGGACGGATACTCAAATGAGATATCTTCAAATTCCTCCACCAATTCATCCAGATACTCATGGTAGGGTAGCAATTTAGCATCTCTCGTCTTCCACTTTCCAACGATCTTAAGGATAATCAAAGCGGAATCTCCGAACACCTTGAGTCGGGCTATCCCCATTTCAATCGCAGCCGCATACCGAGGATGCATGCATCATATTCTCGCTACGTTATTTGTGCAAGGGAATACCAATTTTGCTGCCACAGGATAATACTCGACCACCTGGAGATATCGAACCGCACCCGTGCACGATCCCGATAAATTGACAGCTCACAAAATACATAGTCCAGGATGTAATCCTCCACCGACATGATTCGATTTTCAGAATGATAGGCATCATCATCTCGCCCGGATTTTCAGCTAGGACATCTCGCTATAGGCCGTCCCTTGATTGACTTTTGGGACAAATATTGAACATCAAACTCGGAGATGAGGATTTGCCATTTGGCAAGTCTACCAATCAAGGCGGGTTGATTAAGCAAGTGTTTGACAGGATCGCACTCTGTCACCGAAGCACCTGGTAATGCAAGGTATATTGCGAAGCCTCGTGCAGTACCCATACTAACGCCGCACACGTTTTCTCGCTTCGGAGTATTTCATTTCCGAAGCTGTGAATTTCTTGCTTAGATAATAAATGGCTCGTTCTTTTCCATCCTCCTGCCTCTCTTGGGCTAACATAGCACCCAAAGACTCACTAAGGATTGTGAGGTAGAGGATTAAAGGTTGCCCGGTCTTTGGAGGAACAAGCACGGATGGATTCATGAGATCTTTGCTTGATTTCCCAAAAGCTTCTTCACATTCGCTATCCCATTGGACTAGAGCATTCTTCTTTAACGACTTGAGGAATGGCTTAGCGGTTTCGATAATTGAGAGATGAATCGAGCAATATAGTTTAGCTTACCCATCAAACTTCGAACTTCTTTAACCGTCGTCGGCGGCTTAAGCTCACGAATAGCCTTGACTTTCGAAGGGTCGACTTCAATGCCCTTACTTGCTTACCACGAATCGAGTAGCTTGCCCGAGCTGGTCCCAAAGACACACTTGGCGGGGGTTGAGGCGTAACTTGTACTTTCGGAGTCTGTCGAACAATTTTTTTAGCGTTTCGGCGTGATCTTCTCCATGCCTTGTTTTTGCTATCATGTCATCAATGTAAACCTCAATCTCATTATGCATCATGTCGTGGAAAAGGGCAACCATGGCTCGTTGGTAAATGGCTCCAGGCGTTTCGAGACCGAACGGCATTACCCGGTAATGGAACATTCCCCATGGTGTGGTGAAAGTGGTTTTCAACTTGTCATTGACATTCATCGAGGATTTAATTGTACCCGGAGAAACCATCCATGAATGAAAACAATTCAAACCCTGCAAGATCTGTCAACAAGTACGTCAATATGCAGGGAGGGGAAAATCATCTTTAGGGTGGCCTTGTTCAAGTCTCGATAATCGACACAAACCCGAATGCGCCCATCCTTCTTCATGACTAGCACTATATTGGCAACCCAATCGAATATTACGTAGTCTCAAGAAATCCGACGTCCAAAGAACTTCATGACCTCCTCTTTGATCTTCCGGACCAATTCAGTCCGGCTCTCCTTGACTTTTACACCACCGGCTTAGCCAAAGGATCGATCGGCAAACAATGTTCGACAATGGAACGGTCAAGACCGGGCATATTCGCATAAGATCGGGCGAAAATGTCCCGGTAATCCTTCAGGAGCTTAATCAAGCGCTCGAGCATTTCCGAGGAAATGCTTACCCCGATCTTAACTTCTTTAGGGTTTTCCGCATCGCCTAGGTTGGCCAGAGATAGTTTGTTCACCTTGGTCGAGGGCTTGATCTCCTCATGTCGTTCGAAACCCCGACGAATTTCCTCATAATCTGGACCGAACTCATCTAGGTCGTATACTTCGAATCCACTAGGTTTCCCTCCTCATGTGTCCCCCATGATGACAAACTCGTTGGTCGTTGGTTATCGTCGGTTATCGTCATCGGGTTGGTTTGGGAGATTGGGACTACAAGCGGCGTGCTCGAGCTCACGCTCTGAAGATCACATCTTCTAGCGGCATTGTCGATAGAGAGCATTTTCCACGGTATTCTTGGAGTTGTCCGTAGGAGGAATTAGAGCGGGAATGGTTAGCGGCGGGCTGGAGGTGGATGATTGAAGTTTGGCGAGAAGGGGGCCATCATTTCCTCCATCTTTCGGGACATCATTTCTTCAAAGCGCTCAATCAAGGAGCCAAATTTCTCGTCTAGGGCGACGCGACGGTGGCGTTAATGTCGGCCATCCTCTTCGCGGCCCGATCGAGTAATATGTGGAGGATCCGTGATAAATTACCTGTACGCAGTAACAAACCAAAAGTGAGTATAGGGAGCAAGAATAGCGAGCCAGCCCATGGCATCTCTCTAGACTCAAACGAACAAAGTGATTATGACCAAAGGATTGAAACATGTAATTTTCAGTTTGTCCGCTTTTACGAAAGAATCCGTATTAATTCGTACGTTGGTCAAAATACGTCCAAATTTTGCGAACTTATAGTTGAGAATATGATGAACAACTTTTATGTTGGCCAATCGGACTAGAAATGAGCGGATCAAATCAGTTTAATGTGTCTTTCCGAAAATTCGCATTCAGAAAACTGTTATAACCGCGGGTAGTTGAAAAAACGAAAGGCCATCTTAAATTATGAATTTAATTCTGAAATTTATGTAGGATATTAGTTGAAAGATAGGTCTACAACTTTCATGTTTGACACTTACTCAAAGCTCGATCGTAGAATTTAGTAAAAATCGTACAACGAACGAGCCAAATCGGAATTGAGGACAACCGATGAAATTGTAAAAACTACGGAAGCAAAGTGTGAAATTGAAAACAAGACAATGAGATTCATAAACAATCAACCTAAACCCTGGACCAGCCCAAAATAAAAATGAGATAACGGGCGTAAGAGACAGGAAATTACCGCTCATAGGAAGAAAATGTCAATCACAAAGACATGCGCATGAATCGTGGATTCAAATTTTAGTTCTTTTAGCAAAATGAAATGAAGGACGAACGACATGTCGCGACCTCGCGCACGTTCATCATGACTAGTTGCCGCCTCACATACATAGTCATGACTAGTCGGGTCCAATCATCTCGGCTTGGTTCGGTCGACAAGGGCAACTCTCATGCATCATAGCCTCACGTGTATGAGAACAATCCTTGAGCCATTTTTTGAAAAATTCGGGATCCAAGTGGGATAACCTTTAGCGAAGCCTTACCGCCAAGGTTAAAGAACCACATAAATACCATCCTAAAACTATCGGGTAACCCAGGTTCGGTCACAAGTCAAGGTGGTGTAGTGCAATTATATTAAGGGCATGCACGACATTTTAAAGGCAATCGAGACTCCGATAGTTCAAAAATTAAAATTTTCATCACCAAGCTTGCAAGACGAGAGGTTAGCCATAGACTCCTCCTCTTATAACTCCCTTCCCCGCAAAATCATTTAACACCTATGGATTAAAATTCAACCAAGATTGCCAAATCAAGTAATTTTCCTTTTCATGAACTTATCGCCTTAAGTCCTCTTTGGGTCCCCGGAGTCGCCAAGTGTCGCGACCTAAAAAAAAAATAAACGAGTTATCATTTCCGGGCTAATGGATTATCAGGTTAATTAATTAACTAACCTAACTCGGACTCTCCCAAGTCCATACCAAATCGCAACTTAAGGTTCGAATGATTAACATGCAATGTGATTTGAATTTGGAGTCGCCACTAATCATTTTCGGTAGGTCGATTAGAAACCTAAATAAAATAGCGGGAAAACTATCTTATTTCGCGAACCGGAGATTAAGAGTCCCGGGACTTGGTTACATTAATTACAACTAATGCCCTTTCGGTACCTTAAAAGTCATAAAAAAATAATGGATTTGACAAATTTGATGAATTCTACTTGAAGATCAAAGAATCAATTTTTTCGGGTTTTCTTCCCATGACATTTTTTTGAATTTTTGAGTATTTTTAAAATAAAGAAATTACATGAAATTAGGATGAAATAAGTTCAAGATTACTCTCCAATTTGAACTTGTGCACCAAACTTGTGCTTCGGGCTTATCTTAACCATTGGGTCGATTTGGTGACTCGTTAGGCGAGAAATCTCTTGGTCCTATCTCTCCTTCACGCTTCTTTCTCAACTCGCTAGAATTTCATGAGGCCATGATCCGGGCTTTGATATTTTTCCCCTTTTGCTCGCCTTCTATTCTCGTACCATTGATGTCTCATCGTTGATATGCAGCTTTTATTTAACATAAAAACGTAGAGAAAATCGGTGTAGTACAGATCCTTGGTACATCATCTTCCTTTCTCCATCTTCTCTTCATCCTCTTCTCTTGGTATCCAGTCTGATCCTTGAAGTTTTAAGTATTTACAATACAGGTCCCTGAAGTTTTGAGTATTTGCAATACGATCCCGAAGTTCCGAGTATTTGCAATACAGATCCCCGAGAAAATATTTCTTTCAAGCCCGAATCTTCTCGGTGCATTTTTCCACCCCATGCCTAGTCCAGATGCCTGTTAAATTAAGCTGAAATTATATGCCAATGCTAAATGAATATGTGAGATGATTTTTGTTTAGAACTAAAATTAGTTCTAATTTTTATGCAAAAAATAAATTAGTCAAAATTTAGGCGTCAACAGGTATGATTGGGAACCCTACCGAACGGTCGGGAGAAACCACTCGATTCTACGAAAACCGAGAAGTGGGTCCGGGGGACTTGGTTACGTCGAGATTTACATCGACGCCCTTTCGGTTACGAAGGTTGAGTGATTTTTTAACCTAAGAATTCATGCGAGACGATATTCAAGGTGAGGTAGGCTCTAGCGATCTAGAGTTGTCATGCGAGACGGAAATTTCTATCCTACCAATCACAAGCGAGAAAATTAAATGCGCAATCATGAATAATCACCATCAAATCAAGCAATCAAGCGAGCATGACATGTGCAGTATGGCCCTATCGGCCCATAGAAAGATCTATTCAAGTTCCGGGATGGTTCGGAAAATTTTTTGGGGTCAAGTGCCCGAGAAGGTTAAAATGGTCATTTTGAAGGTTTGGGACCCAAAAACCACAAAATAGGGTCGGGCCAATTGAATGTGGCCATTTCCCATTTTTTGTAATTTTTCAAATTTTTTGGAATTTTTCTAATTTTTTTGGATTTTTTATTTATTTTCCGAAAATCAATAATTTTCCTGGATCTATGTAAATCGACCCTTGGAACTTCGAAATTTTTTCTATTCAGACTATAAGAGTCCCGAATCGATCTAGACATTTTTTAGAAATTGTTTGGGAAAATTTGGGAATTTTTATGAATTTTATTGATTTTTTTGGATTTTTAGAACAATTTTAGAAAATTTTTATTAATGCCCTAGTCAACCCGACCCCGATCCGACTCGGACCGGCTCAACCTAAAACGACGCCGTATTTATTTTCTAGATTTATTTTTTGATTTTTAAAACTATTTTCCTAATTTCGAAAAATCAAAAATTAAACGAACGGCCGCGATCAAACCCGGAATCAATCTCACCTATTCACTTGCCCGTGCCTACGTTCGCCTCGCCACACCGGATCACACCTAGCCTATACACAAAACGATGCCGCATCGCCACTAGATGAACGGCCACGATTTAAACCTAGATCTAATCTGGACCGTTCGCTCGCTTTAAACCCAAAACGACGACATATCGGACCCCTACCCCGAACGACGTCGCACACCGACTTATGTAAACGGCACCGTTTATACATTTTTTTATTTTCTATCTATTAAACGAAATTCTAGAAATAAAAAAGCTAATCTAAAGATCGAGAATCAAACTTATCGAATTATCGGGACCGTCGGATCTAATCGACTCGGGCTACTCGCGCCAAAGGCCGAGTTGACTCGGATTGAGCCGGACCACTCACCGCTCGCCACCTCGGACTCGACTTGTTAACCCGCCAGCTCGGCTTCGTCTTCAACCTCTCGACGACTACCAAACGGATGGCTAACATTTCTCCGGCGAGATCTAACGGCGATATCTCAACGGAATGACGCGAAACCACCTCCAATTTATTCGACTCGACGTGCGGATCAACATATCTCGAATCGTGTAATTCTATCGGCTAAATCACGAGTTATGAACTACGCACAGCATCGAAGTCGCAAAACTCAATCGCGCAATTCAGAGCACAACAGTCAATTCAATCATAGGATTTACTCAAATGAAGTTTCGAAACCTTACTGCGGAGTCCGATCGACCTGGTTTGGCCTAGGATTGCCTAGATAGGCTTTGACAAGTGACCGGTAATGGAGGTTGAAGTTCACGAGACTCAATTGGAGGTTTTTATACAAAATCGAAACCAAAAGAAGATGCGGATATGATCGGCAATGTTCAAGGATCAAAACTCATACAATAATTACAGCAATCGTGCTCAGAACGGTGCGATACCATGAACGTGCGAGTGAAGTTCGAGAGGTAAACTCACCAATTTTGGAGATCGCAGGTCAATTGAGCTGGGTGCGATCGTTTCCCGGAGTTAGTGCGAAGCTTCCGGACTTGATTACAGGCCTCGATTTGATCCGGATTGAGCGGACGAACAACTCACGCTTTGAGCTCAAATTCTCGACCACACGGGCGGGAGAACGAGCTCTCTCTCGCTTTCTCTCTCTCTCTAGCTTTCTAAGTCCGTTGCAAACCGAATGAGCCTCCTTCTTGTTCGCAAAGCTTCTCAATCTTTTTATACCAACTTTGAATTTTGGCTTATCGGGGGAGAGCTTCGCCGACCTTCCTTCGCACGTGCCCATGCGTACGAAGGGGTCCAAACGGCGACGGCGAGGAATTCCGTCCAACCTATCCCGCCTACAACGTGCACGAATTGGACGTCGTTTGATCAATTCCGTGAAAATGTTGACTTTCTATGCTGCCGGGACTTTGACCGCTTGCCGGCGCTCTTTCGGCGACCATTGACCTCGAGGTCGAGTTCAATCGACGCGTATCAACATGAGGAACAAAACGTCCACATTAATTGATTCAATTATCACCGATTGGCTTGTCAATTTGATCGTCAAAATCAGTCGGAGGACTGTTCATTCGTGCGGGAGCTCGAGGAAGAAAACGACACTTTGTTTGGACACGGTCGACCGGTCCGACCAGGCGACCGGTCTCGAACCGGTTCAAACTTGCAATTTTCAAAATTTATCAAAATTCATGGGAAAGTTTACAATTAAACCTCAAAATTGAACTCAGGGGCTCAAATTCTATCTAGAAATGTGATTTTACCCAAAATTTCCCACCAATTTCTATAAAAACCCCAAATTTTTCTAAAATTGCAAATCGGGGAAAAGTTCAATTGGGCGCTCAAATGATCAAATTGGATCAAACCACCTCTGCCAATCGATTTAGAACATGTGAAAACCTTGGGAGGTAGTCCAATTGTGTTGCGAAAGTCCCTGGATTAAAAGTAATTTCAAAAATTGGAAATTCCAGGGACTAAATTACAAAGAATAATTGGGTATTTTGCCCAATCCATGCAATTCGTGCAATTGAGGGTGAAATTGATCAAATTGAAGTTACAGAGGACTGAAATTGAATGTCTTGACTCAAGATATGCAAATTTTGCAAATAAAAAGACTCAAATTGCATTTTTTTAGGCGAATTCAACCCTGGGTGTTGTGTAGAAACACCTAAAATTGAGTTCAATTTTTAATTTTTCTTGAGGTCAATATGAAAAGGAAATTAAAATAAAAATATAGAATATTTTTCTATATTTTTGTGACCTCAGAAAGTATTTTTCGTGAATTTTCTTATATTTTTCTATTTTCCAAAAATATAAAATAAAAAAAATGCGAACAATATGAAAAATTATTTTTTGTTCAAAAATGATTCCTTATGCTTGGCCAAGGCCACCAAACTTGAATTTTCAATTTTTTGACTTTTTATAAATTTTTGTGAATTTTATGAAATAAAACTAAGAAACACTTGAACAAAAATCGGGTGTCAATATGTATCCTCACACCTTTGGACAATCTACAAAATAAGTATTTCACCGCATCAACCCGGATCAAGAATGCATGGATTGTTTTGTCAACTTCAAAATCACTTAGGGGTTTTTCTCAACATTTGTAGGGAATCACATTCCGAATGGGTTAGTAATCAATCTTTCTCAAGAGGTTACAAAAATACACGACTTTACTAATTTTATTGGTGAAGATGAGCAATCGAAAATTGAACATATATTTTGATTTATAGTACAATATGGAGAAGTAAGGACAAATGAGATTTAAAACTTATGATATTTCATTTCTCTTTGTTGAAAACTATTTTTACTTGGCACACTAATTCAACACATAATTCAATGTATAATTAGGCAAAGATGGAAAAACAATTTCGTTCTCAATTTATAGAACAATATTGAAATATTGGTCTCCGATTTGGCCAGATTCTATCAATGTAATAATGACTCGATCAACCAACTTGTTGCTCAATTTAGGGCTGCTAAGAATAGATGTCATTCACTTTCAGAAAAAAGAGTTCACGAATTTGGCTTTTGAGGGATTGAAATTCAATTGAAGAGAAAGATTCGAAGGCCATGACATTATTGATTTATTTCAATTGGCAATGAGAGTATTTAAGTATAATCAATTGTTAAAAGATAAAGATAAAGGGCCATATCAAGGCTTTACACAAATGTAGTTCGATGGGAAATCATGAATTGTAATATAAATCTAACCGGAATGAAAACATTGGAATATTAAATGTGGCGACACAAATGATGTTCAACAAGCCTTACGTTTGTCAATCTCCAAAGCCTGCCAATATAAAAGAAACAAAATTCGTTAGGGCTAAAGATACTCAGGTTTACTCTTTCTACGCTAGTAAGTTGGACGAAAACTTCGATTTACTCTTAAAAGATGTCTTGATAAAATTAACAGATGACCAAATTATTTCGAGTAAAGAAGATTTAGCAAACAATAAAATGTTGCAAATGACATCACCATGTTCAATATAACAATTCAAGAGACAATTTGACAAGGAAAAATCCAATTAACCAATTATTAGGGTTTAATTACACTACAAGTGTCAAAACTTGTGCACGGCGCTCACTTTAGTGCCAAAACTTTCAAAACAATCACTTAAGTGCCAAAAGTTTTGAAAAATGATTATTTCAATGCAAAAATTTCAAAACGATCACTTAAATGTCAATTTTTTAAAAAATGATCATTTAAGTGCCAAATTTTTGGAAAACATTCACTTTAGTGCCAACTCCGGCGAGCCATGTCAGCTCAAATATTAATAAAAAAATAACCCACATCAAATTTTCGGCTAGCCACGTCGGCTCAAATCGAAGTTGGCATGAAGTGATCGTTTTAAAAAAAAAGATAGCACTTAAGTGACCGCTTTTAAAAAAA
This sequence comes from Rhodamnia rubescens, assembly GCA_021437795.1. Lineage (NCBI taxonomy): Eukaryota > Viridiplantae > Streptophyta > Magnoliopsida > Myrtales > Myrtaceae > Rhodamnia > Rhodamnia rubescens. The sequence continues at coordinate 200,009 of JAILYA010000117.1, read as the reverse complement.
AGTTGACCTTACATGATCGTTTTGAAGGTTTTGGTACTTAAGTGAGTGCCATACATAAGTTTTGGCACTTATAGTGTATTTTAGACCGATTATTAGTGAGCATACGATGACACTTGCTTATCTTATTTAAAATAATTAAATGATCGACGAATCATTCAATTATTTTAATATATGTATATGTCGACACCAAAAAATGATCAACTTTTGGTTGTCACCGAAAAGTGACAGACTTAATTGATAATAGTAGAATTTGATGAACAAAAGTCATCGATGAATAGAACAATCGACAACTTGAAGAGTATTGAGAATTCTTCAATAAAGTTAACGACGAGAACCTTTATCGGGGATAAAGTTATCGACATCGACATCGACATGTAACTGTCGAGTAATGATATTTTTGGACATGTAACTTTTTGTAAGTAAGTGTTGGCAAATAAAAGGAGATTGTATAAGTACTTGTAAACACCAATAGCATGAAGAAGTTATGGTTTTTTTTTTTCAGTAATCATCGTATATAACAGATGGTAGAGGTTTATAAATACCTTAGGTGTACTCTTTGTAAAACCACCTTTCAATCCATAAAAGAACTCAATGTTCTAGCGAATTCATCTTTTATCTTTACTTTCTTGGTATTTACATGGCTGGTCGCAATTGCCTCCCATCTCCGTACATTTAAATCCATTATCATTTACTTTCCTGACAACTTTTGTCAATTCACTAATCGAGCCATTCACATTTTTTGGAAAAGTACCAAAAAAGTCCAAAATCTATTGCGTTTGTGCTCATTTAGTATAAAATCTTTCAATTGTGCCAATTTAGTCCTAAATATTTTCATAGTTTGCCGATTGAGTCCATCTTGTTAGGCCGAAAATCACCGACATGGACGTTGATGATCCTACGTTGCACGGCCAAAGACCGACATGGATATTTTTAAATATTTTTTGTATTTTAAATATTTTTTGTTTTTGTCTTTTCTTTACTCTTTTATTTTTGTTTTGACTAACGGTCGACAACCCTGCCGAAGCTAGGCAAGTTGGATAAGGGCTGCTACGCCCTCGTCGATGGCTCGCAGGCCATCATTGTGGGCGATCGCAGCCATTACTCGATGCCCAAGCCCAATAGCGGTGAAAGCGTGCAGCCGACAAGGGCCATGATGCCTTCGCTTGTGTTCAGCCACGAGATGGCTAGCAATCCTTAACAACTCTCATCCCAAAAAAAAAAATCGTAAAGAAAAGAAAAATAAAAATTCTTCTCATCGTACTCTCTCTCTCTCTCTCTCTCTCTCGGGTGCAATCTTTCTCTCGTGTCCTTATCGCCGACCGCCATCAAGCAAACCTGAATTGTAGAAATTTTATAATGTTATCAAATGAATTTATGTTTCGGGAATAGAAATTTTGTGTCACTATCAAAAGCGTTTCTCCTTCGAAAATCATCTAGGAATAGAAATAAAAAATTATATTTCCAGCCAGAAATAGCTCTCGAGAACATAATGGTTATCATTGGCGCCCTTACCTAGATCCGAGCGGGGCCGCGAGCCCTCAAAAATGTGAAACAATTGATGATTCAATTGGCATAATTAAAAAGTTTAAAACTGAATTGCACAAATACAATAAATTTAAGACTTTTTTGATAATTTTTTCCGATCAAGAGTCCCTCCTTTTATCTTCCGTGCTTTCTATCTAGCAGGCCATTGGGCTAATGCTTTTACGGATGACGGATTTATTTGGGGAAGAACATGGGTGGGGATTGGAATGGTTTGCAAGCTTTGATCATTGTTGACACCTAAATTTTGATTTTTCCTTAATCATGCATTTTACATAAAAATGAGAATCAATTTTAGTTCACACAAAAAATAATTAATTAGTTTTCATGCATAGCATATTTAATTTAGTTTTCTCATGCATTGCATTTGCATCATTTTGTATCAATGGCAAAGATTTGAACTTAAATTGACGAACGATCGGGATTGGCAAAAGGCATGAGGATTGTACCGAAATTCTAAGGGGGGCTTGGACTTATATTCAGATTTAATTCAGCCCATTTTGCTCATCTAATTGTTAAAGGCTTCTAATTAATTATTCATTTAATTAATTAAAACCCAATTGAGCTCGAGAGTGCGCGATAAAGCCCGCAAGAGCATGAAATTTGGATAGCCCGTGATAATCCCTCTTGTGGCTAAAATTTTTGAGGAATTTTAATGGGACCAAACTCTTGAAGATCAGAAATTTAATCCTATGGTCATTAACGAGTCATACTTCAACTAGGATTAGGTAACCCTTTAGTCTATAAATACCTCATTATACCTTAGGTTTAGGGAGGCCACACAATTGTCATATACGGCCAAGTGAGAGTCTTCATCAGAGAGCTTCGATCTTCAGAGAGCTTCGTCCAAAGCAGAACACGCCTAAGAGGAGAAGACTCGGACCATCAAGCTCTTTCCCTCGGTCGAAAAGCAACCAGAAGAGAAGTTTTCTTTTCGTTGTTTTATCCTTTTATGTATTAGTTATTTGCTACGTGACACTCACAGAAAGGATTCCCGTTTGGTCTTCCTTTACAATGTCCACAGGGGGCCATACAATTGTTTCATACGGCCATATTGAGAGAGAAAAAGAGAGAACGTGAGGAAAAGTTGGGGTTCATTCATAGAGAAAGCTCACGGCAGTTCCAGTGACTTCGGAGTTCCAGCCAACTTTTTGTCCCTTGTTGGACCTCCAGTCTTCCCGCTCTGCGACGCGTCTGCCTCAAGCTGAAACGACAACTTCAGTGTTCATCATCGACAATTGTTGATGGTTCTTCGGGTGTTCAATGAGGATGAGAATGGGGCTCCACGTATAGGAAAATTGGTGGATGCAGAGAGGAGTCAACGGAGGAACATGCACGAAGACCTCTCCTCTCAATTTTAGCCGCACCGTGATCGCGACGACCTCTCAATTTCCTATCATGTGCCGTCGATTGCCTGCGGTCTAGATCCATGTCGTCTTGCCCACCACGACGATTGCCTCCATCGATAGTCCAGCCCTGCACCACCACGAGTCCTTCTTTGGCAATTCGTTCTCTGCTCCTGATGCCACCGAACCAGCCACTGCATCCCCGGTCAAAGCAAAGCCAATCCGTGACATCCACAACACTTCTCTGCTCCGATCAAACCCTCCAGTCCACTGAGTTTCGGGGTTCCAAGCCTGTGGCGTATGATTCTCACGTGCTTGTTTTGATCTCTATCCGAAGGAACCAGCAGTAGGCGTAAACCAATGCAATCATCTGATATCAACAGGGGAGTTCTAGATTCTTGTTAAAAATTCTACTTTTATATCCTACCACAAGAATCACACACAAAGGAATTCCCTCACGTCTAGTAGCTTTGGGTTACAATATTTAATCGAATTTTCTCTGCAGGTTTCACAGAAAAATTCCAGATCAGCCCAGCGTCAAGGCAAATTTATTTAACCTTCGTCGGAGCTATAAAACTCACCCTGCCGAATCCTTAGCCGCACAAGAAGACCTGCCATTCGATCCTTGGTGGTCGAACCCAATCCGCAAGGTTGCTTCGATATTCAAATTAGGAAAGGCAATCTCTGAGATGAGGTATGAATTCTAAACTTTGACTAATTTGAATTATCTTGCTTTCTTGAATTGGATTTGATTGCCTATCCATGTGAATGCTTTGTTTATCTTAAGATGCTATGGATAAATGCTTGCATTGATCGGATATGTGTTTTCTTAAATCGAACATTATCCTAGCATTATCTTGATGCATTGTGGGTAAGATTGCTTTTGAATTGAAGATATCTTTCTTGAATGGGGATTATCTGAATATATTTTCAAAGTATTAAAGGATAATTTTTTCAATTGGAAAAGATGCGGATTATGGTGAATTGGAGAAGATGAGAATTTTCTGGTGAATAAAAATCTGAAATTTTTGGTTCTATCTCTCTTGGCCGAATTATGAATATCATCGCCTTAAATCGTGTCTTGGATTGTTAAATAGCGCTATCCTTAGTTATCGATTGATTATTTCATGTTACGATAAGTGTTGTTTATAATTGGATGATATCGATTATTGTGGATAAAGTTTTAATCTCAATAATTATCTCGTAGCATGCAAATTGGTTGTTTTATCGACATATGTCTTATCTCATTTCTTGCTATTTTTTCGAATATGGTGATTAGAGATAAGATTTGATCCGGATTGAACATTTATCCGAATTTTTGACAATTATCTTAAATTAAAATTTCCAATCCAAGATAATTTTCCGAGAAATTGGATAAAATTTTAAATGAGGAAAGGTGACCCTACTCTCACATTTTCGGCGACCCCTCTTTGAGTTTTGAAAATACCAAATCAAATTGACTCATCTTTTTTCTTTTATTTTTGTCGTCTTTGTTTGTTATAAAATTTGCACATTAATAAACAAACATGCTCGTAATATATGCTCCCAATGTGCCTAGACCCTTCAAGAAAGCAAATTGCACGCCTTAGCGTGATCTCACGAAATGGGATGGTGATTTAGTATAAAACTTCGTGTTCTTTCCCTTTGGCAAAAGGGACGTTGTTGTTTTATACCTCTATCCGCATACCGGCTCGAATTTTCGAGGATGTAGTGGATAAAAATTCTTCTCTAACCCAAATCTTTGAGGATGAGTGAATTTTTTAGGAAAAATCGAAAATTAAAAGGTATATTATGGGCATTTTTGTTTATTTTTGTTCAAATTTTTGATTGCTTTTGAGTGCTTTTCATTTTTTCAAAAAATACAAAAAATCATTCTCTCGAATATCATATGGTCAAACATGTCGAACCTTATTTTTATATCAAAAATAACATCTAACATAAATTAAGACATTGAGATATCATTTTCTTAATTAAAATTGGATGTTACCACATTTTGTGATATGTTTTCACCATAACCATCATTAAATCCGAAAATCACAAATTCTCATTTTTCAAGTATCATATGGTCCGTTCCATCTTTTTAATTATCAAATTCACATCGATCAATCAAAATAGATTTTTCATGAAATTGGTACCGAAAGGGCATTAATTTTCCAAATTAATGTAACCAAGTCCCCGACTCATTTTCTCCTGGTTCACGAGAAATAAAATGGTTCTCCCGCTATTTTATTAAGGTTTCTAATCAACCTTCCATAAATGATTAGTGGCGGCTCCAATTGAATAATTCTTCATGAATTGAACCTAAGTTGCGATTCGGTAGGATTTGGGAGGGTCCGAATTAGGTTAGTTGATTTAATTAACCCGATAATCCGTTAACCTAATTTTTTAGGTTGCGACAATCATGAATGAGTATCAATGTACGTATTTCGGTGTATCGTCTAGCTTGTCAACTTCAATTGACATTGGTTGCGGCTTCAAAAGAGGTCACTACAATCGATCAAAATTCTTGTCTTATTTGACTCTCTTTGTTAATTTGATTGCTAGTTCTTATGAAAGACATGATCAAAGGAAGAATTACCAAAAAAAGCTTAAACCTATCGCAATTATGTTAATTCATTCTTAATTTTTGTTGTCAATTCAATCTTAAACATTTTGCATTTACATTTATCTTACCAAAAAATTTTATACTTACCACAAAAAAAAAACCATTTTGCATTTGTGCGCTCAATCCATCTAGACAATTTTGGGCTGGCCAGTGCTAAGGTGGCATTGCCGGCACTAACGTGGACTTTTTTTAGTAATGTTTCAATAATTTTTTGAATTTTTATATTCTTTTCTTTAGTTTTTCCAAACCCTAAGGCAGCGGGGTTGTCGGCCGACCTCGTGGTAGTGTCACGTCATCGCCAACGATGCTATGTCGCTCCGGCACTACCGGGGAATTTTGAAAATTCTAAATTACCTAATCAACCAAACTGTCGGTTACAAATGATTATTATGTGCTAATTTAAATGTTAAAGCAAAGTGTTACAATTGATTGTTCTTATTCTTTCCAAAAGCAAAATTTATAACAATAAAAAGAAAATTTTATGCACACATCCACTCAATTCGTAGTATCATGTCCTACTTTGAAACTCTATTTTAATAGACAATCTTTACTGTACTCTTGCTTGCCTACAGACTCTTTCTTAATTCTAAATAACTAGAGATGCCTTCTTTGTCCTTTTAGAATTGTTTTTGCTGCAATTTTCATCAAGTGGACTTAGATGCCACCCAGGCAATTGGGGTGCCTTTTTGTCACAATTTAAGAGATGATCACCCTTCCAACTGGGATTTGTGCTGATCTCATTTTACACCTTGAATTTCGTTAACCAAAAAGTATCAGTAATAATGAGTTTTAACGTTGCAAATTAGCAATTTTTGAAAAAAAATTACAACATCTATAACTCTTCGTATAAAGTGTTTCCTTGGAAGATCCTTATCATTTTCTTTCAATAGGACAAAATGTTGTTGATTACTTGTAATAATATACTATAATATTAAGAGCTTTCTAATTGTAATCTAGCCCCTATTCTATAGGTTACTATACAACATATATCACGAAAAATTCTAAGTGATACGTATGTAATAAATTTACCCCAAACTATTTTTTTTACCACTAAAAATCTCAAATTGGTACACTTCGACAAATTTACCACAAACCGCTATATCAATAATAAATTTACCCTTCGTTTGGCTTTCCCTATATTGTACCATCAAATTGTTGGGTTGGATGACATGTGGCAATTAACAAGTGTACGATCGATTTAGATTTTTATCACGGATGTATCAATATGGGGTTTTTCGTGGTAATAACCTTGATTTAACGGGAACTAACGAATGGTAAATTTATTACATGTGTATCAATTTAGGATTTTTGTTGGTCAAAAATTTAGTTCGAGGTAAATTTATCACAAATATAATAGTTTGGAGTTTTTTATGGTCAAAAAAGTAGTTTGGGATATATTTGTCATATGTGTACCTATTTGAGATTTTTGTGGTCAAAAAAAATAGCTTGAGGTAAATTTATCATAAGTATACCATTTGAATTTTTTTTGTGGTATCAACCCTATATATTAAGAATTCCGCTTTTATTCTATTGAGAAGAGGTAAAACCAATATGAAGTATGGGACAATTCAGCAAATAAGTTACAATAAAGTATACTTCTCATGCATCGTTGCTAGTTATAGCAACATAAAAGCGTGTGTACAACAAGGGTAACTAATCAAATAAAGCTACGCCTCTTTTGCAGTAGGATACGGCGGTTTCCTCGCGAACATAGCTTGCAAAGCTAATCGGTTTTAGGATGAGTCGATTCCCACCCTAAAATCAGGAGCCGAACCAGAGGGGTTGCTTTCCAATTTTGTGGAATTGGATATCAAACCGACCGGTTCAATCAGTGTTCTCGGGTGAGGAACCAGCGGTGATGTGTTTTCTTTTTCTTCCTATTCCCCCTAAGACTGCAAGTATTTTCGCATAGTCTAAACTATCATTCTTTGGCATTTTGGATCTCTAATCAATGAAAATCTTGATGAGACACTAAAGGCGTGGTAAAATATAATGAAGTATCATTAACTTGCTTAAACAAAAAAAGGAATTAGTTTGATTAGTGCAATTTGAGTGGTTCGATTTCACATATGGAACTTAAAATCTAACCAGCGTCACCGAATCCAAAATTTAGGAATCGGAAATCAGTTTGATTCCCACAAGAATCATCTAATTCGGTCTGATTTCAATGCTCACCCCTATGTTTTTTGGTTGCTTTTAGTCGAAATAATTTTCAATTGCTAACATGAAATAATGGACGTAGATTCTGAACATTATTTTGGGTAGGCCCCGCAGTCTTTGGTCCCCCCTATCTAGTCAGATAATTAACTCCTCGTCAGAATAGGCACGAGCAAGACGCAAGGGGAGAGAGAGAGAGAGAGAGAGAGAGAGAGGGACAACTCACGGCATCACGTGACAACAGCTGCCAAAAATAATACTTGTTATTTAGCTCCCCTCTCTTCCGACCAAAAATCCGAAAAAGGGAAATCTGTCGTGTTTTCAAAATTTAAATCCGTGCAGGAACCTATGTAAAGACGCGGACACGGACATTTTAACAACACGATACGTCGATACGTGATTTTTCAAAAATAAAGAATTTATTCGCGGACACGTTATATATTAAATATATATTATTATTTATGCATAATAAATTATTATTCTTATAATTTTATAAGTAACTAAATAAAAGAGGATAGAATGAATTTATATTAAGAATAATAATTTATTACTTATTAATATCAATATTTCTGAATTGGAAAATTCGCCAATTCTTTCCTTTCCTCAACATTTGAAAAAGTCGCTGAGTTCGTGTAACTTTTTATTTTGCCGTAGGTAAAATATGTAAAAACAGATGAGAGAGAGAAAGAGATACATTTAATAGGGATGAAGGTCATGTCATATTGCCACCCACTCACTGCCATTTCTGCACTTCTTTTCTGCACTTCTCACGTCACTTCCCTCTTTTCTTTCATTTTGCCATAGATGTAGAGCGCGAGAGAGGGTCTAATTTCCCTTTTCCTATTTTCTTTTTGCCTCTAAAGCAGAAATTTTCCCAAATCATCACGGGACACGCGAGTCCCAGCGTGTTCCTTCCGTTGACCTCGTGTCTAAAGCTCGGACACGCGTTGACCGCGTGTCTGAGTGTCCGAACGTGTCCGGAGCGTGTCGGATACCGACACGTGTCCGACACGCAAAAAAAGCCTTTGGAGAAGTGTCCGTGCTACATAGGCAGGAACCGGGACTGTCTCTTGCAGAATGATGGAACAATACTTATTAAATGACAGTAAATTAAACGAAAAGGAGAATAAATTTATTTCATTTATTTTACAAAAAATAAATAATTAAAAAAAAAATTAAATGATCTTATGTATAACTTAAAAATGAGAGGTCAAGAAGCTCGAGTATCAAGAAAAAAATTAATAAATAAAATATATTTTCATCGTTTACGAAAATGATTAAGTGTAATTTATATTTTTCATCGACTAATTATTTCGAGTGTTAGAAATGATAATTCTTATAAAAATATTTTCTAAATCATTCATTTTCTACTAAACAAACGAAGTTTTTCGAGAGTAGTAAGCTTTTCTCTAAATTTATTTAATTCACCCAAGTCAAACTCATTTTTATAATGTGCATCTTATCATTCTTTTTTTATTTATTGTGATGGATGTATTTATCAACTATATCAAGTCAAATATGAAACAAATCTTGGAAGAATGATGAGATTTAGCAAAAACCGATTCACACAATCAATCTATTGAATATCACCTCGTTTAGAAAATTATTAAATATGATTTTATTTTTCATCGACTAATATTATGATCTTTTACATGATTAATAACACGAGATGAGAGTATGGTGACAAGACAAAACCACTCCGAAGTCGTCGTTTTGACGTGGATTACAAGACATTGCTGCTGAAAGGAAAGAGAAGCTGCTTCTCCTTCTGAGTTATCCGGCCAGGCGTTTCACATTTCTTGAAGAAGATGACACCCTTCGACAAAGAAGAAAGGCCATTGAGGTTCCTTCCCATCTCTCTCTCTCTCTCTCTCTCCACGTTAATTTGGGGTTATGAATTGCTGTTCTACGTACAGTATCACAGAAACTAGAGAAATGGAGGAGGGTTTGAGAACAGTTGAGTGCCTCAGAGGAAGACTCCTTGCAGAGAGACAGGCTTCCAGATTTGCTAGGGAACAAGCTCAGCTCATGGCCAACAAGGTCTCTTCTTCCTGCTTTCTTTTGCCTTTGTTTTTCCACCTTCTTGCTCCTTCTACCGAGTTTAAACCACACACTGCTCGAGATTTGTTGGGTATGTTCTTTGTCCCCTTAATTTTCAGTTTTTCCTTCGACCGTCACAGTTGGTGGAACTAGAGAACCAGCTGCGAGAAGAGACCCAAATGACGGCGAAAACAGAGAAGAAGCTCGAGTTCCTGAAGAAGAAGCTCGAGACTCTGCTAATCTCACCCGCATTGCACGAACCAGAGCAATCCAGCATCTGTGGAACCGGCATTGTCTCCTCCGATTCGTCTTCCACAGTCACAATCGCCTCCGAACCCAAAATTACTGAAGAAGCCAAGGTAGAATCTAAGTCCCCTTTCGAGAACAAAGGCGCATCGCCCCATCTGGAGCTTGATGCTCCCGAAAGAACTCTCGCCGAGGATAAGCGTGATTCCGACGCCAGAGATTTTTCCTCTGAGAAGTCGAGCCACGCATACAACGAATTCAAGACAGATAGCCACAGGTAAAACCTTTCCATTCCATTCGATTCAAGCGGCCAACTCTTTTTTCTTTGTTCTTTCACTCTAGTGCGTTCATCTACCTATTTTCAATCTGGGTTTTGCTTGTCTCGATCAAATTTGATTCCTTTTTCCCAAATCTTTGTTCTTCAGCTGTACAAGCACGAGGAATTCGGTGACAGAGGACGAGAACAGTTTTGACGATGCTGATCAGGTGGGCTATTCACTAGCGTTAGTTCCAGTCACTTTGGGAGAAGCAGAGCCAGAGAGCAATGAGCTGAATGCGAAGATGATGATAATGAGTGCGAGCGTCAGTGAAGTGCTCGACGCACTGAGGCATGCCAGAGAGAGCATTCAGAGATCAATGGAGAAGCGAAGTTGCATCATTAGAGTCGGCCCACCTCCTCAATCTGCCCAGCTCTGTTAACGATTTCATGGTTGCTTATAGATGGTGATAGACCTTTAATTGATAGTCTAGTGTAGTCTCTGTTTCCTTTTCCTTTTAGTGATTACTTGAGGTGGGAGGAAATGTCAGCGAAGTGATTTCGTAGGGAGAGTGATGAAGTGATGATTCAAGGTGTGATTTTTCAGATGCTCTCAGTGGGAGCTTAACGAAGGTGAAGAGAAGTTGGGGTGTTGGCCAAAAAAAAAAAAAAAAAAAATTACGTTGCAATGTCCTGTGGGGTTTGCCTTACCACAGATCGCCTCTGCGTATTAGATGAGGAAGATAAAAAACATGAACTACTTCAATCGATCACCAACCACACGAATATGCGCCATTGGTTTTTCCTTGTGCCATCTAGATCTATCAAACAGGTGGGTCGGATCGGATATGGGTCGAGTCGAAAATTGTCCAATCTAAATTAATTTATTTAACTCCTTTTGATTCATTTTCATGTGATATAAATTTAACGACTCGATCTATACTTAATTTATATTACTTAAACACTTTCACATTTTACCCAATTTAGGAAAACTTGTTTCTTATACCTTTTAGAAAAATTATATTATTAAAACATTGTCATGTGGATAATTTTTATAATTTTTTGAAAAAAAAAAAAATTTTCCCTTTACAAAGTCCATTGAGGGTTGTGAAGCTCTCTCCGGCAGTTGCGGAGTTAACCCATTTAAAAATTAAATTAAAAATTACAAAAAATTGAAATTAAAAATTAGAAAATATTAAAAATTATATATATAATATAAAAACTATTAAAAAGAATGAATTCTTATTAATGGGTTAACTCAACTAATAACATTTGGGCCAATTAAGATATGAATTGTTTTCTGAACTTACATTTCCAATTTTCTAATTGTTACTTCCATAAACTCTTCTAATATGGCATCACATAACAAAGCATGATTTTTGTTTTTTATAATCGAGGTTTTTCGCGTGCAATGAACTATTTTTCGAGGTAATTAGAGTATGCTAATGCCACTAGGTAAGTCTCAAGACGCGGTCGTTGGGAGTCGAACTTGGAATCTCATTAATTTAACTATCTAAAGCCCAAAAAAGCTCAATCAACTCGTCCAGATACCCCATTGGCAACATGATTTCATGTTCAAAGATTAAAAAAATGCTTAAAAGAGTTGTGTAGGTTTGGAAAATATTGAAAATGCTAGGTAGGATTATCCGTTTACTTAAAGTTAATGAAAAGACTCTAGTGTATCAAAATAAAACAAGATTTTACTATGTAGGACGGTATAACTTTTTGTTGTGCAATCGTAATACAAGTCATATTAATATAAAGGCGTTAGACTTGGCATTGTTTCCTCATTAAGTGGGACTTTTGCTTGCTCGTATTCCAGGCCAAAATCGCATATGATACTTTTTAGTATTATACGACCTTTTACCAGAAAGCACAATGTTTAGTCATACTCAAGGCCAATCGTGGTATCCTTTTTCGTTTTTAGCATTACTTAGACATTTTGCCGAGGCATATTAAGGACAAAAAATAAGCAACCAAGGAGAAAAAAATCCCATACCAAATTGGCATGGTTTGGTTGATTAAAGCTACATTGACAGGAAAAAAAAATAGAGATTTCATTATATGTCGAAATAATGAATATTAAAAATCACGCTTGAATTCACACGAAACCTCAAAGTTTTCCTCAACCCCAATTACACTTCGATGTCTGTCAAGTGTATTTCTAACAGTCTCTCACTAAGACACAAGTGGAGAGAACCTAAATATTTTCTTTGATGGCCAGGAAGTGTAACTTCAAGTAAAATTGCAGAAATATCCATTAAATAGTAATTGAAGTCGGTTTACTCGGTTTCCTATGCGTCGTGATCCGTGCACTCAGCACATGGTCAATAGCCTGGCCATTCCAAGCTAGTGGTCGTAGCCTGGGCGTCCGGCCTGCCGGGGCATCCAACTTCTCAACGACACCGCTTAAGGTTCGAAACTGAACTCTCAATTGCCCAAACCTTTCACGAACCCATCTTCTGTTTGTCACGATAAGTCCTCAACAAAAATTCGAGACATAATTTTGAGAGCAACAACACAATAGTCATGCCAACCAGACAGAGAGGGAGACGAAAACAATATGCTTTTAAAAGTGGTTTCCATGTTCAACTTACCAAAACTAGAGTCTCATTGGTAAGTTTCGTCTGGTTTGAAATGGTAACCCACAACCATGTCTGTTGAATGTGAAGCAAACGATGACACAGAGCATGTGAAGTGGGGTTAGGAGTTTCTTTTTGGTACTATCGCCAGGGCCCAAGGGCTTGGACATATGCACTTTTGCTCTTTTGCCTAGTACCTACGATTGTCCCTGATTTGACTGAACACTACCTTGGGAGTTTGCCGTTTAGCTGAATAAAGCACAGCCAATCGGATTAAGAGAGCCTATTTTGTTTGAATGATTTCCCTGAACTGGCATCTTGTTCTCTCAATCTCACCATCTGAAGCTCTGTTGCATGGATCAAACGTGCTGTTGCTTTTAATCTCATGTTTTAAAATTTTCTTTCGTGTTACATGGTCTCAATGTACGGTAGAGATGCGGTAGAGAGAGTTTCACCTCATCCTTTTTGTTGGTGGCAAGTCTAAGTGGAAGTGAATAACAGATGACCTATTGGTTTAGATGTCCTCATGGTCTTGGTTCAAACTTGAGTAAAAATCCTAAATGCACCGTACCAATGTAGGAGAGGCGTGCCTATGGAGGTGTTTGGAAGTTGGCCCAAGCACTACCTGATTCACTTTCTCATTGATAATGTGCATGAACCGCATGTGCTACGTTCTCTTACTTTCACCATAGGTACTCAATTTTCATGTTCACCTGTACTTTTAAAGGATCTAGACATGGATCTTTCTAGTATCAACGAACCTCTTGAAAACAATTTGTTAACTATCCTATGAGGAAATTAAAATGATATGTGAAGGTAAAATTAAACTTCCTGGAAAGCATCACCTTGATTGCATGTAGTTCGATTTATTATACATGCAAAACTCTCAAAAAGTTACACAAACGTAATCATCATTTGCATTTTCTTCAATCACCAAGATAGTTCTTGCTTTCTATTCCTAAATAATCTTTTTTTTCTGGATGTCTATTTGAACATTTTCATATTTTAAGATTATCTAGTAACCTACTTCTGCATAAAATTTCTCCACGACGCTCCTTATCCACTTGTTTCAGCCAAGTCTTGATGCAGACCTCCTCTTATAGGTACAGCTTCACTAGTCTCTTCTAGGTGTGATCGGTTTCCGGGTGGTTCGGTTCCCAATATTTGGAAATGGGAATGGGATTGGATTGATCCGGCCCGATTCCCAACTAGGCCAATTGAATCAGTTGCATGTTCTTTTTTAATGATTTTTTTGGTATATTCTCTCTTTTTGCTCTTTCTGCTCTCCTTTTCCATCCAATGTGTTATGCATCTACTTATTTTCTTCCAGGGGTGACATTTTCTTTGTGGGTTTCTTCTGTAAACCAACCATGAATTTCCTGAAATTGCTGGGCCACACGCCTAGTACTGCGCATAGTTTAGCAAGCTTAGCTTAGCACTTAGCAGAACAAACTCGTCAGCATTTATTCTAATTTGATGCTCGAGATGCTACATATGAAACAAAAGCAGCTTAATTATGAATCCCCCCCACCCCACCCCCACCCCCCACCCCACCCCACCCCCAAAAAAAAAAAATGGAGAGCAGCTTGATACCAAGTATAGCCACCCAATCAATCCGCAGGTCTTGGAAGAAAATGAATGAATTGTCCCACTCAGGCAAAACAACAACCACCACAAAAAACAAAAGGCGATCCGGTCCGATGATCTGGGTGGGCAAATCCACCCATGAAACCGAGAACCAGATTGAAAATTGCTAGTTCCAATTTTTTGGAATCGAGAATCAGACCGGTGCCCCCAGAAACAGCTCAAAACCGATCAGTTTGGGCAGTTCCTTTTGCTCACCGCTATTCTTCATCATATTTATTTAGTTATATTATCATGAAAATAAGAAAAAATTATGCAAGGACAAATGATGTGATAAAGCAATGGCATATATACCCAAAGACCTTTGTGTTGCTAAATCATTAAATGTCTGTCTATCTAGAGAGTTGAATGCAGCCCATCTCATGTCTCCTTGCAAGATAGGATGAACACAGCACTACTTTCGGAGCATCAAAGACCAAGGAATCGGTTTATGGTAGCCCTTTTCATTTATTGGATGATTTAATTATTAAAAAGAATTTTGACACATCTGAGCTTAATGTGTATTTAGGTGAAGAACTGCGCTCTCTTATCATGAACCAAATATCGTTGTAAAGAAAGAGAGATTATCTGATTATCTCCAAATGCCAAATGGCCATAATTATCCGCAAGGCTGATCTCACGTGGTAACTATGTAAATAAAACTGCGTATCTGGTTCGAGAATCTGAGCGAGCTGGAGACCTGAAGATTGCTTTGGAGTTCATAGTTTATGCTCCGACCCGCGGCTCCTGGATATGTATAGCGGTTCTCGACAGGCTAGCCTCTATCTCGTCAAGTTCATTAGCATCCAGCTCGTCATCGTCCTCGTTCCGAAGGACTTCACCATCGCCAACTTCCGTCGATGAGGCGCTAGATCCATCTCCAGCCGAATTGCCATCCACCTGAAATTTCACAAGACATTATATGGCATGAATGGACTGCAAAATGGAGATCAAGCACCAGATTTGACAAAATTAACCAAGTGAAAGCCATCACCATGTTCAATCTATAGTGCAAAAGAGAGAGAGAGAAAAAAAATTAATGGACAACATTTTTTTTGGGTCTCATAAGCAGAGAGAGCTCTTATCAAGAACAAGAAATGTCAGGCATTCACAAGCAAGATGGACATTCAGTTTCTAGGAAACTCCATTAAACAGATGGGTTCAAATGGAAACTCCCACCTGCTTTTTCATGATGCGAGATTGTTCCTCTCTCAAGTGCTTTTCACATGCCTCAACATCATCAACAAACAAGCTTGAATCGGACAGGAATAGCTCACGGCCGCTGAGAAGCATACAGAAAAATTCCCGCGAAATTAGAGTGCAGAATATCGCGCTCTTCAATCCGACACGAAACACATACAGGCTGCACGACAGGTGATTCGCATCTGATACAACACCTGCCTGGACATAGCAGAAGAAAGTACAGTGTACCTCATTTGGTCATTCTTAGCCCTCTCTTCTATAAGTGCCGCTAACCGAGCGTCTCTCTCTGCAATCTTCTTCTTCTTCCATATTGCGAACAATTCGGGAGTCAGAGGAGTCAGAGTAGTCAATTTGGCACGCTGCAACCCCAAAACAGATACACATTGAGCACAACATTCCGGCATCAGATGAACACGAAGTTAACGATGGCTACTGCTTCAATGCCGGCAAACTCAAGTCCATAGGAAAACACAGGGCAGATCGAACCAGATGACCCCAGAAATTGACTTGACTTACCTGATTCTCAATTTCTTCCTCGAGGGGCGTCTTTTCACTCTCTTCTTCGAGCAAAGCTTTCATTTGGGATTTCAGGACATATCCAGGAGGAAGTGCATGCCTGTAATGGCAGTCTTTCCCACCATTTGGACAGACCCAGAACCAACCATACTGTTTCTTCTCCACTGCTTCCAAAAAGTACTTGCACACCTTCACATGTCACAGAAAAAAGAACAACAAGTCACATTCTAACAAGACCGACAACAGAGTCAAGAGCTCATTTGCTTCCTTCTGTTATACGTACACGATTCCAGCTCTTTTTAGACAAATTACTACATGCCTGCGACCATTTTCCGGAACTTGATATCCTAAGAAAAAATCGATGAAAAGCTGATCTTTGGAACCCCAAAGAAACGAGCTCAACACATTGATACAGAGCAGACATTTTGTATATTCGAACTCAGAGAAAGCGATTGCACCTAGAATCATGTTACTCGACAAAGAATTCATGAAATACTTACGATGTCAGTGGGCTTATTCTGCTTATACTCCTTGTTCTTCGACTCGACAACCTTCTCCAAAGTCTCCTGATCCCACTCCTCCATTGCACCTGAAGTTGAGGAGATAAAATCGGAACATTGCTACAAGTTACACAGGATAAGCAAATACTAGCAACAGTTAAATTAAGCTAAGCTTGCGATGACAGTATTGATCACAAGGAAATGGGAAGTCAGTCGGTACCCTCGTCCCGTTTGTCGCTGTAAAGATCGATCTTTTCTCCTTTGCGTTGAACATTCAAATCGTGAGAGAATTTGCACTTGAAACCTTTAGCACACTGCCCTGCCTTGTAGAACTCGCACACGATGGACTTGGGATCAACACCTGATCAACCCTCCATTCATTACTGAATCTGTTTGAACTTCTTCACGCTTCATAGCGAAAAAGATACAAAGGCGCGAGAAAAAGCCCAGAGATATTACCGACGGGCACCTTGGGCTGGCTCACGGCAATCTTAAACAAGTCGTTTAGCTCCTTATCTTTCGCCTTACCCTCTTCCTTCCTCTTCTGAAATCAGCAAAAAAAATATTTCCTCTGCTTTTCGTGGAAATTGATGCAAGAACTCACTCGAACCTATAAAACCTATACTTCTATTCGATCGTAACTAGTAACCTAAGCTATTATTAGTGTGTAAAAAGTAAGTGGTCATGAACAAATTAAGGCCTTTTGTCATATCAAACACCATTTTTAGCTCCT
Organism: Rhodamnia rubescens; assembly: GCA_021437795.1. NCBI lineage: Eukaryota > Viridiplantae > Streptophyta > Magnoliopsida > Myrtales > Myrtaceae > Rhodamnia > Rhodamnia rubescens. Next base: position 182,660 of record JAILYA010000117.1, on the reverse strand, counting down.
CGTCTATTTTGCATCGACCGATTTTCCTGAGAAAACCAGAGTTACAAAAGCGGAAACACTTAGAAGAAAGTTGACGATCGGACCTTCGCGGCGTTCTTGGAAGGATCGGTCTTGGGCTGCACGGACTGCTGGAGGGTCTGCACGTACTTCTGGACGTTCTTGCTCTTGTTCTTGTTCTTGAGCCCGAAGGTCTTGTCCTCGACCATCTTCTGCTTCTTCGCCACGTCGGCTTTCTTCGCGGCCTGCTTCGGCGGCATCCCTCGATCGCGTCCGCATCAATCGACCCGAGGTTTCCTAGGAATCAGCTTCTGCTCTCGAGGTCGAGTTTGGTGAGGCTTTCTCCGATGGAGTGTCTACCAAAGGGCAGAGGAGAACTTTTGAACGGTATCCAGAAGCGACGCGTGAGGAGTGTTGCGTTGGTAGTTTGAAATTACCGAACCTGCCATTGCAACTTTCCAAGTGGCAAGATTTTCTAAAGGTTTGGGAGGGCCCCACCAGCGTTTTCCTCGTCAAAGGTTTCGAAAAGCAGTTTGGTTTATGCTCCCCGCCGCTGCAAGGTGGCGCATATTAGTTGCGTCAGTCGTACTTTCATTGATGTCTCAATCGATTAATGCCTGAAGAATTTTCCGCGAAGTTTTAAATCTTGACTGAATTCAACCTTTTAAACTTTTTAATTTTATCGATCAAATCGTTAACATTTACATATTTTATCAATTAAATTCAACCGATCAATTTTAATCAAAAATCATTAAGGTAAACATCAACTTTTTTACATGATACGACCGATACTGATATAAATAATTTTTTAATAATATGTTATTAGTTCATTCTAATAGTTTTTTATTTTATTAATTTTCTTTTCTTTTCTTTTTCTTTCTTTTCATTTTTTTAATTTTTCTGTTCAAAGGGCCGACAAGGCCGATGGCCCCATCAGCCCATTGGCGAAGACCGCGCAGCCCTCACTGGCCACAGTGATACTATCAATGATTCAAGCAACTATGAGCCAAATTTTGAGCTCTAAAGTATGAATTGCTATCAGTTGAATTATTCTCGAGTGTCCTTGAACAAATTAGCCATTAATCCACAAAATCTTCATATCTCTCCAATCATAATCAATTAGCTTGTGTAAATCTCTCGTAAAAGTTCTAAGTGGTATATGCATCAATCTTTGATTTCAAGCTATTAAGCGTAATCACATGATTGTTAAGTCATATGGGTCTGTCACGATATATTAATATCGATAACATCTATGAGTTGGATCTCGTACATTTCGGATTTACACAAAGTTGATCTACATATGGAAATTTTCTTACATGAACTTCTCATTTCTTGCATAATCCAAAGTTGGGTTAGGGAAAGATTGGAGTGATTAGCTTCGTGGTGCGCGATAAGAATAAGACCAATAGAGACTTCACAAGCGACCATTGGGTGTGGGTTTCTATAAGGGCACGAATGACATGAGAGAGGAGACTCGCGATCCGAGAGAGAGGAGACCGCACGCGAGAGAGATGTAGTGACCAATGAGAAGAATTCTTATTTCTTTTTCGTTCCATAAACAAAAAAGTAGAAAATTCATACTTCTTATTTCCGTTCCAAATAATGAAAAAAAAAAATTGCATTACCGAACGAATTTATGTTCCAAACTTGTTCCTCGAAATAGAAAGTAGAAAAACAGGAAAATAAAATTATTGTCATGCACGCCATAAGTCGCCCGATCGAATAGCTCTCTAGAATATCCATTTTTTTTTATAATTATGATTCTGCATTCATTCAAAGAATTACTTCAGGGACTTCACAATTGGTTTCCACATTTAGCAAGTTTATTTCGTATATGAGTTCACCTATATAACATAATTTATAACAACTCTTAGAATGCATGAATTAATTCATAAGCACATTGAAAGTTTCATCAACTTTAATCTATTGCGTTTTAAAGAGAATTGCAAATGGTGAGTTGCCTACTTTATTCCCCCTTTTTTTTTTTGGTGCTTAAATACCTAAGATTCGTCTTAATAGATTCATGAGGAAAGGATGATTCAGCTGGATCGGTTAACGTGTAAGAGACTTCTCTTCGGTGGAGGTTATGAACTTGATCGTTAACTTGGACTTTCACTCTTGACGTGGGCCTCAAACAGTGGGTTTTCAAAGTGAAGTGATCGTTCGGCTCATATGTTAATTGATTAACAAGCCATAGTAGTTTTAGGAATATTACTAAAAAGCTTCTAACCTATTATATTATATGAATATCAATTCAATCATAATTCGACAAAAAAAAATTTCAGTCATAAACTTTTCAATTTGACCAATTTAGTCCTAAATCTTTTGAAGATTTGTCGACATAGTCCATCCGACTAAAATTGGCGAGAAATCGCTAACGCGGTACGACCAAGTCTTGACATAGATTATTTTGTGTAATTTTTTTAATTCTCTAAACCGGCTACTTGCGATGGCCCTCGCGGGACCTTTTTCGAGAAGCGATCGGTAAGAAGAAAAATAAAAGACAACAAAAATATAAAATTTCATAAAAAGTTTGTAAGTTCTAAAAAATTTGTGAATATCATTCACGTCGGTGCTAGCCGCGCTACGTTGTATACGATTGGTGGCCACGTCAACAATTTCCAATCAGTTTTGATTGGAAAGACTGCATTGGCAAATTTTGAAAAGGTTTAAAACTAACTTGTTCAAATTAAAAAGTTTAGGACTTAATTGGCTATCGTACAGTAAATTTAAGATTTTTTTTTTTTAGAGTTATCCCTAGTAGATACGCCGATGAACTTAGCATTGCTTTTTGCCAGTTGCTACTGCATGCACTAGTAAACGAAGCATACACCGCCACAGTAAATCAACATTTACACAAATAATCTTATTGATCCTTAATTTGAGGATCATAATCATCCGCGCCCAAATCGATTGTTTTGAGCCATGAAAGTCGAAAAACTGGTCGACCACAATGAAAAGTGACTACTATGACTTCTTCCGGTAACTTTCCTTTGTTTCGTTTACATTATGATCATATGCTTATTTGTACGTAAACATATATGCTGCGCCTTTATTCAATTAACGATTAAGAAGGCAATCTCTCGGTATAATCAATTTTAGAAGCCATTACAAATTTACCGGTCAAATTGGGCCGTAGCTGGGCTTTGAGAAGAGAGCAAATGGAGCCTCCTCCCTTAAAGAGAACTACCCGCCATTAGTTATTGGGCCATGCGCCCAAAAATGTTCTTGCATGTGTTCTAAAGTGTCAAACGATGCGTCGGGTCGGGGTCTGGGCGGCAATGTCTGCAGCGATTAATTTGTTTAACTCGTATTGACCAATTTTCATGCAATATAACCGTATAATTTGGAGGGCCGCACCCAACCCTATGTCATCCATTTACTTGCATTTTGAGTATATTGATTAAGTCGTCGTCGTTACCATCTCCTCCTCTACCGCCGTCACCACATCAAGTCGGTGACAGTTTTTTAGCAAGTATTTGTCCCATAAAAAATGAAAGATTTAACAGATTGACTAATTAAGAAAATAAATGACAAATCTAAAGCAATTTAAGAACCTAGGAAAGCAAGGAAAATTAAGCATTTTCATCTACTTTCTATAGCGTGTGCACCTCAATTGCGGTCGGAGGGGGACAACAAGAAGTAGTGTGGCAAGGGCTGCGTTTGATCAAGCCTCAAGAGGCGCGACAAGAGGAGATCGGAATAGTCTCTTATTTTCTTTTTGAATTTGGACCGTTAAGGTCAGAGAATTGTGATACTTGTTTGAAATGGTTTGAATTAGGGCTGCACCATCTTATTGGATTTAACTTTTTAAAACTGATTTCAACATGTTTTAAAATATTCTAGATGACACATACATTATCCAACCTCCTACGCTTGACTATGCTTTTGACTACTCTTAGGGTGCGCATGGTAACACTTCTCTACCGAAAATCAATTTCGACCGTGAAGTTGATTTTTCTACTTCTCCTCAAAAGCAAAAGTTGATTTTTTTACTTACGCTCCAGATTCACTTCGATCGAGAGAAATTCGTTTGTTAACGGTTGAAAATTTCTACTTTTGCAACATTATTAACAAAATCTTCGGAGGCCGGCGGCGGTCAACGGGCGGCGGCCGATGCCCGGCGATCGGCGGCCGAAGGGGGTGATCGGTGGCGAGCGGCGACGGGCGGCGGTGGGCGGCCAACGGTGGGCAAGGCGGCGGCAAGCGGTCGGTGGCGGGCGGGCGGGCGAGCGGCGGCGGGCGGTTCGCGGCCGACGGGGGTTGGCGGCGGGCGGTCGGCGGCCGACGCAGGTAGGCGGGCGATGGTCGGGTGAGGTTGGTGTAGTTGAAGAAGTGATTCTTAAATGGAGAAGTAAATTTTTTACTTCTCAAAGTTGGTCAAAAAACTTGTCGGAAGTTAAAAATCCCGCCGGAAGTTGAAAATCCTACCATAAGTCAATTTTTTTACCAAACGGATTTCTACTTCGACAAGATTTTTATCAAACGGATTTCCCCGCCGGATTGACTTCGGCAGAGAAATCCAAGTAAAAGTGTTATCATGCGCGCCCTTAACAACTATTTCTTCTTCTTCTTCTTTTTTATGTAATAACGATACAAATGGCCCATGAATTTTGGCTCAATATATAATGTGATTCTCGAACTTTTAATTTGTTCAATGTGATCCATAAATTTTAAGCTAACGTGCAATGAAGTTCTTGAACTTTTAATTTGTTCGATTTGGTCTCTAGACTTTTGCGACATGTTCAATTTAGTCCATGAATTATATGAAATGTTTAATGTTATCTTTCCATTATTTCAAGTTACGAGACAATAGTGAACATTTTCATATAGTTCGAAATCAAATTGAATATATACAAAAAGTTCGGGGATCACATCGTAAATTAGCTTAAAGTTTAGGACCACATTGAACAAATTAAAAGTTTAAGGATTATATTGCGTATTGAGCCATAGTTCAAAGGATATTTTGTGACATTCTTCTTTTTTCTTTTTCATTCGAGTTGACCTAAACCTTTTTAAATTACTTTTTCTTTTGATTAGTTCTTGGATAAGTTAGTTATACTTTTTATTCATTTACAATTAGCATGAACAGGCTATTGATAACTCTGATAAATTTAAGTTTGACCTAAAAATGGCAAAAACTTATATTGGCCATTTTGAGAGAGAGAATTGCTATGTGAGGCATTTACCATGTCAAACAAGGTAATGACTTTATAATTATATAATGTTCTGAAAATTACTCGATCGAGATGTAATTGACGTGGGTCCGGCCAACGGGAAGATTTGGCATGTGTGAGGTCGGATTGGACATTTGTGAATACTAACATGGAAATGTCATAACCTTCTTACGGTGCTCACTTCGGTACTAAAATTTTTCGCCATACCACTTAAGTGCTACAATAGAGAAAAAATAATTACTTAAATGCCTCCTGTGACAAATTCAAACCAAAAGTCCTTTGTAGCTTTTCTAATTAAATGTTTATTTCAACATGACTTTTTTAATTAATTATATATAATTACGTGGCTTTTTTAGCCAACTTGGAAATTTGTGCTACTCTCTTCTTTTTAATCAAAGGACGTCGCTCTTCTTTAGTTCACGATTTTCAAACTCAATTCATGCATTTCAGGATATTCTTCAAATTAGAAACTTTGGTGCTCGTGGTTGCTGCCCCTCTGGTTCATGATCTACTCTTTGCTTTCGTCTTTTCATTTGGTCTTGATCCTTGTAGAGGGAAAAAGGGACGTCACTGGATCTGCACGAACCCTCGGATAATATCCATAAATTACTTAGTTTCGGTAAAAGATGAACATTGTTATATGTAAATTCAGGTGCTTGGCACACATTGGTACTTCAGTACATTTCTCTCTCCGATTCATAATTAATATATTTTTGAACCCGCCCTTTCAAATTGAAAGTGTACGTTCCTGCGCAAATTTCAACAATCACTTGTTCCGATTCTACATAACGTGACTATTTCACCAAATAGTTTCAAGCTTGAATAGTGTGACTGAGAACTTGCTGCACTTGGGGCCTGTCATTGGGCAAGCATCGCCACCCTCACATACCTGTCAAGATCGTGATAACGTTCCAGAAAAAGTATTTTTATTCTCAAAGTGTAATGTTCCGGAAAAAATATTTCTGTTCTCAAAGTGTTCCCGAACACTTTGGAAACATAAACGAGTATGGTAAAAAATTGCTTCCAAAGTGTTTCGAGAACACTTTTGAAAAACAAAAACGCTTTTGGAGCAGAAATAAGACACAAAAAAACTTGTTTCGTGTTCCCGGAACACATTTTAGAAACACATTTGGATCATTTTTTAGAAATAATTGGGAACAATTTTATTTTTGAACAAACTCTCTTCTTTTTTGTTCTTGCACGATGTCGACACGTGATTTTTTATCATTTTATTTTATAAAATTAATTAAAAATACCAAAACAATTCATAAAATTTACAAAATCAACCTTGGAAGCTTTGACATAGCCTTAGGAACCAATTTTGAACAAAAAATATTTTTCATAATTGTTGACATTTTTTGGATTTATTTTAATTATAAAAATAACCGAAAATCAGGAAAAATAGTATTCGTGATCAGAAAAATGCGCAAAAATAGTCCATATTTTTATTTTAATTCTCTTTTCATTTTGGCATCTTAAAGTTTTAAAAATTCAGTTTGGGACCGCATGCCTCTTCATTGAACATAATCCTAAATTGACTAAAAAATTTCATTTTAAATCATTTTAGCCAATTTGTTTTTTAATTTTAGAGTCAAGCATGATACTTTGATACCCTGTATCTCATTTCAGTCCTCATGCTTGGAAAAATTGCACAATTGGACTAAAAGGACCTAAATGCACAAATATTTTTCATTTTAGTCATCCGTTTCATTCAAAGTGCAATTAATATTTTCCTAGGGGTCCCCGTTTAAAGCTTATCATATTTTTAACTACTTGAGAACATTTACGTGTAACTCATAATTGTAATTTTTCCTATCTATAGAAAAATATTTGATGTTCTCGTTGTCCAATTTCAATTCGTCTTCTCTTTCGGTTTTTTTTTTTTAGTTGATCTCGTCCATATTATAATTTGATAAATCGTGCATAAATTACTTAGACATATATTGGTCTAATTTGATTTAGTAATTTAAAAAGATAAAAATATCTTAATTTTAATATATACAGTCCCCTTAATTAAATGCAAAAATTAGGAACAATTTTTTTGTAGTTACCAAATAAGTTTCTTTTCTTCTTTTTTTTTGTTAAGGGAACGAAAACTTTATGCGATTACCAAACACATTTCCGTTCTTTTTTTGTTCCAGGAGCAGAATTTTTTTGCGATTTACCAAACGCGTTTCTATTCCCAAAATCGTTGTTAGGAACAGAAATAGAAAAAAAGCATTTCTATTTCAAAAGTTATTCCGTGAACAAAAACGTTATCATACGCAGCTTTAATCACTAGCTGCAACCTTGATTCTAAAGGCCAATGCTGAAGAGCATTCCGGAGGTTACAAACAGAGTTCACCAAGAAAGACCAAGACGAGTATCAAAATTCTTTCTGTTCAAAGTGGTCTTCATTTTCAGTCTCTTGCATTGTCTTCAAATCACCAAAATACCGCCACCGCCGGTACTTTCCGCCACGCCCAAAGCCATGCCAAGCAGACCTCTGGTTGCCCCCGTTTTCGGACCCTATTGTTGAAGCGCTCATGTCGCGGCCACCACAGCTTCACTTGTTAAATCCAATCCTCAAAGTTGCTTTCGCAACAATCTTGTTCAGGTTCAATCCTTCATTGCTTCAGGTAGTCCTTTTATTCTCGATAAATCGTGCTTGGTTTCATCAAGTCTTGATGAAATAGGGTTTGAAAATTTTGGGGTAATGGCTTGATTTGTCCAAATTAGGATTTATATTTGGGGAAACATGTAAACCACGTCATTTGAGACTAATAGTGCTAATTGAGCACACCGGCGAGCCACGTGGATCCGAAATATTGATAAAAGAATTGTCACATTAAATTAACAGCGTCCTAAATTGGAATTGACACTTAAGTTATTAATTGTTTTTCCCCTCAAAAGTGGCGTTGAAGTGATTCGGCGAAAAACTTTGACAACAAAAGGTTATGGCACGTGTAATGTCATTTTCCCTAAAAAAGATAAGTAGAGGAGTAAGGCCACGACATTATAATCTAGAGATGTGGTAATCATAGCCATACGCATTGCATAGGCTGCTGGCGTACATGCTATAGAACTAGCTATCACATGTACAATAGAAGTGTCCGGCATAATTCCAAATCAGGTATATGTCTAAGAAAAAGTGTTGGCTTGATTCGTCTTCATTCATTTTGCCGAACTCTTGCTCTTGCGAGTTCAATTTGAGATTACGCCGTTGGATTTCCGGCTCTGAGACATCCTTCAATCCGCTTCGTGTTCCTTTCTAGACCATAATCGTCGAACCAAGTAGTACAATGTACATGTTTTTCATATCTGCCTGGGCTAGCATTGATTCGACCAAGTTTGAAAGAAACATATTTTGGCGCCCTTGGTGGGGCTAAGAGTGGAAGCTAGCAAAGGTAATGTTCTTCACTTTTGAATGTGAATCTTCCGTGCAGGAACGGGTTTGAGAGTAATGCGAGAAGAGGGGTTGGGCAAGATGTTGAGACAAAACCTGTGTGCAGATTGTGGGCAGTAGAGAAAAACGTTTGAATGTGTTTCGGCTAGTCGACAAAGTTGAATTGGTAATGTTGGAACGACGGGAAAAATGTTAAAAAAGTCTTAAATCTATTATATTGATATTAATTTAGTCTTAAACCTTTTGTATTGATGTCAATTCAATCATAAATCTTTATTGATACTCAATTCGATCCTAAATCTTACTGCGTTTGTGTCGATTCAATCATAAATCTTAATTTATGCCAATCAAGTCAATTTAGCCAATTTTGACGGCAAATCGTTGAAGTGGATGTCGATTGTCTACACGACAAAGGATGGTCTTGACGTAGATATTTTTAAATATTATTTTAAATTTTTTATTCTTTTTAACTATATCGTTAAAAATATTTTAAAAAAATGCTTTAAAATATTAAAGTAATCCTAAAAATTGCACATGTATGTTCCAGCGATGCCACCAAGGACAATGAACGTGTACCTTTGATCGCACGAACGAGAGAGAGGTTGTCAGATTCGATTGTCACCGGAGTCTTCAGCTTCTTTGTACTCTTTTTCCTCTCTACTAGCCATCTCAGCCCCGTGAGCAAAGCCCTCGCCTCCGCTTGAATCGACAAGCAAGATCTGATTTTTGCTCCAAATCCATCGAGAAGGACGCCTTTTGAGTCGCGGAGAGCACCCGCTACGGCTCCATCCGGGGTAATACCGCCGATTGCAGCGTCGACGTTGAGCTTCATGTTTGGGTGCAGAGGTGGGATCCAAACAGTCGATGAGGGTGGGGTCTTTTCAGAAAAGTTTCGAGCTTTAGGAATCCACGTATTGTAACTTGCTGAAAATGCGTGTGCTTCATCAATTATAGCTTCGATTCTTAGAATTTTATCCCAGAAAACTGAATTGTTTCTTGCTTTCCAGATGCACCAGAGGATGGCTCCAATGTGTTCAAGGGAGGGTAGGTTGGATGGGTGTTCTGCTATTGTTTGTAGCCAAGCGTCTATACGTGGGGTGTTGCGGGTCAGTAGGAGTTGAGGACTGACCTGGTTTAGCCATAAGATCTCTGTCCATGAGCAGTGTGGGAATAGGTGTTCTGTATCTTCTATGTACTGCTTACACATAGGACAAAGAGGTTGAGTGATGATCTGGCGCTTGAATAGGTTGTCTCTCGTAGGTAATGCGTTCTGGCATAAGGTCTATAGGAAAATTCTGATCTTTGGGGATATGAGCCTTCCAAAACCTGTTCCATAGTAGTCGAGATGGTTGGAATGAAGTAGATGCTACATTTTGCTTTGCTTCATGTACTCTCAAAGAGTTATAGGCACTTTTGATAGTGTAATTCCCAGATTTTTGTTTAGTCCACACCAATCTGTCATTATTGAGAGAAGGGCTCAGGGGGATAGACAGGAATTAGGGTAATTAAAAGTCCTGTTCAGCTTTGGATGCAGTTCACCTAAATCAAAGAAGTTCTTTAGTTCCTCATACACGCCTAGCTTGATGGTCTCCCAATTCTGCTGATCATACAATCCATTCAAGCCGTCAGGTCCTGGAGCCTTCTTGGAGCCCATTTCGAAAACTGCTTTTTCAATTTCAAGAAGTGTTACTTCTGCTGTTAAGTCTGCATTCATTTCATTGGTAACCAAGGAAGGGCATTGTTGGAGCACCGGATGGAAGTTACGAGGTCCAGTTGACTGATAGAGGTTTTCAAAGAAGTCTGAGGTCATCTTTTCAGAAGTTTGGGATTTTTGACCCATGTTTCCTCCCCTATCTTTTTCAGCATCGAAATTATATCGCGTTGCCTCCTTTGGATGGTGGTAGCATGGAAAAATTTGGTATTCTTGTCCCCCCATTTCAGCCAATTTATTTTAGATCTCAGGCCCCAGTACATCTTTTCTCTTCTCCGTAGATTCTCTATCTGGACAGAGATGTTTCTTTGAAGTTTTTTATCATGTTGGGCGTTCTGATCATTCATCAACCAGGTAAGCTCCTCATTTAGTTTCTGAATTTCGATTCTGTTCTTCGGAAAGCTTCTTTTACTCCATTATTTTAGGGCAATTGAGACTTTCTTGATCTTCTGTGTCAAAGCAGCCCATTCTTTCTCTGCTTCATCCCATTTCTCTTTTATGATTCTACCGCAATTTTCGCTTTCTAACCAGAATGACTCAAACTTAAAGGCCCTCTTCCTTTTCACCTTCTGAGTAGTTAGGCTCAAAAGAATTGGAGAGTGATCAAAGCCTATTGTAGGTGAAGCGGAGGCCTCCGCAAGTGGGAAGGTGGCTCTCCAATCAATATCACAAACAGCCCTATCTAGCCTTTTCTTTACTAAATTTCCTCCCTCTTTATTATTCGACCAGGTGAATGCACAGCCCTTACTTTCCAAGTCAATCATACCACAGAAGTCCAGAAGCTCTTTAAAGGTTTGCATATGGTAGTTATCTGACTCCCTTCTGCCCACTTTCTCCCAATGGGCATTTCCTGTGCGATACGAGTGTTGTTGCATCAATTCATGAAGATATTTTCTTGCATTAAAATGATTTGAATCATGCCACGATGATATTTTCTTGGATTAAAATGATTTGATGCATGCGCCCGCAAAAATATGTTTATGCAAATCATCCGAGGAACGATGTATAACCCGGATAGGCAAACGCTCCCTTAAAGTCTCAAGAGTTCATATTGTGGATATATTGAGCCATTATTTCCGTGAAGGTGATTATGCGAGACGTTCACTTTTTGGTGACGTTGAACCCACAAGTGAGCGTTCCTGAGATGTCTTTCTAATTATGGCCCGGATATGCACAAATTGATGAGCCAAGAATAGCCGTTTGATGTGACTTGCATGGATTGATGTGTTCATGGCATTTGAACAAAAGATATGTGGTGCACTTCACGCATTTGATAATTTACAAATGAAGACTTAAGCTCATATTTACAATATATCACATGATAGTTTTGTTGAGTATAAACCGACATTCCCGCTTTATTTACTTGGGTTGCTCGCTCATTCCTTTACTTTTTTCGGGAAATTGATGGATCCACCACTAGCTCCTCTGTTTGGCCGGTCCATCAATATGCATATGTACCGCAGTAACGCTATCGATGTGGAGCCTCAAGATGTGGGTAATAGTTGCTAAAAGTAGACATGGCCACGGGCCGATTTGGGCCCGAACAAGCCCGTTGATCGGGACAACGTTTCGAACCGAACAGGACCCGGCTTCTCACGAGCCGATTATGGTTTCCAAAAAATTAGGAACCGGTCCCGAATCGGCGGTTACGGGCCGTTCAATCGCTTGGCAAAAAAAAAAAAGAAGAAGGGGAAAGAGCCGTTGCAATCACCCCCTCCCTTTTTTTATCCTAATTTCTCCATAAATACTATTTTCCCTTTCATTTTTTCTCACAATTTCTCCCAATTCTCACAATCCACTCAATTCTTTAAATCCCGACTCAATTTTTTCAATTTTCTAAATCGGCTTTCCACTCAATTCTCCGATAAAAATGGCAAGTGAAAGAGGAGTTGGTGATAGATGAAAGAGCCCGATGCCGATGGAGATAGGGGAATCCGATTATCCTTAATATAATGATCAATATGATCATCGTGAGTTTACATGTTTGGTAGACGTTGATGATGATATCGCTTATATTCTCGACGTCGAGCACGTCCCGACAACGAGAAAGTCTTCATCCTCCTACCGACGTCAAAGAAACGTCGACAAGAAAGGAGCTAACGGCAAACCCGGAAAAATACATCCAACTTATGGCAATACTTCGATAAGGTACATGTAACTAGGGACAAGTATAAGATAAATTATAAATATTGTACGAAATCATAAAATTTTAATAAATGAGATTGCTTATGAATCATACCGTCGGCATCGGACGCAAAAACATGCAATGCTGAGGGATTAACACTAACCAATAATAAATTTTCGGGTACCCTAATCCTAACACTTCTCATTTATTTCATTACAAGAATGAAGTTTATAAAGAAATATTAGCTCAATATGTTGCCACCTGAACATTTACCATTTACTACTTGGTGAAAAATTTGATTTGAATTTTTTGATAAATACTGCATGTACTTTCCGCAAGAAAACCTGTTCGAGAACTACTCTTAAACACAAATTTTTTGGGTTTATAAAAAAAAAAAGCTTTGCAAAACTTTTTACGAATTTCAATGGGCGTGTACATATAGGTAGCGGCATTTGAAATGATTAACTTAAGAAATTCATTTTTATATGGATATCACATGATATTGAATAGGTGACGATTGGAACATTAAAAAAAAGCTTTCATTTCGAGTGTTTGATGAAAGGCATACGGCCAATAATATTTATAGAATAATTATTTAAGTTTTAGAAGAATATAATTTGATTAATAAAGTTTTTTCAATTGATTTTGATAATGCCGCGTCAAATACCGCTTCCATTTTCGAGTTAGAAAATATTTGTAAACCCTCTTTTGGCGGATAATTTTTTACATTAAATGTGCTTGCCATGTTTTAAATTTATGTGTACAAGATGATTTACGAATTCTCGAGACTTTTCTTACCCCAATAAAAAGAGTAATTAAATTTTTATGGAGTCCTCCCCAAGTTATGAAAGAATGAGGCAAATTTTGTGAATCACATGAACAAAAATCAAAAATATTTTCAAAAGATGTTTATACTGCGTTGGAATTCTACCTACGAGTTCTTCATCAATCTTTTATTTATAAAGATTTATTATGTTCGTTTATTTCGAATGATATTTCCGAAATTAGTTTACCCCCACAAGATTTGGTTGTTTGAAGAAAAAATAGATTTTTTTGAAAGTTTTTAATGATGCAACTTATACTTTATCTGGTGTTTATTGTCCTACTACTATTTATTTTTAATAGAATGTGTTAACATTCTTGATGTCTTTTGTAATATGAAAAAGATGCTCAATTAGCTCCGACTATTATAGCAATGAAAGCAAAATGGCTGCATTATGATGCATGCATTTCTCTTGTTTATTTGGTTGCTTATTGTTTTCGATCTACGTACTAAATTAGATGGTTTGTGTGATTATCCGAAGGATTATTATTATGATTGTTTACATTTGAATGAAACAATTGATATTAAAACTATACAATGAGAGGTTAAAGATGTTATAGTAGTATTATATAATGAATTTTATAATAAATAATATTTATGTGGTAGTGGATCTTCTCAACCTACTTGCCTAACAAAGGGAGGAGAGTGGATTTAGTAAAGGGTAAAATCAGCTTATTAGTAGGCAAAAAAGACAAAAGGAAGCAACATGTAATATTTTCGAATTTAGAAAACTATTTAACCATCGCTTTTGAGTTCCGTGATTCCGAATACATCACAAATTTCAAAATTCTGGAATGGTGGAAAACTCATTCAACCCAATTCTCGGTCATCGTCCTCATCGCAAGACAGATGTCAGCAATTCCTTCTTCAACGATTGCGGTTGAACAAACATTCAGCGTTGGAGGATTAATTTTGGGCGATCGCCGTTCAAGATTAAATCCGGATCTTGTGGAGGCTCAAACTTGTGTCGATGATTTGACAAATGCTAAATTTCGACAACAAGAGTTAGATCGAGACGACGAATTCTTCAATGATGATAGTGGAGATACCACCGTCACGGGTACCACAACGGGTAACGACGATTGACAATGAGATAAGTTAGGGTTATCAAAGGTAAAAGAACTATATGAGCTTTGATTCTTCTATCCCCAATAAAATATGTAGACGCTTAATGATAATTCATTAAATTCAAGCCCCTTCCTTCTCCTTTTTTCCCTCCTAAATTCGATTACAATGTACAATTTAATTATAATTTATAATTTATAATTTTTTTATTTCATAATTTATTATTTAAAATTAAATTTTAAATTAGGAGCGGAATCGACCCTTGAACCAGGACCACCCCTTTAAGGGTTGGTTCCGTTCAAGCATGGCCACGAACCGAACCCGCGGTTCAAGGCCCTTGGCCATGTCTAGGCGAGAGAGATAGAGTATGAGAATAAGTATTTAATCTCTTTTGTATTTTATTTATAGAGTAGTAAATGGGAGGTTATATGATGATGTAAGATATATTTATGCATATATAAGATTATGTGTGGAGGTTGCTATGTCTACTATATCAATACACACACCGTTAGAAATAAAAGTTGGCATAAATAAGAAAAAAGGATAAAAAAATATAAGCACGGTGATAAGAGGATTGGTCCTAGGATTGTTACATCCTCGTTTGAGTGGGGTATCGTAGCTAGGTTTATTGGTAAATTGGAGTGATAAGAATCATTTAGTTGTATTGGAGTCTTTGTATTAAGCATTGGGAAAAATGGGCTTAAGTACACTACTGAAGTGTCAAAACTTGTGTATGACGCTCACTTTAGTACCAAAACTTTCAAAACGATCGGTTAAGTGCCTTTTTTTTAAACGACCACTTCAATGCCAAAATTTTCAAAACAATCACTTAAGTGCCAATTTTTTTGAAAAACACTCATTTCGGTGCCAACTTTGACAAGCCACGTCAACTCAAATATTACTAAAAAATAGGCCACGTCGGATTTCCAAACAGTCACGTCACTCAAATCATAGTTGGCACTAAAGTGATCATTTTTTAAAAAAGTTGACACTTAAGTGATCGTTTTAAAAAAAATTGGCACTTAAGTGATCGTTTTGAAAGTTTTGACACTAAAGTGAGTGCCGTACATAAGTTTTGGCACTTGTAGTGTACTTTAGCCAGAAAATTGCATATGAAAGTGGCATGCCAACAACTGGACTCGTCGGTGAGGTAAATGCATTCAATTGCTTAAATTTATGATTGTGGTATTATTGATTTTATGACTAGATTGCTATTTTTCACGTCATAACTCTTAGGAATAAAAATTTAAAGAAAGTGATTTATGTCGCCATCAGCAGCGATAGTTTGGTGGTAAGGGAATGAAAATGGATATCGCTAAACACGTTGTGAAATGCTTGACGTGTCAACAAGTCAAAGCTCAAAATTGTAAACCCGGCGGAATGCTATAACCGTTGGAAATTCCATAATGGAAATGGGAGCAAGTGAACATGGACTTCATTCAAGGAATGCTAAGGACTCAACGAGGTCACAACTCCATTTAGGTAATTGTTGATCGTTTGACCAAGTCTACCCACTTTTTGCCTGTGCGGAACGATTATTCAATAGAGAAATATGCCAAGATATACATTCAACATATAGTGCGATTATATGGAGTTTACGTATCGATCGCTTCGATCGAGATTCGAGATTTACATTCACTTTCCGGCCGAGTCACGCAAGAGGCATTGGGAACAAAGCTACAAAGACAATACGACATATCACCCACAAATCGATGGTTAGTCGAAAAGGACCATCTAAATCTTGGAAAATATGTTGTGAGCATGCGCCATTAATTTCAAAAGCAATTGGGATGAACACTTGCATCTCACGAAATTCATCTACAACAACGGCTACCAAAGTAGAGTATTGGAATGGCACCCTTTGAAGCATTATATGGATGAGTGTGCCGTACTCCAATTTGTTGGAGTGAAGTCGACAAGAGGCAATTAACGGGACCCGAACTAGTCCAAATAACGACTAATGCTATAGAAGTAATACGAGATCGACTTAAGATGGCTCAAAGTCGATAGAAAAGTTACACCGACGAAAAAGGAAACCTTTAGAGTTCAACGTGGGTGATCATGTATTCCTCAAGATTTCTCCTATCATAGATGTGTCATGCTTTGGCCAAAGAGGTAAGTTGAACCCGAGATTCATAGGGGCCTTTCAATTCCTAGAGAAGATAAGAAAGCCAGCCTATTGGTTGGCCTTCCCACCGAAACTTTCCATAATCCATGACGTATTCCACGTGTCTATGCTAAACAAGTACGAGCCCGATCCGACTCATGTACCGAATTTCGAGACAATCGACATGGATGAAAAGATGTTGTACGACGAGGAACCAAGATAAGTTTTGGATCGAAACGAACGAGTACTAAAACATAAGACAATTCCTTTGGTTAAAGTTTTATGGCAACGGCATGGCATGGAAAAGGCTACTTGGGAGAGCGAGTATATAATGAAGCGCAAGTACCACACTTATTCGATATCCAAGTACGTCCAAATTTCGAGGAAGAAATTTCTTAAGAAGGAAAGAATTGTGACATCCCGAATTTTCCCTACGTTAGAAATAATTAGAGAGTAAAAGAAATTCTCTCGACCCTTATTTAAAGAATTTTTAAGTGGTTACTCCGTAACTTCTCAAGAAAGTTATTTAAAAAATTCTCAAGAAAGCTATTACTTAACTTATTTGGGAAGTTTTTCGAAAATTTTTATAAGAAAATATAATATGAAGAAATAGTTCTTGAATTGACATTAAGTCAATTCTAAGTCAATTTTCTAAAAGATAGGATCAATGATATTTTCAAGTATTTAATGATAGAATAAGATCAATGTCGTTTTCAAGCATTTAATGATAAGATAAAATCAATGTCATTTTTAAGCTTTTATGTCGTTTTCAAGCATTTAATGATAGGATAAGATCAATGTCATTTTCAAATATTAATGTCTTTTTCAAGCATTTAATGATAGGATAAGATTAATGTCATTTAATGATATGATAAGATCAATAGTATTGTCATGCATTTAATGATAGGATAAGATCAATGTCATTTTCAAGCATTTAATGATAGGATAAGATCAATGTCAATTTCAAGTATTAAATGCTAAGATAAGGTTTAATAATAACCATAAAAATGGGCAATCAAATGAGCATACATAGCTACTCTAGAAACCTAGGATTAATAGCTAAAACAAGTGACCAATAGAATACTCGATAAATGACTAATCTAAGTGCCTAGGGTTTAAGGTGGACCAATAGGATTTCGATAAGTAGCTAATCTATACTAGGATGACATATAGGGTGCAAGGTGGCCCAATAAAATGGAGATAAGTAGCTATTCTAAAGAAATAATTATAGAGTAAAAGAAATTCTCTCAATCATTATTTAAAGAATTTTTTAAGTGGTTACTCTGTAACTTCTCAAGAAAGTATTTAAAAAATTCTCAAGAAAGCTGTTACTTAACTTATTTGAGAATTTTTTTGAATAATTTTATAAGAAAATATAATATGAAGAAATAGTTCTTGAATTGATATTAAGTCACCGATAAGTCAATTTTCCGAAAGATATGATCAATTTTATTTTCAAGCATTTAATGATAGGATAAGATCAATGTCGTTTCAAGCATTTAATGATAGGATAAGATCAATGTCGTTTCCAAGCATTTAATGATAGGATAAGATCAATGTCATTTTCAAGCATTTAATGATAGGATAAGATCAATGTCATTTTCAAGTATTAAATGTTAAGATAAGGTTCAATAATAACCATATAAATGGACCAATCGAATGAGCATACATAGCTACTTCGAAACCTAGGATTAATAGCTTAACAAGTGGACCAATAGAATATCGATAAGTGGCTAATCTAAGATACCTAGGGTTTAAGGTGGACTAATATGATTTCGATAAGTAGCTAATCTATACTAGGATTACCTATAGGGTGCAAGATAGCCCCATAAAATGGAGATAAGTGGCTACTCTAAAGAAATGATTAGAGAGTAAAAGAAATTCTCTTGACCATTATTTAAGGAATTTTTTAAATGGTTACTCCGTAACTTCTCAAGAAAGTTATTTAAAAAATTCTCAAGAAAGCTATTACTTAAATTATTTGAGAAGTTTTTTGAAAAATTTTATTAGAAAATATAATATGAAGAAATAGTTCTTGAATTGATATTAAGTCAATGGTAAGTCAATTTTCTAAAAGATAGGATCAATGTTATTTTCAAGCATTTAATGATATGATAAGTTCAATGTCGTTTTTAAGCATTTAATGATAGGATAAGATCAATGTCATTTTCAAGTATTTAATGATAGGATAAGATTAATATCATTTTCAAGCATTTAATGATCGGATAAGATGAATGTCATTTTCAATCATTAAATGCTAAGATAAAGTTCAATAATAACCATATAAATGGACCAATCAAATGAGCATACATAGTTATTCTATAAACCTAGGATTAATAGCTTAAACAAGTGGACCAATAGAATACCATTAAGTAGCTAATCTAAGATATCTAGGGTTTAAGGTGGACCAATAAAATTTCGATAAGTTGCTAATCTATACTAGGATGACCTATAGGATGCAAGGTGGCCGGATAAAGTGGAGATAAGTGGCTACTCTGAAGAAATAATTAGAGAGTAAAAGAAATTCTCTCGACCATTATTTAAGGAATTTTTTAAGTGGTTACTCCGTAACTTCTCAAGAAAATTATTTAAAAAATTCTCAAGAAAGCTATGAGTTAACTTATTTGAAAATTTTTTTGAAAATTTTTATAAGAAAATATAATATGAAGAAATAGTTCTTGAATTGATATTAGGTCAATGGTAAGTCAATTTTCTAAAAGATATGATCAATGTCATTTTCAAGCAATTAATGATAGGATAAAATCAATGTCATTTTCAAGTATTTATGTCATTTTCAAGCATTTAATGATAGGATAAGATCAATGTCATTTTCAAGCATTAAATGGTAAGATAAGATTCAATAATAAACATATAAATGAACCAATCAAATGAGTATACATAGGTACTCTAGAAACCTAGGATTAATAGCTTAAACAAGTGGACCAATAGAATACCAATAAATGGCCAATCTAAGATACCTAAGATTTAAGGTGGACCAATAGGATTTCGATAAGTGGCTAATCTATACTAGGATGACCTATAGGGTGCAAGGTGGCTCAATAAAATGGAGATAAGTGGCTACTCTAAAGATAGAACGACATATTGAACAATTGGCTTTCTAGGTGGTCCAATAAGAATAGGACAAGAAGCATGTGTATTAATGGCATAAAGGATATAAGCTTTAAGCTATATAAAGGAGGATGGTCTCCTATTTTAGGACCACAAAAACCCATCATTTTCCTCTTCTTTTCTCTCTATTTACCGCCGACTCGCTCTCCACAAGACAGGTATGCAAATCACAGGCAACTTACCCATCGAGATATCATGTATAATGCAACGTGAACGCAACATATGATCATGTCAACTCAAAATTGTTCAAATAATCGTAGTGCATCCAAGTATCAATCGGGCATTGGGCACCACACTAGGCCCATTTGTTAATCGATGATCTGCGACAATTAATAAAACCTACACGGCCCCTTAACAGTGTCTTCTATAAATCAGGGCATCATCCCATATCCTACCAATGACGGCATCTACAAGCGATGACACCATACACATGGCACTCCAAGCAAAGCAAAGTAGTCATTCCCAAAGGAGCATCGGCCCTTCACAAGCTACAACCGGCATCCAACAATCTATTCTTTGTACACCGTACCAGCCGTGTATCGTACATAGAGAGTCAAGCAATTAACAAGTCATGTGATTTAGTACTATAAGCACGACACAAACTTATTAGGCGTCGCATCATCTTTCCATCATATGACCTTTTTTTTTTTGTCGGAATCATATGACCATTCATTTCATTCGATAATCAACCTATTCTTATCTCTAATCATAGTCGGATTCTTATGCAACATGCTCAAGACTCAGCCCTCGGCCATTTCCATGCTAAAACATGCATCTCGAGTCACACGAAATTATATGAATGCGTCAATGCTAAACCTACTACTTTGCAAGTAAATACAGGACAAGTAGTCACAACTGTCTATTCATTTCACCCACCAATCAATCAAATCACCCCATCACATGATTGACATGAAAAGCCAATTCAATCGCAAGCATACACTCTTTGTGAACCAACTTCATTCTTATAAAAGGGGTTTCGAGCCAAGCAATCAAATCTCAAGCAATTGGAATCAACTAACCTCCTCGATTAGGGTCATTTAGCCTAAATCCAGTTTATAACCTAAATCGACCCTAATCGATCTACCTAAATGCCTAAATAATTTAATCATACCAAATTCGAATGCAATTAGCGACTTAACTAAGGATTAGAGGTTAACTCATAGTCAATTGGGCGGAACGAGTGCGATGGCGGCCCTTAAAAACCTTAGGCACGAACATCGTACGCGGTTGGAACGCGGGCTTAAAACCTCGGACAATGAGCCCAACTTCCCGGGCCAATGGGCCCACGAACTTGAGATCGTGGCCCAATTAAAATGCCCAAGATAGATTGGACCTTGCCCCAACTTGTTGGCCCACAAAACAAGCCCAATTAGGCCCAAACGAGATCGGCCCAACCAAAACAAGGGGACCGGTGTCCGGCCGGGCTGTTGTGGCCCTTTCCAGCGGCCTACAAGGGCGATAGCCGGCCGAGATTAAAGGTGGAGGAGTGAGGCGGGCGGAGAGAGGTTGTGGTGGTCGATGGTGGTTCCGTCGGTGGTGCGGCTTCGTGGGATTGATAGAGGAGGTCTATGGGGATGTCGGGGAGTGTATGGTGACCGGTGGTGGCGGAGAAAGGTGGCAAAAGGCATTGTTCCAAAGCGAACGTAACCGGCGCCAAAAATGGGGGAAACAAGGAAGGTTGGGGTTTTGCCGGTGTTTTAGCTTCTTCGGTGGCTCTGCGGCGGTTTCCGGCTATTGGAGGTGATGTCTAAAGCTCATAGGAAGGCTGAGGTGGTCGGAGTGAGTGGTGGTAGTAGGCCACGATGATGAGCAACAACCTTGTTTCCCTTAAACGAACCGAAGAAGCATAACATACCAAGTATCTACGGACCAGCCTCTGCTTCAGCATAAATTCTTGAATATAAAAGGCTTTCTTCGACAAACAACATTCATATTTGAGTTTCCCTTGATCTTACGGTCATGTAGGAAAAAATGGAGCTCAATTTAGCCTTCGGACGAGCTCAAACGAGAGATTTCTTTTCGGGCACGCCCGAAAAATCGAGAGAGAGAGTGCGAGAGAGGAGATATATAGAGGAGAGAGGCGGTTTGGGGAGAGGATAAGGAGAGAGAGACATGGAAGGTGGCAGTCCATTGACTAAGGGGTCTCAAGAGATAAGGTGGGTCCCTCTTCATTAAATGCTTTGATAGGAACCCTAGGGGTAGTTTTGTCATTTCTAAAATTAATAGAGGGCGATTTGGTAAATATGAACTCCAAAGGTAATTTGGGTATTATGCATTTCTACAAAGGGCATTCTCATCCAAACTCAAGTTGGTTTGGCTCGAACAAGGCTTAAGCTTAGGCTTAGGAATTCCAATCCTAAGATACGACGATCGATCGATCGAAACCTAAACTAATTCGATCAACGATTTAGGAAATCCTTGATTTCCGTTGCTTAATCCTTAATAATCCAATCTCAAGAAACAAAATGGGATTCATAGCCAATTCATAGACCATATTCTAACAGAGAAAAGATATTAAATTTTCAAGGCGTCACATCATACTTCATGCCCTCAACAGTTGGACCCACGATATGAAGCTAGAAAGCGCAAGAGTCAAAGGAAAGGAACCTTGCGAGGGTAGTGGGTTCCCATGGTCCGAGCACCAAGCAAGTTTCAAGAGAGGACCAAGGGCCGAGTCCAAGATCCCGTCCCTTTCTTCTATTCTATCGAAGACAAAGGAGAATAGCCCTAATTCAAGGTGAGTACATTTTATCTTCTCGGATTTCCAAACTTTCATCATGGTGGTCCTGGAATGCCTGGAAATTCACCGTAGGATTGCCATAAAGGCATTCGAGCAAAGTACGTTCTCCTTCTTTTAAACTTGCTTTGTGACTACTTTATCCACAATGGCTTTTGTTGTCTTTGGACCGTAAATGACCCAAACGTCGGCATAGGGAAGTCATTCGTATTTCCCGATCGCGGTTTTGTTCCATGATTCTTGCGGAGATTCCTCTATGAAATTTAGCGAGAGAGATATGAGAAGAGGCGTGGCGAAAGAAGATCTAAGAAGGGTCGAGGCCACGGATGCTAAATCTAGATCAATAGTACTTAAGATTGAATTGACACTAATGTAAAAGGTTTATGAATGAATTGGCACCAATGCAAAAGGTTTAGAACCGAATTGATACCAATACAATATGTTTATGACTTTTTTGACACTTCTCCCTTGGAATAACTAATGCACATATGAGCAATATTTAGGCGAGAAATAGATAAACTCTGTTGCCATATTAAGAAATATAACCCAAAAGCTTAAATTGATAGACATGGAGATGCATAACTATAAAGAACATATAAGACAAGTCGTTAAGCGATGCAAGCAATATTTTCACAAAGAAGTCACTTCTATCGGATGTTGAGACTGATCTATATGCCTCCTTCGTCGACGAAGGAGACAATTAGGTTTCTTTTTTTTTTTTTTTCTTTTGGTCAAAAGACGATTGGGTTTCATCTCTATCAATGTTGGACGAGAAGAGGTCGTCCTTGATTTCCGTTGCTTAATCCTTAATAATCCAATCTCAAGAAACAAAATGGGATTCATAGCCAATTCACGAGACCATATTCTAATAGAGAAAAGATATTGAATTTTCGGGCGTCACATCATACTTCATGCCCTCAACAGGTGGACCCACGATATGAAGCCGAAATCGCAAGAGTCAAAGGAAAGGAACCTTGCAAGGGTAGTGGGTTCCCATGGTCTGAGCACCAGCAAGTTTCAAGAGTAGACCTAATTCAAGGTGAGTACATTTTATCTTCTCGGATTTCCAAACTTTCATCATGGTGGTCTAGAATGCCTTGAAGTTCACTGTAGGATTGCCATAAAGGCATTCGAACAAATTGCGTTCTCCTTCTTTTAAACTTGCTTTGTGACTACTTTATCCACAATGGCTTTTGTTGTGCTTTGGACTGTAAATGACCCAAACGTCAACATAGGGAAGTCATTCGTATTTCCCGATCGCGGTTCTGTTCCATGATTTTTGCAAATTTCTCTATGAAATTTAGCGAGAGAGATCCGAGAAGAGCTGTGGCGAAAGGAGATCTAAGAAGGGCCGAGGTCACGGATGCTAAATCCAGATCAAGAATACTTAAGATTGAATTGACACTAATGTAAAATGTTTATGGAATGAATTGGCACAAATGCAAAAGGTTTAGGACCGAATTGATACAAATGCAATAGGTTTAGGATTTTTTGACACTTCTCCCTTGAAATAACTAATGCACATATGAGCAATATTTAGGCAAGAAATAGATAAACTCTGTTGCCATATTAAGAAATATAACTCAAAAGCTTAAATTGATAAACATGGAGAGGCATAACTATAAAGAACATATAAGACAAGTCATTAAGCGATGCAAGCAATATTTTCACAAAGCAAGTCACTTCTATCGATGTTGAGACCTGATCTATATGCCTCCTTCATCGACGAAGGAGACAATTAGGTTTCTTTTCTTTTTTTTTTTTTTCTTTGGTCAAAAGACGATTGGGTTTCATCTCTATCAATGTTGGACGAGAAGAGATCGGTTTCCTCCGTTGATGGATGAGATGGAATTGGTCATCTCCTCCATCGACGGAGGAGACGAAGGTGGCTGTGGAGACAGTGAGAGAGGGGCTGGAGTGGTGCTGACAGAGACGGCTATTTGAGCAAACGATATGGGCAAGGAAACGGCAAGGCCGTGGCCGTGGTGAGACAGTGGCGGGACAATGTCCTGCAGACAACGGTGGTAGGGAAGGCAAACCCATTTGTGGGTGCGACGGGAGGAAGGCATTGGGTGGAGAGTAGTGGAAAATTTTAACAAAGGGTCGTCGATCTAAAGTAGGGTAGGCCCAAAAAGACTTTCTGCCACAATCGATTGTTGTTGCTATACGACGTTTCCCACATTCGATCTAATCACAATTCCAACCAAACACTAACGAACTTTTAGGAAGTTGGTGGAGACGGTTGCCTCTTCTAACTCTCTCCCCCAACAACCGAAGGAGTTTGGTGAAATCCCAAGCTAAAGAAACTTCATAATACTACTCATTTCGACCCATTTGAAAAGTTGGGCTTTCATAGTTAAGGAAAGATCGTTTTGCTGCCAACGGTCAAAAGTGTCGTGTCAAGCAATGACATTTGGAGATAAAAGGAAGTTATTCCTTCATGTACAAAAGAACAACTACAACGAGACTTTCGACATAGTACGCTGTTCCATTTCTATAACATTTTTTCGAATCCATTTGCCCAATGGAGATGAAGAGTAGTACGTTTTTTTTTTTTTTCATTTTTTTAGTACTTGTGCACAGCCCTTGTCAGTGTGGCAACATCTGACATTGCGAGCCTCGGGAGAGAGATATCCGCTCAGTCCGACGTCGTTTCTCTATTTGTACGCTTCTCCAATCAAAGATAAGCCTTGTGTGGGAGCGAGTTGGATATTGAAAGAAAAAGTTATGTCGGAATATCGAAAAATTTGATCAAAAGTTAAAATTAAATCCTAAAAGTTTTTAAAAGTGCGATTAAATATGTGCCTCCGATGTGACCCGGAAAAAGGCACAAAAAGAAAAAGTTGGATTTTTTTTTTTCAAAAAAATTGGAAAAAAAACCAAAAATAAATAATTGTGGTGCAAAAATTCAAAAAAGAACAACTAAGAGAGAGAGAAAACCGCTTTGACTTTTCCTTTTTATTAAAAGTTTGATTTTTTTACGTGGCACGAAATTAGCGCCGTGTCAACACCACAATTGCTAAAATACGTCGATAAAAAGAACGCTACGTGAGATTTTCGAACGTGCCATATTAGGGGAAATTGAGAAAGCGATCACTTAAAAGGAAAAAAAAGTTACACCAAATTTTAAATGTTTTTTTATTGCTAGGAAAAATTGCTTCTTTATTTCATCAGAAGTTGAAAAAAAATTGGTTTTTTATGGCTAGGAAAAATGGAAAAAGAGAGGCGAAAACAGCTTCTGTGTAGTAACACAGAAGTTGGTACTCTTAGGTGCTGCATTTTCTAAATTATGCATTGCAAGACACACAAGTTTCAACAATTTAAGCACACTTGCATGCTAATTAGATCTTACAATTAAATCAATAGGAAATCACCGGAGAAACAAACGAAGATCAACAAAGAATGCCTGAGAATTACATGGTTTGGACTAAATGTCGGCGCTAACTTCTCATGAAGAGTCAGTAACAAATGATCCACTAAAGATTGGGGAATCGCAAAGTTATATTCGCCCATACGTTTTATTAAACCAAAGCAAATCTTAAACCGATTATTCCTCGTCCAAGGATAGTAACCATCGGCGAGTAGCGGTAGCGGTGGACGGTGGATGGTATGAACGGGTGAGCAAAGTGGGGGGTTGTAGGCACGTGCGTGGGGTTGCGCAACTACCAGTCGCGACCGTGGAACGTCGGTTTGGAAGAACATGAGGAGAGGAGGACACGACGCCATCGCACGTGACCCACGTCGGCCTCTCCTTGCAACTAACATTCCAAAAGTCAAAACTCTCGACCGAATCCCTTCTCTCTTCTTTTTCCACTACGTGACAAAACTCCCCCCCACTAATTACACGACTTTTGCATGATTGCATTTGGCCTTTTTGCTCATTCGAATTTTGGCTTCTCAACACACACACTCGTTTATTGAATTATCTAACTCAAAAACTTAAGTTTACGAGCAATCATTTATTGAAATATGTAAGTAAAATTTCAAATGAAGACTTTTTCTTTTTATTTTCTCAAATAAGAATTTAAATTGAACTTTATTTCGAATAAGAAAGTTTAAATATTCTTCCTTATTTTAAAGAATAACCTAACCAATAATATTTTTATCATTTATTTATTTTCCTCCTTTTTTGCCGGTGGGCAGCCATGCTCGAGCTTGCGGCAATCGAGATCAACCCTCTCTAGATTTAGGCGAGGGTCGCCTTGTCCGCAACCAGCGAGGCCACCATCAACAACCCTAGACGATGGGTCAGCGAGCTGACCTCACCCAAGGTCGGCAAGGGCCGTGATCCTTGCTTAGTGGCCGGTGAGGGTCATCGGGCCCTCATCGACCGCAACAAAGAAAAGAATAAATAAGAAAAAATAACTAGAACATAAATGACGAGAATTTCCTTGATCATATCTTTTTTAAAATAATGAGGACACTTTATGCTATTATTTGGAGTTTATAAAACCCGTAAAAATGTGCATGCCAAATTAGAAACGATGCGTGAAATTTGAAATTGGGGTATAACTTTACTTTGATCGAGTATACAAAACCCGTCACAAACGTGCGTGGCAAATCGAAACAACACGCGATATTTGAAACTAGTGTATAACTTGGTTCTAATGATGAAATATCCCGCTTTACAGCTTATTTTATAAGTGGACGGAGGCCACGTGCGTATGAAAAGCATATAAAACCCGTGATGTGAGGTAATTTAAGGCGACTTAAGAATCTAATGTTTCGTCGGATCTCCAAGGACTTTAATAAAAGTCGAGGCAATTGACATATTGAGACTATAACCTAAGTAATGGATGTTTTTTGCTTCAATAGAGCTAGAGCGAGATCATAAGAATTGAAGGAATGTACACAAAAAAGAAAACGTTCAAATCTTCGAACTCGCCGAGACATGTCTCTTTTTAAAATTTAAAAAATGGCAGATTCTTTCCTTTATCTTCTCTTTTTCTAATCAAAGCTGTTCAGTGGGGTTCACCACTTTTTCACTAGTACTAATTAAGGCATGATTGCTAAGTCCCCCAAGTCATTATTTTTTTTATTCAATTATGCATGCAGTGGTCGAAATTAGGGATGAATCCTTCTTTAATTATACAAAGTGACTTTTGAGGATCATCTCATCAGACAAGGAGAGATTCATGGGCAAAGGCACCATCCAATCACAATCATCATTAATAATCACAAGAAAAGTAAATAAATAAATAAATGGAAAATAATTGGATTGATTCAAGTTGAAACCACTTGGCCTACACCGAGTCTAGAGCGGCTGGAATTTTCCATGGTTACCTAGTGCAGAATTTCAGCTTCAAGGTCATTGCTTGGTGCATTTTCCAGATGTATTTAATTAGCTTTGCAGTTTAGGGTTTGAAGTTATGTTGCTTTAGTTTTCAAAGAGAAGTGCATTTGAAGTTTTGGTCTTGACAGACGAGTTTCGAAAATAAGGATGCGAATGACAATCTTTTTTTTCCTTTTCGTTCTGGAAGCAAAATGCATTTGATATAACAATTTCGTTTTTTTTTTTATTTCTGGATAAATTTTTAGCTCGGGAATAGATTTGGAATAAAAATGAGAAGTAGAAATTTTCTACTTTTCTATTTGCGGAACGGAAATAAGAATTAATTTCATCCTTCTCTCATTCTTTTTCGCGTGCGGTCTCCCTCTCTTTGGAGTTACGTCGTTATCGAACACGCTTCTTTACTCGGAAGCTTGTCCAGGGAATATGAATAGAAAAGGTTATTCTCAGTTAAACATAGCTGGTTATCTTTCGTGCCCTGAATAACTATGGAGAAGGCAAACATAACGTTCAAGATGGGCAAAGGAAGATGGTTTTATTTTGGAGGAATACGGCAGTGCACAGACCTCAATGCCGCTTTTGCATGCATTTTGCATGTGTAAAAGCTAATTTGGCTCATACCCTCCTAAAAGGTGAGCATTCTGAGTGGGAATACTGGAGATTCCTGCATCATTCCCTCCCACCCAAAAAAAAAAAAAATGATACATGATCTGCAAATGTGCATGGTTTGACTATAATACCCTTCTCCGTTCAACATCTAAGTCTAATAATTCAGGGTTAGCTCAGTCATCTTCCTCTATGCATCCCCTCCGTCACCTATGCTGTGTACTGACACGTCCTGCTAATCTTGGGGCATAATACTTTTGTTGTAAAGGTGTAATCCCACCCGGGGTTGCACCGACAGAACGACATTATTCGTTTTGATCGTGGATCATCCGAGTCAGCACGCTTTTGAATCGTGTTGTGCTAGCTTGATGTTACACGATACTCACAGCTCAAAGTTAATAAGAGATACGACGTTAGAGACATTGTCTGATGCCTCACGATGTTCTTCTCAAAATTTGATTTGTTATATAATCAAAATTTGATTTGTATGACACCTACGACGCATGTTCGAATCTTCACACAATCATAGATGAACTACTTCATATTTAGACAGCTCGCTCGCTCGAGCTTTTAGCTCATACTCTTTAAATAGATCGGGAGATTATTAGTAAGGGTTGTTTCTATGACGTCTTGATTTACCATGTTGGGCATAGCTCTTCCCTTGA
The DNA here is from genome assembly GCA_021437795.1 of Rhodamnia rubescens. Classification (NCBI taxonomy): domain Eukaryota; kingdom Viridiplantae; phylum Streptophyta; class Magnoliopsida; order Myrtales; family Myrtaceae; genus Rhodamnia; species Rhodamnia rubescens. The sequence continues at coordinate 153,843 of JAILYA010000117.1, read as the reverse complement.
CAGAAGACGAGGGCACGAGAAAACGAGCACACCTCTAACACCTCCGCCCTCGTGCCGGTGGCGCGTGTTATGGACGCGCCGTCGTTAGGAGTTTCTGGTTTTGATGGAACGCGAGGCCTAAGGAATTATTTAAAGCCGTCTCGGCTTCTCGATGGCAGAAGAGTCAACAGTGAGAGGAGAGAGAGAGAGAGAGAGGAATGGGCCGTACTGTTATCACCAAAAAAGGCTTTATTGCCAAAAACACAGGCGTACATGACTGACTACACAGAGAGAGTTTCGTCATCCGTGGTCCCGACAACCAATCGCGTTCCTTTAATAAAAGTCGGGGGGACCCACAAAAGACGATGTATTTTGTGCAATCCTGACCTGCTCGAGAAAAACTACGCATATCCCAACATGTCATCTGAACGCTGCCGCACCAGATTGGGAAAAAATAATTTAGAAAAAGATGGCAGTGAAGCTTTGCATTTTGTTCATTTTTATCTTTTATTCTCCTCTTCTTCTTTTTTTTTTCTGCTGAAAACTTTCCTCCCGTCTCAAAGCGTGAACTGTCTCCCATTCCCTCCCTCTCTCTCTCTCTCTCTCTCTCTCTCTCTGGTTTCTGGGCAAAAAGGGTGAAAATCTGACGTAAATTTGAAAGAAAAACCAGACAGAAACACTCTTCACAGTTCTTTGGGTTGTTCAAGAGCATCTTGTTCCTTGTCCAAAAGAGCTCGCCAAGCTTGTTTCTTCTTCTTCTTCTTCTTTTCTCCCCTTAATTTGCGCGCGGAACATAAGCTTTCTCTTTCTGCGCGCGTGTTGCACCGTTTTTCCGGCTTCTGAATCTCCAAGGTCAAACTTGCTGTGCATGGTTTTTATTACTTTTCTAGATTTAATTGGATCCAATGATTTTCTAGTTTCTCGCGTTTTCTCATCCAGTGCAGAGGAAAGTGAAGGCGTGAGCATCCTCGAGTTATCGTAGTGCACAGTGCCATCTTCCCAGGTTAGTCCCATCACTACTTCACTTCAGCAGTGAAGTTGTTTCGAGATTAAAATCTGGGTCTTCCTCTGCTTATGATGCTGTACGTACGGGTTTGCCTGTTCTTGTCGTTGCTATCTCTCTCGAGGATGTTGAGGTTTCCTTGTTTGTCATCTGCTTCGTCTTGCGAAGAGGTTTGTGTCGTGGTGTGTTCTTTTGCTTATGATGAGATTTAGAAACAACCGCAGTTTCTGCAAATGGGAATTTTTTGTCCTCTCTCTTGTAGTGGGTGGTTGACATAACTTCTTGTCATCTTTTCTTTCGTTTTTTTTTTCCTTTTTCCAGTTATTTGGTGCAAATTTGCGTTCGCTTTGTCAGGAGAAAAGAACACACACAGACACTTTAGTTCGTTGTAAGAACTCTAAAAGGATTAGATTTACTTGCTAAATCTTCTATTTATTTATTTTTTTTCTTGTTAGTTTTGATGGGGTGTAGAAAAACATAAGTGTCATAATTTTGTTTTGTAATTAATTTGCTTGCTAAGAGATGAATAAAGTGTTCACTATTAAGGGGAGGCTCCTTTCTGCAGTTAATTTCAAAAAGCTTGTACTACTGATTGTGGCTTGATTTCCAGACATGAGTTGGTGGCAGCTGTGATTGAGGCCTTTGCAACCCAAACCTCAAATCAAAATCTGTCCACACAGGTCAAAACTTTAGTGTGAAGATACATGAAGGTGTATAAAGACTGGTTTACAAATTGAAGTGACATACTTCTTTTTGTGCTTGAATATCGGGCATCTATTCAGAGACGCACTTACATTTTTTGTCGCGTCACTTTGTACTAATTTTGTAAACCAGTTTTTGGCACCCTTACAATTTAGGGTTGTTTAACAGAGAAAAGTAATAGATAGCTGTACCAATTGATTGTGCCCTTATACTCTCAAAAAATCTCGAGCTAGGCTGCTAATGACTAGCCAAGAAGTTGAGGAAGTCATGGAAAAATTCAATTTCATTTCTGGGATGAATTCACAATTCGCTGGCCAAGGAAAGACATTTTTGTTCAGCTGCAGTTTTCATCAGTTGAGTTCTTAGGCTAGAATCACACTTCTCAACTAGTGGACTGATTGATTTAGTTAAGACGACTGTGCACTAGGTTTTGAAGTGGGCAATCCATCCATTTTTGCCCTTCTTTTTGGCTTCTTTTATAACCACATTGGTGTGGTAAATTTTTGGTTTTTGTTTTACCTACCACAATGTCTAGTTTGCTGGTTTTTGTTTGTCTGAGCAAAGTTTGGCTGAAAAAGGGCAAAAAAAAGGAAAAAAAAAAAAACTATACATGCAAGTACTGTATACTCTTTAAGCCATTGTACATTATTTCAGAAAGGTTACATGAGGGATTATTTGGCTCAAAGTGTTGTTGGAGAAAGACGGTCCAAAGAAATCATATTACTTCTCTTTTAAAGGCTGGGAAGATGAAACCATGTTTACTGAGATCGAATGAATAATTAAGACGTTTTCAAGGTTGTGGGACAACTGCTTACTGAAGAATCCAAGCCGGAAGAGGTTAAGCTCTCTACAGTGAGGAGTGCAACTAGTAGGGCCAATGAAATGGCGGAGACGAAAAGATGTAGAACAAACTTGGACAATCAACGAGTGTATGAGTGGCTAAACATGGTCGAAAGAGCGATGCTTCCATAGAGCTTGAAATCTGTTGTAGCATACCAGTGTTAAGTGGAAGTGGAGTAAAGCATGTTCGCATGGCTTATTTATTTCGATAATCGTTCATTTTGCCTCATTGATGGAGGCACAAAACTTTGATAAATCAGCTAGAATTCATTTAAAGTAGTGTTAGAGAAAATCTGTCTGGATAGTCTTTGTTTGCAACTCTATAGTCCTTACCAAACTGACTCCATACTGCTGTTTGCCCCACCGCAGTATTGACTCTGGATCATGTTTGTCTTCCAGTTCATCTTTCCGTTCTATTATGAGATTTATGATATCATTGGAAGAATATCAAGCTTTACTCAGAGAAATCATTCTGTGATCTATTTCTTTTTCCTAGCACATAAACTTCTGGGATCTCTGCTCAGGATGATTGCGTCCAGGAAGGGAATAGTACTTCCCACGTGACCCAAGAAAAATGTGACAAAGTCATCCATTAAACGGAGATGGAGACGAAAGAGACGGACAGAGTTGTGATCGCAAAGCCAGTTGCTTCACGACCCACTGGCTCGAATTTTCAGTCCTTCTCGGAGCTCCTTGCTGGTGCCATTAATTCCTCGCCACCTGATGCATGCACTGAATCTGCAGTTGCCACCATTAGACCCAAAACAGTGAGGTTTAAGCCAGTGCTAAATCGAGCTCCAACTGCAGTGAATTCATCCCAGGTGACACATTTGTTCTGTGGATACTATTCTTCTTAATTTCAGCCTCTAGAGATTTTAAGATTGACTGAATCAGACAAATTCAGGCAGAAGTGTCTGGAACAGCAACCGGCAATTCCACTGATAAGGATTTAAACTTGGATGAAAAACCTACCATAATATACAAACCGTTGGCAAAGCTTGTCTCAAGGTCAACCATCTCGCTCTTGGCTAATATGGTCAGTACCTGAATTACGTTTATCCTACGACAGAGGCCATTTCAAGCTCCAGAAAAACCGTGTTATACCTGGTTCTTATCTAATTTAGAAGGATATCATTTGTTTTTTCATTAGGGAAGCTTCAGTACAGCTCACCAACAAACATTGTCAGTTGCCGAAGCACGAGTCAAATCTCAACGGCAGGACAAACACAATTCGAGATCACAGCCTAGTGGAAATCTTCATCGGAGTGTCTCTACACAAGCAGATATGGATGGGACGAGCGAACCCTTGAGATTGGCCTCCCAGAACATGGAAGAAGATACGAGAACTTTACCAGCTCCGAATGCGGATCGCCCTTCGTACGATGGATACAATTGGAGGAAATATGGGCAAAAGCAAGTCAAGGGAAGTGAGTATCCTAGAAGTTACTATAAATGCACGCACCCAAACTGCCCAGTGAAGAAAAAGGTCGAGAGGTCTCTCGATGGCCAGATAGCAGAAATTGTCTATAAAGGTGAGCACAACCATCCGAAGCCTCAGCCTCCGAAACGCAGTTCTTCAGGAGCACAAGTGCTAGGCAATGTACTGGAAGGGTCCGGCTTTGACAGCATGAACCTTAACAAAAGTGGTCACCCGAATGAAAGGGATGAATGCTCCGAAGGTAGAGTAGAGAACAAGAATCTTGCACTCCCGACTTCCCAAGGGAAAGGTCCCCTGGCTTATGATCCTATCGCAAATGTCTCTCCTAATGCTGGTGGTGCGACACCCGACAATTCTTGCGGTATTAGTGGGGAATACGACGATGGAAGCAAGGAGTTGGAAATGGAGGATGATGAGCCCAAGAATAAGAGAAGGTTAGCTTAAGCGAGCATTGGCCTCTAGCTTAGAAGAAGCCAGATTAGCTGTTCTTTTAGTCTTGTTTTCCCACATGGGCAACCTCTTCATCAGTATCACATCATTTGTTCTGACTAATGAATTCTTCTTATAGGAAAAGTGAGAATCAATTGAATGAACCGGGCACTTCGGGCGAAGGAATACAAGAACCCCGCGCTGTGCAAAATTCAACAGATTCGGAGATTGTAGGCGATGGATTTAGGTGGAGGAAGTACGGGCAAAAGGTTGTGAAAGGAAACCCGTATCCCAGGTGAGATTTTGAACATGTAGCATAACCTGTACTTGAATACATTCCCAAACCGAATAGTACATGTTTTAGAGATTTCTGGAATCTACATTTTGCTAGTTTATGAACACTTAACATGATGGTTTATTTTAAGGAAACAACTAATTACATGGGCTCAAGTGTTGCTGGTTGATCAATATCCTAGCACTCTGGAAAGGATGGTCATGCTATCATACCTGAGAAGTGAGAACTAGTCTCTAGGCTACTAGAACTTTTTTTTTGGGTCGAATCTAGGCTAGAACTTAGCTACTGAACAAATGAACTTATGCTATCCATTGAAAGTTTAAGAGATCAGTACTCTGTCTTTGTAGTTTGTTAATCGAGACAAAAGTTGAATAAGTAGATATTTCCAACTCTAGTTTATAAATGGCAATGCACACCAGGTGTGGAGAATAGCTGAAAGAGGAATAAGAGAGGTCTCTTTCACAGAATCTCATGAGACGGTATTTCATTTTCAACAGAAGCTACTACAGATGCACCAGTCTCAAGTGCAACGTGCGGAAACACGTCGAAAGAGCCTCAGATGATCCGAGAGCCTTTATAACAACATATGAGGGGAAACATAACCATGAGATGCCGCTCAGGAGTACCAACACGGCAGGTTCAGAGTCCGATCTGCAAGTGACCTCCAGTAAAGATAAGCCTTGACTGCTACCTGAAGTGATATCTGATAGCATTATGAAGGGCAGAGGACTAGAAGAAAGAACAAGTCAAACAAGAGCTTGAAAAGAGGAAGGGTCGACTCAAGGCATCGAAAAGAAGCCGAGTCACTCCAGTAACCTGCTGGAAGAACTTTTTAACTGATGATAGCTTTGACTTGATAAGAATTCTTCCCTTGATTTCTTTCCTTTCACATATTAAGTTCATTTTGTCCTCGTCAACATTTCAGTGTACAGCCACCTGTAGCAAGTTCTCTTCCAAACTTACTAAAAGTTTTGTCAAAATATGTTGTCAGCCATGAATTGTTCGGTCGGTATCTTGGATTAGTCATAGGTTCTAATCATATTCAGGTTGAGAAGCGATGTAACTGGCCAAATTTTTATTCATCTTCTCATTTGAGCTCCTGATCCAGATGGCTTCTAGAATTTCAGCATTCCATAGACTATTCTGCTGCTAAGTAAGCAAATCATTGTGCAATGTGTTATGGTTATTTAGGGGGAAAACGTGTGTACCCGTGAACGCCTGCAGGCGTTAGCAAGCATCATAACATCGAATTTGGAGTATCGAGAGACCTGAATAAAATCCAGCAATGAATGAAGAGCGAAGAGTCTGATTATGAGAAGGGATCGAGCTATCCGAACGGAGTAAGTCGAGCCCATGCTTGGCACACTGCACGTGGATGGGGCCGTTTGATAGATTGAGGCGCTTCACGTTATTTTTTTGCAAACTTTTCGATGAATGTTCAGTATCTTAAGTTGGTATTTCAGGAAATCCTTTTGGGATATCATCCGGCCAATTTTGTTTAAGAATGGAACAAGGGATTGAGCTGCAAAGATGCCAGAATAATGTACATTCTTACTGACGATCAACGTGCTTTGGTGTTCGCTGCAAATGACACTTTCCGAGAGCCCTTTATTGGCCGGAGTGATAGTCTTGGATGCATAGAATTGTGTGGCTATACGCCTTCTGTATATCAAGAAAAATTTATCATGCTATCCTGCAGTGATCTCTCTTTTTAAGTAGCTAGTTATGATTTTTTTATATAATATAATGGAAAATAAAAAGGGAAAGAAAAAGAAATACAACTGCTATAGAACTAATTTCCCTTTCCGAACATCTTCTAGACCTGAATTTCATGTATTTACAGGCCAACGCTCAAACCCCACCTCTAGTAGGAGGAGAGAGCTTGCGACTTCGCATTTTTAAGTAAAGAACTACCACCAAACAGTCATCACTTAGTGCTCCTTTTAGGTATGTGTTTACGGATCCAGGCTGGTTCTTGACAAATCGTATCAATGCCGTGCACGAGCCAGAAATTACCTCAATACAACAGAGGGCTCGCCCGGAATGGTCACTACTTGAGAAAATCTCAACGATTTTTGCCCATAGCACACTGGTCATACGGTCGTATAAATGATGCACAGGTTGAAGATAACGCTGATGATAGAGTCCTGATTGCTATTTGCCAGTGGGGGTCCCATAATCATCATGATGCACGAGAAGATGATAAGGACTTAGCATTTATTCTTTCTAATGAGCTTCATGCATGGGGCGTATCAGAAAGATTCAACTGCAGCTAGAACGACGAGTATGGAAGAAAAAGAGGTGATGCACAAAAATGCATCCATTGTTCTTGAACAGTGAAGGAATCGTTCAGTGAAACTGTAATTATTATTATGTGAAGAATGTTGTGACAAAAAATTGTTTGGGAGATAAATTACAAATCAATGGTATATGAAAACTGGCATGTCACCTCTATTTAGGCTGTTGTTCCAGCTCTCTGTTGGTAATTTCTTTCTGCGGACTCTCACAGGACTCCTCGATGCTCGGTTTTCCCTGTCAAAAAGAAACCTTAAATTCACGAGGAAATTGCAAGTGTGCAGAGATAGAGAGAGAGAGAGAGAGTAAAATAAAAGAAAAATGGGAGGAAGAAAAAAGCAAGCAAAAGAACTATCCTAATACCGCCACAACTGAGGTAGATGCATTTTACAAGAAATGTTCAATGTGGTGCAGACAAGAACAAAAGCTGGATGAGATAAAAAGTTCAACAAATTGCCTTGGTTCTGTGTAGAACTTCATGAACAAATGTGCAAGATTTGGTGAGTATTCATGGGAACTGGGCATTGATTGTTAAGAGGACTCGGATATAAAGAAGGCTTGAGAAATAGTTGGTCCTCTTGGTCTCCTTTCAGATAAACCAATCCTTGCTTATCAGGCAGGAAAAACTAAGGTACACAATAAAATGAGCACCTTGTTTCTGTCACGCCAGCCAAGTCCAAAAAGGCCTATCCTTCTTGCGGGAGTTTCCTGCGCAGAGCTCTGACTACGGGCAGACCTACAAGCCTACCTTTGTTACGCATGAAATCACTTGAAAGCAAAACGCTTGATGAGAAAAAAATTATCTTCTCCTTTACTTGTGCAAGGTGTCTTTATAGGCACTTCACGTGTTGAGAGAGTTGCCACTTCATTTCAGGAGTGCGGTATTAACATAAATAAACCTTTAAGGGGCAACTGAAGACCTTTGAAGACATCATCAGTCAAAGTTCAGAACATTAGAGCTGTGCTATATGTCATCTTCGTTGGTAAATTTGTGGTCTTTGTGAAAGACCCCCAACCCAAGGCAGGGCAAAAGAAAAGAAGAGGAGTAGAGAGAGACCGGACAGGTGCATGATAATTTATATGCTTCCACTTTCCCACTGGACTTTATAATCTCTCTCTTTTAAGGGTGAAGTACCTTGCAGCATACTTGGATAACAAAATGAGAGCTGACGCGTTTCTGTCCACACTCCCCACAAGCAATATGTGTATCCAAACGTTCACTTGTGGATCACCATATGTGTTGGAATAAAAATGAGTCCATTTTGTGTGTGACTATCCAGAAAAGATGATGGATGGTAAAGAGGGGACAAGGAGGGAGGAAAGAGTGCATATGCAAACATAAGGTGATGTTATGTGAGTTGCTCATGTACCCTGGAGACTGCTGTGCTTTGTTCTGGCCAGATTCATACTGCAAGGTGGCCTCCAGCATGGATTCTGCCATGACCACCCTCTTTTCCATTTGAGCTAGGGAAATCATAGCGATCTCATATTTTTCCTGCATGATGTCCTAGTGGTTACAACACATGCACACATAAAGGAAATAGCCCGCTATTTTTGGACTATCCTTATCAGCTCCAGCTATTTGAAATTTCTCACCCCGGTAAAAGATCAACAGCCTAACAATAAGTAGAAGTTCCCAATTTTGAATGGACAGAAGCAGCAGAGACAACAATGACATCATGATGACGACAATGACAAGAAGAAGAATCCTTATGAAGCTCAGTGGCGGCTTCCCAAAGTTGAACTTCCAAAAAGAATGAAATATGGAGCAATAGCATCCCATGAACTATATATATATATATATATATATATATCTAAGATCCTTTTAGCTCTGTTTTCCAAGAACTAGTTTACATTTATGGGGGACACAAATTTTACTCCTGGAATCACATAATCCACCAGTTTAATAAATTCTACCCATACTTTAAATATGCACAAAAAAACAGCAATTTACCTTAACAACGCACAGGAGAATGACATCCAAAATGCACACGACTCATGTTTTTTGCTTCTTTACATCTAGTAGTTATTATTGGCAAATTTATGATCGAGTCATGTCTATTAAAGTATTCTAAGAAGTCTTCAAGCTTCACAATTTTTATAGCTATCTCAGTTTTTGTCCTCCCCCCAAAAATAAACGTCTAAAATGACTCTTATCTAAGAGCCAATATCCCCTTTGCTTGATTTGTAAAAGTTTCAAATGCCTCCCTGATGAATACAAGATGATTCCATAGTCAAATCCACTAAGGAATATCTTCATAACAAGACAAAACCTTCCATTATGGTGTGGTTCAAATGCATTAATCTTTTCATGCTCTTAACTTCTTCTCCTTCCATAGATATATTTTTAGTTTTACCAACCTATTTTGTCTTCTAGTCCCCCTATATGCCATCGTTCACCTATCTCTGCCTTTTCTTGGCTCTCTCACTTATTCATCTATCGAATTATGGTTTAGCAACATGAATTAACAATATAAGACATCCTATCATCAGTAGCATGTCTTTGGTGGAGACGCTAGGGCCTTCCCTAATATTAAAAAACCTTGGCTCAGGCTATAATAATTTTCTAAGCAGTGTCCGCAGTAAATCCACAGCTTCCAAAATGATGACCATATGAAAGATTCATTTTGAGTTCTAAAAGTACTGTATAATCACCAGGAGTTCACGAACTTCCACATGCACCGGATCAAATATTATCTAATTAATGAACATAGACAACATGCAGAAATCAACCTGAAGTACGTGAACTGCATATTTCTGAGCAGCAACTTCTTGCTCTGCACTAATCCGAGCATCTTCAGTTACCCTTTGCTCTTGCTCTACCCGCATCAGGACCTAACAGTATGACTAATTTTATGTGATAAGAAGTCTTACACACATGAACTTTTACTCTTTATGCAAATGAGACATTCGATGAGAACCTGAAGCATTGCCGTTTCTTGTTCTTTCTTGTCAGCAAGGGCTTGCCTTAGCTCAGTAACCTCTTGTTCCAGCTGCTCCACCTAAAACCAGAGAAGAGGGGAGGGACAAAACCTATAAAAGAAGTGACCTTTAAAGACTTCTATCGAGCCAAAAGATGGAAGAGCAGACATATACAAAAACTTGATACACCAAGGAAATTGGGGTATATCAAGAGATGGAAATAAGGTGAGATGCATTGACAGTGTGGTCAGAAGGTGTTGCTTCTTAGAGGAATTTCATGAAAGATCGAGAAGTTGCTATCTGAACTTTGCTGATACCAATGCACTCACTAGAGATGTAAGAAACTCCAAATAGCGGAAAAACTCTGCATGTTATGATCAAATGTGTGGGGGTTACATCCAAGGAACCTCTAAGAAAGAAAAAATTTTAGTACACCTAGACTGGATTGCAATCAAACAGAAGCCTTGATGGACATGAGAGAGATAGACAAACTGGCAATAAGGATAACATATATCAGTTTCTCTAGCTCAATATAACTCTGGATCTTCTAAAAGCAAATCCTATTTGATCAAAGATAGAAACATGCGTCACAATCTTATCTAATTTCCTCTTTTCGTCCTATGCATTTTTAGTTTCCATTAACAACCAAGCAAAAGATTATGCCAAGGAGGTATAATCGGCTGATTACCATTTTTCATATCATCTTACCGAGGAAAGGAGGAGATGTGATGGTTAAAAGAAGATCTCTTACTTTTTATCATTTTCATTAAATTGAATCTTGATTAGATTATTTTTATGCTCCTTTATTTCTGGTGAGAAAGTCCCTTTTTGTGAGAGTAAATTGACCTCATATTAACAAGGGATCCAACGGCTCCAGCTAAAGAGACCTTATGTACAGCAGTCATAATTTCATATAGATGCTTGAAAGACCAATATTCCTTTGGATTTAAGCTCTGTGTGAGCAAGATTATGACTCAGACTAATAGCGGTTAGCGTACATCTCAAACTCTAAGAATGCCACGAATTTTACCAAAGTACAGCATTATATTATAGCAACTCCCGCGCATGAGCGATTTTTAAAGAACTCTGTTTAAAAATTTGATTTGTTTTGGAGTTATCTGTATTCCAAAGTCAATTAGAACAAATGAAAAATGTTGCACTTTTGTACCACGCTTTACTAGATTATGATATGATGAAATATGTTAACGTAAAATTTTCACGTGGGTCAATTTCGTTTTATCAGTTATTCTAAAAGAATATCAAAATTAATAAGCTACAGAAACTAAGGTCAAAGTACATTAATGTTGCTATTAATAGGGGTAATTGAGTATTTTTCTCTCCTTTTCACCAAAAAGTATCTACACATAACAACCTCATATCAATTTGCATTTTGAGTTTTGAAAACCTACAACTAACATCACAAGTTGCATCTAACATCTGGTACTAATTACGAATTTTCCATTCTCCTTCCCATTTACCCCTGCCACCATTTCAAATCCACTCATAAACCCTAACCCACCCATTGCTCAGCCCCTCTCCTCACAACTCTGCCAATGCCTTACGTGCCATTGCCATTCACTGCCAACCGCCGCCCCAACTGAGCCACAACCCATGTTTGTGGAGCTCCGCTGGCATTGAGCTCGACTCAGATCTGTTGAGTTCAACCCAAATACTGGAGAAATCGGTTGAACTCTGCCGACATCGAGCTCAATTCAAATCTATTGAGTTCGAACCAGATACTCTTGGTCGACCCTTGGTCACATTTAAGGAGAGAGAGAGATGCGCAGAGTGCTCGGCCTGGGTCGGTGGCAGTGAGGCGTCAGCCGGAAATGGGGGCGTCATGGCATATGTCGGGCTCTATACTGGGAGCCCACAGCAGAGAGAAAGACCAAGGATGAGAGAGAGAGAGTGAGTGAGAGAGGAGGAGTGAGGAATGGTTTAAGGTTTGGATGAGATTGAGGGGAGATTGGTCTTTTTGGATTTGGCCATTCTGTTTGGAGATGCGAATTGAATTTTTAAAAACTTAGGATGCAAATTGATACGAACATAAAAAGTGGAGATGGTTTTGGAAATTTTCTTAATACAATAAGAGGATTAGATCGTTGGGGTGATGTGCTCAAACACAAAGCTTCATTCTGCCCATTTTTCTATAATCCAACATTGGATCAAATAGAGCTCCTTACAAATATGTTTAATGTAGAGCCAGACTAAAAATACGATAAAGAAAAAGATTATCTATGTTAATTGAGCGTACCCTCGCACTCAATTGAAGCCGATTGTCCTGCTGCACCATCTCCATAAGTGCGGTCTCCAGTTCCTCCGCTCTTTATAATAACACAATAATGTAAAAATGATTTAGCATATCACAGAATAGCTCGTGCCAAAGTGAAGCAAATACTAAATGAACAGAAACTACTTGCAAGTATAACTTTATTGATCTCAATCTCTATAATTAAATGCCACATTTAATAAGCTCAACAATATTTAGATTCATGATCACCAGGAGCTAAATAAGTCTTTTACATCTAGTTGTTACAAAGGGGTGAATCAACCGATACAATGGAAAGGCAGGTAAAAGGTAGGGCCTCCGAGGTATGTCTATAATCACGCGCCAAAAGCCACAACATATTATCCCTTGACAGTGAGTGTCTAAAGGCGACGGTAATTTTCTCAATGTGTAGTTACTTAGTGCTAGTGGCTATCGAAGAAGTAACTCTCCAAGCAGATACAATAATGATCAAGACCATAGAAAAACCCAGGACTCTAGAAATGGTTGACATCTCAAAACCATTCTGAAATCCAAGTTTTCATCAGTATTTTATCTTCCTATCAGAAATATCACAAAATATACAGAATCAAAGAGGACATATGCATTTCAGTCAGAAGCAAAAAGAAAGAAGACAGACGTATGAAAGGATAAAGCTTTTTTCAAGGAGAAAACTTCGTCATTCCAGGTCAGCTATCTATACCATGTCATCTCCAATTGCAGCTATAGGTCTTGCACATGATGGTGCAAGACCTATAGATGTGTTGAGAGCTACCAACCTGAGTATGGCAGATCTCTTCTCCTCCAGCAACCTGCATAACTCAACCTTCAACCAAACAACCTGCGCAGCGCACAGAACCCGTTGATCACTGGAACTCTAGAGGGCTTGTGCAGAACAGCCTGTCCTTTTACAAAAAGAAAAATACTACTAAATTAAAGCAAAATGAAATTGAGTATCTAGAAACCTTCCCGCATCACCTGTAATTACCTATTAAAGTAGTGAACCTTCTAAGCTTTTAGATTAGGATGCACAGTGACGGACATGATCATTCATATTATGACTGGATGTAGAATAATTATCAACCTTTTTTGGCATGTTAAACCTCTTATCCTACTTGATTTGGTGGCTGAAAACACCAAATATGCTTCTAGTATGGACAGATGATCCGCAGTGGAGAGAGGTATGACCGCTCAAGCATGACTGGAAGCAGAACAATTATCAACCTTTTGTGGCATGTTAAAACTCTTATCCTACTTGACTTGGGGGTTGAGAACATCAAATATGCTTCTCTTAAGTACTGCTGTACAGTTTCCTGTCATCATAAAGGGGAATAACTTTGGCTAACAGATTTGTAATTAGCATAACTCAACACTCTATTTGCTTAGTTGTTTAATATGCATCTGTTAAGCAGAACACCTACAATCAGGACAAGGCATCAAATTAGTAAATTAGTTTTGTGACCTTAATTAAGCAGGTTATTGATGTATAAGCAATCCAAAGAAGGGAGCCAATAAGTGACTTATCTTTTCATTTCTTCAAACGGTATACCTAGAGCGGAGTACAATATTTGGAGATACTGTTTATAGAGGCCTAAACTAAAAATGACGACAAAAAATAACATCGTTTTAACTCTAGTGAACAGTAGAAAAATAGAGTTAAGATTTCGTGATGCTAAAGATCTCATATTCAAATATTCCCTCCTAATTTTCTAATGCATAAATGAAATCACCACTTCATTCCATTGGTACAAAAACATAATTAGTGAAAGTCCACCGACAAAGTGAAGTCTGAACCATAAACAGACATTTATCAGTAGAATAATGATAAAAATAGTAAGGCCAGTATACTAAATTGGTCCACAGGCTGATGTGGTAAGTTCATGCTGAGTTCTCAAATGGGCATGCTAATTTTACTAATCACTGACAGAGCGCCACAGCTCTTAGAAAGCCAATTAAGTAGATAAGTCCAGTGCTGTCAAAGGCGCTCCAAGTGCTCGCCTAAGAGCCCAAATGAGGACAATATGGACCATTACAAACCAAAGAGAAAAAAGCTAAAATAATCACACATACAAAACCGTGCTGAATGCTTCTTGTCAAAGTTGTTGTTGTCCCACATCGGTTGTGAATGGGTCCTGTATGCTCTTTATAGTCATGTGGTCTCTCTCTACCTATTAGCTTAAGCTTTTGGATTGAACTTCCTAACATGATATCGGAGCCAGGTGTTATCCCTTTCCGCGAATGTGCGTCCACCCCCCATTAATCAATTTCCATATGCCGCTCGTAATCCAGCTTGCACGTGAGAGGAGGTGTCAAAATTGCTGTTGTTGTCCCACATTAATTGTAAATGGGTCCCGTATACTCTTCGTATTCATGTAGTCTTCCTCCACCTATTAGCTTAAGTTTTTGGGTTGGACTTTCTAACACTTCGTAGGAATTTTTGCATTACATAGGATAATTGGAGTTTTGTCCTAATTATTACAAGTCATTGAAAGACCTCAGCTTATTTATTGAAGGATTATACCAAACTTCTACCTAGCGCTCGCTTCTCTCAAGCAAGCACCTCACTTGGCACCCAAGATCTAAAGCATTAGGGGGTCCAAGCACCTTAAGAGAAACTAGCATTTTTAACGACACCAGACGAGATTTAGTATCCCTAGCATTAGTCTTATCAGTATCCTTTCTTTGATGAAGTGGCTATTTTATTTCCACTTTCATGCTAGAATGATAATGGCATGCAAAGAAGAATCCGCAAGTAGCTTTACAGTTAGAGTTGCGGGTTTTTGTGTTACGGCCCTAAAATACATCTGTTGTTTATAGACATTACAGTATAAATGGGGCACAATTTGTGAATGGATCTAGTAAAATTGGGCACCTACAAAACATGGTTTCCTATCCAGAAAAGTACCTGTTCTTGGAGATCTGGCAAAGAATCAACTTCTGAATCAACAGCCAAGCCACCAAGAAGATCTTCCAGGGGGAGGAATTGTCCAAATGAGACGCATCTGCATCCGCAGCTACATCTTCTGGCCTTTCAGAGCTTTTTGTTTCTTTGACTAGTGATGGAGTATCATGCTTAAAACTGTATAGCTTCGTGGCAAGCCCTTTAGAGTCCTTCCACACTCGTCCCTTTCTTGATCTTTCCTCAACCACCTCTAGGACAGAGGGACGATGTTTTTCTCTCAAGTTATGGAGTCGAGCTTCAGTTATGGCCAAAAAAACCCATGCAAGCAGTCAAAACAAGTTGGCTACTATCAAATGTGGAACCCGCAAGAGATTGTAGCAAAGTTATTGCATCACCAGCATCCTTGGTTGTGACGATTGCAGGACCTGATAAAACTAGAGACAATAAGATCTCTGCAGGAAGGGACAGAACATGACATTTTGAGCATTAGTATACCACCAAATACCATAATTAATTGCTTTACCATACAACTCCATCAAAGCAAGAGCAGTTCGGAAAAGCATTACGCGATTCCCTTCGAATAGAAGCACATCCCATATTCGGAGAACTGCAAAAAAGAAGATTTTCCTAAGTATTTAATAAAAAAATTGAATTGTTCAAGCTTTTTGTAAGCACTACATAACAATTCAGTTGCCATCTATCTCGCATGTTACAGCATAATTTTCACATCCTCGATTTCTCACCGCTCTCCCATGGAAGCATATTCACAAAAATTGAAAGAAACCATGGCCCGGAGATCCATGCCACCTGCACTCCCAAGAAATCCAGATGATTAACTGCACAAGAAGCACAAATGAAGTGAAAAAAATCTGCTCCATGTTATGTGAAAATCTCAAACATCATTCATGTCTTTTAAATGTCAAAAGAAGACCAACCCAGTTTGGGAAACCTCTCCCGCATCAGCTCCTCAAAAACGAGCTGGTCCACCTTGAAAAATTGTATACGCAAAAGAAAATGAGTCCGTGAGGATATATTTTCTAAATGATTGCTTGAGAATGTTCACAAGATTTCTCAGTATTAGTGGTGAACATTGTCAACTTGTGAAAGTACTCAGATAAGTGATCACCTGAGATTCTATCATTTCTTCTGTGTAGTACCCACCAAAATAGTCATCAATGATGCCTACCAAAGCCCTGAAATTTTACAGATCTCTTAAAAATGAGGCAGCTGTTTTCAGTAGAAATAGTTAATCGTAGTACTAACAACGACTTCCATTAACAGAGACGATTTAACTTTCCTAGTCTCCTCTTAATTTTTATAGGCAAGTTGATCAAAGAGGAAAGAACACGGATAATAACAAAACTAGTCATTCACCAAATCCTTTCACTTAGTCCCTGATGTTTAAGAGGATACGTTCTAGTCACCAAAGAATTCATTTTCATTATAAGGTTGCTCAAGCTAAATCTTAGTTATAACAAGCTACGAATAATTCTTGCATATGATGCCTATCGAAGTGCAGTGAAGGGAATTTAATGAATTGCATTCTGGGAATTAAGTGCCAAACTTTTTGAACCTTCGTGAAATTCCCCAAAAAGGAAAAAAATAAAAGCACAAGAAATTAACTTCCACAACATACCAAAAGGCATTTTCCTCAGGCATCAGAAGCAATAACAAACCAGCAAAGAAGTTCATTGCCTGAGAACATTACAGAAACATGTGAGCAGAAGGCGAAAAAAGATCTTATCAAATTGACAAGACTAAAGCACATTAAAGGTGCAAAATCTTCTCGAGATCTACATATCATGCAGTAAGAATAAACCCAGCCTTAAAGTCCAACCCCACAAAGCAATGAAGACCACAGAGTAACAATTTTCTAACTTCTCTGAGAGCTTATACTAAGAGTAATTTGCATTACCTAAATCCTTTAAACAATGACGGACAGTTACTTACGATAGTCATCTAGAGTGAACAAATAGGAATTTTTGCCCTCAGCTAAACCACCAAAACTTTTAAAAGATAAAAGTACCTCACGCTCCTCAGTTGTAGAGCTCTTAGAATGAAAACAATGGGGAAATCAGTATATTTTGGCTTGCAAACCTCTTTAATAAAATCTTGAGAACAAAGAAAATGCCTAATGAGCAGAGAAAAAGCACTTTGGTTCCTATCTACAACTACAAAGGGATTGAACTAATGGCCCATATAATGGCTCTCTGGGAAAGAGTAGCCAAATTTGAGTTAAGAAAAGAGAGATGAATCTTAAACAGTCAAATTGTTTTGCAAAAGGAAGATCTAACATAGAGATTATTTACCTGTTATAAAGGTTGGCCGAAAAGTAGATGGACTCCAGAAGGATTTGCATATGGCCTTTATAGATTTAGAGAAAGCATGTGACAGGAATCTAGAGAGCGTCCTTGGAGGATTCTAGTGGATCAATGGATGACTACCCTATAACAATAGAGTTGAATCAAGGATGAGCTCTAAGTCCTTATCTTTTTGCACTGATGACGGAGGAGTTGACAAGACATATCCAAAAAGAGAAGCGAAGTGCATCTGGTGTTTTGTGCGATTGTCGAATGCTGCATAAGCTCAAGGATAAATCAGTTAGACAGCAATTAAGCCGACAATGCTTCGTGGCATCTAATGTTGGGTGGTTAAGCATTCACATGTGCAAAAATGAGTGTAGCAGTGACGAGAATGCAGTGATGGATGTGCAGACACACAGGAGAAAGACGGATTAGAGATGTAACTATTCGATAAAAAAGGAAGTGTGGCTCCAATTGAGAATAAGATCAGGGAAGGTTGTTTTTATGGTTTGATCAAGTTGAAGGCCTTCTAATTTTCGCAAATAATTTCCCAAAGTAATGAGCCCGATTCGACAGAAAACTTGAAGAGAAATCCCAATGAATTATAAAATAAGTCGAGGCATTTCAAATTTTTTGTTGACACGAGGAGTAGTTAATCATGACGCGTTCACTAAAATGAGTGAATTACTTCAAGCATCACCCAGGGCTTCCTAACCATCAAACCTAGGGTTCCATAAGAATTGCATCACATGACACTACTCAAAAGCAAAATCTTGCTAAATTTCAATAATATCCATGATAATATATGGGATTGAAATAATTGCAGCCATATATATATCAAATATTCTATAAATCATAACCCTACCAGTAACAAAAAATATATAATCTACAAGCATGATGGAAATGGGCAACCTGATATTCTACTCCAAATGTAAATACAGAAACCTATTACAATCCTAAGAGATTTCAGATCTGAATAGGTAATGCTACTAATTGTATTTGGAGAAGGATCTTGTTCCTTTACTGCTCCCATTTGAGTTATAAATCAACACAACAGCCAATCATCACAACTCAGTATTATCATTATTGTTTAGGGCACAAACAACTTATATTGTAGGCTCTATCACCTTCAAATGCTTCAATGAGGAGATATGATCGGGAAAGGAAGCTTGAGTTAGAAAGGGCAAGAAAACCGAAAAAGATGTGGAAGAAGACAATAAAGAAAGATTTAAACCACCTAGAGCTTAGAGAAGCCTTCATTCAAAATCAAGTCTAATGGCATAATGGGATTCACATAGCCAAACCTACTAACCACCTAGAGTTTAATGTTGCCGTTGTATCAACTTGTTTCACTTATATCTGATGTCATTTCATAATTTTAAGATGTCCCGAATAAGATGAGCAAAAGACAGAGAGAAATATTACAGTTATTCAATTAACTATCAAGATACAACCCAGTTGAAAAATGGCAAGTCAATATTTTGGAAACTTAAAATCATAATAAAAAACAATTAAAACTAACAGGGAGGACAACTGAACAAGTGTAAGACTTTATTGGTTGTGTCACGTCATTGTCCATAATTCTAGGTACTTAGGTATCAAGGGTCCGGAATACACAATTTAAATCTTAGACAGAATACCAAAAAAAATGGTATCAGAGTGGAAGGATTATAAATGACCCATACACTACGACGAGAAAGCAAACATCAGCAACATACCAAGCTGAAATTAAAATTGCTTCATTACAACTAAGAGACAATTATTAATGATGAAGTTCACGGGACAACAGTGGTAACATGGTATATGGAGATAAATCCCTAAAAAAAGCAGGATTTTACAATGACATTCTGCTTCACCTCATAACTACCTGACAGTATCCAACAGAGGGATTGTGTCGTGCATATGCTATAAGTAATCGCCTCAATGAGTTTCTGCCATTCTCATCTAAAGCAGGATGTCCTGGGAATGTCCGAGGTATATCCTGCAAAAAGAGCACAATAATTAGCTCAGGAAAATCCTTCATGGCAATGCAAAGCAAAAGAAATGGCACCTACAAATTTAAAAGACTGAAGGATAAAGTCCAACGCATGCATCTAATGACCTTCTCAATCTGCTTTTTCAATTTCTGTGGTACACCAGATGAATTGTCAAGCGCTTTCCCCTCATCATCACTAGCTTCTCGTGCTAGCAAATCCTGGTAGTATCTCTCTATTCGACGTGTTCTTACACCTACAAAGGCTTGCCATACCTAAAACACATGATTGTGGTGAAGACAGCATTTTCTCAGAGGGATATAAAAGCTTCCGGGTAACAATAGCTCGTAAATATTGTATACATGGTAAAAGTTGCCACGTTTACCTCACCCCTTAGATCCTTGGGTACTCCTCCTCGAACAAGACATTCTAGTTCTTCTCTCCATGGGAAAGAAGATTCCAAGGGCATCCCTTCACTCGCAGCTCTTTCTCCTTTGGACGAATGGGTACTGCCATTTGATGCCTTATCAATTTCAACATCTCCCTCACTATCGTCTTCAGAATTCTGTCCCAAGTGACTTACTTCATCAACTGTCGGAAGATGAGCACCATTTACACCTTTCAAGGCATCCTCCACATTTTTTGCTTTCTTGATACGGAAACTCATCATATTCTCAATTGCACCAAGGACTGGTCTAATATTTGCCCAGCTAGGCACCTTATCAGACTTTAATTTTTCTGTAGAATGAACTTCCCTTTCAGAGCTACTTCCAATTGAACTATCAGAAGGTTTGTTGTTGTCACTTGGATCATCCCCTTCGGCAGGCCGGTCTGAAACCGTCCCGTCTCTGTGCTCACTAGACCTTAAGTTTTCTGTAGAATGAACTTCCCTTTCAGGGCTACTTCCAGTTGAACTATCAGAAGGCTTGTTGTCACTTGGATCATCCCCTTCCGCAGGCCGGTCTGAAACCGTCCTGTCTCTGTGCTCACTAGACCTTAAGTTTTCTGTAGAATGAACTTCCCTTTCAGGGCTACTTCCAATTGAACTATCAGAAGGCTTGTTGTCACTTGGATCATCCCCTTCCGCAGGCCTGTCTGAAACTGTCCCGTCTCTATGCTCACTAGACCTTAAGTTTTCTGTGGAATGAACTTCCCTTTCAGGGCTACTTCCAATTGGACTACCAGAAGGCTTGTTGTCACTTGGATCATCCCCTTCCGCAGGCCTGTCTGAAACCGTCCCGTCTCTGTGCTCCCTAGACCTTAAGTTTTCTGTGGAATGAACTTCCCTTTCAAGGCTACTTCCAATTGGACTATCAGAAGGCTTGTTGTCACTTGGATCATCCCCTTCCGCAGGCCTGTCAGAAACCGTCCCGTCTCTGTGCTCACTTACTCCACTTGGCAAACTCTCCTTATGCAACCTCTCCGACCAGCAATTTTGAGCTGTGTCCGCTTGTTGTTCGAGGAAGTTTTTCCATTTCTCTGATCTTTCGTCTTCCTCTTCCTGACAGGGAACATTACAACTAAGCATGCAAAGTCTTATCTTCATTCTTAAATTAGATGATAATTCTCTGGAAGTGTCTCATTGAGAATTTCAACTAAAGCTCAGGCACACTTATTTGTAAGCTTTAATGCTTTAGAAACCTCCTAAGATTTATAACGAATCTTGCTTATAAGATATTTTCCCAGTGACAAAATATAGGTCTGCCATCTTAACCAGCTTAGACAGGAGAGGGCACAAAATGTTAATTAGGATCCGCTTCACAATTTAGGGATGGATAGAGAGATCATGTCAAATTCAAAACAGAGGATACCATCTGCTTTACTACAAAACGAAGTAACCTGAAAAGGCAGTTACCTTGTAAATATTAGCATACTCTCTATATCTTTGCACGTGTTGAGGCCTTAGAGCAAACCCATAAGCATCCCTGTTGAAATCAATGCACAATTTGATTTAAGATCCCCCGAGAAGAGATTCTAACTATGAACGGAGATGCAACTGGTTAGCTTAGAAAGGACATTCAGGAAACTGATTCTAGAGATAAAAGACCACGCACTGCACTTGACATGACATTGGCATGAAATAGATAATGTCACACCACAGAACGATTTGCTACCCATTCTTACTCACCTAGAATCAACCTCTAATGAGCGCCTACTCAACAAAGACAGCAACATATTTCACCAGGAGTTTCAATTCCACATAGCCCATAGCTCTCATTTCCTTTTTTTAGACCAAACTATCAACACCAGAGCCAACAGAGCATCAAAAAGAGTTATCCCAAAAGAAGTGCCCAGCATTTACACACAACAACTCCCGCAATGCATCTACCCACTAGATCATCAAGATCGAACTGACTCCGGGGAGACTCCACTAAATCTAATGCATGCAATCCCAAACTGAATTGATTCGGCGCCCAACCGAGAAATCAGCTACGCACGATCGACGAAAAAGAACTGACATGCAGGGCCAAAGCAGGGGAAGAGCACGCCAGGAAATATACGAGATGAAACTCAGTCAAGCACCGCGAGCGAAACCAAAGCTCGTAAGGACGCGTGGAGACGTGACTAGAGAACATGTGCCAGCGATTGAAGTGCGAACGACGAATTCGTTAGTGCATGTAGATGATGCTTACCTCTTCGGCTCCAGTGTGTGGGAGAGATGAGAGATCTTCTCCGCCATTACAGCAAATCCCGAGCAATGAAAGCTGGATCGAGATTGAGAGAGAGTGTGTCTCTGGTTCTCTCCTCTTCCGATTTTGTCTCGCAACGGAGTTTCCTTTTCAGCAGACTTTTTTCCTTTTTTCTATTTTTTTTCGCTTCCTCAACAGACTTCGAGATTCAAATTTTCAATAGACGCCAGCACTTTTCATTATTCACGGCGCAAACCAAACTTGTTCATCTTGAACTAAGATCCTCGAGTGAGGCGTTATTTCCATTTTCCACTGAAAACACACTTTTATTATGCAATGATAAAAAAATATATATAATAATAAATATGCAATTTAATCTCCCTATCTCGATCTATCCGCATAATTGTAGTTTTTTTCGGTGTCTTTTTCTTTTCGTTCCATTTTAAGGAGATAACTTTTATTTACAACGTGTCATTTTCTTTGCGATTAAGCAAAGCCAAGCTAAATCTTTGAATAGAAAAAGTGAATAGGGACTAATGAATATCCAAAAGCATCATTATTCGATTTGAATTTCACTTTCAACTGGATGGGATCCGACAAGAACTTTCCGAAAATAATGTAAGTACTCATGATTTTCTTCTCCTCCTTTCCTGTTGTTGCCTCCGCCGCATGTCACTGCCGTTGAACACTGCGGCTTCCTCCACCCAATTATGGTGGTGGGCTCGCTCGTTTTCACGCATGTCCATAAACTTAGCTACCTACTTTTTGGGTGCGTTTGGTTCGACTTTAGAGAAAAGCCTTTGGGAAAAGGCAAAGACCTTTTGTTGAAAGGTAAAAATCGTTTGGTAAATTGTAATTGAAAGTTACTTTGGGGGAAATGTTGTTTGGTAAACATATATGTGAAAAGTAATCAATTTAAGTTTTTTAATTTTACTTGTTGAATATTGAAATAAAAAAATTAATGATGGTAACTTTTGTATTTTCATGTTGAGAGCAATGCAAAGACACATATTAACAAATCAGTTTTATTTTTTTGGTCATACTATTAACAAATTAGGTAGAATCTTCCAATTCTTTTTAAAACGCCAAGGATTGGTTCAATTTCTAAACGACGCGAGGACCGGCCACGGTTGAACACTTCTCGATAACCCTTATGGAAATTTTTAATTAAATGATGATACACTAAGCTCTTATAATAAGTATATAATAACCGAAAGTACGAGTAGAGTCGATCGGGACAAGCACGAATGAAGATTGCACATGTAATTCCGCGAGTAGCTTACATAAAATCGCAATTGAACACCGTAATCACCGGTTGGGTCACCAACTTGATCACAAACCAAAACAGAGATCAACAAAAGCGAAAAACATGCGACCAAAGTTTCTACGAGATAATCGACATAAATATTCCGTGACCATTCCATGAGACAAGTGTACAAGCACCAACAGTTCTTGGTCATGACCTAGCAATGCCGGTCTTGTTCGTTCGGTGTAGAGGTGTCAAATGGGTGGGTCGGGTCGGGTCTAATATGGTCCGACCCATATTAACCCATTTAACCCGTTTTGACCCATATTTATTCAATGTAAATTCAATGACCCATACCCGACCCGACCCATACCCAACCCATACCTAACCCGTATTTCTTAAACAATTCTATATTAAACCAAATCATATCAAATAAAAAAATTGATATTTAACTAAATCATACAATACAAATTTTGTGAAATTTTTTTATTATATAATTTTTATTTTTTAAAATTTGTAACTTTATAAAAAAATTTAATTTCAAGACAAAAAAAATGTTTCAAATTTTTATTTTATTTTATCTTTTATTTTTCTTCTTTTTTCATTTTTGTTTTTTTCTCCTTCCTCCTTTCTCCTTTCTCCTTCGTTAGCAATCTTCGTCTATAGCCTATATCTCCAACTCCGTCCACAACCTTCCTCCTCCATCCATCGATTTTCGGGGCTTCAGCGACGGAAGGAAGCTCGACAACCGATCGCTTCCCAACAAGACTCACTCGATTCCAGCCGGCGACTCGAGGCCGGATATCGACAAGCCTCGAGCTCACCTAGGCTCATACGAGCTCGCCCGGATCGGATCTCGACCGGCGACTCAAGGCCAGATCCCGACAAGTCTAAAGCTCGCCTAGGCTCGTACGCTTACGCCAAGCTTCGACTCACCTAGATCGCCCGAGCCTCGAGCTCACCGGCGCTTGGCCGAACCTCGAGGCTCGCTAGATCTCGGCCGGCCGAGCTCGCCCTAAGCTCGCCGATGGCCATCGCAGTGCTCGGCCGAGCCACGAGGTTCGTTAGATCTCGACCGGTCGAGCTCGCCCTAGGGCTCGCCGATGGCCGTCGCCGGCCAGTGGTGGCCAAGGCAGGAGAAAAAAAAAAAAAAAAAAGAAAGAAAATAAAAAAATTAATGTTATAATAAAATATTAAAAGTTTGAATTTTTTTTTGAAATATTCATAAAATTTATTTATAACTCTTTTAAGATAGTTATTTTACCGACCCATTTATGACCCATTTAAAACCCATTTAGAACCCATTACATTTCTAAATAACCCACTTATGACCCATTTAAGCACTTGAGCTAACCCATTTTTGACCCACTACCATCAAATATGGGTTGAATATGGGTTCTAAACCCATTTTGCCACCTCTAGTTCAAGGTCAACCTTGAGTCCCATCTTCTAATAGTAGTTGGTGTCATACCGAGAGAGAAAATATTACCAAAAATCTTATTCAAAACATTCTTTGTCAAGTGAAGTTAAGAGTCTCAAACATATGCAGCTACCGCCTACTATAAGACCAAAGGCTACCGAAGGAAGAATTTGAAATTCTATTGATACTGAAACTCACCAGAGAATGAGAACATTGCAAAAGTTCAACAATCTCTGGAGATGTTCCAAAGCGAACTATACTCGAACCAGGCACATCGGTAGTCACCCATGACACAATGACAATCTTTGCATCGTGATCACATTGTGTGACATGCACCCGCAATAGGATGAAATGAAAACGATATCATCAAGGCTTTTCCAGGATATATGAATCCAAGGGAAAAAAAAAACAGACGAGAGTAAAAGATAAAGCATTCCTTACTGCTTGCGCGTAGAAATCCTTCGACAGGGGCCTCTTGGTGATTATGGGTCGAGCCCGAAACGAATGAAGCCCAAAAAGGGGGTGACTCACGCGGGAATCTTTTATCGAACTTAATCCGTTCGTTTTCCGAAAAGGGGTTCCGGGTCGGTTTTGGACGAGAGTGTCAAATGCAGTGGATGTCTTTATTAACACAAAAGGGCGTGTTACGTGACTCTCGATGAGTTCAACAACCCAACAGGCAGATAGTCAAGACGTGTAGTAAACTTCAACACGACTCGAATTCAATCAACAGGGTCGAACAGAACCAGAGGACACAATGTTGGAATTGAATCAACAAGACTGGACATGGGATTATAGGACACAATACCGGAATTGAATCGA
Source organism: Rhodamnia rubescens (assembly GCA_021437795.1). Taxonomy (NCBI): domain Eukaryota; kingdom Viridiplantae; phylum Streptophyta; class Magnoliopsida; order Myrtales; family Myrtaceae; genus Rhodamnia; species Rhodamnia rubescens. The sequence goes on along the minus strand of JAILYA010000117.1, from coordinate 128,378 downwards.
CTGTCTTGGACAAGATGGATGAAAGGTACAACACCGGAATCGAATCGACGGAACCGAACCTAGTGAGCAAAGCGTCGGAATCTAATCAACAACACTCAACTGTGGATATGAAACTCGCCGGAATTGAATCGACGACGGGATTCCGGAAAGTTATAAATACGCTAGGCTAAAGGTTAAGAGCTAAGAGCTAGTTTGAAAAGAAATGTGTTCGTGTGTTTTTGTCTGCATTTCTGTGTGTCTTCACTAGGGGGTATATATAGGCGGACTATTGATAACCGTCGATCGGTTACTTCCTTCGGACCCCCACGTTCTATCCTTTTCCACAAGCCACGTGGATTACTCTTTCGACGGTTTCTTGGTCTTCGCGCTCTTTTCTTTTCGCCTCGTGGGGATTTACCGCCACTCTTTGGTAATCGCTCTAATTGTGGCTCTTCCCCACGCGCTTTTCTTGTTACGGGAAGGAAATGGCACCATAATTTACCTTGACACGTGGCACCCGCTTGATCAATGTGTGCCTTACCTCGCTGTTCTCCCCGTAGGCGATTGACGCCTCATCGAGTGTTTATCACGAGCCCTCTTGAAATTTTTTTAGGTGTCAACACATGCCCCCTTTTAAAAGATGTAAATCGAAGATTTACCTCTTTTAAAACATATCCTCCGATCCGTAGGTTTCAAATGTAGAAGGACGATCACGCTTTTCCTTTGATTTCGTACGGTGCATCGGTTCCTTTTGTTTTGCTTTTTAAGGATCTTAAAAAAGCTTTCAATCGTCGTCTTTTCTGCGGCCCAAGGTTTTTTCTCCTAAACCCTAAACCTTTGTCGAATGTTCCAAGCTTCCATGGAGACCGAAACCTCCGGGTTCCTTCCTCATCGCTTTATTACCCGCTTCGATGAGATCATCAATAGCAATGAAGCCGATCACCTGTTTCTTCAAGTTATTGAACACTCGACGAGAGCATGCTGGTCTCATTCTTGGACCCGGTCTCTACGATCATCATCACATTCTAGAGTCCCTTCAATCTTTCTTTCCGATGCGGGCGGATGAGCCGCTTCCTATTCAAGCTTCCCCACCGAAGGATATTTGGACCATGCCGGCTCGGCGGTTTAGGAGCTTTCCGTCCTTTGATGACAAAGCTTATACCTGGTTTCAAAGGCTCCGGGGTGATACCCCAACAATTGCCTTTTGGGAAGCGGCACAAATAAGGACAGCGATCGAGGTTAGCATGCTGTCCCACGACCTAAATAGGGGCTTACTGGGGGCCGTTATAAGTTTCTCGGTCCTCCTCCATCAATTGTTTTTTCTTCCCGTGGGGTCCTATGTCCGTAACCCTTTTGGATGCTTTTGCCATTGCTTTGGTTTCTCCCCTTATGGGATATCCGTCAAAAACTGGGAAAACCAAGGACCGCCCCTTTTCGACGATACTCTTGCCTATGGGAAGTTCATCGATGCTCATGGTAGGACATCTCGGGGCGATTACTCCTTAAGAACGAACCGCTTTTCTTCTTTTTTGGCTGTCGAAATATCTATTTTTTAGCCCGACTCTTAAAGTGTCCAAGGATTATTTCGACCTTACTTCGCTTCTAGTGAAAGGAAATCTTGTTGCTCTTGGTTCACTTGGCCCGGCATCTTTGTACGTGAAGTGTTTCCTATGCCGCTCGATTAATGTCGAGCTACGAGGAAGATAGTGTGTTGTCGGGTCCGCTCTGGATTCTTCAAGCTTGGGTCGCATTCTACTTTCCTTTCTTGTTCGAGAGCGTTCCTCCCTTTGATCCCAATAAAGTCCATCTCAAGCTTGGAATTCGGCCGCTTCAATCCGCCCTGTCAAAGGCCCCCGGCGATATTCAACCTTTTCGCTTCTTCCTTCGACAGCTTTTATCTTGGGAAACCGATCGAATAAACTTCTTCCCTTACCGTTCGGGTGAATTCGATTTCGCTTTGATTCTCGGACCTTGAAACGGTTTAATCATCGTGACTTTTGGACCTTTGTTCTATTTTCTCGAGACCTTCCAATCAAGCTTTGTCTCAAAGGGAGATTCTATCATGGTTTTGAACCATATTCTCCTCACTACTTGTGCTAGGCGGTTTGGCCTTCGACAGGCGGTGCCTATGCCCATCCCTTTACCTTATGGATTTCCTATCCTTGGACAAGAAGGTTTACAACATCAAGGTCGATGAACCGTTCACTGCTGTACCGAGGTCACGAACGTGATGTATCGGCGGTTTTCGGGGGACATCCCATCAGCACTACGTTCCGGCCTGGCGTGACTCCCGAGTTCGTAACCTGGTGGACGTCCTTTACCTTTGAGAGCCCTTTTGAAGATGCTATCTCGTACATACTCAAGGATAGTCGGATACTGACTATTCGGTCATGCCGTGAAGAAAGTTGAAAAAAGGGTGCAACCAGGGCCCTTTCGATTGGTAGTCGCAAACGTCCGACGACTATTTCGTAAATTTCTTTCTTCCTAATTTTCTCGGTATACTGATCCGAAATGACTTTAATTTACCTTTGATTTTAGGCGATGACTCGGGTGATGATGCTGATGAGGAGACGCTCACTTCTCTTAAACGGCGAAAAATGGGGGCGAAGAAGAGCAAATCTCCGATGGAAACTCCAAAGGCTCCTCAAGATATCGAAGCTCTTTTGATCGTTTGCTCGAAGATCTTTTGGGGAGCCCCGATCCACTTATCGGGAGGCCCAGCCATATTGCCGTTGCTTGGAAGTTCGCCCGACCCTACGGTTTCGATTGCGGCTGCTTGTCTAAGGCACCTCAAGGGGAGTCTTCTTCGATTGCCCTTGCCATTGTTCCGACTTCGATGGTCGAAGCGCCTTCGATGGTCGAAGATCCCATGATAGCTGAAGATCCTTCGTCGACGGACATTCTTTGGGATTTTCCTGCTGCTTCTCTCCTTCTACCGTCTGTCGAAGATGTTCGTGGCCTATCTTGGCTGGGTCTTCTCATTCTTCGGATTATTCGAGTATACCTTACCCAGCAGCTCCTCCGACTCGAAACTTTCAGCAAGCCGGGGTTATCTTTGTCTTGCTCCTTGGACCTTGTCCACTCGGGGGTGGCCTCCTTTGTCCACAATCCGTCGAATATTCAAAGTATTAAGTCCGTGATGGAGTTGTCGGTCGAAGGAGAAGTCGGCGAGAAGTTTCCTGCGAATTTAGTTCGCCGGCTGAAAATATTCCTGGAACACTTTCCCACTCCCTTTATACATTTTCGGCGTGTCGGGACAAAGTGCTCGCTTTATCAAATTTTCCCGATCGCCTCTTCTCTCCCAGCCCCGAAGCTCAAGAAGTGGGACAACTTGTAAGTCAAGGAGAGCGGTCCCTTCAATCCGCCGTTGATGAGCTTGCTGCCCCGGACGAGAAGGAGACTGCTCGGAGCAACGAGGCCGGCAATAGAAAGGGAACTGGAGGAGACTCGACCCCAACGATCGATTGTACTCTCTCGTCATTTTTCAATAGAAGATTAATCAAGGCATCCGTAACCTCCTTGGAAGAGAAGAAACGGGCTGATCGCGCTCGAGTAGTGCAAGTAGAAATAGATCGACGTCGCACTAGGAACATGTACATAGACAAAAATAGAAAGTTCGAGCGCTTACTCTATGAGCTACTCGAGGGGATCAAGTCAGCCATGTACACCGATAATCCTTAATGAAACTTCCCTTTTTCTCGTTGTTGCATTTTGCCACGATCCATATACTCTCCCACGTTTGGGTAATCGCCATTATTCTCCTTAGTTGGTTACTTCAAAATCCTTTATAAATAATGATGATTTCTGTACCAACCCATACGACCTTTGCCATAGAATTCATATGAGTACTCACGCAGCTTCACGCTTGTCGCGATTCGACGCTCTTTATCATAATGAAGCCAAGAGGGAACTCTCCTTATCCTTCATGGATTACCACCTGGCAATGGTCACATCATTTTGGGTCCACATCTTACCGTTCTTCGCCTTCTTCTTTATTGATTAATTACTTCCCCGTTGCTCCGAGGAAATCTTACCTTTTGAGCAATCTGTCATTTGTGCCTCTGCCTGGTTGTCGAATAATCACAGATTTTCTTCGTATCCATCCTTCGACCACCAATTTTATAACTGGTACAAACGACTAGAAATGGAAGCGGCTATTATTTGGGCACGAGCCCGGATAGATGTTTTGTTAACATTTTGCGGTATATCCATTGATCCCCTTGAGTATGGACTTGTTGGCGGTTTATGTTGCTTCGGTCGCCCTCATCGAACTGCTTCTTTTTGCCCGTTGGTCCAGTGACGCCTACCCTTCTTGATATTTGGTCTTTGACCGATCTTTCTCCGTTCATCGATAGTGACATTCGTCCTTCGAGCGACCAATTTTTACTTGATATGTCCTGCTTTGCTTCGGCCTACCGTATGATAAATTCATGAATTATCATGTCAAATCTTTAGGACCCATTCTTCCTGGGAACATACAGCCTTTCCTTTTGTGTTGGCTTTGCAAATATGTCTTTTGTCTCCGCACATGTCGAATTTCTTCGGAGTTCCTTGATATGGCACATGAACTGGCATGTGGTGTTGATATTAGCCTAGGCCGGATGTTCCCGATCGCATTGTATCGAGGGTTGTCGGATGCTCAATCTTCGCTGGAGGGTAAACACCCCGATCCTTTTTCGGGTCCTTTATGGATCTTGCATTATTGGCTCCGAGCGTATTTCCCTCACATGTTCCTAGATAAGGTGCTTACTTCAAGATAGGATCATCGAAGACTAAAGGAAGTGATGCACCGATGGCGTTCAACCAGATCCTTTGCCGCGATCCCGATAACCTTGACCATTTTGATGATTTCCTCACCGAGTGTTATCTCTCACTAGTTTTGATTTTTTCAGGCTACCCGTCGATAATAACGTCTACAGCTCCTCCAAGACAAATCCCAATTCTCACCGTTTTGGATGAGCGTGTTGGTCCTGGGCGACTTAACTATGAATTTGATCAGTGGCGGCGACTTCTCATCAGGATTCGAAATTTATAATCCTCATTATTGCGCTCGCCAATTTGGGCTTACCTAGGGAATTCCAATGCCGATGGTGTATTTCATGAATTTCCCTTTTTCGGTCACAAGGAAGATGTAATTGACATGATAGGCCACATCGAAGTCACACGTGCTGTTTTCAAGCGCTTTATGTTCATTGGCTTCTCCGGCCATCCTTGTAGTTCCTCATTTTTCGATGAATGGTGGCTCTTTTATCGCTCCTTCCTGTTTCCAGCCTGTAAGAGGGGTATCCTCCCGAGAGTTTGTCGAATTCCATTGGGTTTGCTGCATCCTCTAAGGAAACCCGCCCCTTTTCTTATACTCGAGCGTTATGCTTGAGCAACCAATTGATGAAGGTAAGCCCTTCCTCAATATAGGTGTACTAATAACCTTGTCGATGGAGGTAGGCGCTTCTTTTACATTCTTACCTCGGTGTTGGTACTAATTTGGCCTTTCCTTTAGATGATTCACTGGCTTTTGACGGCCGTACTGGATGATCTACCAAGTAAGTCGTGGGTTGTTCATATGAACATGACTAATGTCTCACTGGCCCATCGAATGTTCTTCAAGTATGATTACCCATTTCTTCGCGCTAAATGGCTGCGTTTGCATGAGTTATCAAGAAAGGCTACGCCGCTATATGTAATAGAGCATCCGTTGAAGATGAGATCAAGGCTCTTCTTATTTTCTTGGCTCATTTACCCTATTCAATCCAATGTCGTGCCCTTGAGTCTGCCATTAATGAACTCTTTCTCACTTTTGGCTCGACCTTAAGGCTCTTCAGGACGAGGCGGCGTGAACCGACAGTCATCGACAAACCGGAAGCGCATTTTCTCCTTGCGACAATGGGCCGGCTTATCAAGATAGTATTCTCGACAATCTAGAGAGTGATGGTAATACCACCCTACAAGCCTTGTCCGCCCAATTGAAGATGGTCAAACGGCGGGGAGGCGATTTGCGAATCATTGCACCTCGATATGATGTAGGCCAAGTATAAAAAAGAAGCCATTGTCGACGCCAATCGAACAAAGTGAGATGCAACTTCATAGTTTTGTTTTGAACATTGAGCAAGATGTATCGTAATCCACTTTATTACTTGTCATGTACTCATGCCACCTGTCACTGTCGCCATCTCGATTTCTTATTGAACTTTTCTCGGTCTTAGCGTCAAATCTCTAAGTTCATCATGACATAATCTTATCAAGACTATCGTTTCTTCTAGCGGCATTTAATGACGGACGTCATTCCCCGATTTTCCTTCGAATCCAAATCGCCGCGATTATTTGATGTAGACATTAACTAGCGAGAAACCCGCTATACGCGCCATTATGGCCACTCTACCAACCGCGATACACCCTTTCGTCCCGATAACCGTCTACTAACTTTAACGCTTCGATCATCGGAAGGTCGTAGGCGGATACTTAGTGTCGTGGGGTGAACCGTTCTTTGATTTTTGCCTATAAATAGCGCCACTTATCCGGGAGTGAATCCTCATCCAAACCCTTTGCCATCCAAAGAGCACGCTTTTCACAACCAAAGCAAGCCTTTCACGATCATGGAGCGTCCTCGTCCTATTCAGCCTCATCTCCTCCTATGCATTTTAGCCGTGAGTTTTCGGCTATTTGGAGGGAGATTATCTCTCTTCCGAGTTACACCTACACCATGCCGATGTTGAAACCCAAGGCTCTCGAGAAACCGAATGCCCCGCTAAACCGCTCCGCACCCCAAAATCTCCCATCTCGAACATCCGTTCCGGTCGACTATGAAGAGTTCATCACGCTCTTCGACTATGGGCTGGAGAAGTTTCATGAAAATCTAGCAACCATGTCCCAAAGACGATCTCACCGAACATGAAATTTGGTGTAAGATCGAAGAGATTGAGAACGGATAGGTGGTGTTCAAGGAACTCGCAACGTCCAAGAGGCCCTTCATACCTCTCGGTGCGGCGTCCTTCAACTTCGGAACATCGTTTCCGACCGCTCGAATGCTAGCCGGCGACATCTCGCGAAGGCCTCGACGGGCTGCAGGCGGCGGGAATATGAACCGGCCGAAGCTCGCGAATCCGATCCTTGGCCTTCATCGAGGCCCCTTTGGAGGGTTTGAAGACCATGCTGGTCTCCACCGATGGTCTCATGCAGGTCCGGAAGGAGTACCTTAAGCGGCCGGAGAGCAAGAAGGACAAGCTGGAGGCGGCGATGGAGGAGCTGGTGAAGCCCACTATCGTGCAAAGGAGGAGAACATCAAACTAGAAGACCGACTACGGAGCTTCGTCGTTCGTTTCAAAGAGCACTTTCAATGAGGGCCCAAGTGAAGTGGGTAGGATGAAAGAGAAGGAAAGATAGAGCGAGAGAGAGAGAGAGGAAGAGAAAGAGAGAAAGAGAAAGGAAACGCAAGAGAGAGAGGGAAAGAAAGAACGGAGGGTGTTCGAAGTTATTTGATGAATGAACCGACTTTCTTACCCCGTGCCCCCTAATTCTTCTCGCATCTCCCACATCGAAGGGTAAAATTTTTTCAAATATTTCCCATTGATCGATCGCTGTAGCTCTCTTTCATGGATTTTCATCATTCGATATGCGTTCCCCGGGAAAACATCTCGTTATCACATATGGTCCTTCCCATTTTGAGGACCACTTGCCAAACTTCTCATCATCGAGGTTCGAAAGCAAAATAGTCTTCCGGACCAAATCTCCCACGTCGAAACGCTTAGCTCTCACGTGTTTGTTGTAAGCTTTAGCAACCCTCCGCTTCGAGCCATCAATTTTTCAGTTACGTGGCTCGATTGTCTCCCCAACTCATCAATGTTGGCATACATCATCTCATCGTATTGTTCTTTAGCCATGCCATCTTGGAGCTTCACCCTTAATGACTGTACGGTAATTTCAAGGGGTAACACGGCTTCTTGTCCGTATGTGAGCATGTAGGGACTAGTTTCAAGACTTGATCTCTTAGACGTTCGGTAAGCCCACAACACTGTCGACAAGCAGTGAGTCCCATTTCCTTGGGTTGTCCTCCAAATGCTTTTTAATCAACCCTATGATTATTTTATTAGAGGCTTCACCGACCATTAGCCCGGGCATAATAGGGCGTCGAATGAACCATCTTGATGCCCCGAGACATGGTGAAATCCAAGTATTTCTCGCCCTGTAAAAGACTGTCCCTTGATCGGCGGTAATGGTCTCCGAGATACCAAATCGATGAATAATCCTCTCTTCGACAAACTCCCCGACCGTCTTTTGTGTCACGTTTTTGTACGTCACCGCTTCAACCCACTTTGTGAAATAATCGGTGGCCACTAAAATGAAGCTATGCTTCTTCGACGAGGGAGGATAAATTTTTCCTATTATATCTATCGCCCATCCTCAAAAAGGCCATGGCTTGATAATTGGGTTCATTAGTGCGGCCGGTGCGTCTTTGTCTTGTCCATGTCTTTGGCACGATTGACATCCTCAGGTATAGTCAATACAGATCTTAAGTGATTGTTGGCCAAAAGTATCCATGCCGCCTTAATAGCCATTTTATTTTTAATCCAACTGATGCGCCCATGAATTCCTTCATGGACTTCCGTCATGGCTAGCATTGCTTCCTCCCGCCCCAAACACTTAAGAAGCAGTCCGTCGATTGTTTTTCGATATAACTCGTCGTCAATCAACGAGATATTTTAGAGCTTTCCTATTAAAATCTTTGCTACTAAAACCTAGGTTCTTCAAGTAATTTATCAAAGGGATTCTCCAATCTTGTTGCCCTTTGATCGGGTTTTCGATTTCTCATCCTCAATCATCATCACCCTGGCATCTATTGACGGTAAAGTCCTTACCCGAGTAATGATATGGTCTGCTAGCTCCTTCGATATACGATATCCCGATGCCATTTGAGCCAATTCGTTGGCCTCCGAGTTTTCACTTCTCTTGACATGGATTAGCTCATGCTCGGCGAACTTCGACAACAATTCATTTGCCAGACGATGATGTCGAATAATGTTTTCACTCATGCATTGATGCTCACCACTTAATTGTTTAATCACCAGTTGGGAATCGCCCTTCACTTTAATTGACTTTACCCCCATGTCAATTAAAACATTCAATCCCACAATTAGGGCTTCGTATTCGGCTTAATTGTTCGAGCATTCAAATCAAGCTTGAATATAAGCTTTGTTTTCTGTTTAAAGGGTGATATGATCATGATTCCTGCGCCCGCCGAACCCGATGCCACCGATCCATCGAAATAAAATATCCAAGGTGCAATGCCGAGATAATTTTCATCCTCAATTTTCAACTCGATGGATATTCGGCAATGAAATCGGATACTTGCCCGCCCTTTTACTGCTTTGAGCGGCATATAAATCAAATTAATTTCTATCAAAGTAAATGCCCATTTTGCAATCCGGCCTCTAATGATGGGCCTGGATAACATGTACTTGATCACGTCTGTTTTGCAAATTACATGTACCGTAGTCGGCAACATGTAATGCCTTAATTTTGTACATGCATAATACAATGATAAATATAATTTTTTGACGGGCGTGTAATTTATCTCGACGTCATTGAGCATCCCGCTCGGGTAGAATACTCTCACTCTTTGCCTTCATCGTTTTCTTGAGCTAGCATACTCCCAATCATCATTTCGACGGCCGACAAATACAACTTTAATGGCCGTCCGACTTTTGGTGACATCAAAACTGGTGGCTTGATCGAGATACTTTTTTAACTTGTCGAAAGCCACTTGATGTCTTTCTTCCCAAATAAACTCTTGTTCATTCTTCAATTTGAGCAATGGGGAGAAAACTTCAATTTTCCCCGACAAGTTAGCTATAAAACGCCGCAAGAAATTCAATTTCCCTATTAGCATTTGCAATTGCTTTTTACTAGCGGGAGATGGCAACTCTATAATAGCCTTCGCTTTGTTCATGTCTATTTCTATGCCTCTTTGATGGACCAAAAAATCTAAGAAATTGCCAGCTCCTATCCCGAACGCACATTTCAACGGATTCATCTTTAACTTTAATCTGCGCATCCTCTCAAAAGCCTGTTCTAGTTGGTCTAGATGACTTACTTTGTCTGTCTTGATGATGACGTCATCAATGTAGACCTCCATGAACCTCCCAATCATGTTGTGGAAAATGCAATTCATTGCTCTTTGATATGTAGCACCGGCGTTTTTCAACCCGAAAGGCATAACAACCCATTCGAATGTGCCAATGGCTCCGGGGCATCTAAAGGCCGTCTTGTAAACATCCTCCGCTGCTATGAATATCTCGATTATATCCGGAATGCCCATCCATAAGGGACATCATTTCATTCTTTGGAAGCCGAATCGATCAACATATCGACCATGGGCATCTCGGTACTCATCTTTTGGAGTAGCCATATTGAGGTCGCGGAAATCGACGCATACTTGGAGTTTGCCATTCTTCTTCTTAACGTACACGATATTCGACAACCATTCGACATACCTCGCTGCTCTTATGAACCCAAAGCAGAGAGAAGGCGCTCAATTTCTTCCTTAACTTTAAGGATTACTTACGAGCGAATCTTCTAGGAGCCCGTTGATGAGGTCGAAATCCCTTCTTAATTGGCAATCGATGCTCAACTACACTTCTTGAAAGGCTAGGCATCTCGTGGTAATCCCAAGCAAAGCAATCTTTGTATTTTCTTAACAGATTTACCATTTGAACCTTGTATTGCTGATCGAGCAATTGGGCGATATAAGTAGGTTGTGAATAGGTCTCATCTCCAAGATTGACTTCTTCTAACGGATCCCGAGCTTGGATCACTTTGTCATCCTCTTTAATTAGGGACTCTTCAAACTCTAGAATACAATCGGCTAGCTCGCTAGCTTGACCATTCTATTTGGCTCGGTAGGCCGCATACCTCTTAGAGAGGTTTTATACAAATAACCGAGTTCCCATCTAGAAACCGACTAATTAGTTCTACCGGTTCCTTCCTTGGGACCCATTTGGTAGTTCCCTTGTCGAAATGGCGGAACGCGATATCTCTTGGGTCTGCCGGGTGGCTTGGATACGCGAAAGCGCCATCTCGACATAACTTTATCCCGTCCGGATATACGGGTCCAAGTGACACAAGTTTGGGGATTTGCCTTTACATATTTCACCTTGTCCCCATTCCGAATGCCAACATTTGATGTAATGTTGATGGCACACATTGATTTTCATGTATCCAATCTCTCCCCAAAAGCGGGTTATAAGATCCGTCCGCGTCCACAACGCAAAAAGACGTCCTCGATGTTTTGGATCCGACGGTAAGATTTGCGACATATACCCCTTTTACTTCGGTAATCTCGCCAAGAAGTCGGATAGCTGTATATTCGATGGGATTATCTCATTATCATTCCTCCCTATTTTCTTGAAGAAGCGGTATGGAATGAGATTTAACGTTGACCCCCCATCTACCAAAGACTTTCATTATCGGGTCGCCCATTGATCCTTGCATTTATGTTGAGCGACCTTAAATGATTCGAGATATCTTCCACTTGGTTTTCTAAATTCCATGGTTTCTTCATTGTCGAAGCAAAATTGGGCTTTTTCTTTCTCTTGTGCGGTTTCTTCGTCGTCGTCATCACCGGAGATGACTCAAGTCGAAACTCGTGCGGCAATTTGACCTGCACCATACAAGAGCTCAGGGTGATACTTGACCAGCTAACAGGGGTTCTAAACCGTGATTTAGAAACAGATGGCTTCGTGGCTCGATGGTTTTGTCGCTTTTTTCTAAACCGGCAAGTGTTTTATCCGGGCGCCGCCTCCAAACCAAATTTCTTGCCCTCCGGGACTTGGTATGGTTAGGAGCTGCCGGTATTGATTCACGGCTAATTGGGATATCCTGTTGTCGTAGGATGTGGGTTCTCTTTTTCTTTTGCACTCTTCTCTTCCGAGTTCGAGTCATGCTCTTCTCCTTCTTTTGGTCTCCCGTCACCTCGTACCAGGATCCCTCCGTAGGGTTGCTTAGTATCTTCGAGTTCGTTGACGATGTGGCTTGTAAATTCTTCGTCGAAGGTGTCTCGTCGAACTCTTCTTCCCATCCGCGAGGAACTTCTTGTTTAGGATAAACGGGTGGTGGACCATAACTTACATAATAATCGAACTTGGCGCTTGGCTCGCCCAAGGTACTAATTGTGGGGTCCCCTTCCTCATATCTCCGCTTAAATTACTTATAAGCTCCTCGACGGTTGAGGTTTCCCGATGTCCGGTACTTTTGATCCTAGGAGGTGCCCGACCCCTTTGATTGGTTTGGTCATTCCTCAAGTAACCTCCTCCGGGTACGTCCGCGTTTTCCAACTTTCGTCTATAGTGAGCACATAAACTTGGTACCTTACGTCCTCCATTCGATCGCTTTAAAGAAACCATTCCAGTTATTACCGGGAAAGGATCGGTATCGACATCCATCGGAGGTTTACCTTTGTCCTCGGCAAATTTGATCTTCCCTTGTCGAATTGCTTTTTGAATGTTCTTTTTGAGAACTAAACAATCCGAGGTGTTATGGCTCCACGAGTGGTGCCATTTGCGATACTTCTTTCCCGCTAATTCCTCCTTGGATGGTATCTTCCGTCCTTCATGTTAGCCTTATTTGTCGATCGGCCAACAATATGTCGAAGATTTCTTCCGCTCGGTTTGCATCAAATGAATAGAACACTGCGTCCTTTGCTTTAGCCATTATAGTTGACTTTTCTTTCATCCTTGCGGGCTTCAAGTGCTTGGCAAGTGTATGGCTTGTCGATGGTTAGTTGGGCGACGGCTACTTCGACAAGATCCGTTAACTCCTCATCGAAATCGGGTGATTCGACAAGACTTATGTCTCCCCTCCGGGTGTGCCTCTTGTCTTTTTCTTTGATGATACTCTCATGTTTTACTTTGCCATTGTGGATAACTCGAATAGATCAGCAGACATGGATGCCGGACCATCCTGTCTCGTATTTCGAATTTTAACCCATTGAAGGCAAACTCTGCAAATATTTTTTCGGGTAGAGGAACCAAGCATTTGTTCCGAGCTCGTTGGAACCTTGCAATAAACCGGGTCGACAGTCTCATTCGCCATTTGCTTCATTGTCGATAAATCGGCTACCGACAAATTCGGCACCGCTCTTTGGAACCGCCCATGAAACAAACGTTCCATCTATTCCCATGTTAAGACCGAATTGGGTGGCGGTGCGGTAAACCACGTAAAGGTCGTCCGTGACAAAGACAATGGAAAGAGCCTTAATTTTCGAAGGGTCTCTGCGTGTGTAGCGTCTCTACATAATGCTAGAAAACGATTAATATGTTCATATGTAGATTGATCATCTTCACTGAAACAACGTAAACTCGGGTATTTTGAATCCTCTTGGATACGGGATCATATCCACCCATCGGGATATGACTTTCGGTAGACATTAACCATGTATCATACCATTGGGTCAATATATGCGGGTACCGATCAACCACTGGCCGATAATATGGCATATGGTATCCAGGTTGTGGTGCTTGATACACAAGTTGTATGGGAGGCCGACAAGCGTGAAACATAGGCTCGGGACCAGGTGGCCGCAGAGCTTGATTCATTGGTTGAAGCCTAGGCCGTACGTTTTGAGGTGCAACCGGCCCGGGCCTCGACCTGGGAATTTGGTCCCGCCCCTGGCTCGCCATTGCCCCCTAAAGGGTATTGATACTCCCCTAGTTTTCGATGACAATAGGTGCTGGTTGCTCGTTGACAAGGACGGGATTATATTGGGACGGGGACTTCTCGGCGAGCAGTAGGCATATCTTGTCGAATAGGATGTCCAGGGAACATACCTGTATTTGCATTTATCGGGGGTCGGGTTCGTTGGCTAGCAACGCCTCCCCTCGTTGCACAATCCGTGTAGGTTCCAAAGGCTGAATATTTTGTTCGACGGTGCCTACGTTCGGCGGCGTTGTTACCGATAATGCATCGTTCGCTGGCTGGTACGAAGTCATTTCCTCCTTGACCCCGAGGTGGGTTGGCCAGTAATTCCGTCTTTGTCCCCACAAGACATTCGTGATACGTGTTGATGATTAATGGCTTGACGACCTCGGTCATTCGGCTGAATCATATGATCAACAAATTCGTTACGGACTTCCTCGATAGTGCGTCTTATCGAGGTTAACATGACGGGTGTCATTTCGGATTCCTCCTCGGTTCTTCGACGTTACGTCGAGAGATTTTTGCGTCTTCTACTTGGACTCGACCGGCCGTAGATGACTCTACTCCTTGCATCTCTTCTCGAGGTTCGTCTCCAACACCGTCTAAATTGTTACGTCCTCTTGTGCGTGGCATAGCACCTCTCTCGAACCGACACCAACCGTCCCACCGGGCATGCCAAAAAAGATTGTTGCGAGTAGAAATCCTTCGACGGGGCCTCTTGGTGATTATGGGTCGAGCCCGAAACGATCGAAGCCCAAAAAGGGGGTGACTCACACGGGAATCTTTTATCGAACTTAATCCGTTCGTTTTCCGAAAAGGGGTTCTAGGTCGATTTTGGACAGAGAGTATCAAATACAGTGGATGTCTTTATTAACACAAAAGGGCGTGTTACGTACTCTCGATGAGTTCAACAACCCAAGACGCGCGAGTAGTCAAGACGTGTAGTAAACTTCAACACGACTGGAATTCAATCAACGGGTCGGACGGGCGTAGGACACAATGCTGAAATTGAATCGACAACACCTGGACGGGGGATTATAGGACACAATACCGAAATTGAATCGACGATGCTTGGACATGATGGATGAAAGGTATAACACCGGAATCGAATCGACGGAACCGAACCTAATGAGCAAAGGCCGAAATCTAATCAACGACACTCAACTCTGGAAAACTGCCGGAATTGAATCGACGACGGATTCCGGAAAGTTATAATTACGCTAGGCTAAAGGTTAAGAGCTAAGAGTTAGTTTGAAAAGATATGTGTTACGTGTGTTTTTGTTTGTTTCATGTGTGTCTTCACTAGGGGGTATATATAAGCGGACTCTTGGTAACCGTCGATCGATTACTTCCTTCGGACCCCACGTTCTATCCTTTTCCACAAGCCACGTGGATTACTCTTTCGACGGTTTCTTGGTCTTCGCGCTCTTTTCTTTTCGCCTCGTGGGGATTTACCGCCACTCTTTGGTAACTGCTCTAATTGTGGCTCTTCCCGCGCGCTTTTCTTGTTACGGGAAGGAAATAGCGCCATAATTTACCCCGACACGCGGCACCCGCTTGATCAATGTGTGCCTTACCTCGAGTTCTCCCCGTAGCCGATTGACGCCTCCTCACGCTGTTTGTCACGAACCCTCTCGGAATTTTTTTTAGGTGTCAACACTTACTAATAATCCCCGAAAAGTGGACTCCAAACATCTCAAAACTAAATACATCATTGGGCAAGATACTGTAATTTAGTGGAGAGACGGATGACTGAGAAGATTTAAGAAGTGCTATTAGCTGCGGATCCATATGTCTCATAGTTGTCTCCTTTGTGAATAGTAACAACATAACCTCTACCCAAGACGAATAAGCTTTACAAGTATCACCATATGCAACACCATTTTCTGCCAATGAAATCGGGAGATGGAGGTGGTACACCATCGACATATAAATTAGCCTTTCGAAAGAGCAAAAGAGACAACAAACTGGCTTCGGAATAGTCTTTCATTTTCTTGACTATCAAACTCAGAGTACTCCCCAACAAAAGCTCGGACAGAAAATCTTCCCATCCCAATAATCACGCTGACAATACGTTTGCTCTATCTTTGGTGCAATGACAATGCAGAGAACATCTTTAGCAACTTAAGAACCATTGATAGCCATCAAAATCACTATATATAGTGTTTACTCAAATATATGTATCTTATCAGATACACAAAGAACTAGATCGGATACACAACACAACCGGCCTCAGATAAACATCAAAAGAAGGTTATATCAACTATCAAGCCATTCATCTCTCTTCTTACTCTCCTTATTCCCTTCATACGCAGCCTAGCATGGTCATGACTCCATTTACTGCTGAGCCTGCATTTGAAGGTTGGGAAAAAAACTGGTTAGCGACTAGAAACGAACTCACTGGCGCCGAGAGAGGAAAGAAAAGTTGTTCAGAAGAATTCGTGACATCGAGTTTGAGTCTGGGTTAGAAGCATTACAGTGAAGCGCATCTTGTAGTATTCAACAAGTTCTATAGGATCGTCTTTGTCTGCTTGTAAGCGTCGATCTTATCCATTTCCTGCATGGGATGAAGTAAACGGAAATATAAATGCATAACATGGTTTTGAGCAAGGATAAAAATGAGCAGAGCTGCTGAACCTGCAACGAGTAACAAATATGACTTGCCATTTACCAAGTAGTATAAGCACACTAGATCTCGAGGTCATCTGTAAAACTAATTGGTCTCTAAAGGTAACTCGATCACGGTCTCCTCTCAAGAGAGGATGCATTTGCATGGAAAATATAGTCACCGCCGCCCAGTGCATGATTTGAAGGTCGATGGAGATTGAGGACTCTCTCATTCTATACATGGCTCCACAAGAAAACTATGGAGGCTATTAATCAAAATTGCACTAAGCATGTTTGATGACTTCAGAAAACGATTGCCTCACCGCAGGTTATAATCTCCCCAGAGACATGTTCCCACACTATAAAGGTTCAACAAGGCCACAGTTTAGCTCTAGAGACTATCCTGAAACCATCATCACCGACTCACCATTTTACTCATATTCGATCTTGGATTTTAGCTTTCTTTTGTTCGTGGGAAGAAAGAATTTTTGTTCAAAATGGAAAAGAAATGAAGCTTAAAACAAGCAATGGCCAGAGACTAGATTTCTTCCCACACCTGAATCCATGCTGCAAGCTTAGGTCTGCCAGCAGTGATGTCATACTTCCACACTTCAGATAAGTAGACTTGGCATCTTTCAACAAATGGAATGTAAGCAATGTCCACCTGAAATCACAAGATTAGACCCCAAATATCAGTCAAACAATAGAAAGAATTACATCTTGATAGCCACTTATCAGGCAACATTTCTTTCTACAGGATTGGTTCGCACATCATATGGATCGCATGGATCAACAGATCTCTTGTTTAACCTATCTAGAATAAGAAGAACCACTCAAGAGCCCCTTATCAAATGCAAGAATGCCAACATACCCCACTGAATTGTCCGAGAAAGAATGGTCCATCCTCAAATTTGCCAAGAGCACTCTCCAAATGATCGAAAGCAGAGCCTGATACAGAAGATGAAGTTCACTAACGGTAATGGAGGTACCTATCATCAAAGAAAGTGGCTTAGAGGACCTACCACACTCTTTCGGTCCTTCTCCCTTGAATGAAGTGTAGACTATCTTCATGAATTCATTAACATACGACCACAGTTCGCCACCAACCTTCCTCTTTTCAGGATCCTACGTAACAGGGAGCAGCCACTTGGTTATGTTGTTATGCGCAAGCCACAGAAAAAAAGGAAATGCACAATTGCTATCAGGTGCTCACATCAGGGAAAAGAGAAGGCCCTTCAAAGTTGCTGTCCACGTATTTGATGAGGTCTAGGCTCTCTCCGATGATTTTCCCGTTGTGCTCCAACGCCGGGACCTAACCGTAAGGTTACCGCAGAAGAAAAGCAAAATGTACCCATCAAGTCAAAAATGGCTAAAATTTACCCTTTTCATTTAATTAAAAGGTCAAATAAACCAAGCCGGCAGCCAATTTAATTCCCACAAACTAAAATCAGCTACCCTTTAAGTCAAAGCTTTCTAGAATCATTTACGTCACAATTGAGCCACTCTTGGTTTTGGAATACACGAAAACTAGTAACACAACCTTTACCAAAAAAAACTAGACTCCGGAATCCTGCAGCATTCGCTTGGAATCCTAAATTAATCTAATTTGGGCTTTGACTATCAGTGTCCAGCGGAGAATCTGAGCTACTAACTTGAAACACACAGAAAGAATTAAAACAGCAAAAAGAAGAATCACCTTATTCATGGGGTAGACTTTCTCCTTGTACCAAGCAGGCCTGTCTTGAAGATTAAGAGGAACCAATTTAATCTTGCCCTGGAGTCCCTGAATCTCGGAAACACAATCCCAATTCAGAAACTAATCACAGAACCCAATCAAAATGAACTAACTCGCTTGATTTTTGTTAAATTTCACATGATCACAAAGAAAGAGCTCACCTTACAGTTCCTCGTGATCCAGACGCGCTGAGCAAATGGGCATGTGTAACAGGTGTACAACCTTCAGACATTTCGGAGAATACGAACATAATCAGACAATACGACAATCTCTTGCTTTAACAATTCAATCAGTGGAATCACGCTGAATCAACTCGAACGACGCTCAAGGACAAAAACAAAAAGAAAGGAAAAGAATCAGACTTCGTTGTTCCATCGAAAAGAGGAGGTTGCTCGGCGCTGGAGTTCAGCGGAGGAGGCAAGTTCTCGACCACGGCACTGCGACAGCATCGAAACGAAAAAATCAAGCAGGCGATCGTGGAAAAAATTAAAAATAAACAATGAAGAGAGCGAAAACGCAAGATCGCGAGGGATTCTTACGGAGAAGCCATTAGCGTACGTAGCTCCTGGAGGGAAAACCTGCGAGTACGTCTGTTTTTGTGTGTGTCGTTGTCGGTGTCGGCGAGGAAGGGGAGCGACGAATGGAGCCAAGGAGCGAAGCTATTTAAAGAGGGAGGGAGCGTGGCGAAGGGATGAGGCACTGATGTCGCGTGCAGTGACGAAACGAGGGTGATGACGTCATCATGTCGTCATATTTGTCTCGCTCGTGGCGGTTGTAGGCTTGGATTCATCGACTGACTAGTGCAAGGGAGAAAGCGAATTCTGTATGTGGCTGTAAAGTTCTAGCCGGTTCGTCCGAGATGGAAAAGTCTGAAACTATCGCTTGGCAAATGCAAAGTGGTGCTTTGACCAAAAAAAAAAAAAAAAAAGAAAAAGAAAATGCAAAGTGGTGCGGAAGCATCGAATTCCACTGAAGACGTATTCGAAAGTCATCTTTGGGATCAAAGTTAGGCATCCCGAACTGAACTCGCGGCCATCAACATCGAGGGATTTTGGTTGAATGATAGAAGCATGAGTTTAATTTTTACTTGACGAGATTACTTGACGACATTGCCGTAAAGAAATGATTCGTTGCTAGATCTTCAATCCCGACATCAAGGGTCATATACCGATTGGACTGAAAAGGTAGATTTAGTCGAGTACGGGAAAACTAACCCTATGATACGATCCTATCACTATGCCACAAAAAGGAAAAGTCACTTCCTTCGCGGGACATTATGTTGAAAACCAAATTAGAGACATAAATATTAGCTCATTTGCGCTCTACCACCCGGATTCAATGTTTGCATTTGTCTTTCTCTTTAATTTTTCAATCATACTATGCTTGTGAAAAATGATTAGGAAGAAAGAGAAAGAATAGTCAAAATACAATTCACAAGTTATTAAGAAATATTATGGGAAAATAATCTATTCTATTTTTATGTACATTTTGTCTCTCCAGTTATGGAGGGCTTTAGAGGGTTTTGAGCATCGTCTTTCTAGCTTAAACCCTTATTTCACAACTGTTTATAAATAGACAAAAAAAGGCATTTATGTCATAATATATTCTTTTCCCATTTTTCCCACTCTCGCTAGCATCCAAACGAAAATATAAATTAGTTTTCCTTTTCTCTTCTTCCTATCATTTTTCTTTTTAATCACTCCATCCAAGCTTAGCGTTGAAGATAATTATCATATTTAATCGGTCAATCATATAAATCAGTCTCTTGAACGATCGTTTTTCCTCTCATTTTCTAATTGGTTTTGTTATCATTTTTTTTTTTTGCATACTAGCACATCACATCCACACATGACATCTTCTCTCAGCTCAAGTTACACTTAATCTAAGCCATTTTGTCAATCTTCTTCTTCTAAGATCTTGCCCGGTCAAGGTTTCTGAGTCCATCCATAAATGGGGTCAATAATGGCTTGCCCCCTTACGTAAGACTATTCCTTCAATAGGGAAAAAGTTGAAAAAACATTGCAAAAAAAAAAAAAGGGTGATAAAATATGAAACGAAAGCATTCTATAAAGGTTTAAAAAAATCACAATGTTGATTAGTCATTAGAGACTTGGATTGTCCTAATATACTGGTATTTTAGCACTTTCAGCTCTAGTGTCCACAGTCTTGGGCTCAATTTCTACTCTAAAAGATTCGGATTTAAGTAAGAGATCACGATGATGGGTTATGATAACGAATTTTGTGTTGTAATTTCGTAGTAATTCATTTTCGAGTTTAAAGATTAAACAAGAGCAAGCGAATTAACAATTTGTAAAAGGGCACTTAACGCTCTTATACATATTTGTGATCCGATCATACTTGGATCGACAATTTGTGTATATGTATCATAATCAAGTCATGTCAAATTCAGTCTAAGCTTGAATAAATAAGAAGCATTTTTTTTTAATCTTGCCATAATTTTAAAACCAACGCACGATATAATTACTGACAGTTACCCAAAATGTCGTACTTAGCACGTCCAAGAGAAAGAACCGTAGCATGTAAACGCGTGGAAGTGTGTTTAGACATGCATAAACTTGCTTAGATATTTTTATGTGATGTGTTGACGCAAATAGCTTGTTGATTTGTACAATAAAATGTGTCTACATGTGTCATAAACATAATAAAATTAGCATAAGACGCATCTATATTTGATAAATAACCAAGAATTTACGTAAGAGAGGGAGAAAAATACAAAGGAAAATTAGAAATTCCAAAAGGATAGGCAAATAAAAAAAATTCAAAGAAAAGAAAGAAAAAGGAGTACAGAAGGTTAGTGATAAGGTAAATAATTTAAAAGATATCTGTAAAAAAATTATTGCTCTTATCATTTTGAAATAATTAATTCATGAAGAATATTCTTATAATTGATAATAATTTACGTTTAAATATTTTTGTCGAATTTGAATTTTTTTTTCAACTTATTCATTTTGTAAGAGATATAAGTAATTATTTATAAAAAAATATATATTTTTTTCATTTTTCACGAAGCAAATAGATCAATTAAAAGACGTCAGCAAAATGAATGAACCAAACTAGTTAATCAGATAATATGTCGATGGGCTTCAGATTGAGCTTTTTGTATTTCGGGGGCCCATTGTCGATGCCCAATTCACTGAAGAAGCCCTAGGTACTCGCCCTAATTTCATTTTCGTCTTGCCACGCCACGGCCCCCGGAACCCCAAAAAATATCTTCATTTCGCA
This sequence comes from Rhodamnia rubescens, assembly GCA_021437795.1. Lineage (NCBI taxonomy): Eukaryota > Viridiplantae > Streptophyta > Magnoliopsida > Myrtales > Myrtaceae > Rhodamnia > Rhodamnia rubescens. Next base: position 107,131 of record JAILYA010000117.1, on the reverse strand, counting down.
AGCTCGGAACAAAGGAACGAAGAAGGGGAAAGCACACCGCCTTCATCCTCGCAAGCTGCCCTCGCTTCACTCTCTATCTGGCGGCACAAGCACCAGGCTTTCGCTTCGATCTATCTCTCTCTCTCTCTCTCTCTCTCTCTCTTTTACGATAATGGCGAGCAAGACCATCATAAACCTGAACGAGAAGATCCCCCAAGAAGAAGAGGTGGACAACCCCGTCGAAACCCTAGATTCTGCTGACCCGTCGCCGCACGCCCAATCGGACCAGCCGGCCAACGGTTCCGATCTTCCTCCGTCGTCCGGCCCTGGTGCCGTCGTGGATGGGCCCGCCAAGGAGGAGGAGGACGGTGAAGTGAAGGTTGCAGTCGATCCCGCGGATTCGCAGGCGGGGAAGAGTAGCGAGCCGGCCGACGATGTCCAGAAGAAGATCCGCCGAGCGGAGAGGTTCGGTGTGCAGGTGCAGCTCTCCGAGCAAGAGAAGCGTAACTCTCGTGCTGAAAGGTATGCGAGTTTGATCGCGTGTTAACGTTCCCACTTTTTTTCTTCGTCGTATGTGGTTCGAAGCATTTAGGATTGTTAGTGTTTTTTTTTTTTTAAAACATATGTGTATGTTGTTGATGCGGTGATATTGGTGGATAGCAGTAGTCGGAGGAGTTTAACCTCGAAGCTCTGGGCAGTTAGTTTTAGAGAACTGTCTTCAGTAATCCCTTTTGTTTGGCATTGTAGTCTGCTTGAGCTTTCTGGTTATGGCGCTAGGCTGGGGGGTTATGGTCAATGGTTCCAAAAACTGGGCACCTCTGACTCTTTTATCGGTTTTTTCTAGCGCATCCATTTTGTGGATGTTTCTTTTAGTCTACTCTTTGAGCTAATGCTAATTACTACTGGAGTATGACTTCGGTGCCCTCATGCATAATTGAATTGGTTGCCAGAACCTAATGTTTGGCACGGAGTAACATAATTGTGGAGTTCTTTGGGTTTGGGTGGCCTTTGGAAAGCTCTGGGCCTATCCGTGGACTTTCTTGGAAGGTGTTGCAACGATGTGGTGCAGGAACCATTGCATGCGCCACATCTCTGCTAAGCACTTAGCCAAATTTTGTTTGGGAAATCCTAGTGAAGGGCCAATAATCGTCTTACCTATACTGGAAAACTGTTTTTGCTGAACGTCACGGTGACATTTGAGATTGTCTTACATCTGCCTCTCCTTCCTTTTATCTCCCCTTACTACCCTCCCTCTCTGAGGTAAACCTGTGGTTTGCTATTAGGTGGTTGATCTGGTATAGTGTAGTAGAAGTTGATCTAATCAATGTTGTTTGTTTTTGTATTTGCTGTGCCAAGGAGAGTAAGCATTGGGGCATTAGATGAATGTATAGGTGCTTGATTTTTTAGTAACGTGACAAAATTGTATTTCAACTTTCAGAGTCTTATGTATATTGGGAAATGTTAGTCACTAGTGAATCCCATGCCCATGCCCATGCCCATCATACATTATGGTTCCTGGGCATGGTGGTCTTGATTTTTGAGGCCAATGGAAAGGGTACAGTAACATGGTTAGAATTATTCACATTATTTATCGACACTGCTGATCTCTGTTCTCAATAGAACTTTTCACGGCTTGCAGTTTATTCCCTGTTCTACACTTTTTCCTTCTTTGATTGTTGCAATGTCTGGATTCTCTTTATTGTAGGTTTGGCACTGGATCTGGTCATATCAAATCTGAAGAACCGACTAAGTCAGAGGAGTTAAAGAGAAAGGCTAGGGCAGAGAGGTACGCTTTTGGGTTTTTACTAAATGACGATTCTTCACCACAAAAATTTATATCTTGTGCTCAATTTATTTTTGTTTTCGTTTCTCAGGTTTGGTGTGCTTGTAACACCTGCTGATGCTGACGAGGAGGCCAAAAAGAAAGCCCGGCGTGCCAGGTTCACATCAGGCTCAAAAGTTGATCCCGAGGAGGAAGAAAAAAGGAAAGCAAGGGCGATCAGGTTCTTATCCATGCTAGTTTATCTCCATGTTCATCCTTATCTTTGTTCTTCTTCAATTTTGTGCTCCATAAGAGCATTTTAGTCCAAAAGCAAGGTCAATGAAAAGTTGTTTATTGTACCTTCAATGTTATTATCTGACAGGAATTTGTCTTGCCAGGTTTTCAAATCCTCCATTGGGGTCCCTGTCACAGGTGAACGGCAAGGAAGCGATTGCCGGCAAGGCCAGTGAGGGGTCTTGAAGAGCAAACTTCTATACATTTCTTTCTTTTTTTTTCCTTTGCATAGTAAGTTCTGTGTTTTAATTTGCTGTTGCAGTTATTGTTACTTTTTCTGTTATCGCCTCCTACATCATTGCTTTGCTACCCATTAATTAGTAGATATAATGCTACTTATACTTTTTTTTCCCCCTTTTCTTTCAGGTATAGAGTCGTCTAACTTTCTCTTATCTACCAGCAATCTATGAAGCCGTGCTTGTTTCTGACGCATGAATGTCCAGATCCAAATTCATGCTTAGTTGAGTAGTTGCAACAGGACATTGAGCAGGATTTTAGAGCAGGAGAATCTTCGGCTGCATTGGTCTTTAATTCACCTTGTGGGGCCTCAATGATGAAACCTCCCTCCATGTGTTAACCAATCTTAATCTTATCAAGATTATCGGAAATTCCTATGCAGCCTCAGTTTTTAATGGTGATCAGCATTCTGTGTTGGCATGTGTGTTTTGTGTGGACATGCATTTTTTATTTTTTATTTTGATTGAATTGGATGATATTTCATCATAGATGATTTGGATAGAGTATTCCTTAGTGGGGTGTCTTGTGGCCTTTGTTGATGTAGTAGATTGATATGCTATTTGCGGATGAAGTAGACTGACAGACTAGAAGAAACCTGTGCTCAGAAATCCAGTCAGTTTTTTATTCTTAGTCTGACGGTGAAGGGGTTGATGGCAATAGCTGTTGGCTGTCAATTCAGACGCGTGCTTCGTTGCTTGTTGCCACATTTTTATTTCTTCTTGTCTTGGCTGTTAAGTATCTCGACATGCTGTAGTTTATTAAGATGTGACATGTGCATTTTATTCTAGAATGTGTAATTTTGAAACAAACTCTCAGTCTACTGCGGACTAAAATTCCCCATATGAAGATAAGAGCATGTTTTTGAGTGGGTATTGGGTTCTGTATTCCATGTTGGTACATCATGGGGGTGTTTTGCTGCTTCATATCATGCAGTTCATGGAATGAATGCTTATGAGAATTGATGGATTCTACCAATGCCAAATAATCTAGGCTGCATCACAAAAAGGTGTAAAGCATTTCATGGTGGTTGAGAGTCATCATCAGTCTCTCTTGATAGTAAGACACATTGCAGATTGAGAGCATGAACTGAAGGTGGATGTTTTTGCAAATCTCAAACAGGACATCTTAAAATGTGGACTGTTTGGCATATATGATACAAAGAAATGGAATCTTTCATTCATGGCTGTGAAATTGGAATTTCTGATATTCTCATCTGTTTCTTCGAGAAAAGTTAACACATGGAGGAGGTTTCTTGATTTCTGCGGGTCTTTACTTGGTGGATTGCAGTCGTTGAGTTAGGATTGTCCATTCGACTGGGGATAATTTGGCATGTATTGATGTTTTCAGTTATGCAACTTATCTTTAGTGGTGAACTAAGATGATAGTTATTGTAATTTTATTGTGATATTCGTTTTGTATTGGAGTAAATTGTTGGATATTATTTTCATCGTCTCCTCCTCATGGTCGCTGTCCCCTCCTCATGGTTGCTATCCTCGCCATCTCCTCTTATGACAGGCATCGTGAGATGAGACATCATAGACCCCATTCTGTATAGACCTGTAGTCTGTTCATCACATTGAAAGCTCTTGCCATGCGTTTTTTTCCCACCTCTAGACTACAGTAATCTGTATTGGCAGTTGAATTGAAGCGACAGCTGATGACCGCCTCGTGTGGTGTTTATAGGGGCCTGAACTTGGAATTCAGTTTCGGACAGTCTTTGTTCACTTGTGACAGTTGATTTTGCTGAAATTTTCAAGCCCTTCGAAAGCTCTGGAAACGAAAGTAGGTTTCACTCATGACCGGTGAGTTTTCTTTTTCCTCTGAAGAGACTTTCCAGCATCAATCGAATGCTGACCAAGAGTCCTAGCAGGGGTGATGGACTTTTAGCATAGTCGGTTTCACTCTAAAATCGAAAATTGCCCGTTAAGGATTGGTTTTGAAAAATTGAAGTCGGGAATTGTCCATATCGTTTTATGGACTCATGCGGGAATTGGCACAAAAATTGAAATCGGGAATCGTTCATTCGTATTATGGACTCATTCGGGACTGGATTGCCGTGGTCTGATTCTTAAGTGAGTCCATAAAATTGGTCCCCCAAATTCCATGTCCTTAGTGGCTTGTTTTTAGCGAGCACTAAATTGGTCTCATCAAGTCTTTTTTCAGCAAAAAGAAATGCATTCTTGAATTGCTTTGTTATTCGTGTAAAACAAAAAAAATTAAAGCGCCTGCAACTCCCAACAATGAGTTGATTGAAGAAATTATAAAGGGGTAAATGATAGCAATTAGAGTTTTCACGAGTCGGGTCAGGGTTTCCGTGAATCGATGGGAGTTAGAGAATGAGAGATGGAGAGATCGAGGGAATTGCTTGAGATCGAGGGAGTTGAGACGTGAGAGATAAAAAATGAGACGAGACAACCGACGAGCAAAATTAGGGATTTATGGTTATATATATACATATATTGCGCACGACACATATAGATTCGGATAGGCGATTCCATACAAGGAATAGGAAACATGACTAGTTTCCTCGGGATCCATTGGTTCCGTTCGGGGTGGTTCCCGTTCCTTTGCACTCCTCTAAGTCCTAGTGGTTTGGAGCTGGCCTTTGGGTAGACTCAGTCAAATGGGTGGGCCCTGGTCATAAGTAGTCCAACCAAAATTGACATATTTAATCGTTTACGGCACATTTATTGCAATGCAGATTGAGTTACCCATACTTGACCCTACTCGTGCAGCCCCACCCGATGCATGTCCAATCCGATCGATATTCTCAAAATACTTTCATATTTAGTCAAATTTAAGAAAACTCATACCCAAATTAAAGTGATAGTGTTGCGTGAGTGAGGCGAGATCGATAGAGAGCGAGAGAATGAAGAAAGAGTCCTAGAGCTAAGTTGGGTATAAGTGAGTTGTAAACTCGTTTATTACCTATTTACATCCTATCTATGACCCATTTAATATTCATATCATATTTCAATCCATTATGACCATAACATTTGATACGATGAACGAAATAGAACCACATCGAGGTGCGTGTCTTGCCTAGAATATATGGAATATAACTAACTCATATTACAATTCAACCCATTATATATGAATTAACCAATAGGTTTATGGCTCATTTTGATACATCTGTTTTTATTTTATTTTATTTTTTGTCAGAGACAGGTCTACTTTTAGATAGAATCAACGTGTGGTTGGAGACGCTGGTGAACCGAAAAGCATATGCATTGGCTTATGGCCTCCTCGGCATTGCCTTTCCTTCGTATGAAATTCACTTGAGGTCTACTTCTGCATCAAACCAAGTGATGGAGCTGATCTTCAAATATCAATCTTGGAGCTTAATTTATCAAGTGTACAGGATTTCATTGAGGAAATTGGACAAGATATTTATTTACGCTTGTCGATGTGACGTCCGGGGGATTGCTCCCGCGTATGTTCACTGGATGGATGTCAATCAAGCAAACTGCGATAAATACAACTGCTCTTTCCTTCTCTGTTTTTTGTTCTCTCTTTTTCGGGGTTGGGTGTGCAACGCTGCTTCTCTTTTCCAGCAATACTAATTTGCATGAAAGGGTCTTGGCTTTGGGAATTGGTCCTTGAGGGCTCCTCTTAATGATCCTCAGGGAATTCCAATGCAGCTTCCATAAGACCCATCATTAAGTGAATGGTGAGACTGGTTGGCAAGGAACATGCCCTGGCAGTTTTGCCGAGTCCTAGTGGTCAGTAGCAGGGAGCAGAGGCCCATCCTTCTCCTTTTATTGACACAGGCCGTTGTAATGAGCTCTTAGTAGTGGCTAACAGCGGATCGAGAAACAGAACGGCGACGCTTATGTCGTCATGGAAGTGCCTCCTCACTCCGGTCTTTATCCTTTTCATGTCCGAGTACCTAATTTCTCTCTTCTTCGCTGCTTCTTTCAGTGCCGCTTCAATCAGCCTCCTTGCAATTCCCTGCTTCAACCAATAAAACATGTAAACTAAGTTCCGTCATGCTGCTTCTAGTCCTTTGATTATGCTAGTGCTTGCGGAATGACTATACATTTGTACTGCACCTTGCGAGGGTAGTTCTTGACAATGTCGATGGCACCTTGATTGCTCAAATGCTCCCAAAGACCATCAGATGCGAAAATGAGGAAGTGGTCTTCAGGCTGGAGTCGGTGTACCGATACCGACGGCTCTGAACTCAAGATTGGCTTGAGAAATGGCTCAGGCAGCCTGAACTTGTAAGGCAAAGGCTCTCTATTGAACTCTGCCCTTTTCAGGTATGCATCTCCAATAGATCTTGAGACCTTAAGAGCAAAACCAGATCATAACCAGCCTCTTTTATGTGGAAAAATTCATTGAGCAGGGTTGATAAACATCAGATGTACTACGAAATACCAAGGATATACGTAGTATGCATCTTTGGTCAAGTTAAGTGCACTTGTTCTTTCCACAGAACAGGTAAAGAATGAAGTAAGGGAAAGAGTATTTACCTGTATGAGTCCCTTAACACGCCAAACTTTATGTTTGAGCATCACGATCTGTTTATCGTGGGGATGTAGGGATCGGACTTCCTCTCTCACGGATTCGAAATTCACATTGTGCTCTTCTGATAATTGGATTGGTGTTATTCTTTTCGAATTCTTCACCGCTCTCCCTAGTACAGCCCGGGAATCCCCAGCATTTCCGACAATTAGAGTCCCGTTGCTTATGATGCCAACCAGACAACAAGATCCGGCAGACGCAATATGTGGTTTGTTACGCCAATTTTTCTTTACCATAGAGAGAAAACCCTCTTCGGTTGCCAAGAATGCCTTCTTAATGACATTTGCACTGACCTCTTGATGCTCGGACACCAATTCTACATCAGAAATAACTTTTTCTTTCAGTGGTAGCCGTGATAAGGACCGAACCATTAGATATGCATAAACAGAACTTGGTTCAAGCATGATTAAAATGCCATGATGACTACCTACCTTTTGGCAAGCAACAATTTTAGCTTTGATTTCGAGCGATCACAAAAGAAGCGAACATTTTCTAGTCCAAACAAGTGTCCATAAGTTCAAAACAACTATTCTATTTGTGGTGACGTATGTCTTGTCTTATGAAGTAGGACAGAAGTCTTATTGTCCGGTCGAGATTATGCATAATTTTGGACCAGGAAATTCTTGGTGAATCTACTAGGGTCAGAAAATTCTCAAGCTAGGTGAGACATACTCTTGATGTTGCAGAACAGATTGTTGCGGATGAACCATGAAGCCTCAGACCCACCATGGCCATCATAGATGCCGACAAACGTCCCGAAGGCCCCGGAATCAGTGAAACTCAGCTGTCCCGATTCGAGCTGGCTTTGATCCTCCAACAAATTGTTGGCCTGAACAACCGCCATGGAGAATTCTCCGTGAGCATGATTCCCTAAGCTTTTGCTCCACATCAACCCATCGAATCTCCATCCAACTTCCCTGTACTCACGGCTTTCTTGTCCTCCGAGAGGCGGTCTCCAACACAAGCTGACCATTTCCTTGGATGAAACAGTTCAATACAAGTTAATCAGCGCATGTCATTCGGTATTCACAAGCAAGTTCCAATTTTTCTCTGATGCTTCAAGCCATGAAACACCAGGCGACTGCCGGACTTATATAGCCCATCAACCCGATACCCGTTTCTACGAGCAAGATGTCGAGTAAGACCAAAAGGGTATGGGCTAAATAAACTGAAGCATTGTCTTCCTCCGACAAGAAGGCAATAGTTATTATTTTAGGTCAGAGCAGAAGTAGGTTGTTGGTGCTCTGTACCTTGAATCTGGGTTGGGTTTGTCTCAGCCTCTGTATTTTGCCATCTTTCAAGAAGACACTTAGCTGTCCAAGCACATAGGATCACGAAATTGGCAGAGTTTGCTGGTCCAGGGTCAGAGATCAAAAAGAAATCGAGCGATTGGATAAGGGTTTTTTCTTTTTCTTGGTCTGGTGCTCCTTGGCAGAAGATCTTTCAGATCACTGTCAGGCGAGAGATCTGATAAACTTCTATGATCTGATGATATAGGAAAATTTATTATAAGGATTATATTATTAAGTCTGACATTGTCGTCCTCTCTCGTTTTGTGCATTGTAGTTTGTCCTTCCCATACCCTTAACAAGGGGTTGAGATTTTGAGTTTGATGTATTTGGAAAGCGAATAAAACCCAAAACATCATGGGCAATTCTTGCTTATTTGAAGTATCTCTGTTTGAGTGCACTTTCTCTCTCTCTCTGTCTCTCTTTTTTTCCTTTATGTTTTCTGAGGCAAAGATGTTGTTAATACATTGGAAATGATGGGAGACAATAACTTTTTTTGCACACACACGACTTGTTCACAAAATTATTCTTCTTACCCTTTTTGTTTTGTAAACAGTTATTCCAATTGAACTTCTTCAGTGCCAAATGACTCTTTTGTCTATCTCCATTTCAGAGAATAGACAAGTTCTAGAAATGAAAATTTTTCTTATTCGTCGAGTCTAATAAGAGTGGTGGTCAAGACGACATGTAGCATCTCCCCGCACTACATCCGAGATCAACGACCTATAATTTGCCCGGCAACCACTACTTTACCGTCTCTACTTTCAGTTCAAGTTTCTTCAATGCTCTCTCTGAGTCTGAGAGTGTTCAATCCGGTGTTGGAGAGGGTTCCTGCGACTATTAAATAACGATCTCATATTTTGATCTGTAATTAATAAAATAAGTTGAATAGGATGGACATGTAACAAATTTTAAGCCTGATTCTATCAAACATCTGTAGGAATCTGTGAGGAACAGAGATGCTTCAATGCTCCTTTTGAATTCACAATTCGTCTATGAACATTCTATTGGGGCCAGGTTTCTAACTTTGTACAGACCATCTTGTCATTTCGATCTAGAAGAACTCTTGCTTAACAGTTGCTCTCTCTAGCATTGAAGCAGAGGCTCATTCAAATCAGCCACAACAAGAGACAACCGAAACAAGAAGTTTAAGGCTCCATTTGTTTCACGAAAAATGTTTTTCTGAAAAATATTTTCCCCAATTTCCGGCTTTTGGGGGCAAAAAATAGGTGGCCAAGGAAAATGATTTCCGATGAATGGAAAATATCAATCTAAAATCGGGAAAGTGATTTCCATCCTTGAAAGTGGCTGTTGTTACATTTGACTTGAGGATTTCTTAAGTATTATTTGGTTGGGAGGGCACTGCACATGATTCATGTGTTTTATCCGAGGCACTTTCAAAACCGGATAGATTGAATATTCCTAGAGGTAAGAAAATGGAACTTATATGCAATCATTGAATTGAGCTTAGTATCCTAGTAATCAACTTATTTACGACTTGTAGGAAAATATTATCTTGCCGATGCTAGTTATGGAATCCAAAATGGCATTATCTCTCCCTATCGTGGTGATAGATGCCATTTGAAGGAGTTCAAGGGCCGCCTACTTGGAAATGAGAAGGAACTATTCAATTTGCGCCATTCATCTCTAAGAACTACCGTCTAAAGAGCATTTGGAGTCTTAAAAAAGCCTTTTCAAGTATTGGATTCTGAAACCTTTTTGGTCATTTGGAACACAAGTCAACGTTCTCTTAGCATGTTGTACCATGCACAATTTTATTATGGGATTTGATCCCAATGACTATCAAGGAAAAGATGAATAGACAAGTGAAATCTCAAAGAGAAAACCCAAGAATCCAACTTTCTCAAAGAGAGGAAAGAGAGGAAAATAGGATATGTGCATAAAAAAAGGATAGGATTGTGCATGCAATGTGAATTAGTTATCAAAATATGAGAAGAAACCAATAGTTTTCCTTTTTGTTTCTTTTGAGTGCTTTATCTAGAACATGTGGTTTCCATTTCCTTAATCATCTTTAAATATTTAGTACCTGTCATTTTTCATGAAATTTTTTCTTATTTTGCTGTCTAAAATTATTACATAGTTATCATGACGGGTAAAAGGTAAGGCCAAGGATGAGAAGGTCAAGCAATTTAGGTGGTCTAAGCCTATGGAATGTGTTCTACTTGAAATTCTTGCCGATGAAGCTAGTGAAGCAAACAAGCCTCCGAGCATTTTCAAATCCTCTTCTATCGCTCGAGCCGTCGATACAATAAATGAGAGGTTTGGCTTTGGTTGTGAGCCCGACCACATTGAGAACCATTTGAAGATAGTCAAAAGCAAGTGGAAGACGATTCAAAATGTACTTGGCAAGAGTGGATTCAATTGGGATGACAAGTTGAAGATGGTCATAGCTGGGAAAAATGAATTTCATCAATATGCGAAGGTTTTTTTTCCATCACTTTTTCATGGAAAAAATGTGGTCGTGAGCTATTTTAACCTATTTGTTAGGAAGTTTTATTGTATAGTATACTTCCTAGTATAGAATCCTTCCTATTGTATATCTTCTCATTAGGGTTGTCGGATGTCATGTATATATATATGACAGGATTGAGTATTGTATATACACACAAAAAAATATTCATTGAATAAAATGAGAGTTTTTCTCTACATGGTATCGAGCTTTAGGGTTTGATCCATTTTGGGTATCGAGTCAATCATCGATTACGGCGGTCCCGCTGATCTTTTTCGAACCCGATCTCATGGCCGACAAACAGCCGGATGCTAGTGCCATTCCCAGGCATCCGACCACCGCGATGAAGCGGCTCTTGACCCAGACGGGCCGCGCAGCCGCACGTTGAACTTCCCCGCTGCACCGATTCTTTGTCAAGCTTGATGGCAAAAATTATGGCGTATGGTCCCATTGTTAGAGTTTTGAGAGGGATGTCTCGGGCAAAGACAAACTAGGTTATTTGAATGGTGGTTCTTCCGAACCCCCTCCTACCGATCCGTATTTTCGACAATGGAAGACCGATGATTCTACGGTAAAAGGTTGGCTTATTAATTCTATGGATCCAGCCTTGATACCAAACTTTATTCGGTTTCCCTATTGCCAAAGCCGTATGGGATTCCGTAGCAACGACCTTTTTGATGGATCCGACACCTCCCAAATCTATGATCTTAAGAGACAGATTTCTCAATTGAAGCAAGGCGGTGGACCCATCGAGAAATATTACAATGATCTTCAAGGGCTCGGCGTGAGATTGATTTCCGACGTCCTAATCCTATGCAATTCCCGGTCGATATTCTAAAGTATAATGCCATTGTCAATGAAGATCGAGTATATACTTTTTTGGACGGTCTCGATGACCGTCTAGATAATGCTCGTGCTGATGTTCGAAGATGGATCCGTTCCCTACTATTGAGCAAGCCTATGCTTGGGTCGGCGAGAGGAAATGCGCCAATCATTCATGCTTTCCACTCCCGTCGGGGTTACCTCTGGGTTCCGCCATGGTGTCACAATGGGGCAAGGGTGATCCGCACCTCCGATTAGTGCCTTCGCCCCGGGAGCTCGCCCTGGACCTGGTATGCCAATTCAATCCGAGGGGTGCTCTCACCGTGGGAATCCTAAACATACAAGCAAAGCATCTTGTTTTAAACCGCATGGTTATCCGGATTGGTGGGATGATTTTCGGACCAAAAAGAAGAAACAAGGCTCATAGAAGGGGCGGAATGGAGGGCAAGCCTCATTAGTGACTAGCGGCTTGTCATTAATTCCCATGGAGCCCGAATCGCTAATGCCAAATCTCCCGAAGGTAATTATGGGTTTGTCTTTGCTAATGGACGTAGTGATGATCATCATGGGTGGATAATTGATTCTGCGCGACCGATCACATGACTCCGGAATCCGGTGATCTTCTTACATCTACTACACCACGTCGAGATTATATTTACAATGCCAATGGGCATAGCTTTCTGTGACGGTTGCTTGGGCGTGTGTGTCACGCCTTCTCTCTCTCTCTCTATCTCATACCTTACTTGTTCCTACATTGTCTAATCGTCTCTTTATCGCTTGGACAGCTTACTAGTGAGTTAAACCGTGTTGTGCTTATGTACCCCGATTTTTGCTTGTTTCAGGACATTCTCACGAAGGAGATTAATGGGCGTGGTACTAAGAGGGAGGGGCTGTATTTCGTGGATGAAATTACTTACGGACGGACCTATCATTCTCGTGGACAATTAGCTCAAGAGAAGGAACTTTGGTTATGGCACCGTCGTTTAGGTCACCCATCCTTTGGGTATTTAAGGCATTTATTTCCCAAGTTATTTCATGGTCTATCAAACTCTAGTTTACGAGTGTGATACATGTATTTTGGCCAAAAGCCATCGTACCAGCTTTTCCTCCCAATTTGAATATCGGTTCCACTCCTTTTTCCTTAATTCATTCCGATGTATGGGGTACGCCTCCTATCACTACCAGTATCTGGTTTTCGATGGTTTATCATCTTTGTTGATGATTGCACACGTATGTACTTGGCTATATTTGATGAAACATAAGAATGAAGTTGAAGCTATCTTTCGGACTTTTCACCGTATGATTCGGACTCGGTTTGGGGCCAAACTTCGGGTTCTCCTGGTCCGATAATGGTGGCGAATACTTAAGTAAACCTCTTGCAGCTTATTTTCGGAACATGGTTTGATACATGAAACTTCTTGCCCTCGACTCCTCGCCAGAACGGTGTTGCTGAGCGCAAGAATCGCCATCTTCTTGAAACCACTCGAGCACCGTTGGAGGGTGGCCATGTTCCCCATCGTTTTTGGGATTCTCGCCGTAGTCACAACTGCTTATTTGTTGAATCGCATGCCTTCCCGCATTCCGAGCTATCGCACGCCAATGCAATCTCTTGCTGCCCATGTGTCTCTTCCGTCGGTTCTTACATTGCCTCCTAAGGTGTTTGGGTGTGTCGCTTATGTCCATCTTCACAAAAATCAGCGGACCAAACTTGACCCTTGTGCGAAATGTGTGTTTCTTGGCTATGGCCCTTCTCAAAAGGGGTATCGGTGCTATGATCTTGCCGGGAAACGCATATATGTCACCATGGATGTAACATTTATCGAGACGGAGTCTTTTTTTCCTTTCCCCCGGTGTCCCGCTCGGGGGAGACTAGATGTAGAACTGGACATTGGTGGGAGGTTGGGACCGCAGGAGTGACGGATGGGTGCGCACGGCCACACGAGCACGATTCCGAAGCTGAAGTTTTTGAACTATTACCTCACGGCAAGGTGAGATGAGCGCACGGCCGAGTTGCATAGAAGCAATGGCTACCGAGCATGGGTCCGAACAGGTGTCCACCGATTCACGCCTACAATGCTCCCCCTCGTTTCGCCCTCTTCGCCCTCTTTAGTACCACTCCAAGCTCCCCGAGAATGTACCCGAGGTAAGTACTTCTACCGTACTTGATTCTTTTGAAGATACTAATGTGCTTACCGGTTATAAGCTACCCGATATACATAATAGGGGTAAACCACCGAATCGATATTCTCCAGATGTAGAGGACGTCGATCTCGATACCCTATTGTAGATATGTGTCTACCAAGAGGCGTCCACACCACTACAAGTCTTCGTGTCCATGGTTTCCTCATCTCAAGTTCCAAACAGGTTGAAGAAGCCAGAAGGATCCAAATGGCTCAAGCGACGGAGCGAGAGTGGAGGCGTTGGAGAAAAATCGAACATGGAAACTTGTGGAACTACCAAAGGATAAAAAGCCGTTGGATGTAGGTGGGTGTTTACAAAAACATAAGGCGACGGCACTATTGAGAGGTATAAGGCACGACGGTGGCTAAAGGGTATACAGACTTATGGGGTGGATTATCGGAAACATTCTCTCCAATGCGAAGTTAGACACTATAAGAGTGTTGTTATCTCCGGCCGCAAACTTGACGGCCTTTACATCAATTTGACGGAAGAATGCATTTCTTCATGGAGATTTAGAGGAGGAGATCTATAGGAGCTTCCACCGGATACGAATGCAGATCGCCAAACATGGTTTGTAAGCGAAAGATCATTGTATGGGTTGAAGCAATCCCTCGTGCATGGTTCGGTCGCTTTAGCTCACTATGAAAAGGTATGGATACTCCCAAAGTAATTCAGATCATACTTTGTTCTTAAAAGGTGCTCAAAGAAAAATTACGGCTCTTATCATATATGTAGATGATATGATTATTACATGCAATGATAGTGCGAGATTATGAGATCATTATAAGATTCGGATGAAGAACTTGGGAGGTCGAAATATTTCCTGGAATAGAGGTTGCTAGGTCGAAGGAAGGGATTTACTTGTCTCACGAAATATGTTCTTGATCTTTGACCGAGTGACATGCTTGATTGCAAGCCCGATACCCTATGGTACAAAACCGTAAGCTCGAGAGTACCCCGATCGAGCCTACTAATAAAGAGAAATACCAAAGGTTAGTAGGCCGACGATTTACTTATCACATACACGTCCCGATATTGCTCATGCAAGTAAGTGTGGTGAGTCGGTTCATGCATACACCTAGTGAGGATCATATGAGTTGTGTTGCGCATCATTCGATATTTGAAGTCAGCCCGGAAAGGGTTTGCTATTTGCAAAGAATGGCCACCTTGAAGTAGAGGGTTACACGGATGCGAGATAGGGTGGAAGTGTGACGACAGGAGGTCTACATCGGGGTATCTTACATTTGTGGGAGGCAACCTTGTTACATGGAGAAGTAAGAAACAAAAAGTTGTAGCTCGATCTAGTGCAGTGAATTCGAGGTGTAGCAAATGGGTTGTGCGAACTTTTATGGCTTCGAAGCCCTAACGAGCTCGAGTATCCACCAGGTTTGGAAATCAAATTGTTCCGTGATAATAAAGCAGCCATAAACATTGCTCATAATCCAGTTAATGATAGAACCAAACATGGGAGATTGAAGACATTTCATCAAAGAGAATTTGGATGCAAAAGTGATCCAGTTACCATTTGTCAAGTCTAAGACCGGTTAGCGATATATAGACAAAGGAGTCAAGTAGAGAATTTCATTGCTAACTTATCAAGTTGGGTATCAAAGACATCTTGCACCCACTAGGGGAGTGTGGTCGTGAGCTATTTTAACCTATTTGTTAGGAAGTTTTATTGTATAGTATACTTCCTAGTATAGAATCCTTCCTATTGATATCTTCTCATTAGGGTTGTCGATGTCATGTATATATAGACAAGATTGAGTATTGTATATACACAAAAAAAATATTCATTGAATAAAAGGAGAGTTTTTCTCTACAAAAAAGTGTTCTTGCAATTGAATCGGAAGCGACTTTGCATTTGCATTTGCTTAGTCCTCGGTGCATTTGATAATCTGCTGCACTTGTTGTGAGAAGTTGTTAGGAGGAATGGGAATGTAGACATGTGACTTATGGAGTTGGGTATTTAAGTGGTCCATTCGCTTTGCAGTTGGACCTCTCCTTCCCTTGTCCATTCACTGAAGAGACAATTTTACTGTTTTTCTCATGGCTATATACTTGTGATGACATCAATACAAGAAGAATGCACGTCTCTTTCGTTTGTTTTCGAGTGCTTAATTGTACTTCATTTAAAGCACACTCTTACAGTTCATTATATTGTCCCATCCACACAATTTACGTAGGCTAGCACAAAATACGAACTATAATAGCAAGCTCACGAGTCATGGCGCTGCACTCCCTCTTCGTGCGTTCATCCATTACTCATGAGAAATAATCGAAGCCCGACAAAAGATAAATGCGGTGAACAATCCTACGCATATTTCATTTTGTTTTTCTATGGATTATCTTTATTGATAGGTTATCCTTCTCATGAAAAGGATCTAAACAAGATGATTGATATGTATGGTGTGATGGCACCGGTGGTTGGGAGAGGTATGGCCACGGAAACTTTGCTAAGCAGTTTAGAGATATCGATGCAATGGAAGTTGACTCCTCACCGTTGATTTAGATGATGACTTCGATGAGTTGATGAAGGGGTCAAAAACATCTTCATCTACTATGCCTTCGGAAAAGAGGTCTCACAAGAGACGAAGATGTTCCAACTTGGACGATAAGTATGCTACTCTTTCAACACAAATTGGAGAGATGACATCGGCATAGAAGTCATTGAGTCAAACTGCAATACTATAAAATCTCCAATGAAGTGATGAAAGCAGAATACTCTAACTCTACAATGAGGTGATGAAAGTGGATGGATGCGATGAACTAGTTGAGACGAAAATCTAGTTGGGAGTAGCGAAACCTTTTTGATTCCTTTCGGTGTATCCTCCCTTGGATCGGTTTTTGACTATCTAGTTAAGAATGAAAAATTGCAAATTCATTCATGGTGAAGAGTGCGAATATTCGAAAGCATGGATTGACAAATTTCTAACCAAAGGGGAGCATAATTAGAGATATGTTTTATTTAGCTTTGTTGCCAAAAGACGCAACGTCCTAGGACGCAGCTGTACCTTACTAATTACATGCTCGCTTTAATTCTTGGTGCATACGGTAGACAAATAGAAAACAAGCAAGGCCAGCATACAAGTGCATACAATAGGGTAGGCATGCCTAAAGGTATGGCCTCATAGGGTTCATTAACGAATGAAAGCAAACGGTAAGATCAATTAGCGATTCACAATATACTAATTTTATATAATAGATAATCCATCTATGTACATCAGCCTTTTAACAACAAACACAAGAGGATGCACGAAAGGAATCAAAAAGGTTTCCCTACTCCCAACTAGTGGCACCATCGAAGTGCTCCATCATCACCACTATTCATGTTTGCTATTTTTTGCCGCCATATTTGCTGACTAATCTTAAAAATAGTTAATCTACGAAAGTAAACTCAAGGCTCGCGAGTAAAATTCTAACGCCACGACAATAGGCCTATCAATCATGCAGCAAGCAAGCAACACAAATCAAACATAATAGGGCACATAAACCAACAATTGAGATAGCTAGATCATACAAGCAATAACTATGACTCACAAATCATTCAAGCTATCTATGCACCCTTCTCAAGCCACCGCTAACCCTTGATGAACCCATCTACGATCCATAAGCCGTTTCGTCCAATTGGTCTCGACTCCACGATCCAACATCAATCGAACCTCATCGACGAAAGACAGAACATACAAGCAACCTTAGGGCCTCCACACCTATAACCAACCATTTCGAAGCCTTTCGTGCATGATCCATCAATATTCATCGCCCATCGTGACAATCGACCAACGAATTCGACTAATTCAACCACTCAAGGACATCTATTATGCCAACGAACACAACATGCAACGATTGATGAACCAAAAGATGACGGGTTAGAATTCTACTCGCCTTTGTAGCGACCTAGCGGTTCGCCACTCGCGTCCTCAATCCACACGAGGCCGGCGAAATGTCTCATATCGGCCGTGACTAAGGCTTACGTTTTCTGCTTTAATCTTTCCTTAATCGTAGCGCATACGGAAGCTCTAAAAATTAGAAAATCAAGCCATACCGGCACCAAGCAGGTGGCAGCACGCCTATACAAAGGGTATAGCCTTTCATGGTTTCGCTAATCGATATCACACACTTCCAATGACAGCCTTTAATTCATATCCGTCAATCAATTCTTTACAAAAGTTCAAAGACTGGGAGCATTACAAAATACGATAACTATTCCGACCTAACGTCATCTTCAGCGGACTTCATATTCACCACCAATATCCATGGATATCTCCTTACCACCAATATCACCGGTTGGCTTAGCTAATCTGAAAAATAGTTATCCCACAAAGGGTGAGCTTAATAGCTCCGCGAGTAAACATCTAACCTAATACGATTTATGAATCCAAATGCACTCGTTTTAGGCAATTCAATTATAAGATTTCTTTCGAAAAATCATGAGTTTGTATGCAATGCAACACGGCTCCTTCGCAGATAAACCTCATGCGGGTGGCCGTCCTCGGGCATAGACTCACCGGTATCTCACTCCAAAGGCATCTCAAGCTCACAAGGCGGAGGCATCCTCGTCCATTAGAAAGCATCACAGGACATCTTGAATTCCGTTTGGCTCCCAAGGGCATGCAGATAAACCTCACGGCGGTATAATGTCGGATAGACTCACGACGAGTGTTTCACTTATTTCATCATGAAATGCCATGCCATGCATACACAATGCAATCTTACCGTCATTGGCGTTCGAAGTTCTATGAGACGAATGAATTATTCGTATTCATGATCATATTCTTTTCAGAAAATTGATCAATGCGAAATCATGCATATCGAGCAAAATTTCAAGAATACGATCAAGATTTCAGACTATTGACCAAAGGATTCTAACGCGAACCCAAACAAACTATAAAAGTTAGAAATTCACTCACTTGGATTCAGTGTTTTGATATCCGAAACGACGGACGAACAAGACAGCTCGGGAGGCAAACGCAGGGCCATGGCTAGAGCGAACACACGACACCGAAGGCGACCAAAGGAGATCGAAACGCATAGTGGTCAGCAAGCGGATCGCGGACGACCAAAAGAGGTCGGCATTCCGCAGGGTAACAATTGAGGTTTCGATAAGAGCCGAGAATGAATTGACGTCGGTTTCTATTTATAATGGTCCAGGTTATCTTGCGGTCGCAGCTTGTAGTAAAGTCGCTTATGACAGTCGACTTGAGCTGCTTGCACATAGACCAAAGCGCGACATGTGTCACATGCGTGTTCCACGAGTCCATGACGGTGACATATGGACGCCACGTGCTAATGGTCGGCCGCGCGCGTGGTAGGCGGTCCTCTCGTGTGTCCATGTATGGCCTGTCCCATATTCTATCTCCGGTTGTCCCCATTTCACATGTACTTGATCCAATGGGACCTAATTCCAACATATCATATCCCTAAAAATAGTATCGGATCCATAAAAGTTTCTTAAAAATGCTCGGGAGTTCGGATAAAAATTCCTTAATGCTTATTTCATAATCCGAACTTATTAAATACTAATTCACCCATAGCAGTGAGGGTTTTTACGTCATCACAATCCTTCCCACCTTAGGAAAGTTTCTCAAAATTTTGATCTTACTCTCCTCTAAAAAGGAGGATTTTTATGGTGAATTTCTCTTCACTCAATCATGTGGCTTTTACTACGCTTCTCCGTGTATTCTAAGCTTAATTACCGCATCTCGCAATCTTAATTTATATACAGGGTCATCATTGACCTCAATAGTCCGGTAACATCATCATGCCATTCTTATTTATCTTTTAATCATAACCACCCTTCCACACACGTTAAACAAATTTCTCAATCTCATTTTCATTTGCACAACTTGCCAATTCAAATGGCATCAACAATCAATAATGGGCTTATCACCGCCTCATATTTCAAAACATCCATACAAATTGTCCATCACTCAGGATACAATCCTCTACCACTCATGAAGCCGATTCCATATGCCAAGCCCGTGCTTTTATTTATTATAGTAAAAAATATTTCACACAATCATTTCACGAAACCAAACAAGTCCGACACAATCCCCGGATCTTTGAGAATCAACCTCTAAGCATTCTGTGACGCAATCTAGACCTTTACATGGCGCACTATTGCAGGCAAATACAAACAATACATCCCTCACATAGTACGAGATCTTCTCCGTCATTATCCTCGAAGGTATCACAAATGACTTTCACTAATCACCACCAAGCATTTTAGGCATTTCTTGCCAATCGAATTTCAACTTCATTTGCCATGTTTCATTTCAATCTTTGAGTTGCAATGCCATGTTTGCAGTTTCCAATTGATTTCATTTTAGGACTTTCAAAGTCCATTTCAAAATCATTTCAAAACATCGTAATGATGCCACTTTTATTTCTGGAAACTTTTTTGATTCAAAAACATAATACAACTCAAACTTGATATCGTTTCGATCCAAAATCGAGAACGTTTTGAAATCTATAAATACTTTGGATTTCAAAAGCTTAAAATCAACTCAGATTTTCAAAGTCATTTAGATACATAATCGAGAACGATATTAGACCTAGCATAATACCTAGACCCACTTTTTCAATGCATAACTTAGTTCATTCCTACCCCCACCGCCATCTATGCCAAGAAGCTGCACCTTGCACATGACTTATCTCTCGCCTCTCGCCAACACTCCTCGACCAATTTGACATAGATCGGGTTGCTAAAGTTCATCCCCAAGTCATACACTTACCGAGCAAATCTCGTTTCCACACGTTCCATACCATGTTTCCATGATTTTTAAGTATCCCGCCCAGCTCTTCCCATATTAAGTCGGGCGATTTTTCAAGTCCGATATAAAAATAATGATATGATCATGCATGCACGTTTTCATAATTCAATAGTTTTTGATGCAATAAATCCGTGCAATGCATGTTATTCAGCTTTTGGACTAGGTACATCATAGATTCTCAACTTAGACTCAACTATATCCATCAAGTGATCATCTCTCAAAGATCAATAGCTTAGATTCAATTTATATTACTTGATTACTTTCATATCGACCATGTTTCATATCACTCAAGATCAATATCTAAATTTCATCGGATATCCAATATAGATTTAAGCCTATAATTCACAAAATCAATCACCTTATTCCAAATTCTCCTCAATCACATATCTGGAACTAATCCTCAACTTCGACAATTCAAAGTTATAGGCCAACTATTGCTATCGGAACTTACCGTCCAATTTCCATTGGTTGATCACTTTGCTATATCTACAGATAGCCATAATAATCATCAAACTTAAGTAGTGATCACCAACATCTTATAAGTGGCACAAACTACCACTAATCCTTGATAATCACAATCACATGCACTTATAGTTTTAAATGCGCACGTGCCTACCAAACACTTCATTCACTAGCGCACCTTATCACTCCATGAACCGCTCTAATACCAAATAATGCTTGTATCGACTCGGGTAGTTCGCCACCTGTCGTGTCCTCAACCTACACGAGGCCGCGGAACGTCCTATACCGAACCCCCATCGACTAAGGCTTACATTCTTTGCTTTAATCTTTCCTTAATGAGAGTAATCGGCCCATGTGGAAGCTCTAAAAATTAGAAAATGAAGCAAAGACGGCCATACGGGCACAAGTGCATAGAATACAAAACATGCAATTGGCAGGCACGCTTATACAAAGGGTATTGCCTTTTAATGGTTTTACTAACCAGGATAATATACATGCTAAACAATAGTCTTTCATTCATATCTCCTATGTTCAACTACATTAACTATTCTTTCTTACATATTACAATCACTTTAGTTATTTACAACATTTACATGGGAGGAGTACAACCGAGGGAAAAGCACAACAAAGCTAAACTACTTCGAGTATTAATAACTCCATTGCCATCTCGCTCGTACTTCATTCCTCTTCGAACCCGAATATCAAACCAAGATGAGGAATAAACACTTCACTATCATCTTCATCATTTGCAATTGCAAGCGCGTTGAATTGATGAGTTGGAATAAGACCTAAGCTTCCTAATATCCCACGGTGATAAACAACTTTAAACTCAAAGGCAATTAAACCAATTGGAGGCCCCTCTTCCACATAAAACATTGATCGAATGATCTTATAAAGGGTTCTCAATGGGTTGTTAGGTCCGACATGAATATGCTATTGTATGGACCTACCAATCCACAGAGGTTCACCATAGAGATGTTGTTGTACGTAAATCGGATTATTCGACATACTTTTGATTTGATAAGGGGTTTCAACTATCGGAGTGAGTGGATTAACTTAACAGTAGAATTATATTCTCCACGACTAAACCAACTACAAAATCATAGAATTGAGGGTCGTCCAAGATAATCAAGCATATCTCATATCAACGACGTATATCGAATTCTACCAAAGCAAATACGATCCTCATAGATAGTAGATCTCGAATCATATCCAAATCCTTTATCATAACTCATCAATCATCGAATCCAACACTCACATCGGTAATCATAGAAAGCATAGTAATAAGGATAGAGATCTACTTGCCTCGACTAAGCGAGAAGTCAAACGGACGAATAAATGAGACGAATCGCGGACTAGGTTGGCATACGATCGGCCACAATGACCAAAGGCAGCAGACGGTCGAACTAGGGCACGTGGATCGCGATGTTGACATGGCGGCAAAGCGTGATGATTGGACGGCGGCCGGTGGTTCCAATAGGGTAATGACATAGTTTTTCGACAAGAGCTAACATAATGAACTGACTTCGTTTCTATTTATAATGGTTCAGTCAACTTAAACTAGTCGGCTTGCGATCGGCCGCTTGTAGTAGAGTCGACTTATGACGAGTCAAGAACTTGAGCTAGTTATAGATAGACTAGAGTGTAACACATGTTACGTGCTTGTGACATGTGTCACATGCACGTTCCACGTGTCCATGGTAGAGATATGTGGACGCCATGAGTTCACGGGTCGGCCGCACGCGTGGCACGTGGTCCTCTACATGTCCACGTGCAGCCTTTTCCCATATTCTCGTCTCCAGTTTATCCCAATTTCACGTATACTTGAATTTATAGAACCTAATTTCAAAATATCATGTCTCTAAAAATAGTACTTGGGTCCATAAAAATTCCTTGAAAATACCCGAGAGTTCGGATAAAAAATCCTTATTGCTTATTCCATAATACGAACTCATCAAATACTAATTCACCCATAAGTAGGTGAGGGTTTTTAGGTTGTGACACCTCGAAATCCTATGCACGAAAACCACCATGGAAATGTCGCCACATGGCTCGAGCTTGTCCTTCCTTCTACCCACTATGAGAATAATAGATGAGAGATTGAGAGGTCGCGGGTTAGAGAGAGCTTGCGCGGAAGGGTCTGTCTAACTAAAGAAGAGAAGAAGAAGAAGAAGAAGAAGAAGAAGAGAGAGAGAGAGAGAGAGAGAGAGAGAGCTCACGGGTTTCTTTCCAAAATGCTAGAGAAGAGAGAAAGGGGAAGGTTATATACTTGAGGGCTCACAAATGGATGCCACTTGTCAAGGGCTACACCCCACTTATCTCATGCCCACTTACATGTGTCTTTCATGCGGCAATCCACGTGTCCTTGGTCCACTAGGGATAATTTTCACTAGTTATACAAATTCTCTCTCATAATCAAGCCCTATTATCCACCACACTAATATTTTACACCCCCAACATCACTACAAATCCGAGCTTGATTTTATACTGTTCCGCTTACAACTTGGCTTGGCGGAAATCGGGTCATTACAAAGACACACTTGTTCTTTCTTTTTATTTTGTTGTTGTTAGTACTTTGAGAATTAAACCAATATGCGCCGCTGGTTTGGAGGATCTTATCCTTAGAGAATTATACCACTACATTTCTATGGAACTACGCTGCAGCTATGAAATTTTGCATTGTTGCTTTTGTTTCGTCCCTGTCTTAGTTTATCAAAATGCGTGCTTGGAAATATTTTGAGATATTGCTCTATTTTTGGAATTTATTTCGCTTTGGCTGTTGATTCATCCAAAGGTATATATTCTAGTTTAATGTTTTTGGCTGCCAGATCTTGCTTTCTAAGCTTTTCAAATCTCAAAGTTTATCTTTCCGGTAAATTCTTAAATCGGCGTGCCTCTTTGGAAGCTCCATATCTTTTGTGGAGGAGACGTGTAAGCTGTTGAACTTATACTCGACAAGACCATTCTTTTTCTCCCGGATGAACAACTAGATTGAGTGGTTCAACAGCTTCGTTTCTCGGATTCCCGACTAGAACATGCTTATTATGCAACCGCAACAAGACATTGCATTATTGCTTTTGTTTAGTCATTGTTTCGTTTTATCGATTCATATTCTTATGTCTGTTGGATGATCTAGGGGCATTGATCTTGTCAGGCCGGATTTATAAACGAAGCGAAAAAATATAGATCTATATACCCACAAACACGAAGTGCGGATTATAGCCAAACAACAATCGAACCATTGTATACGTACGTTTATGCACATATTGCACTAGATCATCGGGCCCTAGATTCAACTTGTATCACCGATCCGAGAAGCATATTACGAATAATGAACATACCTCAATTTCACAAATTAGATGCCACAAAAACACAAGGAGAAAAAAAATGATTCATTGATCGATTGTTCTTTGTGAGAGCCTTTTGAGAGAGTATCGTTTTTTTTTGAGAGAATTCTGAAGAGTGAATTGTAAACGACGTACGTTCAATTCTAAAAGATATACCATATGCTATCTTTCCATTTGTGGAATAGGAAATAAAATCCTTTAATTGCCAATTCATTAATACATTAAGGCAAGAATTGATTTTCCATTTATTGGCGTAATCAATTCCAATATCTCCCACTTGCCGATAAAGGGCTAAACATCTCCATCTCTATTCTCACTACAAAGTTCATATGGGTAAATAATCCGTGCGACCTGCATATTCCGAGAGCTCGTTGCCATACATCCGTTAGGAATATATAGCAGCTCATATTGGGCATCATAATTTAGAGTAGATCGAGTATGTTGCACCCTAGATCAATCGATTACATTTATATCTCTCATGATCACTTCAAAGTTCGATATGTATTATATTCACAATTATGATTACACTCATATAATCATAATTGGTCGACCTCGTGAATACAAAATCTTAATGTGACATCAACTACAAAGTGATCTTTCTCTTTACTTAAAACTTTCCATTTCAACTCAATTCGCTTTTCCGAAATGTCCCGCTAGATTGAATCATACATGATCATTGGCAACCCTATAGGATAGCAAACAATGGGTCAAAATTTCAAGAATAGGTAAGAGTCATGAGGGTACTAGGGCGAGGAACTCACATCCTCAAGAGTCTCACACGACTACGAGTTGAGATTATTACTTTTGTCAACTCTTTTTGGTTATCTTATGCATACGTAATATGAAGTACGTATTATGGTATTCTCTCCTTTCTCATGGAGCGTATGTCTATATAATTAATACCATATAGATGATAGTTCGGACATTTCAAATGTCTAACCTTGAGTTTACAAATCTACTTCGTTCAAAGAATCCATCGAACTCACATCTAGCATTCAAGACTAATAAAGTGAAATACATAGTTTACTTCACTTTCGGGCATGACTTATCATGATCTTATCTTGACACACCCGTTAAAGCGACATCAAGATTTTAAACTCGAGCTCTCAATTATCACCTAGATCATAAGCTTGAAATCGTCTCATTTCTATTTATCATATAGTAAATAGAGGTGATTACCGTGTGAGTGAGCTAATAAGTTATCTATCCGATATGCTTTCTCAATATAATGCACTAAGCATTAAAATGCATAAAAATTAAGTAAACTCATAGGTATCAATAATGATAACAAATATCATTCATTGTGAACTTTAGGGAAAAAGAAATACAAATATCCAGTCCATCAATTTCTACACAGTCCCAAAGACTTTACATGACCGAGAAAAACATCTCTAGGAATCGGCTTGGTCATTAGATCTACTATCATACTATACGTAGGTATATACTTGGACGTTCACAACCTTTCGTGCAACCATGTCTTTCACAAAATCATACTTGATATCTATATGTTTAGTTTTGCAATGAAATTTAGGATTCTTGGTGTAAGCTATCGCTACTTGGCTATCACAATTAACTAGTTAAGGACCAAAGAACATCCTCAAGAACACCTAGACGGTCCAAAAATCTATTAAGCTAAACTCCCTCTTGTACTCGCTGCTTGAGAGCCACAAACTTAGCTTCCATTGTTGATAATGCTATACATGTTTGTTTCTTACTACTCCAAGATATTGCGCCACCGCACAGTAAGAATACAAAACCAAAGGTAGATTTCTTTTATCTAAATCTCCTCCCCAATTAGCGTCGATATTGTCCTCAAGGTACGATCTCTTCCTTGGTAAGTCGGCGAATAGTCTCAAAGTACTCTTCGATACCTTAGGATTCTCTTGATGGCGATCCAATGTGCTTGGACCGGATTGGATTGGTACCTACTCACCATTCCAACAACATGATATATGTCGGGCCTTGTACACATCATAGAGTACATTAAGCTCCCAATAGCACTAGCATATGAAACATTTTCCATACATTTCTATTCTTGTGGAGTCTTAGGATACAATTTGCGACTCAAACTTTCACATTTGGCAATAGAAGTGTCAATGGGTTTACAATCTTGCATACGGAATCATTCAAGGACTTTATTTACGTATGTCTCTTGTGAGAGAGATAACAACCTTTTTGAACAATCTTTTGAAATCTTAACTCCAAGAATATATGCAGCTTCACCCATATCTTTCATTTCAAAGTTGGACGATAACCAATTCTTGACCGTTTGAACAGATTCCATATTATTCTCGGAATGAGGATATCATCAAAATATAATGATATGATCACAAAAAGTTCTTTGGATATTTTGATATACACACAATGATTCTCATCAATCATTATAAAATCATATGCTATGGTAGCATTATGAAAATGTATGTACCATTATCTCGAGGATCGCTTAAGGCCATATATCGATCTCATAAGTCGACATACATTTTGTTCTTGGCTTTTTACAACAAACCTAATGGGTTGTTTCATATATAATGTTTCTTCTAATTCTCCATTAAGAAAAGCATTCTTCACATCCATTTGATGTAGTTCAAGATCCATACTTGCCACTATTTCCAGAATAAGGCGAATTGAGGTAAATCTTACTACGGGAGAAAAAGTTTCCTCATAATCAATTCCTTCCTATTGATTATAACCTTTCGTCAAAAGGCGATCATTATATTCTTCAATTAAGTCATTAGCTTTTCGCTTTATTTTGAGAATTCATTTGTTCCCAATAGTTTCGCGTCCTTTCGGAAGATCAATAAGTTCGACACTTGATTTGATCTCATTGACTCCATCTCTTCTTCCATTGCATGTATCCACTTTTCCTTGTCGGGGCAAGATAGAGCCTCATTTACATTCCTTAGCTCATTCTCAACTTGTGAAGTAACCATGAAAGCTTCCCCTTCAATCTCAAAGCGTCGACGGGGAATGCTTTTGCAATTTGTTCACTTGTGGAGAAGATTGTACCTTAGGCACTTCATTCTCCATTACGCTCGCACTCGGATCAAGTAACGACGCCATTGTGTCATCAAGTGGTTGCAATTGAGATTGGTTCAAAATAAATTCTCCATTTCTTGCATTGCTCCCACTTGTATCATTGTCATTATCTAATGCCTCAAATAGGGAATTTTCTTCACCTATTTCCCCTTTTTAGGAAACTTATTTTCTAAGAATGTGACATCTTGTGATTCAAATTCGGTTACATTCCCACTTTCCCGCTCGCCTATGAACACATATCCTTTTGAGTTTTCCGAGTATCTTACGAAGATGCTCTCCTGGCCTCTAGGACCCAATTTCCCATACTTGTGGGATGATTCGTGAGTATACCGCATAACCCCAAGGTTTCAAGAAACTCAAAACGGGTTTCTACCGTTCATAATTCGTATGGAGTGGAGGTAACGATTTAGAAGGCACTCGGTTAAGTATATAGGCAACCGTTAACAAAGCATCACCCCAAAAAGTAATTGGCAAATGAGTCCACGCCATAATATACCTAACCATTTCTAATAGGGTTCTGTTTCTTCTCTTTGCAACATCGTTTTGTTGAGGAGTGTATGGAATAGACAATTATCTTTTTATTCCTTTTTCATCACATAAATCCGTGAACCGATCGGATAGATATTCTCGACCTCGATCGGATCTCAATGCTTTTATTTTCTTGTCCAATTGATTTTCCACTGTCATAAACTTCTTGAAGTAACATAATGCTTCAAATTTGTGTGAAATCAAATACACATATTCAAATCGGGTATAATCATCTAGAAAAGTGATGAAGTAAATAGCCCCATGCCTTGCTCTCATATTCATTGGATCACGGACGTCGGAATGAATTAATTGCAATGGAAACTCGACTCTAGTCCCTTTTCCAAAAGGTTTTCGTGTCGTCTTTCCCACTAGGCAATGCTCACGAGATAGGCAAATCGACTTTTTTAATATTACCCAATAATCCCTCTTTAGCTAATCTATTCATTCATTGTTAGCTAATATGACCGAGTTTAACATGCCACATATCCACATCATTATCATTAGAACCAGAAGATGTAAATAGGGAATAACTAATATTAACACCACTTGTCATTAACATCCAAAATAATAAAACTATCCAGAAAATAACCAGAACCATATAGATTTGTTCAGAAAAATAAATCAACACCATTATTATGGAAATTCAAATCAAAACCATGCTTGACCAACACCAACATTGAAACTAAATTTCAAAGAATTTCGGAGCATACAAGACGTCATGTAGGAATAAGGTGCGACCACCGCGCATACTCAATTGGCAAGTGCCAATGCCTTTCACCTCTGCTCTAGAGTTGTTTCCCACATATATCCATTTTGCTTAATGTGGAATTCGTTGAAATTCCACGAAGGCTCCTCGGTCCTTTGCTACATGGTCCGTAGTACCCGAGTCTACAATCCATAGAGGATGAGATTCGATTACAAAGATCGAACTAGAAACATAAGAAACACTCACAAGTGTACAAAAACTTTTACCTTTTTTTGGCTTAGTGCAAACGTGAACGAAGTGCCCTTTATTGCCACAATTAAAACACTTCACCCTTGAAATGTTTTTCTTTGAAGGAAGCTTTTGTTTCTTCGATTAGTTGGTCTTGGGTTTCTTCCATGAAGGCTTCGCTTCTTTGCCCTTCCACTTCTTAAAATCACCCGGATGCTTGCACTTAGAGCCCACAGCTCCATGTGAGCTAGAAGCATCATAATAAATATCTGCTTGTGGTTTAGCCGCCAGAGAGACGGTCCTCTTCTAGCTCAAGTTGTCGCATCGCATCCTCAAAGGTTTGATATTATCGTTGTGAGATAAGTGGATTTTCATATTCTCCCAACTATGTGGCAAAGAACACATAACCGCTTGCACCTGCCGCTCATCGGTCAATATGTGTCTAGCATCGGACAATTCACTTATCATGTTCGACATCCGCCTCGGATGTTGTTTCATATTCGGCCATGAGGCATCTTATATGAGTTGAACCTTATAGTGAGTCTGTCTTAGTTTGTTCACGAAAGTTTGACCAAACCCGGCCTTCAATGTATCCCACATATCCTTGGTGTTATCAAATCACCTAAACTTTCTAATTATGTCGTTTTCCATGCTTTGCTCAAAGAACGTAATGCGAGTAAGATAGTTCTTTTCTTTCCAACCAATAAAAGCATCTCTATCTCTCCGATCTTGTGCAGTGGTGCCCTCTTTTGGTTATCCATATCTTGGTTCGGGGTTTTTAGTGCTTCTTGCTCTTCTAGCACATATTGAATTTTCATGCTCCATATCTCGTCACACCCTGCGCCCTTGCGAACGCGCAATCATCCCTCCTGATGGTTCCCTTACTCGCTCGCGAACTTACTAGGATCTAATTACGCGCCTTCGGATACGTGAGATGCAATGTGCATGCGGAAGCAAATAAGATAACCCATACAAAAATTTTGAATGACTTTAGGAAACATAAGAGCAACACGTACACAATACAATGTCATAGGCCGTTCGTACAAAATAACATCAACACGTAAACGGCTAATAAGCGATGGAACGATACAAGGCACCAAAAGGCGGGGTCTATCCTAATCCAACCACTCGTCACACTTCGAGGGTACAAAAAGAGTTGATCTCTAAGATCATCTACGGGATCGTACATCGTCGTCGGTCGTGGCATCGCTAGGAGGTGCGGGCTCACAAGGAACACTTGCCTCGTCGACTCCAATCATCTCAACATCGGGCTCATCCAAAAGAATCATATCCGGCTCGTCCTCATCTCCCTCCTCGGGCTCCTCGATAGGCTCTATTGAGTCCCACACAGGTCGTACTAGGACATCCATCGGATCATCCACAAGATCTCCAAGTTCCGGGGATACCTCCATCCATATTGGGTTGGACAGGCGGCGGGGTCCTCGGCACGGGAACGGGACCAACCACGGGTTCCCAAGTAGGGAGTCCAAGAGGCGAATCAATAGGTTTCTTAGGTCCAGCAGCCTCCAAAACATCCTCCGAGATAACGTCATCCCTCGGGGGTTCGTTAAGTACATCACCATCCCGATAGGTTCAGGGATATGAAAGTGTATGGTATCCAACGTTCGCTCGTATCGTCCACCAAAAGTGTGCTTTGGGCTCTCCCGTAATAAGTCCGGTCGGGTCCTACTCTATACTCGAGTAATGACCGGCTCAAACTCCTTCGGCAGCCCAAAAAGTATCGGCATCCTGGATAAATCGTGGTCGGGGTCCGAAGAAAAGGGGTCCTACGAAGGGGTGAGATAAAAATCTCAATAAGCAAAACCTAACCCTAACCTAAGACCCTAGTACCTCTAGACAAATTTGAAAACACAGGTATAGACAAGATCAATCAGTTTGGCACTAGCATAAATGAACATCCATACTACGACAATAGCAAGTTAATCCATACAACCAAGGAAATCAAGGATTCTATCAAGGTAATCCAGTTAAGCTTTGTATTTAGGGCAAATGAGTTCACATCACATATCACTTGGTCACACACCAATTCGATTCACTAGGGCATTGGACATTAAGAACACGGCCAAATATATACGTTGGGTCTTGGACGTTAAAGGAACACGACCACATATATTAGTAAATACGTAGGGTCTCGGACATTAAAGAACATGACCTCCTTATAGGTACATACATAGGGTCTCGAACATTAAGAACACGACCCTCTTATAAACACGGTCTCGGACATTAAAGAATACGACCGGGGTAACTCTCGGACAATTAGACGAACACGGCACTCTTAATCGGCCTCGGACGAACTAATTGAACTAATTGAACACAACTTATATATCGATATAGCTTGGTTATAAAGAGCATCCATGCCCTCAACACATGTATAACAAGATTTCCACTCTCAAGCTAAGTAATCCCACAATCGATACAACCATTGCTCCATTCAAGCTTAAAACTTACAATAAGCATTTCAAGGCATCCAAGCACAAGCCTTAGGGACAAAAATCCACAAGCCAAGTAAACATGATGATTCGATTCCTAGGCACTATCCAAGCCACCGAAATCAGAATTTTTATTCATTTCCTAACCAATGTACGTATGAGTTAAAAAAGTCCACAAATCATACAATTTAGCCTCGAAATTGCCAAGTCCTAAGCACCCATCATTCCACATGATACCACAACCCATATTTCACCAATTACAAGCATGGAAACACCTCATTCAAGCATGAACAGCTCGGTGCTCAACTAGATCCGAAAATGGCAGATTTCACCTCTCTTAACTTCGCCCACAAATCAGCCCACAAATCCTCCACATTTCAAAACTATGGCGTCCCTTAGCAATCTAAGGTCTTAGGAAATGGTTAGGAATCACTTACCACAACTCGATCCAAGCGTTTCCAAGAGATAAGGGCAACAACCCGCGAAGAAAAACTGAACAAACCTGGTTCAATTTTTCAGCCCAAGGAAAACAAGAAAAGTTCAAACTTTTAGCCTCTCAAAGATCAAACCAAGACTAATCCTTGACATGACATAACTTGGTCTAAGTTCTAAGAGTGGAGACTTACCAAAATCACTTCAAGGAAACCACGAAATGAGCCTTTCAAGCTCACGGTGCAAGGGGTGGTCGGCGTGGTGTTCTCGGCTTCCTCGAGTAGCCGCGGCGACCAAGTGCTCCACGGTAGCAAGGACGATGAGGGGTGGTCAAACACGGAGAGGGGAGGTCGAGGTGGAGGCGACCGGGCTAGTCGTCGATGGCTCGACGGTAGGACGGCGGCATGGAGCTCCATCGACGTAAATGAACGAGAGAGGGAGAGAATGAGGGAGAGTAGCCGAGAAGAAGAGAGGAGAAATGGGGAAGAAGATAGAGAGAGAGTGGTTCGGCCAACAAAAGAAGAGGGAAAGAGACAGGAATGTCCATTATGGTCATTCATGCACAACTCTCAAATGGGTTGGTTGTACTTGTTGTACAATGGATTTGACAAAAGAAGGTCAAAGAGGGACATTGGTGGTTGATAGGGTGTAAGAAGAGGGCCCACACAATCTTTTATTTGCTTCACTCTTGTCACAAGCTTCGATGAGACGACGTTCAAGATTTATTAATTGGAAACCTCGAATCTCAATCCCCGAACCCAAATCCAACTCATTCCCGAATCCCTTCGATCTCGATTCCAGTTTATCCCGAACTAATGGACGGCTTATTAGGTAGGCACATGTATCGACCACGTGATTCTCATTACGTTTCGAACACTCAAGATCCGGCGACCTCGACTATCATAGAGTTGCAAGGGTCCGTCGTTAGTTCCGCGGCCTCGATCGTCATAGTTCGAATTAAGGAAAATTTGACAAATCATATATTGGCGAGCGGAATCACCCGCGACCCATTGATATAACGCTAGCCATGTATTCCTTAATCGTTCTTAGATCGGTCCTTAACGGCCCAAAACGTTCCCTCGACAATCTCTATGGTTTATACGCCGCTTCTTATTTGAGTTTCCTAGGTCTATGTTGCACTTTCCTTGGTAGCCTTTCCCCTTTGGTCGGTTAATCCATGAGTGATCGGTTCGGGCGAGATATAACTAAAATACATTGTCGGACATTCATTCATTCAAAAGTTCCGAATCTAGTCGAAATTCGGGATGTCACAATATCTCATAGTTCTCACTGTTCAGTTTTTCTCTTTTGTGCAACTTAGCTACGATATTCTTTGTTGCTGAAGTCATTCTCTAATAACACAAAGTTCTTTAGACACTATTTGCACGAAAATTTTAATGCCTAACTTTTACGCATAAGGATTTATACTAACTAATTATATTAACGAATAATCTCACAAAAGACCTTAAGATTCGAAAGTTCACTACGTTCCCAATTATTGTCTAAAGAGCCCAATTTGAAATTACCGTTAACATAATTGCTTATACAAATCGAGTTCCGTCAATAGTTACACAAACTAATTGAACTCCCACTTGAACACACACACACACATGCACACACACACACACACACACACACACACACACACACAACACACACATAAATAACCATGACAGAGGCAATATCATCCATAATAGCTGCCATTCATTATTCATTACTGAAAAATATCCATTAAACAAGTTCAAGTAAAACTCAACAAATAACAACGTGTAATTAAACAATCCTCAAAATGAAAGATAAAAAGGGTCCTAAAGCCAGGCAAAGATAGATAGAAAGAACGCCTCAATGGATAATCTTTTTCTTATAGACCAAGAGAGTATTGTATAAACATTCAAGAAGCTTTTGTTGTGTAATACCCCACAAGGCCATTGTCGTAGCAAGTTCCTTTGACTTGCATCAAGGCACACTCTTGTGTCGAGTGGTGCTCATAGAAAGAGCCGCCGTCCTCAAAGCCCGAATCTTCATATCCTTCCTTATGAAGGCTTTGAGAAGCTCATTATAATCCGGACGACCTTTCCTCTCCCGGAGATCATATAGAAAGTTTATTTGACTTTCTAGTAGACTATCGCTGAAAGTGACAATCTTGTGAAACTCTTTCAAGCAGCCACCAGCCCAAATAACATCTTTTAACTTCTCATTGAAATTGATGACATGGTCAATCAATTCGGTTCTTCCATCCCATGTCACGGCCTCCATTTCACACTATAAACCCTTAAGTTTTACTTTCCGGTTCCTTGTCCTTGCAACATGGAGAGTATGCCACAGTTGAACAATTGTTTTTGTAACGAATACGGAAACAAAAAGGAGGATTACTTATGATCCATGATACAACTATCAATACAATGATAATTTACAAGATATCTTGAATTCAACGGGGTCCATAAAATAATTTTCTGAAAAAAAGAATCATATCACAATTTTTAGAAAGTTCAGGGGACAAATTGCAATTTTCGGAAAGTTTGGGATCAACTTGCAATTTTCGAGAGTTCGGGGACCAAATTGCAATTTTCGGAGAGTTCGGGGACCAAATTGCAATTTTCAGAAAGTTCGGGGACCAAATGCAATTTTCAAAAAGTTATTAATTATTTATTTTTAAAAAATAATAATAAAAAAAAGGAAATCGGGTCACGGATCGGATCAATACCCGATCTATTGACGTCAATCTCGACGTCGGTCTCATGCGAGGGTGCGTGCGGCTGCACGTGGCGTGTGCGTTGCATATGGGCGCGTAAATCCTACACGCGAGCGGGCTTTACCGGCGTGTGTGGCTCCGTCCGGTGTCCTCCGGCGACCTTCGACCACTCGTTGTTCTTATCTTGACGAACCTATTCGTTTGGTACATTCAAAGATAAGTTTTATCATACGGAACGAAAAAGATTACCCTAGAACAAAACGTACGAAAAAACGCAGTATATGACGCTAATCGCGATTATTGAACGTAAACAAGATCAAGAAACAAGAACAGCATTACTCGATACCAATGTTGGGTAACTCGTCTAAATACTAATCCGGATCTATAAACGAAGTAGAAAAATATAGATCTATATACCCACAAACACGAAGTGCAGATTATAGCCGAACAACAATCGAACCATCGTATACGTACGTTTACACACGTATTGCACTAGATCATCAAGCCCTAAAATCAACTTGTATCATTGATCCGAGAAGCATGTTACGAATAACGAACATGCCTTCGCTTTTGCATATTAGATGCCCCAAAAACGCACGAGAGAAAAAACGATCCGTCGATCGGTTGTTCTTCGTGAGAGCCTTTTGAGAGAGTATCTTTTTTTTTTTTGGAGAGAATTCTGAAGAGTGAATTGTAAATGACATACGTTCAATTCCGAAAGATATACCATATGCTATCTTTCCGTTTGTGGTATAGGAAATAAAATCCTTTAATTGCCAATTCATTGATACATTAAAGGCAAGAATTGATTTGCCCTTTATTGGTGTAATCAATTCCACTATCAAGTTTCTACATTCTAATGCAACCACTCGTTACTCAGTTATTGAATTAATAGTTTTCAATTTGATCCACCTAGCCTCCGTGGACTTGGACCCAAGCTTGATGGACCTAAGCTAGAGCACTGGGGTCTCGGACCCGGCTACGATGGACTTGGGCACGAGCAATTGGGGACCTTGGTGTTAGAGATATAGGTTTTTTCTCAATGGCATATTAAGTTCACTTGTAGATAAATCTTAAGAGATTAATTTAAGGAGGACAAAACATAGAAGTCTTAAAAAGCAAATTACCCTCCCTCGGACACCCATTTTTTGTCGCAATTTGGCTTCTTTGTAAAGGTGTCAAAAGGAAGGGTCGGATCGGGTTTGAGTTGGGTCGAATATGGTTCTATCCATATGGACATATTTAACCCGTTTTGATCTATTTTCATGCTATACAAATTTAGTGACCCATATACGACCCTCCATATATTGTTAAAACACTTCAAGATTAAAACCCAGTTTAGAAGAAATTGTTTGTTATACATTTTTAAAGATATATATACTGATTCTGATTTTTAATCGCATCCGAATGACTATAAGTCTACATCTGTCTTCACACTCAATGGTGGTGTAGTTAGTTAGAAGAGGTCCAAACAAAGCACAACCGCTGATTCCACCATTGAGGCGAGTATGTAGCCGCTTCGAAGCAATAAAGGAAGCAACTTGGATGAAGAAGTTCATTTCCGAACTTGGAGTAGTTCCTTCTATTGAACAAACTGATTACATTGTTTTGTGACAACAATGGGGCAATAGCTCAAGCTAAGGAACACCGAAGTCCAAGCATATTGCGAGACGCTTCCGTCTCATCGCAGAAATAGTTGAGAGATGTGATATCGCCTTACGTAAAATTGCCTCAAATGAAAAACATGGCAGATCCCTTTACTAAGGCCTTACCTCGCTCTTTTTTGAAAGACACCTTGATAAAATGGGTTTGAGGTACCGCACCGGTTGGCTTTAGTGCAAGTGGGAGATTGTTAGAGATATGCGCTAAAGTAACCATGTAATAGTTACATGCTAGGAATTTCAGTTGTATTTTCATTTTTTATTTAATTAATGGCATACACATATTTATTCATTTCTCCAATTATTTACATATATGAATAAATTCCATAAGATCGATTGTGACTGGACCTATTCTTGAGACGTTGAAAATATGTGTGATGAGTTCACAATTAGAATGAATCTTTAAACTGTTCTTGATTGATGGAATGGATATCAATGATCCCGTTAAGGCCAATGTGTTCTTAACTTTACCATTAAGTATTAGATACTTAAGGGAATGACGAGTCACAAGTCATTGGGTATTACGATGCCCGAGTTAGAACACAGGTGCTTGTATCGACAAGTTCACCGAATGTGACACTCATTGAATGATTAGCGACATGACATCTTTTAGCATGGTCAATGTCTAATTGTTCATGCTTTGGTCTCATGTAAATAATCCTTAAACTTGAGGCACAATGTTGACTTATGTATTGGATGTATATGGTTCACAAGTGCGCATATTGGCGGTTCCTCGATCCGTCTCTATACTCTATAGTCATAGTTCATTCACATATGAAGTCACATGTGTACGCAAAATGGAATCTGGTCTCTTTGTTACATGCAAGGTATGATGTCCTATGCGATCTAATTATGACACTGCATTGAAATTCTCGGCTGGGGTTGTAACCGAGAATGAAATGTTCATGTCTCATATAAATGCATGCCAAATAGATTTGTGCATCCGATTGAATTGGTGACTTGACAACTATTCCATAGTCTTTGTTCGATCGGGATATAATAAGACAAATGGATTGAATTACACTCGTAGTCAAAGTTGACAGGTTCATTATGTTCTTAAAGCATTCACACTGTCCGAGTAGCCATGACATATTGCTAGATGTCACTCATGACTTGTAGGACCTAGAGGTTGATCAAGATAATCAATTCTCTTGGAAGTACTAATGTGTTAGTGCATATCTTATTGCTAGCTCAAGTGATGAACCTATGTATGTCACACACCTTAACCAATATATGATGACGTTGAACGGAAAGACGATATTGCAAATATATTTGCAATTACGACATACCGAATTTAGTCGAGCTGAAATTAAATTGAATGAGATTTAATTTAATTTTATTTTGGTCATAAGCACACAAGCATATGATGCACACGAACGCTCAAAGTGGGCGTAAATTAATATGTCCATGTTGCATATATTCTTACAGTATATTCTTACAGTATATTTTTTTGTCTTTATAATTTCTTATTGTTAATTATAAAGAACTAAAAAAAATAAATTAAAGGATATGCGCATGGTCAGCAACTGTTGCTGACCGTGCGTATGTGAATACCCACGATCAGATCGTGGGCATCATGGACACACGATCGTTACCGATCTTGGTTTTTTTTTTTTTTTAAAAAAATTCTGGCTGCATAATGAGCGTGAGAAAAACAGTTTTCTTCCTGGATGGTGTGTGCAATTTTGGAGAGTGAACGTAAGACAAAATTCTCTCACTTTTGTTCTTACTGTGACAAAAAAAATATCGAGAGTGCAGAAAGTTCTCTTCACAAGATTGCTAGCACAATTGGTGTGGTCATTATCTGCATTGTCATTTCACGTTCATCATACGATTGGTGGTGTGTTTGAACTAGAGGTCCGATACTTGTAGGGCTCGAATTGAAGAATATTTGAACCTTTTCATTTCAAGTACGTTGCAAGAGGTAATTCGTATAAACCCCTTCACGTAATTTGATTTTTGATTGAAACGCACGAACTACACCTTTGGAGATACATGTATGGGTTTTATTTCCGCTGTGTTTTATATGTTTCATTTGCCTATGTATGTTATGTATATCCCAACACTTGGGTCCTCGTACCTGTTTCCCTGGTAGCCCGTACCCAAGTAATCAAAGTCCGAACAATGTATGTCTATTTTGAAGAAAAAAATAATGTAAATTTTCCTTACCAAACGGCAGAAAATATTTTCCGAGTCTTTTCAAGTTTTAGCCAAACACTAGAAAGGAAAATGACTTACTCGAAAATATTTTCCTAAAAGGTCATAGTTTCCGTGAAACAAACGCAATCTAAATCAATGAGAATATTCCATTTTCCAGAAACGCTTTAGTCATAAACTGCTCAGACTTGAGCACATTTCGGATTCCTAGACGGCAGAACATGATTCTCCCATTATTCAGACTTTCTTTTTGCTGATCAACTACTAAGGAATTATGCTTCAATCCACGCATTCGAATAATTTTGCCCAACCAATAGTGAACTTGTTCCTCAAGAACCTGTCTGACTGTGATCCTGTCATTTGGTTCATGGACCGTCAAAACCAAAGTGCAGTTCCATCTAAATACATGCCAGTCATTACAGAATCTAATTGAGCTTTATTAAGTTTAGGATAAAAAAGTGGGTTTTCCCGCTAAAGGGTGGTTTACTTATCAACAAGTTTCTCAATGTGATTCTTAACATAAGACCCTTCTAGAACTATTGAGCTCAGAAGTGTCAAAATTCTTTTTAAAAATTAAATCATCCAATAAATGAAAAGGGCAACCATAAACTGATTCCTTGGTCTTTGATGCTCCTAAAGTAGTGCTGTGTTCATCCTATCTTGCAAGGAGACATGAGATGGGCTGCATTTAACTCTCTAGGTAGACAGACATTCAATTATTCAACAACACAAGGCCTTTGGGTATATGACATTGCCTTATCACGTTATTTGTCTTTGCATATTTTTTTTCTTATTTCCACGATAAAAACTAAATAAATATGATGAAGAATAGCTGTGAGCAAAAGGAACTGTCCAAACCGGTCAGTTTTGAGCTGTTTCCAGGGGCACCGGTCCGATTCTTGGTTTCAAAAAATTAAAACCGGCAATTTTCAGTCTGGTTCCCGGTTTCATGAGTGGATTGGCTCACCCAGATCACCGGACCGGACAGCCTTCTTTTTTTTTTTTTTCGTTTTTGTTTTGTCTGATTGGGAAAATTCATTCATTTTCTTCCAAGACCTGCGGCTTGATTGGCTGGCTATACTTGGTATCAAGCTGCTTTCCATTTTGTTTTTGGTGGGGTGGGGGATTCATAATTAAGCTGCTTTTCTTTCAAATGTGGCATTTCTGGCATCAAGTTAGATTAAATGCTGACGAATTTCTTCTGCGAAGGTCTAAGCTAAGCTTGCTAAACTACATGACGTGTGGTCCAGCAATTTCAGGAAATTCATGGTTGGTTTAGAGAAGAAACCCACAAAGAAAATGTCACCCGGAAAGGACATAAGTATTGAATGGAAAAAGAGGGAGGAAAGAGCAAAAAGAGAGAACATACTGAAAAAAATCATTCAAAAAAGAACATGCAATTGATTCCATTGGCCCAGTTCCAAATATTGGGAATTGAACCACCCGGGAAGTGATCACCCCTAAAAGAGACTAGTGAAGCTGTGTCTGTAAGAGGAGGTTTGCATCAAGACTTGGCTAAAGCAGGTGAATAAGGAGTATTGTGAGAAATTTTATGCAGAAACAGGTTACTAGAAAATCTTAAAATATGAAACTGTTCAAATAGACATCCAGAAAAAAAGATTATTTAGGAATATAAAGCTAGAACTATCTCAGTAATTCATGAAACGCAAATGATAATTATGTTTGTGTAACTTTTTGAAAGTTTTGCAAGTACAATAATCGAAATACTTGCAATAAATGTGATGCTTTCCAGGAAGCTTAATTTCACCTTCCCATATTGTTTTAATTTCCTTATAGGATATTTAATAAGTTGTTTTCAAGAGTTTCATCGATGCTAGAAAGATCCATGTCCAGATCCTTTAAAAGGAGGGTTAATACTACGAAAAATCGAAAATTGGTACACTTGCGACAAATTTACCCCAAACTATTTTTTTAACCACCAAAAATCCTAAATTGGTACACTTATGATAAATTTACCCTACACTAATTTTTTTTATCACAGAAAACCCCAAATTGGTACACCTATGACAAATTTATTTTCCGTTAAATTGGGTTAATACCATGAAAAGTTCCAAACCGATATATCCGTGACAAACAAAGGGTAAGAACTCCAAGTTGGTACACCCATCAATTGCCACGTGTCATATAACTTAGTACTTTAATGGTTAGATTAAACAAAAATGAACGGAGGATAAATTTATCATAGATCTATCACTTTGGGGCTAGCTTGGATTTTTTATGGTTAAAAAAATAATTTTGAGTAAATTTGTCACGGATGTACCAGTTTGAAGTTTTTCATGATATTAACCTTAAAAGTATAGGTGAGCATGAAAATTGAGTCCTAAAGTGAGGGTAAGCGTTGATCGATTTATGCACATCATCATGAGGAAGTGGATCAGGTGGTGTTCAGCCAACTCAACACGATAGGAGCACCTCCTACATGGTATGGTGCATTCAGGGTATTTCTCAAGTTTGAACGAAGACCAAGGACAGGAGCAATCTCCAGTCATCAGACCAATATGTCATTTGTTATTCACTTCTACTTAATATTGCCAGCCAGAAAAATGGATGAGGACAAACTCTCTTCATTTTCACTGCTACAAAAATGAGACTATGTACCAAGAAAGATAAATTTAAAACTGAGATTAAGCAACAACACTTTGATCCATGCAACAGAGCTTCCGATGGTGAGATTGAGAAAAAAGAACGCCAGTTCATGAAATCACTCGAACAAAATAAGCACTCTTAATCCGATTGCTATGCTTTATTTAGCGAACAACAAACTCACAATGCAATGTTCAGTCAAATCAGGGACAATCATAGGTACCAGGCAGAGACAAAAGTGCATGTGTCCTAGCCCTTGGGCCCTGTTGATAGTACCAAAAGAAACCCAACCCCACTTCACATGCCTCGCCATCATTTGCGCCACATTCAACTGACATGGCTGTGGGTTACCATTTCAAGCCAGATGAAAACTCACCATGCAATGAGACTCTAGTTTGGTAAGTTGAACATGGAAACCACTTTTAAAAGCATATTGTTTTCGTCTCCCTCTCTGGTTGGCATGACTACGTGTTGTTGTTACGACCCACCTTCGGAGCGAAGTGGTCCGACATTGGGCTAATGGATTGCCGAGCCCCTTGTTAGGAGGAGATGGATGGGCTTAGGCGGGCCTCCAGGGCCATACAAAATGCGATGGGAGAATTTTTTAATATTGAGTTCACCTAGTGTGGTCGAATTGTCGCGACCCTCAATCTTCCGATGGCGCGGGGTTAACGAACCCGATCCAGTTGGAGATCTTGACGCGTGGGTCCCTCCCGAGACCCATTACTCGAATCGCGGTGTGAAGAAGAAGATTTTTGTATCGGGATTGACCTAGTGTGGTCGGGTGGCATGTGCACAATGTACATACATATGGGTCGCACCGACCAATTTTTGGAGGGTATGATCGGAAACCCTATCGAGCGGTCGGAGAAACCGTTGATTCTACGAAAAAGAGAAGTGGGTCGGGGACTTGGTTAGAGATTTACATCGAGCCCTTTCGGTTACCGAAGTTGAGTGATTTTCTAACTAAGAATTTATGCAACGAAATTTAGGGTGAGGTAGGCTCTAACGATCTAAAGTTGTCATGCAAGGAATTTCTATCCTATCAATCACAATCGAAAAATTAAATACGCAATCATGAGTAATCACAATCAAATCAAGCAATCAATGAGCAGGCATGTCAGCGTGCCTTATCGTCATAGAAAGATCTATTGAGTTTCGGGATGGTTGGAAATTTTGGAGCCAAGTGCCCGAAGGTAAAATGGTCATTTGAAAGATTCGGACCCAAAACACAAAATAGGATCGGGCATTGAATGTGACTATTTCCCAT
The DNA here is from genome assembly GCA_021437795.1 of Rhodamnia rubescens. NCBI lineage: Eukaryota > Viridiplantae > Streptophyta > Magnoliopsida > Myrtales > Myrtaceae > Rhodamnia > Rhodamnia rubescens. Next base: position 65,224 of record JAILYA010000117.1, on the reverse strand, counting down.
TTTTATGATTTTAGAACTTTTTTGAATTTTCTAAAATTTTGGAATTTTTATTTATTTCAAAAATCAACAATTTTCCGGATCAATGTAAATCGACCCTCGAACTTCAAAACTTTGATCTAGACTATAAGAGTCCCGAATCGATTTAGACATTTTTAGAAATTTCTTGAGCAAATCGGGAAGTTTTATGAATTTTTATGAATATTATTGATTTTTTTATTTTTAGAAAATTTTTATGAATGTTTTATTAATTTTACCGGGTCAACCCGGTCAACACTCGTCAACCGACTCGCGACCCGCTCGACCTAAACGGCACAGTTTTCTATTTATTATAATATTTTTTTTCATTTTTTAAAACTATTTTCTAATATCCGAAAATACCAAAAATAAACGAACGGCTACGATTAAACCCAGGAACGATCTCGACCGTTTGCTCATTCGCGCCTACGTGCGCCGCCACACTTGATCACATTTGATCTATGCCTAAACAACGTCGCATCTAAATATGAACGAACGGCTACGATTAAACTTGGACTCGATCACCGTTCACTGCCTAAGCTACAAAACGACGCCGCATCGACTCCTACGCGAACGACGCCGCATACCCGCTACACAAAGGACACCGTTTCTACATTTTTTATTTCCAACTATTAAATGAAATTCGGAAATAAAAAAAACTAATCCAACGGCCCAAAATGAAACTTATCGAATTATCATGACCGTCGGATCTAATCCAACTCAACCATCCGCCTAACGGCCGAGCCGACCCTAACCAATCACGACACGACACCTCGCTGTGACTCGACCGCCAGCTAGCTTCGTCTTCAACCTCGCAACGACGATGCAACCAACGGCCGACATTTCTCCAAACGAGATCTAACGGTGAAATCTTACCGAACGACCGAACCTAGCACCGATCGACTCATCCGAACCTCTAGATTAACATATCTTAGAATCAAGCAATTTCATCTACTAAATCAACATGAATCAAGCTTGCACGGTCTCGGCCACGAAGAATCGACCGATCAATCCAGAGCATAACTATTCAATCGAGCTTGAAACACTCAAATCCAGTCAGATACTTACCTCGAGCTCGATTGAGCCCGCAATGGCTAGAATCGCCCGGTCGAGTTCGACCGGACCGTGACGTTGAAGGCTCGACTCGAGGTATTCGAACGAAATCAATACAAAATGGAGCGCGAATGTGATCATGATGTTCGAGGATCAAAACACACACATCAATGCCACGATTATGCTCGTGATCGAGCGATGGCATGAATGCACGAGTTGAGTTCGAGAGATTGACTCACCAATTTTGAATGTTGCGAGTCAATCAAGCTAGTGCGATCGCTTCCCGGAACTTAGACGAACTCACGAGCCTCAATTCAACATTGGCCGGCCGAGCAGCTCTCGATCCAAGCTCCGACGAGCGACACGCGATCGCGAGAGCTCCTCTCTCTATCTTTTCTCTCTTTCTCTCTCTATTCTATTTTTCTATGAACGTGAATGAGCTTCTTCCTTCGCGAAGCTTCCAGCCTTTTATATCGGTTTGAAACGGCGCGCACGAGAGCTTCGCCGACCAATCACACGTGCGCAGCGTAATGGGTCGCGGACGGCGATGGAATCATTTAGGATTCCGTCCAAGTCCGTTAGGCCTTCCATCAAGCGCTAGCGAGCATAAATTTCACTCGTTTTAGAATGTTGACTTTTACGGGCCTCCGCAGCCTTGATCGACCATTGGCCTCAAGGTCGGGTTCAATCGATGCGTACTAACCTCGAGGAACCAAACGCCCACGATATCTTGTTCAATTATAGTCGATTGGTCCCTCAATTTGATCATTAAAATTCATCCTTCAACTCGCAAAATGGCGCAGAGCTCGGGGAAGACGACACTTTCGGACCGGCTCGACCGACGGTCGACCGGTCCGAACCGGTTTAGACGTGCAATTTTCAAAATTAATTCAAATATGTGAGGAATTTTTGCAATTAATCCTCAAAATTGAACTCGGGGGCTCAAATACTATCTAGAAATGTAATTTTGCCCAAAATTTCCGATCAATTTCTATGAAAACCCCAAATGAGTGCCCAAATGACCAAATTGGATTAAACCACCTCTGCCCCGATTCAAAACATGTGAAAACCTTGGGTGGCAGTCCAATTTTATTGTCAAAGTCCCCGGATTAAAAGTAATTTCAAAATTAGAAATTCAAAGGACTAAATTGCAAAGATTTTGGGGATTTTTGCCCAATTCGTGCAATGCATGCAATTGAGGGTGAAATTTATCAAATTGAAGTTGCAGAGGACCACAATTGAATGTATTGACTCACAAGACTCAAAAGATGCAAAATTTGCAAATAAAAAGACTCCAATTATATTTTTAAGCGAATTCAACCCTTGGTGTTGTGAAGAAACACCTAAAATTGAGTTCACTTTTTAATTTTTCTTGAGGTCAATATGAAAAGGTAATTAAAATAAAAATATAGAACATCTTTCTATATTTTTGTGACCTCGGCAAGTATTTTTCGTGAATTTGCTTATATTTTTCTATTTTCAAAAAATGTTAAAAAATGCGAAAAATATGAAAAATTATTTTTCATTCAAAAATGGTTCCTTATGCTTGGCCAAGGCCACCAAACTTGAATTTTCAATTTTTTTGACTTTTTATGGATTTTCTATGAATTTTTATAAAATTTAAAAAAACTTGATAAAAAATTCAGGTGTCAACAATCGCCTCTTTTGAAAGTAATCTCCATTAGAGGTTGCTTTCAAAGACAAGGTGACACTTGAGTCTTCGATCGACTCAACCGGGGAAAAGTTTAAAAAAACGAGTCTTGATATTCAATTATCTTACCTTTGCCGTTGAAGTTCAAAATTTTTATGGAGAAATTACTTCGGCTCATTCCTAATGTGAGAGAGAAATGAGGAGAGAGAGATTTACCCGTGGCTCACCTGTCGGTGATCTAGAGATTGATGGTCGGAGGTTGATAAGACGAGTGTATAGGATTATCTCCGAATAGTTCGTAAGGTCCTTTTAGGGAGCAAAGTCCGTCCGATAAAAGTGTCTTTTCGCAGAGGTTTGAGGTTTAGAAAGAAGGGTTTACCCCGTAATAAGGGATTTACCTATTAAAAGGAGAATTGCCTATCTTGTAGAAAGGAGTTCACCTATTAAAAGGAGATCGGCTATCCCGTAAAAAGGAATTCACCGATTAAAAGAGAGTTGGCTATCCCGTAGAAAGGAATTCACCTATTAAAAGAGAATTGGCTATCTTGTAGAAAGGAGTTCACCGTTTAAAAGAGAATTGGCTATCCTGTAGAAAGGAGTTCACCATTTAAAAAAGATCGCCTATCCTGTAGAAAGGAATTCACCTATTAAAAAAGAATTTGCTATCCCGTAGAAAGGAATTCACCTATTAAAAGAGAGTTGGCTATCATGTAGAAAGGAATTCACCTATTAAAAGAGAATTGGCTATCCTATAGAAAGGAGTTCACCATTTAAAAGATTACCTTAATGTCTTCCTTCCGGAATTGACAAAAGTGGTAACAAGGATATTGTTCGAAGGACCTATAATTACTAGGAATCCTTCGGAATCTTAAACTAAACTTCGGATTTAAAAGAGGAGGATGCCATCTCGGGACCTAGGGTTACTAGAGAACCTACGAAACTCAAACTTGATTTTCGGATTTTAAAAGTTGAGGGTGCCATCCGAGGACCTAGGATCACTAGAGAACCTACGTGAAGCTCGAACCCGATTTTCGATTTTAAAAGTTGAGGGTGCCATATGAGGACCTACGATTACTAGAGTACCTACGTAAGCTCAAACCCAATTTTCAGATTTTAAAAGTTGAGGGTGCCATCCGAGAACCTAGGATTACTATCGTACCTACGTAAGCTCAAACTCGATTTTTAGATTTTAAAAGTTGAGTTTTGAGGACTTGAGGAGACCGGAAGATGTGCAAACAATCCAAGTTAGTTAGACTTTAAAACGTAGTCATTCCGAGGGTTTAGGGACACTAGAGAACCCGCAGAAATTCAACTAAACATCATTAGAGCTGCTTTCGAGCAATCCAAAGGATTTAAGGCCCATGAATTATGACAAAGAAAAGGTGATCCTAGATTTCGGGGAAAAACTTAAGAATCCTAATTAAAAAAGTTTTCAACTTGTATTTGTAGGGAAAACTTGTCCAAACACACTATTGAAAGGTATTTAAAAGGGACCGTAATTCAGGCCAAGTTAAAGGTTTATCAAAGGATATTCATCTCGAGGCTAAGAAAGGAATATTCATCAAGAATAACTTCTTCGGGTTTACAAGTCAAGAACTCGAAGATATGATAAGACAGGATTGTACTTACCTCTTTAAGCGGTAGCTTCCTGCGTGATCTCTCGCATCGCTTTGAGACATCTCTTAGATTAGAAAAGTTTTGGGGATATGTTGTATCTTGGCTTAAGGTGGGCTTTTAGGAAAGGCCATATTTTCGTAAAGAGGGGTGAACGTGGGTGATCACCTTGATATCTTTACCAAAGAATTGTTTATTTTGAGGAAAGTTCATGAATATCTTTCTTCGCTTGATTTCGGGGATTTCCCTCTTTTCTTTGTGATTCTCAAACTTTTCTTTTCCTTTTCCTCTCTCTCTCTCTTTTTTTGCGAGAGGATTTCAAACGGGCCTTGGCCATGCTTTTACCAGGCACTTTACTTTTTCTAGCCCTTTTGTCTCTTATCATTTTCTGTATTGACCGGCTCTTTTCGAGACCAGGATCGAAAATTTCCTCCAATTATGCTTTTGATTTATTGCTGGTAATTCCTTTGTCTTGCTCCACTATAGGGAGGTGATCACCAACGATGGCTTAGAAATGAAGAGTAAAGTCTCAAATTGGCTCATCAAAGGATAAAGTGTTTGGGGATATAGAAATGAAGTACTTTTCTTCACTTTGAGGTGTTCCAAGCCTCTGCAAGAAATTACCTAAAGTTATCACAAAAAGATTAATGCAAGTTAGCACAATAAAAGCCTTACCTTAATCTTTTCTCCAAGGAATCAACCAATGAACCTCTAAATATGCCCCAGGTGTGTGGGGTGGTTCTTGACAGGGTTATCCAGAAAATTTTCTCCCTTTTTAGTTCGGAATGGTTATCAAGGAATATAAGTGTGTGGAAAATTTTGAAATGAAAATGCCTTTCATCATTTCCATCCATGTAATCACCGCGAACGACCCCTACGTCTTAGGATTAAGCTATTTCTCTATATCATCTCCACTCATCTCTCAAGTGTATCGGGGACGTGTTTAGGGATAAGGTTTGCCTCTTTTCATCTAAAGGGTCATTCTTTTGAAAAGGCTTCTAAAGCATACCTTTTTGTAGGGCCTCGGGCGTTTTCATCAAAATTCCTCCTTTGCGGAAATTTTCATCACGAAAAATATATCCAAAAGGTGTTTGTTAAATTTCAAAGAGATATTTCTTTAAAAGGGCCATGCAGCTTTGCGGATCGAAGATCTTTTCAAAGTTGAGCATGATAACCTCTTTTAATTGAAGACGAGTATCTTTCGAAGAGAAGAGATACTCAAACCTGTCTCCTTCAAACGCCGATTCCCGTTTCCTGGATAAACAAGAGAAACCAATCAGCTATGGATATTCAAAATCTTAAATTAAAGTTGATTCCCTATTTGATCAATCGTTTTGCACGATTCTTCTTGACTTAGAGCCCTCCCGCAAAATACAAACATATGCAAATGCAGGTACACAAATGGCATGTAAATGTAAAATTTTATGTGACTCAAATTCGCTCATCAAACAATTTGAAGCTTGGTTTTATTTCGTGGATAGTACTTCTTCACGGCATCCGCATTTACCGGACTTGCCAATTCTTCTCCATCCATGTTTACAAGGATAAGTGCTCCCCAGATAGAACCTTCGGATCACATAGGGGCCTTCATAATTTGGTGTAAATTTACTTCCCGGGTATTGAGCATTTGAGAGTACCTTTCTCACAACTAGCATCCCCGCTTCAACATTCCCGGGCTTGACCTTTTTGTTAAAAGCTCGGCCACTTTCTTTTGATAGCTTTGGCCGTGGCAAATAGCCTTTAGTCGTTTTTCGTCAATCGATTTAATCGCTCATGCCTCTGCTGGTTCCACTCACCCTCCGAGAGTTCGGTTTGAGAAAGGACCCTTAAAGAGGAAATTTCAACTTCTATTGGCAGGATCGCCTCTATGCCATATACCAATGAGTAGGGAGTTGCCCCGGTTGAAGTACGAATCGAAGTTCGATAGGCCATGAGGGCTTATGGCAATCTTTCGTGCCAATCTCGATATTTCTCGGTTGTCTTGGCTAATATTTTCGTGATGTTTTTATTTGCCGCTTCCACCGCTCCATTCATTTGTGGGCGGTAAGGTGAGGAATTGAGGTATCGTATCTTAAACCGATCCAATCGATGATCAACAACCTTGTTGTTCAAGTTGGAGCCATTGTCTGTAATGATTGCTCGGGGGACTTCATATCTTGAGATAATATCTCTCTTAATGAATTTAGCCACACTGTTTGCGGTGCGTTGGCATATGAGCTGGCTTCAATCCACTTGGTGAAGTAATCAATGGCCACCACAATAAAACGATGTCCATTGGAAGCCTTCGGGTTGATTGGTCCAATCATGTCGATTTCCCACATAGAAAATGGCCAAGGTTCCGACATTTGATGCGGTTCATTTGGCGGTGCATTTATCTTATCGCCATATACCCGGCATTGATGACAAGACCTAACATGTTGATTGCAATCGATTCAATAGTCATCTAGTAATATCCGAGTCTCATGATCTTCTTGGCGAGGAGATGACCATTCATGTGCGGCCCGCATTCTCCTTAATGGATCTCTTTCATAATGAGATTTGCTTCTTCGGCGTTTACGCACCTTAGCAAGATCGAATCAAAAGATCTCTTGTATAGGATCCGTCCACCGAGGAAGAACTTAGAAGACATCTTGCTGATGTACTTCTTAGCCTCTCGGTTGGCTGTTTTGTGGGAATTCGCCTTTTAGTAGGTAATTTTTGATATCATGATACCATGGTTCTTCATCAGATTTTTCTTCAATGACCATGCAAGATCTTTGGTTGATTAAGGATGTCAATTCTCAATGGCTTTATATCAAGGCCATCCTGTACTTGTAACATAGCAGATAATGTGGCCAATGTATCAAGAAAATGGTTCCGAGTCCTTGGTAAGTACTCGAATATGATCTCATCAAAGTGTTGGATCAATCCTTCAAGAAATTTGTGATAAGGGATAAGCTTGGGGTCCTTAATTTTCCATGCTCCCTAAGTTTGTAGGATGATGAGCATGGAATCCGCGTATACCAGCCAGCTTTCTTCACTTTCAATGAAATGGGTAGTTGTAATCTAAAAATGCAAGCTTCATATTCGGAGATGTTGTTGGTGCACGGGAATACTAACTTGGCCGAGACAGGGTAATGTTGATCTTCGGGGGATATTAAGACTGCCCGGTACCCGACCTAGCGAGATTTACAAAGACCATCAAAGTACATTGTCCATTTATCTTCAGATATGCTCAAAATTTGGCCTCCATCGTTTCGCTCCGGAAGGTCCTTAGGAGGATTTTCAGCCAACATGTCGGCAATTGCTCTTCTCTTGACAGATTTTTTGGGGCGAAGTTCGATGTCAAACTCGAAAGGAGCACTTGCCATTTGGCCATCTTTCCCAACGAGCTGATTTTTCTAGAAGATACTTGATAGGGTCATTTTCAAAGGACCAGTTGGATATGATAATGCAAGGTATACCGCCTCGCCCTGGGAGGACCCAAACCAATGCTACGCAAGTTCTTTCCACCAATGAGTACTTGGCTTCGACGCCGTGAACTTCTTACTCGGATAGTAAATGGCCCGTTCCTTTCGGTCATTGGGGTTAGTTTGGGCAAGCAAAGCTCCCAAGGACTCATCATGAACCTGTCGTATAAAGTCAAAGGAACGTTAGGGATAGGAGGTACCAAGATTAGTGGCCGTACCAAATACTCTTTGATCTTCTCAAATGCTTGTTGACATTCGGAATCCCACTTCACTTTTGGGCCCTTTTTTAGGAGCTTGAAGAAGGGCTTTGCGCTTTTGACAATTGCGATATGAATCGGATATGTAATTCAGCCTTCCAAGTAAACCCCGTACTTCTTTGACAGTAGAAGGGGTCCCTATCTCCCATATGGCTTTGATCTTGAAAGGGTCAATCTCGATACCACGATCGCTTACGACGAATCCAAGCAGCTTTCATGATCCGGCTCCAAATACGCATTTTACAGGGTTCAACTTGAGTTTGTATTTCCTTAGCCGATCAAATAATTTTCTTAGCACTTGAACGTGGTCTTCTCCGGATTTGGATTTGGCAATCATATCATCGACATGTACCTCCACTTCTTTGTGTATCATATCATGGAACAAAGTCACCATAGCTCTTTGATAGGTAGCCCTCGCATTTTTTAATCGAAGGGCATGACTTTATAGCGAAAAAACCCCCATTGGGTGACGAACGAGGTCTTGATCTTGTCTTTTTCTCTTAGCATGATTTGATTATATCCCGAGAAGCCATCCATGAAGGAGAATAGTTCAAAGCCCGCGGTGCTTATCAACAAGCACGTCAATATGCCGTAATGGGAAGTCATCCTTTGGACCGGTCTTGTTTAAATCTCGATAATCTACACATATTCGGATTCTCCCATCCTTCTTCTTAATTGGTACAATGTTGGCGACCCAATCAGCATATGGGACGACTTCGATGAACCCCACTTTGGGGAGCTTCATTACTTCTTCTTTGATCTTATCGGATAATTCAGGGTTCATTCTTCGGCGTGGTTGGTTAACCTGGTTTGCATGCGGGATTCGTAGGTAAAGCATGTTCTACTATATCTCGGTCCAATCCAGGCATGTCAAATACGACCGGGCGAAGATATCCCGATATTCTTTAAGTAATGCCGTCATTCTCAAGGCGTCGGTTGTAGATAAGTGTCCTCCTATTTTCACCTCTTTAACACGATTGAATCTCCCGGATTGATAACAATAGGTTCTTGAAAACAGGAGGTTTGGACTTTTCAAAACATTCCCATTCTCTCTTGATTTCACTCACATCTATTTCTTCTTTGTCAATTTCATATGAGTAGTCATCGAGCTGATCTCGAGTCACATATTAACCTCGTTATGCATGGGAGGGGTGATACGCCCGAAACATATCAAGGAGAGTCAAGTATACTAAAATGATGATATTACAAAATGCATGACCTATTTTGATAAAAACTTTTTCGAATTCGTTTTTGAAGAGAACTAATCCTTAATCTTTTGGACATCCTGGTCCTCAATAGCCATTTCGAAAACCAAGAATCATATGGCGGATCGGGCCTCAAGTTTCATGGTCAAGGCAATTGTCATCATCGGACCAATCCGTTGCTCCATATGTCCTTAATAAAACCGGAGATGATTTTCATTGATAGATGCAACTAATGGCAATACAATACTGCACTTCTTGAACCATGAAACGAGATCCAAGGGTAGTTTAAGAGAAAAAACATAAGAAAGCTTTAGTCAGAGGAAACAAATGCGATGATCGAAATGCATTGAAAGATAAAGTTCAGAAAGAGCCTTTTACTCGGGGGTGGAAAAGTCGTCGTCGAGCCATTCAACGATTATATTCACCCGATTGTCCGGAAATGGGTTGAATAAATCGGCCCCATGATATCAAAAATATCTTTATCCTCAAGCCATTTATCTCCCTTGGAGAATACTTCAGAAGGGAATTTCCAAACATTTTTTCTCTAGCCTTCCAGGCTTTGGTGCCACTAAAGCGATCATCTCGGTGTCCACGACGCCCTTGGTCTCCATAACATTTGTTTCGACCTTGGCCTCGACCCATATTATGTCTTTCCATTTCCTTGTATCCCGGACCCACCTTGTGATCATTTGAGTTAAGACTGGGGGATTACGAATTCCTTAGCCATACTTCCCCAATCTAGTGCCATGAATGAAACCATTTACGAGGAGTACTTTTCCCGCCATAGTCGCAGGCTTAGATAGGTCCGGAGTAGCTATCTTTGCATCGATGGTACGTGCATAATGGATACGACGTCAAAGGTGTGATAGCTAAGCTCATCCTTTTTTAGGGGTTCGATATAGGGAACCATTCCTTTCGGGGAAGTACGATGTCCCGTTTCTCCATGGATAGTGACCAGGCGGCCCTGGACCACAAATTTAACCTTCTAATGCAGAGAAGACGGTATTGCTCCCGATACGTGGATCCATGGTCTTCCCAAAAGCATAGTGAAAGCACTAGGGATATCCAAGACTTGGAATGGTATGGAGAAAGTTACAGGCCCAACGGAGACACCCGGTTCAATCTCGCCTACTACATTCTTCAAAACTCCGTCGAATGAACGAATAGTCGCCTTAGATATCTTGATGAAGTCTTCACTTATCCCTAAGCTTCTCGAGTGCTTAGAAGACACAGATTAAAAGTCGAGCCATTATCAATTAAAACATGAGGTACCTCTTTTCCATGGCACCTTACGGCGACGTAGAGGGCCTTGTTGTGGGCGCGCCCTTCTCTCGGGAAATCTTCATTCGAGAAAGAAATCTGATCTTTCAATAGAATGGCCCCTACGAAGTCTCCCAACTGGACTTCGTTGATAGTCTTATGAACATGTACTTCATTTAGTACCTTCAATAGAGCGTTTTTATGTTTCTCTGCGTTCATGAAGAGATCAAGCGGGGAGATTTGTGCTGGCATTTTCCGGAGTTGATCGACAACTTTGTACTCGCCGGTTCTCACAACAAACTGAAGCTTTTCTACTTCTTCCGACGTTGGCGCCCTCTTTTCAGGTTCCACCTCCCTTGGAGCATAACATCTTCCGGATCTCATCACGGCGTCAATTTCATCGATACCGTAGTCCCGAGTGTACCACCTTCGAGTTGTATTCTTCTACAGGTGGAAGTTTAATCTTTACCGTCGTAATTCCGTCATCTTGACTATTCGAGACTTCCGTCACTTCTTCACAAGACGAATCTAACGTCAATGGCTTTTCCGAACTAGAGGCTTCCCAGTTATCCACCTTATTTAGATCAATCACAAAACGGATTGGGATGTCCACCATCCCTATCATTTCATCCTCATGAATGCTTTCGAGATAATGTCTAGGAAATGTCCTCGCGGGCGTTGCATCGCCGACGTTTTCTTCGTCAAAGTGACTCTGTCTTTCCCTCCCGACTCTCATGATTATACCTTCTATCTTCATACCAACATCCACCATGTGTTGGAAGGAAGAATATGCGTATGCATACATGCGGTCGAAATATTCTACCGGTAATGATTTGAGCATAAATTCCAACATCTCCCTTTCGATAGTGGTGGTTGCACCAACACAACATGCTTCTTCCATCTTCCGGTGAAGAGCTCAAAACTCTCATCTTCTCCTTTTCCGATATTCAACAAGTTGGTTTTGATGAAGTATCCTCTAATCCCAGCTTCAAAGTGTCGCACAAAGTACTCGATAGTTCTTCCCACTCGGGGACTCAATCTAGATTGATTGATTGGAACCAAGCCAATGCGGGACCAACCAGACTATGCTTAAAATTCAGGATCAACGTTTTATCATCTTCATGATGACCAACCATTTAGAGGAGATAATATGAGATATGCACTAGAGGACACCCAAAGACCATCATACTTTGAGCGGAAAGTCACCCTCGGATTCACATCTTGGGGTGGAATGTTTCTAATTTGGGTGATCGTCACGATTAACTCTTTCGGTTCGTCCGTCTTCTTTGAAATATCATCACTTTGTTCTTGCAACAACGCGATCCGCCGGTTCTGCGTCTCAATAGTCCGCCGTATCTCTAGGATTTGCATACTTTCTTCCACTGCTGTGTGGTATTATTCTTTACCGCTAACCGAGATAACTCCACCACCATATTTGTCAAATGACGTATGTGGGTTTCTATATTAGAAAGTCGAATATTGACCTCTTGATCCTTCATTCATTCCGAGGGACCATCTCGATTCTTAACTTCATCAACCGTTCCTACGAACTCTTCGCTCTCGGGATCGTCCATGCCACCCCAACCATCGGGTACTATATCACCCGAATTAATGAAAAAACTTCGGCGGAGCCGAATATAAGATTTTAAAGTTGTAGCCGTCGCTATCTTCTCCGAGATTGTCAACTATCTCACCCCTCTCAAGAGCCTTCGCATGAACCTTCGTCACCTTGATGGGCTTTTTCAAGGTGGACTTCATAATCGTCCAGCCTCTTCGTCCTTGTCATCTTGTACATTCATCAAGTATCCTAAAGGGATTCTCCAGGTCTTTCCTCTTGTAGCTCTCATCATGAACTCTTCTGCCACCATATCGATGGTTACATAGGTTCCCTTAAAAGTAGAATATTCTATTTTTCCAATAACGCCTAAATTGATCGGCGTTCCCGGACATAGCATCCTTCCTTTCCCTGGAAATAGTCGCTCCATCGTGGCATCGAAGCCGGTGTCGGGATGTCCCGCATTTTACTCATGTCTATCGCGACCTAAAAAATAAATAAGTTAGATTCCAGTCTAATGGATTATCGGGTTAATTAATTAACTAACCTAACTCGGACTCTCCCAAGTCCATACCAAATCGCCACTTAAGGTTCGAATAATTAACATGTAATGTAATTTGAATCTGGAGCCGCCACTAATCATTTTCGGTAGGTTGACTAGAAACCTAAATAAAATAGCGGGAGAAAACTATCTTATTTCTACGGACCAGAGATTTTGAATTCGGGGGATTTGATTACGCTAAATTACTTTAACGCCCTTTTGGTACCATTTTCATGAAAGAAGAAATTTGATTTGGTAATTTTTGTGGATTTTACTTGAATTTCAAAGGTGTAGTTTTTTTTTTTTTTTTTCTTCTTTTTTTATGAGAATGTAAAACATTGAACTTTATGCGATATACACCATGGATGATTTAGAAAGAAAGAAAACGCGATCAATCACAAATATTTACAAAAATAAATTAACATGTAATAATGCTAAACTTTGGAACATGTGGCATGTCTAAAATAAACAATCAAATATTCAAATCAAATGATTATATCTTTGTAGATCAAGATGGAGATGATTACCTCTTATTACACAAAATTTTACTCACGTACATGTTGTAGTTTCGTTTTAAGATCCCGAAGTCGGAAGAACGTGGCTGTCGTCGAAAACGGCAAGCAACGGCGTTGTTGGATGGCGAGAGGCGAAGTATGTGTCGGGATTCGTCGAAGGAGATGCTCGACTAAAACTCTTTTCTTCACTCTCGAATTTTCTCTTCCAATTTCTCTTAAGAACTCTCTTTTCCTCTCTAAAGAATTCCTCTAAAAAACTCTCTCAATTCTCTTTTCCTCCAAAAAAAACCCCCTTCTCTTCAAGAACTCTTCTTCTTTTATAGGTAAAGTTCTTCATCTTCATTTCTTCATCTTCCATTTTCATCTTTTATTCTTCATCTTCATTTCCTCATCTTCCATTTTCATCTTCTCTTCTTCATATTCATTTTCTCTTCTTCATCTTCTCTTCACCATCTTCCTTTCATTATCTTCTCTTCACCATCTTCCTTTCTCCATCTTTTTTTGGTATTTGCAATACGAGTCCCTTAAGTTTCAAGTATTTGCAACACATCCCCGAAGTTCCGAGTATTTGCAATACAGTCCCTGAGAAAATATTTCTTTCAAACCCAAATCTTCTTGGTGCATTTTTCCACCCCATGCCTAGTCCAGATGCCTGTTAAATTAAGCTCAAATTATATGCCAATGCTAAATGAATATGTGAGATGATTTTTATTTAGAACTAAAATTAGTTCTAATTTTTATGCAAAAAATAGATTAGTCAAAATTCAGGCGTCAAAAGCCGCCCCTCTTTGAGTGGAGGCTTGTAGAGGTTCCGCTCAAAGACGAAATTGAATCCTGAATTTTGACGGTGCAAATTATGGATGAACTTTTTTGGCGGGAGTTTTAATCCCATTTTTTGTAATGAAGTGATACATGATATGTAAGATCTGTAAATAACATGTGTCATAATTTCTCTTTTCCATGTTAGAGAAACCCGCACATGGATCGCATATGAGAATACCTATTTTACCAAATACCTCATAAGTCGCGAATTCCCTTAATTTCCCGGTTTACGCAAACACGAGGACTTTAAGGTATTTGGCCTATTTTGTTATCAAAGACTTCTCTCAATGCGAGACAGCGCAAGAAATGTGTGTCCTTCGAGATTACAAGAGCTACGTCGTTGTGAGTCAAAAGAAGTAGGATCAAGTTCACAAGAGCTACGTCGTTGTGAGTTGATTAAATGTCAAAATCGCTAGTGCATATGTCTTCACGATTCGACAAAGGGGAACCAAAATCATAAGAGCTACGTCTTTATGATCATGGGTGTTTATGTCTTCATGATTTGATAAAGGAGCCGAGAATCATAAGAGCTATGTTATTATGAGCCGACTAAAGGTTAAGATCACCGGTGTATATGTCTTCGTGATCCGAGATCGAAATCATAAGAGCTATGTCGTTATGGTTTGATAAGATGTCAAGATCGCCAGTGCATATGTTTACACGACTCGACAGGGAGAGGCATATTGCACGAAATAATATTTGATAGGAGCACCACCAAATAGAATCGATAGGTATGAAAAGGGCATATTGCACGAATTGAATCATAACAACTATCATCGAAGAGTTGCTAAGTTGAAAAGGGGTTCGAAAACTTACTTGGGTTCTCCAAGCGATTAATTAAGGAACGAAACAGTTGCTCGTATCGTACATGGTAGGCATTTGCCAAGAGAACTTGCTCATTCAATAATCCTTGGATGAATTTCGAGATCTTGGGAGGAAAATCGAATATCGTGAATGTATTACCTATCATAGAATGTTAGAGGTAACATGCGCAAACATATTCAACAATGAGTTCATGCAAGACTATTCTACCGAGCTCGCAATGATTAGAAATAACATGTGTATAATGCAACCACTCATACTATGGTTCATGCATAACCATTCTATCAAGTTTGCATTACCAATTCTCGTCCAGGGATGTTCTCACATTATGAATACCTCGAATGTGAGCTTGGATGGGGAACTTCGGTTCGAAAGGGTTTTCTCTCACTATCAAGAAAAGCTATTTATCCCGTCTGCAGGATTCAAGAGAAATCACTCAATCTTTCCATCATCGCATTCGATAAGGATCCGAGTAATCTCACAATTGATACGACCGAGCCGACCTGGAGGTCTTGATTAGGACCGTAATGAGGGCTAGGTCAAAGGTTTACAAAGGGGACTCTAGTTGAGTCAAGGCTGCTTGAAATGAATTTCTTCATTATCTCGCTATGGGTTTACAAGTCAAGAACCCCGCAAAAATGAGAGAGAAATAATTTTGTTCGAACTTCTTCGAGCGATGCTTAAAATAATTGAACTCTACGTTAACTCAAGTGCCCTAGTCGGAAAAGACTTTTGAAGGGTTGTATCGTGGGTTATGATTTGGGGACTTTGGAAAAGAAAAGATTTGTTTTGGCTCGGAAAATGTATGAGAAGCAGCTTGATGTTGGTGACTATTACAATCTTGTCACCTATCTTGGCCTTTTTGGGGTGCCACCATTGCTTTGAGGATGGTATGAGCAGAGGATTACATTTTGCAATTTGACACTTAATGAGAGCCCCTCTTGAAATGTACAAGAGAATTGTGCATTATAAATGAACAATGAATTGAATGGGCATTGGCCTTACTTTTGGTAGGCATTTTTTTTTTTATCGCTGCATTTTTCAAGATCTTGATGAGTTCATTCGGGGATTTTCTCGTTGATCCGACTTTTCAAGTTCTACTCAAAGATGGGCCGTTTTTGCTTTGGGACAACAATGGTCACCAATAAGGGCTTTTAGAAATGCATTTGCGAGGTTCAAATGAGTTGTGCAAATGGATATAAATGTGTAAGATAGAGGAACAAATGCTTTTCGTCATCCTAAGGCATTTGAATCAAAGCGCAAGTATAATGCAAAGAATCACCCGAAGATTGATGTTAGTCCAAGCAAGAAAATTTCTAACCATTTTGCCTCGTGATACTGGTGGAATTACCTCTGTTTTGCCTCAATGTGGGGTGGTTCTTGACAGGGTTATAGAAGTGAAACTTCCGCTCAAATGGGTTAATCAACGGATAACTTGTAGTGTTTAGGATAGAGAAATGAACGCCTCCGTCACTTCGGTTATTGTACCTTTCGCGAGAAAACTCTTTACCTCGGGGAATACGAAATTTTGCCACCGTTTATCTCGCCCGAAAAAATTGGACGTGTTTGGGAAATGATTGCCTTTCATCATCCTATCATGCCCCCTTCGTATATTCGATGTATCTTATGTAGTTCATGTTCCTTATTCGAGTTGGTAAATTAAACATGAGAAACAATCATGCGCAAACTATGCAATGTATGAGTGTTTTCGAGCATATAAAATGCAGCAACTTTTTATCTTGGCGGACAAAATTCGTAAGTACATAAAAAATTTATTAGGGGCGTGGATCGTGAGTTGTCCTTACTCATGCAAATGCGTTGCAAAACTTCATTGTCTCGGCTTCGAGACATGAGATTGTCAAAGGCTCTAGGAATTTCTCATTTCATTAATTTTTCGGGAGAAGGGATACTTATCTATTTGGACAAGCGTGACCCCTGTAA
Organism: Rhodamnia rubescens; assembly: GCA_021437795.1. Lineage (NCBI taxonomy): Eukaryota > Viridiplantae > Streptophyta > Magnoliopsida > Myrtales > Myrtaceae > Rhodamnia > Rhodamnia rubescens. The sequence goes on along the minus strand of JAILYA010000117.1, from coordinate 48,524 downwards.
AAATCAAAAGGAAAAGCATCAATGTACGTCCTCATGTTCTAAAAGAGTTGAAACGATACCACTTTACCCATGTACGTATTCCTTGCGAACTTTGAATTGAAAAGATTGATTCATCTGGATCGGATTGTATGTCCGGGATGTTATCTCTCCAGGTTACAGTAACCGTTTGGGCTGAACTTCGATCCGCGAAGGAAATTTTTTTTATTAATCTTTGTACATTGATGCCAAATCCCGGGATCTACCCCGAGACGCCTCGGACCACTGTCATTCCCCAAACCACTATGCCGCGGTGTTGTTGGCGTCCACGGGTGGTTCGCTTTTGTTATATTGTTCTCAAAGCAATTGGCAATCCCCATCGAGAATAAAATAAGCTTAACTTAGAGTTTGAAACGACCGAGAGTCAATTGGGACGATACGGAGTTACCCATCTTTGAGCCCACTTGGTCTTTTACTCGCATTCTCCCAAGTAAGGCTATTCAGAATCTCTCTTTACGGGCGTTCAGGGGACGTCATCCACAAATTGATTTGCTACGTGCCTAGCTTAATAAGGAACTTACACATTTGAAACGAGAGGAGAAAATTCACCCTTTAACTCTAGGCAAATTTTAGACAGCTAGAAAGTAAAAAAATATCCCACGCAGGGGAATTATACATGGAATTAAAGGAGTATTCATGCGAGATTGGTTCTACCTTTTTTCTGGCCATTCCAATGGTCGATCGATTTTGTCTTGGATCATACACCAACGATCGTTGTTTGAGGATCCATAATCACTTGCTTCGGATCACAACTCGGGAGGTCCTTCAGCTCCGAACCGGGCGATCAAGGCGGTGAGCTCATCATCAAAGTAATCTTCGATTTTTCGATCAATTGATACTCGAATTGGGCATTGTTACTTGCTAACACCGGCGACAGATTTCCCACTTTGTTTTCGCCGTGAGCAGCCTCGACTCCTTGAGCTTGAGCCTCCGCCGTTGCTTGGGAACTCGTAGGGATGATCAACCGATCTGCTGCTAGAACCACTAGCGAAAGGTCGGTATGGCCGGTATTCTTGATTGGGAAGTGGCCGAGTACTTTTTACTCCGTAGGTTTTCCTAGTATTGATCTTCCAGATCAACTTTGCTCCGGTCGCCTTGGTTCCAAGCTGCATCGTGCTTCTTCACTTATTTTTAAATCTTTGAAGGTGATTCGTGACACTTTGTATGGTGAGTCCATCTACATTCATTATTTTGAGTACGGCCGTTGGTCGTGGTGAATTGATTCCTAGGCGTCGAACCGCCTCAATGAATATAGAATGAAGCTCGGTGGACTAAAGGGGCCTTTTCTTTTCCACAAAATCGTCATTGTCGGCTTGGCCATAATTTTTTTGTTCGAGTAATTGCTTCCTTACAAGATCTTTGCCAAACATTTTGGAGCACTTAAACGCAGACCGGCTTCTTTAGGATGCCTCGAGCGCCATGCAATATGGCCCTCGTTATGAATTGCTGATAATCACTTGCCGATGCTACGATAACAAGTATGTCCAACTCAGAATCAATGATCTTTAAGAGATCGAGACCGTCCATATCGATCCCTACCATGGGCCGTGACGACGATGTCAAAATCATATCTGTATTGCCTCGGCTCTTCTAAAGCTTCCGTTGCTTTCGAATAAGTTGAAACCCCGTACATGCACCTTCTCAAAGATAGCGGGGAGGACCGAGAGAGAAACGGGGTTACCATCAATGGCCATGACTCGCAGATCCTTAGGATAGGAGGCTTCCCATACTTTCGCCTAGAATGAACGTGTACTTGTTTTTCTTTTAAAACCTTCCATATGTAGACCGAAAATGGGTATTTCAACCAGAGACGGGCTTTAGATGTTCTTGGACTTGCAAAAACAAATTGCCCGAAAATCACAAAAGCGATAATGGCCTTTCGTGACGAGTTCCGGAGGTCATTAGGTGTGTGGAGACTTCAAGTCCTTTATAAAATTTTTCCAATCCATTAGTCTCGCAAATAGGTTATTGTTTTCTCTACGAAAGGAGACAGCTTTTTCTCTCCTTTCCTGGTCTTAGTGCCTTGGATCCATTTCGTAATAACTCTTACCTCTCACTCAATCTGTCATCTTTTTCTTTTCGATATGTAGGAGCGCTCAAATCTTTTCGCTTTCTCTATGAACGAGGCGCTTATTTCCCTCCTCAAATCTTTTCGGTTCCTCCTACGAACGAGGCAATTATTTCCCTCCTCGAATCTTTTCGCTTCCTCCTACAAATGAGCGGTTATTACCCTCCTCAAATCTTTTCGCTTTCTACTCCGCTATATTTTTCTCAAATCTTTTCGCATCTACCTATGTGAAGGCTTTCAATGCTTTTCTTTTCGGCATTCAATCAAATCGACAAGGAATTCACGCATTTAAGCATGATGATATTTGTGGATAGTACTTGTTCTTTGCCCCTGGATTAACTTTAGGCATAAAAAGAAGAATGTCTCACATGGGGACTTTGTAACAAACAAGTACATTCATTCGTGCATATCCCTACTTCTTTTGAGGATTCGTAAGGGCTGACTAGTAATGCTCAAAAGAGCAATATTTTGAGAGCCCATAATCAAAAACTCAAGCTTCATGTAAGCTACGAATTCGGAGTTCCATCAGCGTTGAATTGGCCGACTGTGATATCGGGGAAACTCCAATTGTAGTGATGCATGTCTCTTCCCTCGAAGGGCATCGGTTACGCCTCCGCAAGACCGACTTTCAGGGATGTATCCCTAACAAAATCCGATTGTGCGAGAACTTGCTCGGGGGATGAATCGATAAATAAGCATTTTCAATGCTCGAGATGTGGCTCATCGAGGAACATGTCACCAAAGGAGATGGGGCTGCTACGATACATGGCAAACAGCGGTGTTAAGAGCATCCCTATACCTCTTGTTCTCTCGCTCGAAGCTTTTCATTTTCTTCCTTCAAAACGCAAGTTCATGACTTTCATTTTGAACTTTCAATCGGGCCCGCTTGTTTTGAAACCAAAACCTGACCTTCAAGGGCTCCATTCCTAGCTTCCGGCTCAATTCATTTTTTCGTTTCTTGTTCAAGTAAGGGCACTCCTTGAAGGCAACTTCGAGCTCTCGATTTGATGTTTTCTTTTCTAAGGTTGATCATGGTTGCTTTGCTAGTGTTGTTCTTTGTCGAGATCTTGAATTTCACCGCCAAGGGAGTTGGGTTTTACGGCTTCAAATTGGATCCGGCCTCGAAATCCAGCAGTTCGCTCTCGGGGATGTCTAGGTTGGTTGCCTCCAAAGTAAGTGCTTGTAGCCTCTAAACATGTTGGATTGAAATACCTCTTACTGCTTTTTATTCACTCTACTCTCCGCCGTATGCTTACTCTCTACCAATTCTTCTCTTTTTCTTTCTTGAGTAATCGGGTATGTTCCAAAGCCTCCCTTTTAACGCGGATGAAAACCACTAAGCCGACGCTTCTCCCAAGATTTTATATTTCCCGCTCTGTCTTCTTCCTTTCCTTTTGATATGGTGGGACCCTCAAATCTTTTCTGCAGGTGTAGACTAGTCTCTCCCTTAATTTTTCAATTATGGCGGGAGCTTTAAGTCGTTTCGCAACTTTTTCGGATTTGTGAGGCTTGAGATGGTAGATCCGTGATTCATGGACGAAACGTCCGTAGTTTTACCCAGGATAATTAACTCGGCCCCCACAATAATTATTGCTATGACTTTTCCTGCCCTTTAAATTAGGATTTAATGCCGAGACAATTATCGCTTTCATATTTTCATCTCCAACCTTCTAAGCACTCTTTTGCATCCACTCTTTTTCAGCCGCTTCAACAACAACAATGGCTTCCCTCCTTGCACACGTCTTCTCGGCTGAAGTTTTGGCCAAATGAGAGAAACTTTATAATCTCCTAGGCCAGGGATACTCTTATATAGCCAATCATCCGGAAGCCCAAATCGAAATCCGTCTCATGTTTGCGGGTATGGACACCGTTTCTATTCAAGGTACCAAGTTAGAAGAGGAATACAGGATCTTCCCTACCCTCTTCACTAACTTCCTGGAGGCTTACCATGTTGCTCATCAAGATGTTACTTTGGCCCATCTTGTGAGGGCACGCTATCGGGATCGGTCGGACAACTTGGTGTTGGCCGGTCTTGTAGCCGACAATTATAAGAAGGCCCTCGACTACGGTAATGAACAAGTCTCCCCGCCGATTCGTGAGAGAGGAAACTTGATGGAACGTTTGGCCATGTCCCGAACCATCTTCGAGCGCGATCCGCTCAATATTATTTTAAAATTCCAATGCACATGCCTGGAAGAAAGGCAGGGACGATCTCGACCCTGGATATAGCCTCGGGAGAATGCTGATCCATGACACTGGAATCTGCTGCCGAGTATCACGAGGACAAGGTAGCCAAGCTCAAAGAGAAATGTGAGCTCCTCCTCTTTAAGCCGGCGGATCTCGATTCTCGGAGCGATCGGTGTAGGCGGAGCATCAACCGTATGGAGAGTCGCTTAAACTCCTTTGTGATGCTCATTAGGGCTCGGTTTGGCTTTACGTTCCCACCCCGATGATCTATTTGTAAGGCTTTCCGATGAATGAAATGAATGCAAGTTTTTACTCATTTCATCTTGGTCGTCATTTTTTGCAAGATAACCCCTTTTACTCGTGGAATATGTAAATCTCACTCTCCCGATGGTCAATTCAATTGGGTTAGAGAGACTCCCCCATTTGAAACAATCTCTCAAAGAAGATTAGTAACGAGGAAACAAACGAATGCCCAAATGTGAACAACTCGTGAATCAGTATTAATATTATAACTCGATTATGAAAATATCGAATGAATCAAGTATAATATTTCTTTACATCGTCGAAATTGACCGGGTTGGTAAAGACACGACCATTCATCTCGGCCGGAATCAAAGCACCACCAAGGAGCACCTTCTTTACTATATATTGACCACCATAGTTTGGAGTGAATTTCCCTTTCGGGAGTGGGACTATTGGCAACAATTTTTTCAAGACCAGGTCATTGATCTGAAAATATCGAGACCGAACTTTTTTGTTGAATGATTTAGCAACTCTCTGCTGATAACACCGGCCATGACATACAAGATTAAGTCTCTTTTCGTCGATCGATTCAATTGGCTTGCCCTCTGCTTGGATCCATTCAGCTTCCGTCGCCATTAGCTTGAGACAAGATAGGTAAGGAAGGAATTTCCACTTCAACCGGTAGAACGGCCTCCATTCCATATACAAGAGAATACGGGGTTGCTCTAGTAGATGTCCGGATTGAGGTCCGATACGCCATAAGTGCAAATGGCAACCTTTCATGCCAATCGCGATAATTTTCAGCCGTCTTCCCTAAGATTTTCTTAATGTTCTTATTAGCGGCTTTTACTTGCTCCATTCATCTAAGGACGATATGGGGAAGAGTTCGGATGCTCGATCTTGAATTCCTTAAACAATTCGTTCATTAGTTTGTTGTTTAAGTTCGAGCCATTGTCGGTGATTATGGCTTCAGGTGAACCGTATCGAGCAATGATATCCCGGCGGATAAATTTCACGATATTTCGTGCCGTGACCGCTAAATAGGATGCGGCTTCGATCCATTTGGAGAAATAGTCAATCGCCACCAAGATGAATCGATGCCCATTGGATGTTTTAGGGTTGATAGGGCCGACAACATCAATGCCCCACATAGAAAACGGCCATGGTTCGGATAACCGATGCAACTCGTTCGGAGGGACATTAATCTTGTTACCATGAATCGACACTTGTGACAGCCTTCGGACATGCTGAATACGCTCTCTTTCGAGCGTGAGCCAATAATAACCCAACCTCATAATCTTCTTAGCTAACAAGTAGCCGTTCATGTGTGGACCACGTGTCCCTTCATGTACTTCCATCATCGATGAACTGCTTCGGTCGAGTTAACGCATCTTAGCGGGAGAGAATCGAATGACCGCTTGTACAAATTCTCTCCGTTCAAGAAGAACTTCAAGGCCATCTTCCTTATGTATTTTTGGTCAAATACGGTACTTTTTTCTAGGAACTTCGCTTCGAATATAAGTCTTGATGTCATGGTACCACGGCTTACCATCGGGTTCATCGATCACGGCCATACAATATGCCGGCTTTTTTAATACCTCGATCTTCGGTGGGTCAACCTCAAGTCCATTGGCGACTTGTAACATTGAAGACAAGGTAGCCAATGCATCGGCGAATCGATTATGAGTTATGGATAGGTACTCAAATGAGATATCCTCAAATTCTTCCACCGAGTTCATCTAGATACTCGTGGTAGGGTAGCAATTTAGCATCTCTCGTCTTCCACTTTCCAACGGTTTGAAGGATAATCAAAGCGGAATCTCCGAATACCTTGAGTCGAGCTATCCCCATTTCAATCGCAGCCTACGGACCGAGGATGCATGCCTCATATTCTGCTATGTTATTTGTGCAAGGGAATACCAATTTTGCTGCCACAAGATAATGCCGACCACCCGGCGATATCGAACCGCGCCCGTGCACGATCCCGATGAATTGACAACTTCGTCAAAATACATAGTCCCGATGTAATCCTCCACCGACATGATTCGATCCTCAGAATGATAGGCATCATCATCTCGCCCGGATTTTCAGCTAGGACTTCGCTATAACCCGTCCCTTGATTGACTTTTGGGACAAATATTGAACATCAAACTCGAAGATGAGGATTTGCCATTTGGCAAGTCTACCAATCAAGGCGGGTTGATTAAGCAAGAATTTGATAGGATCGCACTCTGTCACCGAAGCACCTGGTAATGCAAGGTATATTGCCGAAGCCCATGCGTACCCAGGACTAACGCCGCACATATTTTCTCTGTTTCGGAGTACTTCATTTCCGAAGCTGTGAATTTTTTGCTCGAGATAATAAATGGCTCGTTCTTTTCCATCCTCTTGCCTCTCTTGGGCTAACATAGCACCCAAGGACTCACTAAGGATTGTGAGGTAGAGGATTAAAGGTTGCCCCGGTCTTTGGAGGAACAAGCACGGGTGGATTCATGAGATCTTTGCTTGATTTTCCAAAAGCTTCTTCACATTCGCTATCCCATTGGACTAGCGCATTCTTCTTTTAACAGCTTGAGGAATGGTTTAGCGGTTTCGATAACCGAGAGATGAATCGAGTAATATAGTTTAGCCTACCCATCAAACTTCGAACTTCTTTAACTATTGTCGGCGGCTTAAGCTCACGAATAGCCTTGTTTTTGCTATCATGTTATCGACGTAAACCTCAATCTCATTATGCATCATGTCGTGGAAAAGGGCAACCATGGCTCGTTGTAAGTAGCTCCAATTTGCAAACCGAACGGCATCACCCGGTAATGGAACATTCCCATGGTGTGGTGAAAGTGGTTTTCAACTTGTCATTGATATTCATCGGATCTGATTGTACCCGAAGAAATCATCCATGAATGAAAACAATTCAAACCCCGCAGACTATCAACAAGTATATCGATATGCGGGAGGGGAAAATCATCTTTAGGACTCGGCCTTATTCAAATCTCGATAATCGACACAGACTCGAATACGCCCATCCTTCTTCATGACTGGACTATATTGGCAACCCAATCGAATATTCTCTAGTCTCAAGGAATCCGACGTCAAGCGCTTTCATGACCTCCTCTTTGATCTTCCGGACCACTCCGGTCCGGCCCTCCTTGACTTTTGCACCACCGGCTTAGCCAAAGGATCGATCGGCAAACAATGTTCGACAATGGAACGATCAAGACCGGGCATATCTGCATAGGACCGGTGCGAAAATGTCCTGGTAATCCTTCAAGAGCTTAATCAAGCGCTCGACATCTCTTTGGAAAGGTTTGCCCCGATCTTAACTTCTTTAGGGTTTTTCGCATCGCCTAGGTTGATCGAGATAGCTTGTTCACCGGTTAAGGGCTTGATCTCCTCATGTCGTTCGAAATCCCGACGAATTTCCTCATAATTTGGACTGGACTCATCTAGGTCGTATACTTCGAATCCACTAGGTTTCCCTCCTCATATATCCCCACGAAACATGAAGTAACAAAATCGAAGGACAAACAGGGGATTAATCGCGGTGTGATTTTTTTTTTTGAAGAACTTTATTTATTTATTTTTTTTATTTTTTTTTCAAAACCGTGGGACATGAATTCTTGAAGAAGCCCAACCCTTAGTTCTTACCATGATGACAAACTTGTTGGTCGTTGGTTATCGTCATCGGGTTGGTTTGGGATACTTCAACAAGATTCGAAAAATAGTACAATTTTATTGATATGAAATTACATCTTCTAGGAAAGAAAATCCAAGAGTGCAAGACAAAATAGAAATCCAAATGCGACCCAAAACCTAAAGGAAACAGAAAATGTCCCACGTAGGGAATTGCATAAACATAAAGATGTTACTCTAAATCTAAACCCTCCAGTGGATCATCACATATGGCATTAACGAATGATTTGGAAGGTTTAGGCGCCGGGTAAGGTTCCTCCTCATGCGCTCCGTCTTCAGGATATAGCAACAATGGTTACATCGTCGAAACAACCGGCGATATCGAAGACCCCTTCATCTTCTTCGACCCTATTGGCTCAACCGCAGTACCTTGATCCTTCGGTGTGTCGGGGAACACAATCCCCAAGTCATCTTCGAGTTGGGTCAAATTATCGTAGCCTTCGACTACTCCAAACGGACCGGAAAGTGGTATATAGAGGTGGGGGTAAAAGATCGCATGCCCGCTATCGCGACCCATTACGCCTCTTTTATGCCCACTCCCTTGACATCCCAGACCGGCTGTGTGAGATTGGCCTTTGGGTTCAATTGGGGTGCGAATCTCTTGGCCATGTCGACCTAAACCCATACCAGGTTTAAAACCATTGCCCACCATTATCTTAGCCACCATAAGAGACGTGGTTGATATTTCGGGAATCGGCAAAGGACTTTCCGGTGATGCATGAATGGTGTGTACTATCTCAAAAGCGTGGTAGGAGTCTTCATCATCATGAGCTGGCTCGATGTAAGGGATGGCCCTTTCATTGAAAATCCGGTGATCTTCCTCTCCATGGACAATCACCAACTTCTGTTCGACCACAAACTTAATTTTCCGATGAAGGCTTGATGGGACAACTCCGGCATTATGAATCCAAGGTTGGCCTAGGAGAAGGTTAAAGGCCGAAGAAATATCCAATACTGGAAGAGAATATCAAACAAAGAAGGCCCGATCTGAATCTCCAAGTTGATCTCGCCCAACACATCCTTCTTTACGCCATCGAATGAGCGGACGGAAGTCTTGGTCGTCTGCAACCCGGCTAGGTCAATTCCAAGACGATTCAATGTGGCTAATGGGCAGATATTCAATGCCGACCCATTGTCAATAAGTATCCTAGCTACGTGAGTTTACTTGTGTTTGATCGTTATGTGCAAAGTTTTGTTATGACCCCGTCCTTCGAGCGGAATCTCATCGTCGGCGAATGCGACTTGATCTTTTAGAAGGATCGTCCCTACAAAGTTCTCTAGTTTGTCTTGTTCAATATTCTCGGGTATGTGAATTTCACCGAGTATCTTCATTAAGGACTCCCGATACTTCTCGGATGACTGCAGAAGTTCTAGTAGGGATACCTAAGCCGGTGACTTCCGTAATCGGGTCAACAATGCTATACTCACTCGCCTTGATTACAGCCAAGAATTCCTTAGCATCTTTCTCGGTGACTTGCTTAGTAGGTTGGTCACCGCTATAAGCGCGTCCCGATCTTGTTATCGGGCAAGATCATAGGACCAAGGAACCGCCTTGTCACTAATGTACGGAAAAGGTCAGGGCGAGGCAATGACTATTCCAAGTTCATCGTCCGCTGCATCTTCCAAGGCGGGCATGTCCGCCATCTCTCGGTCGTTCTTGATCAAGTTAGTCACATTGGCATCTTCCATTTGAGACTCTTGAAAGGTTTCGGGTTGGGTCGAGCTGCGAGCTCCCGATCCCGATCAATGATAATATGGGATATAGTGGCCACTGTCCCGGTTTGACTTGCCCGCACTATGAATCCGTCCTTCATGAGAGTGGAGACCTTTTTCTTCAACCGATCAAGTGATATCAACTCACCGACCTTATAATATCCCGCCTTGATCGGAGCGAGGAGAACATCGGCTACTTCAACCTTAACAAAGACCAACCTGTTTCGATCCCGAACCCGAATATAGCATTAACTTTACCCGAATGATCCGGCAAAGGATTATTCCGGACATTCGGCTGTTTGTTACCTTGGAACGAGAATGCCTTAGAATCGAGAAGATCTTGAATCCGATGCTTCAATACGAAACAACCGTCGGCGTCATGTCCATGCTCCCCGCAGTGGTAATCACATTTCTTTGATGGATCATATCTCGGCGAGCTCGTGTTACCGGGTCGTAGAGGCTCGGAAGTTAGTAAACCTCTCTTACGTAAAATCGCGAGTACTGCGACGGGGTTCCTGGTAGAGGGGTAAACCGTCGAGGGGACCGTTGATTCCCTCTTTGTCGTTGCATACCGAAATTAGCCTGCTGCGATTAGGAATCAGTACGACCGGCGTCCGGGTCGTAGGTTTTTGGTTGTAGGTCATGTTGACCTATGGGGCCGGCTCCTTGTCTTTCCTTACCGCAAACCTCTTAGTCGTTGTGGCGACATCACCGTACCAACCTTTCTTCATGCCGTTCTCGATTTCTTCAGCCATTGCGATGAGATGGCTGAATGACGTGGCAACGGATCCCAAAATTCGAGTTCTCATTATTGGCGGCAGGGTAGAAACAAACAATTTCATGAGTTCCCTTTTGGGAGGGACTGGTTTCAACCGAGATGCCACGTTCATCCACCCGGTGGCATACTTGCTTGATTGTTTCTCCCTTCTTCATCTCAAGCCGCTCAAGGTCTTCTCTAGTGGTGAGCACGTCTAAGTTAAAGCTAAAATGTTTGATGAAAGCATTAGCTGCATTCTCCCAATCATCCATCCGGTAGATCTCGTAGTCCGTATACCATCTCATGGCAGCTTCTTTTAAGCTGGCCTGGAAAGTCCGAACCATTAGGGGGCCATTGATCGCATGCTTATTCATTCTTGCCTAGTACATCCGGGACGTGCTTGAACCGGGTTGGAAGTCCCATCATACTTATCGAAGTCGGGCATCTTGAATTTCTTTGGCACTATGACCTTTGAAAAGACAGACGTGTCAACCTGGGGTATGTTGTGAGTCCCCTCGACCTCTCGGATCCTCTGTTCCATTTGGGCCAACAGCTTGGCCGTATCACCATTCAATCCGGGGGCCACGGGGTTGGCTTGGGGGATTGGGACTACAGGTGGCATGCTCGAGCTCATGCCTGTGAAGATCACATTTTCTAGCGGCATTGTCCGATAGGGAGCGGTTTTCAGGGTTTTACCGGAGTTGTCCGTAGGAGGAATTAGAGCGAGAACGGTTAGCTGCGCGGGCCGGAGGTGGATGATTGAAGTTTGGCGGAGAAGGCGACCATTATTTCCTCCATTTTTCGGGACATCATCCTTTCAAAGTGCTCGATCAAGGAGCCAAGTTTCTCGTCTAGGGCAAGAGCGACCGACGGTGGCGTTAATGTCGACCATCCTTTTCGCGATTGATCGAGTAATATGTGGAGGATCCATGATAAATTACATGTACGCAAAAACAAACCAAAAATGAGTACATGGAGCAAGAATAGCGAGCCGGCCCATGGCATCCCTCTAGACTCAAACGAACAAAGTGATTATGACCAAAGGATTGAAACATGTAATTTCGGTTTGTCCGCTTTTACGAAAAAATCCGTATTAATTCGTACCTTGGTCAAAATACGTCCAAATTTTACGAACTTATAGTTGAGAAGATGATGAACAACTTTTATATTGGCCAATCGAACTAGAAATGAGCGGATCAACAATGTGTCTTTTCGAAAAATCGCATTCGGAAAACTGTTATAAACCGCAGGTAGTTAAAAAAAACCGAAAGGCCATCTTAAATTATGAATTTAATTCTGAAATTTTGTAGGATATTTAGTTGAAACATAGGTCTACAACTTTCATGTTTAGCACTTACTCAAAACTCGATCGTAGAATTTAGTAAAAATCGTACAATAGGAACAAGCCGGAATCGAATTGAGGACAACCGATGAAATTGTAAAAACTACGAAGCAAAGTGTGAAATTGGAAACAAGACAATGAGATTCCTAAACAATCAACCTATGAAAGTAAATACATGACTCAATTTAAGCAAACCAAGAAATCAAACGGTCTTTCTTTTTTTAGAGGCTACGTGATCTATAGACGAATGAGCCTTCAAGGCACGCCGTAATCGTGCATTCTCCTTTGCCAAAGCAACTACCTTTTCTTGGGCCTTCATCACCTTCTCTTCGCTGGCTTTGAGTTGGGCTTGACGGGTATGCTGCATTGTCACGATCGGGATCTTCGGGAGTATCTCAAAAGGGATGGCATGAGACCGAATATACCGAGTTGTGGCAAAGTGACTCCTCATTTTTCCGGTGAGCTCCTCTATGGGCCAAATCAGCTCCCGATTAGAACACTCCTGCCAAGCCTCAAAATGACGTCTCGGTTACGCTTTATAGTTCTCGTCCTTCTCAAATTGAACTTGGAATTCGTTGGGCCCAAATGAAGGCGGGATATCCCGCGAACCCGAAATTGTCGTGTAACTCGAAGAGGTTGATAGCTGGTTGCTCCATAAATGCCCATCGAGGCACGGGCTTTTGATCGCCATGGCATAGTCGAGCTTCCACCACTCGGAACCATACAGGTTGCCAAAGGAAAATCTTAGGATTTGGATTCTCGAATAAATGGACCCACTGCGTATAGTGCAAATTTTTGGTTCGATCTTGTATTTGTTTAAATCTTAAAATAGAGTTGTCGGTCATACCCATTTCAAATACGATCATGTTTTCCCCTAATTGAGAAAGATGTGAGAAAAACCAGATTTGTAAAAGCTCAATTGAGGCTCGAAAAGTCTTATCTTTTTATTTCTTGTTTTCTTTTTTGGAATGAGCGAAATGTGTTAATGAAATGAAAGTTTCAGCAAGAATGGCATTTACAAAATTGACCCCACCACAAACTTGTTTTACCGTCCATGCTATCACGGGATCTATAGTATTCGACGGAATGGAAAAATGATAAGTCCAAAAAAGGTTAAGATAAAAATCTTAGATCTCATGAGGTCGAGTTGTTTTCAAAACATTCAACGAGGAAAGATAATGGGTATGCCCGAGTTACCCTTCAAGACTTTTTCAATTTCTTTTTTAGTCAAACCCAAAAATTCAGCAAGCACTACCACCGGATCTACTCGAATAGGTGGTTCAACCATATCCAACTCAATTGATTTTCCAATGGCAATCACGTATTCTTCCGGGGTGGGTGTAAGCTCAAACTTACCTCCGAACACAAACGTGGTCGTCTCGGGACACCAAAAATGGGCAAGTGCTTGCATGATCCCGCTTTGAACATCGATCTCAAGAATCGACAACATGAACCCGATACGCTTGAGCACGTACTGCTGGCCATCCGGCTTCAACTTACCCCATAACTTTTTGAGCTCTAGCTTCGGAGTAGGCACGAAACGGATATCATTGCGACTCATTCGTATATAGATCACGTGCCAATTAAATCAACCTAAACCATGGACCAGCCCAAAATAAAAATGAGATAACAGGGCATAAGAGACAAGAAATTACCGTTCATAGGAAGAAAATGTCAATCACAAAGACATGCGCATGAATCGTGGATTCAGATTTTAGTTCTTTTAGCAAAATGAAATGAAAGACGTAACGACATGTCGCGAGCCTCGCGCATATTCATCATGACTAGTTGCCGCCTCCCATACATAGTCATGACTAGTCGGGTCCAATCATCTCGGCTTGGTTCGGGCGACAAGGGCAACTCTCATGCATCATAGCCTCACGTGCATGAGAACAACCTTTGAGCCATTTTTTTGAAGAATTCGGGATCCAAGTGGGATAACCTTTAGCGAAGCCTTACCGCCAAGGTTAAAGAACCACATAAATACCATCCCGAAACTATCGGGTGACCCAAGTTCGGTCACAAGTCAAGGTGGTGTAGTGCAATTATATTAGGGGCATGCGCGACATTTTAAAGGCAATCAAGACTCCGATAGTTCAAAAATTAAAATTCTCATCACCAAGCTCGCAAAACAAAGGTTAGCCATGAGACTCCTTCCCTTATAACTCCCTTCCCGCAAAACCCTTTAACACCTAGGGATTAAAATTAAACAAAAATTGCCAAATCAAGTGATTTTCTTTTTCATGAAATTATCCGGCCTAAATCCTCTTTATCTCCCAAATGGAAGTCGCCAAACAAAAATTAACATGTAATGTAATTTGAATTTGGAGCCGCCACTAATCATTTTCGGTAGGTTGACTAGAAACCTAAATAAAATAGCGGGAGAAAACTATTTTACTTCTACGGATCGGAGATTTTAACGCCCTTTTGGTACCATTTTCATGAAAAAAGAAATTTGATTTGGTAATTTTTGTGGATTTTACTTGAATTTTAAAGGTATAGTTTTTTTTGTTTTTTCCTTCTTTTTTTTTGTGAGAATGTAAAACATTGAACTTTATGCGATATACACCATGGATGATTTAAAAAGAAAAAAAACGCGGTCAATCACGAGTATTTACAAAAATAAATTAACATGTAATAATGCTAAACTTTGGAACATGTGGCATGTCTAAAATAAACAATCAAATATTCAAATCAAATGATTACATCTTTGTAGATCAAGATGGAGATGATTACCTTCTATGACACAAAATCTTACTCACGTGCACGTTGTAGTTTCGTTTTAAGATCCCGAAGTTGGAAGAACGTGGCTGTCGTCGAAAACGGCAAGCAACGGCGTTATTGGATGGCGAGAGGCGAAGTATGTGTCGGGATTCGTCGAAGGAGATGCTCGACTAAAACTCTTTTCTTCACTCTTGAATTTTCTCTTAAGAACTCTCTTTTCCTCTCTAAAGAATTCCTCTAAAAAACTCTCTCAATTCTCTTTTCCTAAAAAAAAAAACCCCTTTCTCTTCAAGAACTCATCTTCTTTTATAGACAAAGTTCTTCATCCTTCATTCTTCATCTTCATTTCTTCATCTTCCATTTTCATCTTCTCTCTTCATCTTCATTTCCTCATCTTCCATTTTCATCTTCTCTTCTTCATCTTCTCTTCACCATCTTCCTTTCATTATCTTCTCTTCTTTATCTTCTCTTCACCATCTTCCTTTCATTATCTTCTCTTATCTTCTCTTCATCATCTTCCTTTCATTATCTTCTCTTCACCATCTTCCTTTCTCCATCTTCTTTTGGTATTTGCAATACAGTCCATGAAGTTTCAAGTATTTGCAACACAGTCCCCGAAGTTCTCGAGTATTTGCAATACATCCCCGAGAAAATATTTCTTTCAAGCCCAAATCTTCTTGGTGCATTTTTCCACCCCATGCCTGGTCCAGATGCCTGTTAAATTAAGCTCAAATTATATGCCAATGCTAAATGAATATGTGAGATGATTTTTGTTTAGAACTAAAATTAGTTCTAATTTTTATGCAAAAAATAGATCGACCAAAATTTAGGCATCAACAATGTCTATTATGAACTCCGGAATCTCTTCAGGATTATCTTCAAATATCGCGTTAACCTCACGATGTTCGGTAAGGGATTTTGCTGCACGTTTGGTTTCGTTCTATCAAACTCTAGGACCTTACCATCAATCAAGGCTTGCATCTTGTACTTGAAAGGAAGACAATTGTCAACATTATGCCCCCTTTCTCTCATATGATATACGCATGTCCGGGTTTCGTCAAACCCAACTAACCTAGGAGGATTCGCTCTAGGAGGCTCCTTCGCAACCAATCGATTTTCCAATAGCATGGGTAGTAGTTTAGATAAAGGTCTAGGCAATGGGGTAAAAACAGGTTGGTTTCTCTTTCTTGGTTTCGATGGTTTAGGGACGGTCCAAGAAGAAGATCCTTGGGTAGGAGGTGAGACCGTTTTCGGTTTAAACGGGTTAGGGACAAACGCCACATCACCGGTTGCTCCCTATCTCTTCTTACGGGATATTGGCGTCTAAAAGACGAGTCGGGTATCTTTTTTTCCCGCAACACTCATTCATGACGCTTCGCCACCTTGATTAGGTGTGCGAACGTCCGACAACCGAGAGATATTCAACTTGTCAAAGTACTCAAAAGGTAATGCCTTGAGGAAGATGTCCACCAACTCTTCTTCAGGGACAAGTGGTTTCACTTGTACAGCCCGGAGCTCTCCACCTCCGAGTGTAGGCGCGAACGGCCTCGTTCTTCCCTTTAGTGGTCCTCAAAAGATCTTTCCTAGTAAGGGTCATCGGAGTGTTAAACTTGTACTATCTAAGGAACTCATCGCCTAACTTGTCCCGGTCAGCAAGCCTATCGGGTTCTAGTTCAATAAACCATGCTAAGGCTGCCCTAGATAAACTCTCCCGAAAAGTTTTGACCAACATCGGAATATTGTCTAAGAATTGAGACATGCGGCGTAGGTAGTACTTTAGATGCGCCTTGGGACATCCGGTCACGTTGTACTTTCCGACGAAATCGGGCCCCTTATAGTTAGAAGGAACCTCAATCTTTTGAAACGGTTTCACTTTGTCAAAGCGTGAAAGTTCATATCCCTGGCTAGCCAAGCATTCCTCAATCTTGGCAAGTCTCTTAATTTCTTCCTCTATCTTGAGGGATTATTTTTCTTTCTTTTCCAGGATCAATTACAACCGGAGGGTCCTTAGGTTGCCTTTCCAAATTTGGAGAGTTGTTCACGGCGGAGGCCGAGTTAGCACTGTACCGTCCGGCCCTCGGAGGAGCTTGAGGATTTGGGTCGATAGGATACTTTCCTTGACCGGCAATCAGCATTGCCTTCATCTCCGCTATCATCGTGGCTATCATGTTTTGCTGCGTGTCCCCGTAATTATCTTTCACCTATTTTTCACGACATTAATCAGTATTATTGAAATTCAAAATTTTAAAAGGATCAATCCGTGGTAATTGTACTTTTCATATGATAATGCGTATGCATGCAACATGTATAAAGGAAACAAGATGCATTTATTACAACTCAAATTGTTCAAAAGTATTCAAAGGATAACAATATGCAAAACTAAATGGGGGAATGGATATATTCGAGCCGAGGACGCTTGAATCCTTCTTGTTCGTCTGATCCGTCCGAATCCCACAAATAAGGATTTTCTTCAGGAATATATGGCTCAACTCCCGGGACGTATGGTACTATGTACTCGAGTACATAGGATTCCACTTTTTCAATGCGGGGAGATACGCTCTCGGGTACGTGCGGCTCGACTAGTGATCTGCAAAACTCCTTGAACTTCCGAATATGCTCCTTGGAAGCCCTATGGATGTTCATCTCATCATCCAAATAGTCAGGTCATTCAACTTGTTGCAACGGGGAATTCTTTAAGGCATGAAGGATAAGCTTGATTCGGGCCCGATAAAGCTTCTTCGCTTCTCCAGGTGAGCTTTCCATGTGCCATATCAAATGAGAAGATCTCGGGATAAACATCTCGTAGCACTTGTTGCAAAACACCAAACCTGTCTCACCACGCGAATATAGTAGTAGACCACACACCGGTATACCCTAATAAGGGAATAGGGCTATCATCAATACCGATAATGCCAGCCTCCAGAATCTTAGGCCAAGTCGGATGCCATCGGATATGCTTAGGCTCCGGATCTCTCAAAAACTCGACCCATTTCTTGAAAGAATGCTTAGGTACAAGGGATTGGGACTTGAGAAAGGATTTAAGAGGATGTATATGCTCATTGATCTCATAGCATCCTACTCGGAGTTGGAAAGTTTTTATGTGAGAAACGAACCACATATGAAGTAGTCCGTTGGATGCTTGGAAAGTGGCTTTCTTGGAGGTTTTGAAATGGTTTAGAGAAAGGAAGGTTTCAGCTAGGATCATGTAGGAATAATTCCATCGGCAACACGCTTGTCGAGCTATGTGAACTATGGAGGAGTCAAAAGTAGTCCTAGAGGTAGGGAATAGGACGAAGGCAAAGAAAACTAGAACAAACACCTTTCTCGATTTATGACTGTATCGGCGGATAGAGACGAGTAATTGTCAAAGAGAAATGAGAAAGTAAATTTGCCGGAGTTGGATTTGTAGACCTTTTCTATTTCGGATATCTTGAGGCGAAGGAAACTCGATAGAGAAAGGGTTGGGTCCATATCTAGAGGAGGTTGAGCTACGTGGTCATCAAAATTGGCTCCGATGATAGTAGAATACTCTTCGAGTGTAGGGGGTCATTTCGAGGCCTTGGAAGTTGAAAGTCATTGTATGCGCATCCCATATCTTGGCCAAAGCTTGAATAAGGGCCGGTTGGTACTCCACTACGATCAAATCTACTAGTCGGTCTAGTCGTCCTTCAACGTACGCTTTGTTGATCGGGTTGAGACGGTCCCACCATTGAGAAAGCTCTTTGCGCGGTACCGGGATGACCTTGATATCTCCATTCCCCATGATCTAGAATATGCAAAATGATGATTCTAATGTCAATTACCACGGATTATAACGGTTATGCATGAAATGTGATGCAAATGCACTAATCAAATTCCATGTCATCCTTTAGTAAAATGAGGGTCAACTACACTTATCTCGATTAAAATAAGCCAAATGGGGTAGTCATGGATCAAATCCCACCTAAAGATGGCATGTAATTGATTAGGATCGTTTAAGTGCAATCGGGGAGAAAACCATTATTACAACTTTGAGTTTGACAATTCATAAAACTCACAATCCTAATACAATTATATTAAAAAAAACATGATATAAAAATATCTAAAGGTGTTCGACCAATACACGTCAAAAGGATATATGAAGCGACCTAAAAGAAATGACATAAACCCTAGAAATGCCTCAAAGTCGACCAAAACTAACTAGTCGAGTCGATGTCTTCATCCGACGACATCTCTATCAACTCGGGAGGCTCGACATCTCCTTCATCATCGGAGGATATGATGACAATTTCTCTCTTCTTGATTGGGGAGTGGTTAGGAGACGTCTTGATTGCGCGAGGCCGCCTCATTAATTTTGCGTATAGCTCTCGGATCCTTTCTTTTCCCTATTTAAGCTCCAAATGTCGTGCGTAACTTGTATAGTAACAGTTTTCACCACGGATGCGGTTGCATCCATTGAGTTCCCTCCCGTGGACAAATCCAAAGACTTGGAATGAATCGGCTCTCGGTCGCTACGTTGAATGACCCTTCGCTCCCATATGAAAATATCGGGAATATCGGTTTGACCTTGAGGCTCCATCTAGCCTAAAAAATGACCTTCAACTCCAATCACTTAAACGATCTTACAATTCTTTATGATATGTTCATGATGATGCATGCTATGTGTAATTTAAATTTATGAGCTCGATTGAAAGGGAAAAAGCCTTACCAACCGATGTTACTCTTTTTTTTTTTTTTTGATTTTAGGTATACCAACATTCCATTCACATGCGCATGAGATGAGTGAGGTTTAACTCTAAAGAAATCAAGAAGGCTCGGGTATGGACCTAAAAAGGTTCCCATTATACGAATTGATGAGCCGCCACATGCGCAATCAAACAATAAGTGGGTAGGATCATCAACCACGCATAGCGAGCGGGATTAAATATGGTCAACCCCGGTGCAATCGAACACGGGAGCTTTGCATACCGGTCCCTATCTAAGGAGACTTAAAAGGGTGATTCGCGACTTAGGTTTAGGCGATTGTGTGTGCAGTGTCGTGATCCTCGGAATATGCAAGGCATGCACAACGGTTTTTATCAAACACCGCTTCAATATGTGCATAAATAAACACACCAAACCCGAAACACCATATCTCGCATAAGACATTTTAGTATAGACGCCACCCCTTATAACTCCCATCTGCATCAACATTTAACACTTTTCGTTAGAGTACATACCTCGCCTTCAAGAGCATCCGCAGAAAACAAGGTTATATATAAACACTCAACTTTTTCATCGGCTTAAGTCCTCTTAACTATTTTGCAACCATCGTCCCCGGTGAAGTTGCCATTACGTCGCGACCCTCAATCTTCCCATGGTGCGGGGTTAACGAGCCACATTTCCGATCTAGTTGGCGGTGGATCTTGGCGCGTGGGTCCCTCTTGAGACACATTACTTGAATCGCGGCGTGAAGAAGAAGATTTTTTTATATCGGGATCGACCTTAATGTGGTCGGGTGGCATGTGCATACTGTACATACATATGGAGTAGCCATCGATCAATTTTTTGGAGGGTATGATCGGAAACCCTACCGAGTGGTCCGGAGAAACCGTTCGATTCTACAAAAATCGAGAAGTGGGTCCGGGGACTTGGTTACGCCGAGATTTACATCGACACCCTTTCGGTTACCGAAGTTGAGTGATTTTCTAACCTAAGAATTCATGCGAGACGAAATTTAGGGTGAGGTAGGCTCTAACGATCTAAAGTTGTCATGTATACGGGAATTTCTATCGTATCAATCACAATCGAAAAATTAAATGCGCAATCTTGAGTAATCACAATCAAATCAAGCAATCCAACGAGCATGGCATGTCTAGCATGGCCCTATCGGCCCATAGAAAGATCTATTCGAGTTCCGGGATGGTTCGGGAAATTTTTGGAGCCAAGTGCCCGGAAGGGTAAAATGGTCATTTGGAAGGTTCGGGATCCAAAAACCACAAAATAGGATCCGGCCAGTTGAATGTGACCATTTCCCATTTTTTGTGATTTCTTAGAATTTTTTTGGAATATTTCTAATTTTTTGGGGATTTTTTATTTATTTTCCGAAAATCAACAATTTTTCTCGATCAATGTAAATCGACACTCGAGAACTTCAAAATTTTTCAAACCAAACTATAAGAGTCCCAAATCGATCTAGACATTTTTTAGAATTTTTTTGAGAAAATCCGGGAATTTGTATGAAGTTTTTATGAATATTATTGATTTTTTTTATTTTTAGAAACTTTTTATGAATGTTTTATTAATTTTTCGGATTGGGTCAACCCGATCAACGTCCGGTCAACTCGAACCTGATCCGACTCGCGACCCGGTCGACCTAAACGACACCGTTTCCTATTTATTATAATATTTTTTTGATTTTTTAAAACTATTTTCTAATATCCGAAAATACCAAAAATAAACGAACGGCTACGATTAAACACCGGAACGATCTCGACCGTTCGCTCATTCGCGCCTATGTGCGCCTCGCCACACTTGATCACATCCCGAATATGAACGAACAGCTACGATTAAACTTGGACTCGATTTGGACCGTTCACTCGCCTAAACTACAAAACGACGCCGCATCGGACTCCTACGCCGAACGACGTCGCATACTCGCTTACACAAATGACACCATTTCTACATTTTTTATTTCTAACTATTAAACGAAATTCTGGAAATAAAAAAACTAATCCGATGGCCCAAAATCAAACTTATTGAATTATCATGACCGTCGGATCTAATCCAACTCAGCCCATCCGCACCAACGGTCGAGCCGATCGGGCGACACCCTGGACCAATCACGACACGACACCTCGGACTGTTGACTCGGCCGACCGCCAGCTCGGCTTCGTCTTCAACCTCGCGACGACGACGCAACCAATCGCCAGCATTTCTCCGGCGAGATCTAACTGTGAAATCTTGCCGGAATGACCCGAAACTAGCACCGATCGACCTGCCTCAACCTCTAGATTAACATATCTCAAAATCAAGCAATTTCATCTTCTAAATCAACATGAATCAAGATCGCATAGGTCTCGGCCACGAAGAATCGAACGATCAATGCGAGCATAACTATTCAATCGAGCTTTAGAAACACTCAAATCGAGTTCGGGATACTTACCTCGAGCTCCGATTGAGCTCGCAATGGCTGGAATCGCTTGGTCGAAGTTCGACCCGGACCATGACCCAGTTGAAGGCTCGACTCGAGGTATTCGAACGAAATCAATGCAAAATGGAAACGCGAATGTGGTCGGTGATGTTCGAGGATCAAAATACACACATCAATTGCCACGATTATGCTCGTGATCGAGCGATGACATGAATGCACGGACTTGAGTTCGAGAGATTGACTCACCAATTCCGAATATTGCAGGTCAATCAGGCTAGTGCGATCGCTTCCCGGAACTTCGGACGAACTTCGCGTGTCGATTGCGAGCTTCAATTCAGCTTGGATTGGCCGGCCGAATAGCTCTCGATCCAAGCTCGACGAGCGACAAGGGCGATCGCGAGCTCCTCTCTTTATCTTTTCTCTCTTTCTCTCTCTATTCTGTTTTTTCGTGAACGTGAATGAGCCTCTCTCCTTCGCGAAGCTTCCCACCTTTTTATACCGGTTTGAAACTAGGCGTGCACGGGAGAGCTTCGTCGACCCTCTTACACGTACGCACACGTGTAATTGGGTCGCCGGACGGCGACGGAATCATTTAGGATTCCGTCCAAGTCCTTTAGGCCTTCCGTCGGGCGCCGCCGAGTATAAATTTCACTCGTTTTCGAATATTGACTTTTCTGGGCCATCTTAGCTTTGATCGCTTCGCCGGCGTTCCTCCAGGCGACCATTGGCGTCGAGGTCGGGTTTAATCGACGCGTACCAACCCGAGGAACCAAACGCCCACGATATCTTGTTCAATTATAGTCGATTGGTCCCTCAATTTGATCGTCAAAATTCATCCTTCAACTTTGCAAAATGGCGTGAGAGCTCGGGGAAGACGACACACTTGCAGGCCGAGTTCGACCGGTCGACCAGACGGTCGACGGGTGCGAACCGGTTCGGACGTGCAATTTTCCAAATTAATCGAAATCGTGGGGAAGTTTTGCAATTAATCCTCAAAATTGAACTCGGAGGCTCAAATACTATCTAGAAATGTAATTTTGCCCAAAATATCCGATCAATTTCCGTGAAAACCCCAAATGTTTCTAAAATTGCAAATTGGGGAAAAGTTCAATTGCGTGCCCAAATGACCAAATTGGATTAAACCACCTCTGCCGGTCGATTCAAAACATGTGAAAACCTCGGGTGGCAGTCCAATTTTATTGTGAAAGTCCCTGGATTAAAAGTAATTTCAAAAATTGGAAATTCCAGGGACTAAATTGCAAAGATTTTGGGGATTTTTGCCCAATCCGTGCAATTCATGCAATTGAGGGTGAAATTTATCAAATTGAAGTTGCAGAGGACCACAATTGAATGTCTTGACTCAAAAGATGCAAAATTTGCAAATAAAAAGACTCAAATTATATTTTTTAGGCAAATTCAACCCTTGGTGTTGTGAAGAAACACCTAAAATTGAGTTCAATTTTTAATTTTCTTGAGGTCAATATGAAAAGGGAATTAAAATAAAATTATATAACATCTTTCTATATTTGTGTGACCTCGGCAAGTATTTTTCGTGAATTTTCTTATATTTTTCTATTTTCCAAAAATGTTAAAAAATGTGAAAAATATGAAAAATTATTTTTTGTTCAAAAATGGTTCCTTATGCTAGGCCAAGGCCACCAAACTTGATTTTTCAATTTGTTTTACTTTTTTTGGATTTTCTATGAATTTTTATAAAACTAAAAAAAACTTGATAAAAAATTCGGGTGTCAACACGGATGACATGTGCAAAGTGTATATGCCAATGGAGTTGCCACTAATCTTTTTTGGAGGGTAGATTGAAAGCCTTGCTGAGCGGTTGGGAGAATCCATTACGTTTCTACGAAACTAGATAAATTGGGTTCGGGATTTTAGTTATGCCAATGTATCTATTGACGCCTTTTCGTACCTATGTTGAATGATTTTCCTAACTATGATTTTCATGCAGATGACTTGGGATAATGAAGGCTTTAGAATCTAATAGTTCATGCAAATGTGAGTGTAGCTTATCAATCACAATCGGTAAAAGTAAGTGCGCATATCAAGGAATCGGGGACGTGCGGATAAATAACATCAAATCATAACATGACATCCCTAGTGAAGTCCTAAAGGGTTAGAGAATGTGCAATTAAATTTTGGGAGAGGTTTGGGAAAATTTGGGACAAATTATCCAAAGGGGCAAAATGTCATTTTGGAGAAGGTTCGGGAACAAAAATCAACAAAAATAAGTCAAACTAGCTGAATGTGGTTGTTATTCATTTTTTTGTGATTTTGGAAACTTTTTGAATTTTTCTGGTCTTCTATGAATTATTTAGAATTTTTTAATGAATTTTTCCATTTTTTGAATTTTTTATTATTTTATTAAAAATTATTGTTAAAAATTGTTATCGGGATTGGCTTGACCTGATTTGTGCCTCTCAGGTGCTTGGCCTAGATCGTTAGGGTCTCGGGTAGAGACTAAAACGACGTAGTTTTGAATTTTCAGAAATTTTTGTTGATTTTCCTAATTTTCCCTCCTATTTACTAATCCGACTCTCCACAGTATACCACATGGCCAGCCCATGGCCCTCAGATCCACTCTTTGAAACGTGTGGGCCGGATCAAAAGGGGTGGCTAGTCCACAGCCGTTAGATCAGATTTTTTGTTTTGAAAAAGGATTTTAATATTAGAAAAATGAAATTTATTTTTCAAAAATACTAGATTGCACTACGTGGTCAATTGTGCTCGTTCGATTTGGATTTTTTTTCTCCAAAAATCGTGTAATGAACCATCTTCACCGACGTGGCATGCCACGTAGCGCCATGTCAACGTTGACCAAGTCAACTCCTCGTCGGAGGAGACGAAGAATGGACGGCCAAGAGCATTTTGGCCATCGATCGACGGCGAAACCACCACCGATCGCTCCAATCTTAGCACCATTCGACTCCTCATCTCTTAAGCTACAACATACTCAATTTCAGCTAGATCCAACGATTAGAACTAAGCTACTTAAGCTCGAACCCGGGTTGGCCATGGCGAGAACTAAACTTGTGTTCTATGAAAAATAGAGGCATTTCGACATATATGCGGCTTCGAAGGAGTTCGGATATACTTGCTCGAGGTCTTGATCGATCGAATGATCTCGGGTTTGAGTTGGTGAATGTGCAATGGGTTTGGCAAGATTCGAGGGGTTGACACAAAGTTTTATGCAAAATCGAAGCAAACCAAATGCAAGATTATGGTTAGTGATGCATGAGGAGAAGTTTATAACAAGTTTTAGTCAAAAAGATCAAGCGAGTGGAGGTCCGCCATTGGCGGACCTCCGAAGCTCCAACAATGGTGGTCACCTATTTAGAGGTGGTTAGGCTGCGCGAGTTGGTTCGATCGCTTCCTTGGACTAAGATGAAGCTCCTGGTTACGATGCGGAACTTCGATTCTTTGTCCGGAGGTTTGGCGAAGTCATGAAAGCTCTCAATTGAGATCAAATATGGCGAGACGCATCGAAATCCTAGGAGAGCTCTCTCCTCTTTTCTCTCTTTAGTATGTTATGTGTCTTGGAACAGAAATGAAGCTCTTCTTTCTTCAACCACGTCGGATTGATCTTATCCAACTTGAACAAATTTTGGCGCATGGGGGGTCATCAACTTGCTTCCGCAAGTGCCGTCACATGCAATTTGGGTCAAACGACACCGGAAATAGTTGGGAATTTTGTCCCGTTTCGTTTGGCCTCCATCGAGCGTGAATTGATGTTGAATTGGAGCTAGTTTAAGCTCGGGTGTCGTTCGGGTACTGCCACGGCGAAGAAGCGATTGGCCATCGTAGCTCCGTCAATCTCGGGCCTTGAAATTGGTCCAGTTTGGATCGAAACAGAGTGGCGCACAAAGCCCAATTCCTTGCGTCTTTGATTATGGCCGGGAAGGACTTCAATTTGGTGATTAAACTTCGGCCTCCCATGGGTGAACCTACGCATGAAAACAAGGAAGAAGGAGAGGGGGTGGTTCGGGTAGTTGGGTCGCACTGTCCAACTTGACAGATCCAAACGATCAAATTTTGTCAAATTTGCCTACCAAACTTCAAAATTTGTCAAATTAAATCACAAAATTAAATTCTGCAATATGGATTTCATCTAAAAATGATGAGTTTGGGAAAATTTTGTTTGGATTATGCAAAACCCCCAATTTTCAATTTTGACTCGATTTGAGAAATTGATTAATCAAAACCATAAATGACCAAATCGAACTAATTCAATCCCACCAATAGATTTGGGACGGTGGAGAACATAGGGTCATGGTCCTAGGTTTGCATGAAAATGTTTGATTGATGTGAATTGCACTTAATTTCAAAACCATGAACCAAATTGAAAATAAAATGTGCAAATAGGTCATTTTTGCCAAAATTGTTCAATTTTATAAACAATTGGACTGAAATGCAATATGAGGCATTAGAGGTAAATGCCATGACTTGAAAAATGTGAAAAGAAAAATAAAAGGAATCAAAATGTAATTTTTTGGCTCATGAAGACTCTAGTGACCCCAAATTGAATTTTTCAAGTTTTAAATGGCCAATATGAGTAGAGAATTAAAATAAAAATATTTTCTATTTTTGCATATTTGTTTTGGCTATGAATTCCATTTTTCTTGATTTCTTTTGCATATTTTCCTAATATAGAAAATACTAAAAAAATGCGAAAAATACCAAAGTTTATTTTTTTTTATTGAAAATTGGTTCCTTAGGCTTGGCAATGCCTCAAATTTTGATTTTGCAATTTTTATGAATTTGTTATTAATTTGTTATTAATTTTTTTTATGGGAGTGGATGACCAGGATGACGCATTGTTGTTGTTGCTTCTTTCATTGATACCATCGGTGAAGGTAGTTAAAGGCAAACGAAGAAATTGCTAAAGATCGGCAATAATGTGGCTGCATGATCCTAATTCAATAATTCCCTGTAGAGTGTTGGAGGCAAAAGGATCTTGCGATCGCTGTCGATCAATATAAAACTAGAGGGCAGATCGACAAGCTAGGGCTTCCACTTGCTCCGGCTCGGTGGCGTGCACCGTCTAGGTAAATTCGCCGCAACAAAGATCCCCGGTGGTCTTGAAGAATACCCATTCTTGCGCCGGTTGTATTGCCTTGATGGAAGGAGCCATCAGCATTGAGTTTAAGGGTATGAGATTAGGGGGGATGCCACAATCTACGTAGGTCTTGTTTGGTGTTAGGTGGCCTGTATGTTTTAGCATTCCATCGTTGGTAGCTTAGGGTATGAACAAGTACTTGCATTAACCGTATGCTAGGGATCAAGGGCTTATTTGCAAAAGTATGGGCATTTTACGCTTTCTAGATTTGCTATAATACCTGTGCAATCAACGACGCAAAGGTAGGATTGTGAGGCGGGGCACATAGTAGGTATGGTTCAGCTAGTACTCAATACGGGTAAGTCCCTATGTAATGACCGTCGGTTGGAGTTGTTGGTGATTCCATACTGCTGTGGTTCGGGGATAGAGCAAGAGCAAATGCTCCAGGCGTTTTAGGATGGCCGTGACATATAGAGCAACCGGGCTCGGTATGATCTTTCTCTTCACTAAATTTACTGAAGTAGATAATGCGTCCTAACATAACCTCCATAGAACATGCCTAACCCTTGGAGGAACATTGATTCTCCAATATTATGCCATAATGTGGTGGGGTGCCTATATGATGACGAAGGATTTGATAGCTGCTTTGTGGATGAGATGATTGGAGTAGATGATAAGCATTGCGTAATGTATAGGCTCTCGTAGATGAGGGTGTCTAAACTAAACGGTCTATTGGACAAAGAAGGTTTATAGGGGTAGCTAGAATTGTTTGGACTGTGGATGGGGAAAACACAATGTGAGAAGGGGGATTCCATATCTTTGATGGTTGGATAAAGTATGATTGGTGAAGAACATATGTCGGGGGGACTATATGTGTTTGATGATGCTACCAATGTCATTTGTTCAGTAGTTTCTCCACATCAAGTTCACTGTCACTTGGGACATCCCTCTTTGGGAAGTTTGAAGAAGCTTGATTCCCGTTTTCATTCTTTATCTAGTTTTGAGTGTGAGTCGTGTCGGTTTGGAAAATTGCATCATATTAGTTATAGTCCAAGAGTCAATAAACAGGCTTCTTTGCCATTTGTTTTAGTTCATTATGATGTTTGGGGTCCATGTCCTACTACTTCAAAGTTGGGTATCAAGTACTTAGTTGCTTTTGTAGATGACTATTCAAGAGTCACTTGTTTATATCTAATGAAAAGTCATTCCGAGTTATTCTCTATTTTTTATGCATTTGTTAATGAAGTTCATTCTCAATTTTCTACTAATGTCTACATTCTTCAAAGTGATAATGTCAAAGAGTATTTTTCTAAAACTTTATCTAAATTCATGTCCCAACGAGGCATTCTTCATCAATCTTCTTATTCGAATACACCACAATAAAATGGTGCCGCCGAAAGAAAGAACCATCACTTGTTAGAAATTATTCATTCTTTGATGTTTGAAATGAAGGTAGATAAATCCTTTTGGGCTGATGTTGTTATGACTGCATGTGTTTTGATCAATCGCATCGCTGTCCTCTATTCTTAAGGGTGCAATTCCTCACTCTCTTCTTTTTCCTTCGACCCCTTGTTTCATTTGCCATCTTGTATATTTGGTTGTGTCTATTATATTTGTGACCATCGTCCTTGACTTTCCAACCTTGATCCTTGATCTCTTACATACGTTTTTGTTGGGTATTCTCATACACGAAGGGTTGTCATTGCTATTGTCTTTCTTTGCATATAAGTATTTCACTACTACGTAATGTTTCCTTTCTTGAGTCTACGTTTATTCCGATAATCCAATGAAGACTCCTATAGTGGATACTCGATTCCTTGATATATATTATTATGGAATCAAGACCCACTCCGAATTCTCTAGCTATTCCTCCTCTCGTCCAAAGACGTTTACGGTAGACGTCCTCGTCAACACATGGAGCCCCCTACAAATATACCTCAACCTATCTCTTCTTCTTCTTCTTCTCGAACTCCGAGATAAGTCGGTTACATACTCGACCTTGATATTCCTATTGCACATTGCAAAGGAGTCCGCAGCTGTACCAAGCACGCTATTGCACAATTTGTCTCATATTCTAGTTTATCTCGCTCTCTTGTTGAGCTAGTCTAATGACCATTGATACACATCTTATTTCTAAAACCATTGCTTAGTCCAAGCTGGAGGGCAGCTATGGAAGAGGGACTATTCATGCTAGACCAAAATCGACATGGAATCTTGTTTCTTTACTTGTAGGGAAGATGGCTATTGGATGTAAGTAGGTATTTACCGTCAAGGTTAACTTGGATGGTTCCCTTGCTCGTCTCAAGGCTAGTGTCATGCTCCGTACCTATCGGAATGCCAACATTTCATTGTAAGCCGTTAACTTGTGACATCCCGGAAGCATCACCGACCCATTTACAATTTTACCTTTCAATTAAACGCAAAAGAAAGCGATTTACCTTCCTAAACAAATATAACGATAGGGATAGTCGAAGGAAAATAATAATTATCAAATAGCAAAAGCACTTTTATTTAATTACCGTTAACCCCGGGAGGACGACAATATTTACAAGCCCATTACAAAGCCACTCCTTACTAACCACGTACTAAAAAAGAGACGGGTGGATGGGTTAACCTAACTCCGCTAAAACTACGTCAACCATAAAAAGATAAGCATACAGAGCTTATCACCACATCTGGCCATAGCCTGCGGGAGGCTCCGATCGAGACTCATCTTCTTCTACATCATCCGGACTAGTATCCGGATCGGTAAATGCTCCATCGGGAGGGTCAAGGTTAAAAAGATTTCAAATCTCCTATCCGGCGCCACCACCAGGGGGTGGGAGTCCATCAAAACCTCTAATTGGGCAATACAACTGAAGCTCATCCTTAAGAAATCATGCCAGGAATTCATGCGGCTGCCACAACTCGAATTCCTCATCAACTCAAACAGTTGTCATGTGCTTTTGATAACACTTATGCGGTCCAATCGGATACTCTACTACTATGGTACCCATATTCATGGGCACCCTAAAACGAGTAAGCAAAGTGGGAAGGTTCATGATTGGGGGTCTAAAAATGTTTAGAACAATAATAATGAGATAAATCTCAGCAAGTTAACGACCTAAGCCTCAATTATAAGGCCAACTCAGCTCGGATGCATTTATATCCCACAATGCAATACAATATATATATACAAGTATGCTATCACATAATCATAGGCAACCTTACTTGCCTTGGCACGCACCTTGCACGTTACCACCCGATGTAAGCAATATATTGCAATAAATAAATGCATGATCAAAACATACGTCACTTTCTCATGTACAATGTGCTCAAGCATAATTTCATCATTACGCTTACTCATGGCACGTCCGTTCTCACACGGAGTTCTTTCGGCTCTGCCGGGTATTTATTCATTCGATTAATCACGATTGATTGAGGGTATGCCCGTCTTTCTACAGGGGTCTTCCAACTTTACCGGGGATTTATCAATTCGATAAATTATGGCCGATCGAGGGCACACCCGTCTTCCTAGGGGGATCTTCGACTCATTTGGGTATTTATCCTTTTGATTAATCACGACCGATCGAGGGCACGTCCGTTTTCCTACGAGGATCTTCGACTTATTCGAGTATTCTCGGATTAACGCAACTCTCATGCTAAATATGCAATAAATGAATTGCACATGATTAAATATGCGGTAAATAAATTGCACGTGATCACATACGCACAATTCAATCACCGTTCTTGAAAGTTCCCAATCAATTTATTACATAAGCCAATTTATATGGCTATTCCCAATATCGACATCATAGTTTAATATTAGTTACTACGAAGAGCACATTAATTAAATATAATGTCTAACTATCAAAAATTAATTTACTTAATTAGAGAATAATAATTTCCAAATAACCTAGTACCTTATTATAAAAATACTCAATAACTTATCATAAAATATCGATGGCTTATCATAAAATTAGCGATAGCTTATCATAAAAATACTCAATAGCTTATCGTAAAATATCGATAGCTTATCATAAAATTAACAATAGTTTATCATAAAATTGACAATAACTTATCATAAAATTGGCGATAGCTTGTCATAAAATTCGATAGCTTATCGCATAAAAATACTGATAGCCTATCGCATCCTCAATAGCTTATCAAGTCCACTTATCACATATCACGATAGCTTATCATCTAATCACTAATTAAATTAATACTAAGCATACTTAGACTAATCTAAACTCATCTTAATCAAGTCTAACATACTAATCAAGGGATAAGGGCGATAACTCACCCGATCACAAATCCGAGGACATCGGCACATCGGTGGCAGCAAGAGGGTATGCGTGGCTTGGTCCAAAAACCACACGAGATCACCGAGGATGGTTGGACATCAGCAAATAGAACCAGAGGGGACTATTTTTGGCTTGACGGTGCCCGAATCAGCACGAAAACGACTCAAACAAAGCGCATACGGAAACGGAAGTTTAAGGCATTGCTTGGGTGCGGTTTTGGCCAGCCAAACAAAAAGAAAATGGGTTGATATAGTGCTGAATACGTGGCTGGTGGTGAGCAACAAGGGAGGAGAAAGTTTGGCCGAATGAAAAAAAAATAAAGGGGGAGAGAGAGAGAGAGAGAGAGAGAGAGAATAATATCTCAAAGGCTTCTTGAACAAGCCTTATTCAAGATATAAAACCCCTCATTAAGACCATCCCACAAAAGTCTTCTCTCATTTATGGTTTCTTATTTTTTGTTAATAATGCAAGAAGGGAAGTTTGGCCTTTTTACAAGGCAAGGACATTTTGATAATTTCATAAGTTATAGTATGAAGTACTATGAACTAGTATTTTGTACGAATTCGTATAAATTGAAATTGAGCTCAAATGAACAAAATTTGAGCTTTAGAATGGCCTAGTGGGCTTTAGTGGGCTTAATCCAAACCCTACTCGGGCTTGAGGTCCAATGGGTCCCCGTTCGGCCCGCTTCCTCGTAATCTCTAAATCTTGGCCCATTGATCCTTAATCCAAAAGTCTTGAGAAAATCGATAAATTTACATCCGAATGAGGCCACATCGAAAGGTTCGGTCGTGAGATTCTCAAAGATTCGATACCCATGTTTAGATTATAATCCATGGTCAAAATTAATCGATTGCAATTACAGTTCACCTCGAGCTAATGGGCAACTTATAGGAGCTACGCATATTCGATCCGTGGTTGATTCGACATCAATCCATGTTCGAGCTTTCTCAAACCATGGACGACCTTGATTGTCATGTAACTGCGAGGGTTCAATCACTAGTTCCAATTTACCCGATCATCGGGAATTGGTTTAAGATAATTCACAATCCATATAATGGTCAAGCGTAATCACCCGTGATCCGATTGTATACTATTGTTGAAACGTTCTATAGCCATTCCTTGATCGGTCCTTAATGGCTCAAAACTGTCCCTGGTCAATCTTTATGGTCGAATTATCAATCCATAATTGAGTTCTTAGGTCGAGCACATTTATATCCTCAATAGTTTTTCCCTTTTGGTTAGCCTATCATGAGAGATCAATTCAAAGCCAGAATTACTAACGGTGCATTGATTAAAATTGTCATTTTATTACATCTTGAATAGGGTCGAATTTGAGGATGTCACAACTCTTTCCCTCTTAAAGAAATTTCGTCCTCGAAATTTACTACCACTATACTATTAAAAAAGATGGGGATGCTGTCATCTCATTATTTCCTTGCTTTCCCAAGTAGCTCCCTCCATTTTATGGTGTTCCCAAGTCACTTAACTAAAGGGATCGTCTTGTTCCGCAATACATATTCTTTCCTATCTTCAATTCGCACCGGTCTTTCTACGTACGACATCCTATCGTCCACGTCTATTTCTTAATAATTCAGCACGTGGGTTGGATTAGGCTCATATTTTCTTAGCATGGACACATGAAATACGTCATGTAATTGTGCCAATTTCGACGCTAGACGATATGCCAAAATCCCAATCTTCTCCACAATTTTGAACGGTCCAATATATCTCGGGCTTGACTTTCCTTTTTTGCCAAATCGCGACGTTCCTCACACAGGTGACACTTTGAGAAATACATGATTACCTACGTGGAATTCCAAAGGTCTTCACCATTTATACGCATAGTTTTTCCGACGGTTCCGAGCTATCTTAAGCCTTTCTCTAATGAGTTTAACTACCTCAACCGATTGCTTGCACCAACTCTGGACTAGTAATCCTTCTTTGTCCAACCTCGTCCTAACACAATGGAGTTCTACAGGCTCTACCATATAGAGCCTCGAATGGTGCCATTCCAATGCTTTGTTAATATATATTATTGTAAGCAAACTCAACAAAATGCAATTGTTCTTCCCAACTTCCGTTGAAATCCAAAACGCATGCTCATAGCATATCCTCGAGAGTTTAAATTGTTCTCTCGGATTGCTTATTCGTCAACGGATGATAAGCTATGCTATACTTGTAATTTCGTTCCCATGACATTTTGAAGACTTTTCCAAAATGTAGTGGTGAACTTGGGATCTTGATCCGAAGCAATTATCATCGGTACTCCATGAAGGTGAACTATCCGAG
This sequence comes from Rhodamnia rubescens, assembly GCA_021437795.1. Lineage (NCBI taxonomy): Eukaryota > Viridiplantae > Streptophyta > Magnoliopsida > Myrtales > Myrtaceae > Rhodamnia > Rhodamnia rubescens. The sequence continues at coordinate 15,004 of JAILYA010000117.1, read as the reverse complement.
GCACGTACAACTCAACATATCTATCCAAGGTAAAACTTTTTCGTACAAAGAATGCAATGTGTCGACTTGTTCAGTCCTATCCACTACGACCCGATAGAATCATTACCACTCGACTCCTTGGTAATCCCATCACAAAGTCCATTGTGAGATGTTCCCATTTCCATTCCGGGATTTCAAGTGATAGTGGCAATCCACCTAGCTTGCAATGTTGCCCTTTCACTTATTGGTATGTCAAGCACATAGCTACGTGTTTGGCTACATCCACTTTCATTCTACTCCATCGTTAATGTTAACATAGATTCTCGATACATTTTTGTACTACCAGGATGGATTCTATAATTACTTGCGATGTGCTTCGATAGAATCTCGTCCTTGAGTTCCATATTGTCGGTATGCACGTCATCCGTGAAACCTCAACGTTTCATCCTCGGCTACTTGAAAGTCCAGCTTTCTTTTATCTCGCGTCTTCTTGTAGGATCTTCTGAATCGCATGGTCCATTGATTGCAACGTCTTAATCTTAGCCTTGCATTTCGGTTCCATCCTTAGGGTAGCCAAGAGACTCAAGAGGTGACCTCCCTCAAATTTGAACTCGAGTCTCATACTCCTTCGAGTAGAGTCCATTCTTTAATCATCAGTGCGCCAAGGCGTACTTTCGACTGAGTGCATCTCGCTACCTTATTAGCTTTTCTAGGGTGATACGAAATATCGTAATCGTAGTCCTTGAGAAATTCCATCCATGGATGTTTTCTCATGTTTAATTCTTTTCGAGAAAATAAGTATTTCAGACTTTAGTGATCCGTAAAAATCTGAAACTTTTCCCCACACAAATAGTGCTTCCAAATCTTCGGGGCAAAAATAATCGCCGCTAACTTTAAGTCCCGAGTTGGGTAGTTCAACTCATAGGGTCTTAGCTATCGGGATGCGTAAGCAACCACTCTTCTATGTTGCATGAGTACGTATCCTAATCCTTTAATCGGCGCATTACTATAAGTCTCATACCCTCTATGACCGGATGATATCGTCGCGACTAGAGCTATAATCAACTTATGCTTGAGTTTTTGAAAACTTCTCTTGCACTTATCTGTCCATTCGAACTTCACTTCTTTTTTCAATAGTCGAGTCAAACGAGTAGTGATCGTAGTGAACCTTTCCACGAATCGCCCTGTAATAACCTGCTAGACCTAGAAAGCTCTAAACCTCGATCATCATTATCGGTCTTGTCCAATTTATGGCCGCCTCAATCTTAGCTGGATCTACTGAGATTCCTTCTCCAGGATATCACATAACCTAAGAAAGCTTTATCTAACAATTCTTGCATTTGCACTTTTAATTTCTTCAATTCGATAATATTATTCTATAAGGCCCTCTAGAGATTGACTCCGTCCCCTGGGGCTAACTCAATCACAAATTCAATTTCTCTTTTAGGTGGCAATCCCAAAGCAATTCTTTTGGAAAGACATCGAGAAATTCACATACCACACTATATCTTCCAGCCTTGGTTCCTCGGCCAACGAATTAACTATAGTCGCTAGGTAACCTTGGCATCCTTCATCCAATAGCTTGGTTGCCTCAAGTGAAGAGATCAAAGGGATCTAGGTTCTTCCTCTATTCCCCACAAACTCGTAACTAGTATGACTTAGCGATTCAATTGAATTACCTTATGATACCAATCCATTATAGTTCGTTGCTTGGTGAGCTAATCCATTCCAACGATGACATCAAAGTCATACATCGCTAACACAGCTAGGTCCATTACTTCCTCTCTACCGCCAATAATTATTTTACAACTTGGATAACCTCCCGAAACTCGTACTTCATCGTTTAGTGGGTAGTAACACAAAGAATCACTTTCAAAGGTTTCGATTTAAGCCCCACTAACTTAACAAACCTGTTCGACATAAATAAATGTGAAGCTCATGGATCAAACAATGCATAAGTAGCATGATCACATAAAGAGACCGTACCGTGACCATGCCCAGCTCATCCTCCGCTTCATTCCTTGCCACAACAGACTCCCTTCCTTGCACTTGCGGCCTATTCGGATTGTTCTCGTGGAGCATTCCCAGCTTGTGGTGCCACTTGGGGTTGTTGAGGTAGCATCCCACGACGGGGATAATTCCTCGAAAAACGACCTTGCTTGCCACAATCAAAACATGCTCCAGTCCTAACTAGGTAAAGGCCTTTCCTATGCTTTCTTCCATAGAATCGGCACGCGGCATTAGAGTAGTATGCAAATTTTCCAACACCATTCTTTTTATTGGGAGGGATGGGGTACATTCCTCTAGTCATTGGTCTTTTTCCAAATCGATAACTATCTCGATTAGGTACAGATCGCGATCTAGAGGCAAATGCAAACTTGGTCGTATTCTTCTCAATCAACTCGAGCCCTTTCATATAGCTCATTGAAATCCTTCATATTCAAGGGCACTAATTGAATCTTGATTTACTGTTTCAGTCCATCCTGGAATCTCCTTGCTCTTTCGACGGGGTCCTCAACCCATCTTGATCCAAACTTTGATAATTCAGTGAACTTTGCCTCATACTTGATCAACCAATAGATGATTTTGACGGCCGTTGAAACTCATCCATTTTCTCGCTCCCTAACGCACCCAAGAAGTATTTCCCATTGAAGGATTCCACAAAGGCATTCCACACGAAACCATGCCCTTGGGTAAGATTCTTCTCTTAGTGGCTTTCCACCAGGTACTAGTGTTATCCTATAGCCGGTATACCTTAACGTTACCTTTTCCTCTCGGAACATCCTAACAAAGCAAAGCCTTTCCCAGTTCTTTGACTCGGAGGGTTGCTGCCTCAGGATCGCCTACGCTAGTGAACTTTGACGGCTTCAATTTTTGAAATTGCTCGGCTAGCTTGTGCATTTGTTAAGCCCCATTCCCGTTTCCAGCCAATGGGACTCCGGGTGTCTTAGAGCAAATAAGATGAGCATTAATCTGCCACAAATGCTTGATTCCGGGCTTGTTGCCCAATCGATTCCCAATATTCTCTAGGCTTGTAAGATTCTTGCTATGTCGAGGTTTTCAGTGCTCTCTTGGTTGTACATTAGGTCGGCCTTGAGTTCTTCTTCTTCAATTGCTCATCTCACAAGATGTCTAGGAAACCTAACAAATAATTTCATCAAGGAATTAGAGACCTATATTGCCAACTCAAGCTAAACCATCTTAAGCGGTGAATAATAAACAAGCACCTTATTTAACATAAGATGTAATTCAATCACAGGCATAGTTTATTTTTCTAACGAGCTACCCCAAGACTTATTGCTCCTTATCACTTGAGGTCTCAATTAAACTAGGATAGAGCCGACCTCGCACCGATACCACTTAAACGGGGATGTCACGCCCGTACCCATCGAAATACCAATATTCCATTGTAAGTCGTTAAGTTGTGACGTTCCAAGATGCGTCTCGACCCATTTAAAATTTTATCTTTCAATTAAACGCACACGGAAGCGATTTACCTTCCCGCATAAATATAATGGTAGGGATAGTCAAAGGAAAACAATAAACATCAGCTAGCAAAAGCACTTTTTATTTAATTACCGTTAACCCTAGGAGGACTATAATATTTACAGGCCTATCACAAGGCCACTCCCTACTAGAATTGAGGACAACATATTGATGAACAATGGATAGAAAGGATCGCAAAGAAGAAGACACAAGAGTGTATGAGATAAAGTTTGCAATAGAGTGTTGAGTGTAGGCATGTATACCTTTTATGGTGAGCAATCGGAAGATCAAGATCGAGATATTACTTGAGGATCGGCTAAAGGTAGATCCGGGAGTAAGATGACGCAGTGGTGCCGGGAGGATGGGGGGATCAATAGCTGGTTGAGAATGCCGAGTATAAACCTTGAGAGGAGGAGATTCATGTATAGACACCTGGTGAAACAGTTGGAACAATTGATCGAATAATAGTCACATGTAAATCTTCATCTCTCTCGAAATAGTGGAGCAGGGGAGGAAGAGATTCTTGTGCGGACACCGGTGAGACAGTTGGAGTAGGTGATCGAATAATAATCACATGTAAATCTTCATTTCTCTAAGAAACAAGTGATTGGAGCTTCATGATAAGAGTGAATTCAAAGAATAAAACATCAAGTAGTTATAAAGTATTTCCTCATGGTTGAGGAATAGCAACAATAGCCTTTTTGAGCTCGAGAATATTCCAAAAATATACATTTAATGACCTTTTTTATAAGAGTGAACTCAAAGAATGAAACATTAGCAGTTATAAAGTTTTTCCTCAAGATTGGGGAATAGCAACAATAGCCTTTTTGAGTTCAAGAATAACCTAAAAACATACATTTAATGGCCTTGGGATCAAGTTTTGATACTCCAGGTTGATGATCATGAATAAAATAGATACAACCGAAATACGGAGTGGCAAGGAAAACAAAGGCTGATTGGGAAACAAAGTAGAGAAAGAAATACCTCCCCGTAAAACAGAAAGAAGGCATTCGATTAATAAGATAGCATGCGGTAAGGACAATATCATACCAAAAGGTTTTAGGAACCTTCATCTCAAATAACATGAACCCGGTGACTTTCAATAAATGTCTGTTGTATCTTTCAATTACACCATTTTGTTGAGGTGTATAAGGACAAGAAGATTCATGAATTATACTATATTGAGTCATAAAGTCATAAAAAGGTATAGAAAAGTATTTTTTAGTTTTATCAGAACGCAAAATTTTTACATGCACACCGAATTAAGTATAAATTTCATAAATAAAGGCTCGAACTACGAGAAAATGTTAGAGAAATAAAAATGGTCGAATGGTTTTTGGTTATCAATAAAGTAGTCGGATGCCCCCAAATCAATGACCTAAGGGCGAGAACTAGCTAAAATGCATGCAATAGCATTACTGTTTGGACTAGAGTAGCAATGGAAGAAGAAGGCTATGAAATATGAGATTAGTTGTACCGAGCATATTCCTCATCGAGACATAACCACTACATTGCCTTGGGAAGGCTATAGTAGGGATAAAGAGTCGATGCCGGATGCAACATTTGCAAACTGTTGTTGTTGTCTTGATTTACAATGTAACTTGCAGCAAAATTTATGAGTATGGCCGTTTTCCACAATAATGACAAGTCCAAATAGTCCCTGAGCTCTTAATAGAAGTTTGGGATTGCCTATAAAGATGTCTTTGTCCTTGGCCTCTTCCTATTCCTATGCTTCGACCACTACGACCACCGTGACCCTTATATCCTCCATGATTTCCTTCGTCACCCTACCTCCACCGATTCGATATTGAGAGACAAGAGCCGAACTATCAACCACGATTGTGGTGCTCTAAGAAGAACTACGAGATACTCGAAGAACTCGAGCATATGTATCCCTAAGTGATCCAATAGTCTCTTCTCCAAGAATCTAAGACCGAACAACATCATAAGCGGGACTCAAGACCTCTAGAAAATTTATTACAGCCAACCTGTTCTCTTTGAAGTTGCATTTGTTTAGCATTAGAAGAAATATGAAGAAGATCATTCAACTCTTCATACATTCTATTAAAATCAATGAATTATTAAACAAGTAGAACGCCCCTTATTCTTAGATCGGTGAAATTCTCGTGATAGTTCATATATCCTTGAAATATTGTTCAGGCGAATACAATACATCTACATACTCCCACAATTCCTTGAATGTATCAATATGAGTTACCAAATCTACAATATTACTCTCCATAGGGTTCAAAAGCTAACCCATATGACGTGCATCAATAACATCCCAATTTGCATCATTAGCAAGTTTAGTTCCAATCAAGTGTGTATGTTGATTTCCACCCATCAAAACGAACTTAACAATCTTCTTCCATTGCTAAAAGTTGATAATACCATCAAGCTTCTTATCGCTAATTCGTGAAGATGAATGGAAATTACCTCGGTCATCACGGTACCACTCTTCTTAAGATCAACCATTATAATTGATGACCACTTTAAATCAACTCCAACAACTCAATAACATCACAAAATCAACAAATTTCCACAAAATGTCACAACTACAAAATGCATCAACATATCATAGTTAGAAAAGCCACAATCCACAAATTTCACAAAAAACTTTACCTCTTACCTGTGCATCATGGCACCAAAATTAGCCAAACAAATAGCACTAAATCAGCAAAAAACAGCACTAAAGTTTTATTCCAGCAGCCACATTAACAAAAGGCCACCTACAAAAGTTAGTAGACATCTCCACGAGTTACTACAACACCTCTAATCACTAGAAAAATCACTTCAAAGTATCACATGTGGGTCTCAATCCTCACCCATCAACAATAGAGAGAACCCAACATCTAATTCAGCAAATTTAGCACATTCACTAGAGAATTTTACCACCACAAGATCGTACAACCCCTAAAGAGAGTCACACTTCAACCGGTGACCATTAGCTACTTGTCGTAGCAACCGTAGGGAGAGGTCATGTCATCGACTAGCAACCACCTAGAAGGAGTTGCGGGAAACGGCGACCACCGGAGAAGTCGTACGACTAACTACCAATAGGGAGAGCTCGCGCGAGACTAGCAACCACCAGGTATGGGTCGCGGGAGACCGGCGACCTTTAACAAGGTCGCGTGACGGCCAAATGATCCTCCAAGGGTTAGATCTCTATCGTCGGCCTGGAGGATGAAAAAATATGGCAATAGATAGAGAAGAGATGAAGATCATGCTCACGATACCATGAAAAGAGAGAACTTTAGTCCATCGGGAAGATGAGTTTTAGATGAGGCATATCTATAATATGTATGATTGACTAGTTATAGTAAGCCCCGATTAGTGATGTTTTGTGTAAATACTTGATTGTCAAATATATGTCGTAAAGGACCAATTTACTTACAATATCTAGTTCATATTTATAAGAAGTTGAGCCCGTTAGAACAAATTGTCAAATGGTACGTTAGTCAATTAAGCGAAAATTGCCGCACTCCGGCCATTTTGGTCATGGCGAAAGCATAGCGCTAACCTTTAATCTTACCACACTCGAGATAAGACATGTGCCTTTGTTTATATGTGTGCTAATTTAAAGAATGTGTGATTATTTTATGTTTTTCCTTGGCGTGTAATCATCTTGGCTTGCATTTTTGTCACGACCCTCAATATTCCGATGGCGCGGGGTTAACGAGCCGCACTTCCGATTTAGTTGGCGGTGGATTTTGGCGCGCGAGTCCCTCCCGAGACCCAATACTCGAATCGCGGCGTGAAGAAGAAGATTTTTTTATATCGGGATCGACCTTAGTGTGGTCGGGTGGCATGTGCACAGTACATACATATGGAGTCACCACCGATCAATTTTTTGGAGGGTATAATTGGAAACCTTATCGAGCGGTCGGGAGAAATCGTTCGATTCTACGAAAACCAGAGAAGTGTGTCCGAGGACTTGGTTATGCCGAGATTTACATTGACGCCCTTTCGGTTACAGAAGTTGAGTGATTTTTAACCTAAGAATTCATGCGGACGAAATTTAGGGTGAGGTAGGCTCTAACGATCTAAAGTTGTCATGCGGACGTGAATTTCTATTCTATCAATCACAATCGAAAAATAAAATGCGCAATCATGAGTAATCACAATCAAATCAAGCAATCCAACGAGCATGGCAAGTCTAGCATGGCCCTATCGGCCCATAGAAAGATCTATTCGAGTTTCGGGATGGTTCGGGAAATTTTTGGAGCCAAGTGCCCGGAAGGGTAAAATGGTCATTTGGAAGGTTCGGGACCCAAAAACCATAAAATAGGATCGAGGCCGAGTTGAATGTGACCATTTCCCCTTTTTTTGATTTTTCAGAATTTTTTTGGAATTCTTCTAATTTTTTTGGAATTTTTTATTTATTTTCGAAAATCAACAATTTTCCCGATCAATGTAAATCGACCCTCGAACTTCAAAATTTTTCGATCTAGACTATAAGAATCCCGAATCGATCTAGACATTTTTTAGAAATTTTTGAAAAAAATGGGGGAATTTTTTATGAATATTATTGATTTTTTTTATTTTTAGGAAATTTTTATGAATTTTTTTATGAATTTTTCTTACCTGGTCAACCCGGTCAACGCCTGATCAACCCGACCCTCACCCGACTCACGACCCGCTTGACCTAAACGACACCGTTTCCTATTCATTATAATATTTTTTGATTTTTTAAAACTATTTTCTAATATCCGAAAATACCAAAAAATAAACGAACGGCTACGATTAAACTTGGACTTGATCTTGGACCGTTCACTCGCCTAAGCTACAAAACGACGCCGCATCGGACTCCTACGGCTGTCGCGACCTAAAAAAAAATAAACAAGTCATCATTTTCGGGCTAATGAATTATCAGGTTAATTAATTAACTAACCTAACTCGGACTCTCCCAAGTCCATACCAAATCGCAACTTAAGGTTCAAATGATTAACATGCAATGTGATTTGAATTTGGAGTCGTCACTAATCATTTTCGGTAGGTCGATTAGAAACCTAAATAAAATAGCGGGGAGAAAACTATCTTATTTCGCGAACCGGAGATTAAGAGTCCGGGGACTTGGTTACATTAATTACAACTAATGCCCTTTCGGTACCTTAAAATTCATAAAAAAAAAATAATGGATTTGACAAATTTGATGAATTATACTTGAAGATCAAAGAATCAATTTTTTTGGGTTTTTCTTCCCATGACATTTTTTGAATTTTAGAAATTACATGGAATTAGGATGAAATAGATTAAGATTACTCCCCAATTTGAACTCGTGCACCAAACTTGTGCTCCGGGCTTGTCTTGACCATTGGACCGATTTGATGACTCGTTAGACCGAGAAATCTCTTGGTCCTATCTCTCATTCACGCTTCTTTCTCATCTCGCTGGAATTTCATGAGGCGCAATCCGGGCGTTGATATTTTCCCCTTTTTGCTCTCCTTCTATTCTTGTACCATTGATGTCTCATCGTTGATATGCAACTGTTATTTAACATAAAAACATAGAGAAAAATCGATGTAGAGAATGCAGGGCTAATTTGTATTCGAAATTAAAGGAAGTTAGGAAATCACTTAGCTTTCTTTTTCTGCGACGAGCTTGAACGATCGGGATGGACCAAGTAGCTTGTGTTGATCGGTGCAAAAATTGGCAATAGTAGTATCGGGCTTCAAAACTCTCATACCCTCTCAAAACTCTTTTCAAATTTTTTTTCAAGAACTCTCTCAATTCTCTTCTCTTCCACCCCCAAAAAACTCTCTCAATTCTCTTCCATTCCTCCCAAAACCTCCTCTTCTTTTATAGGCAAAGTTCTTCATCCTTCATTCTTCATCTTCATTTCCTCACCTTCCATTTTCATCTTCTTTTCTTCATCTTCATCTTCTCTTCTTCATCTTTATTTCCCCACCTTCCATTTTCATCTTCATCTTCTTTTCTTCATCTTCATCTTCCCTTCTTCATCTTCATCTTCATCTTCTCTTCTTCACCTTCATTTCTCCATCTTCCATTTTCATCTTCTTTTCTTCACCTTCTCTTCATTATCTTTTCTTCATCATCTTCCTTTCTCCATCTTCTCTTCATCATCTTCCTTTCTCCATCTTCTCTTCATCCTCTTCTCTTGGTATCTGCAATACAGATCCTTGAAGTTTTAAGTATTTGCAATACGATCCCTGAAGTTCCGAGTATTTGCAATACAGATCCCCGAGAAAATATTTCTTTCAAACCCGAATCTTCTCGGTGCATTTTTCCACCCCATGCCTAGTCCAGATGCCCGTTAAATTAAGCTCAAATTATATGCCAATGCTAAATGAATATGTGAGATGATTTTTGTTTAGAACTAAAATTAGTTCTAATTTTTATGCAAAAAATAAATTAGTCAAAATTTAGGCGTCAACAATGCCCCTCTTTGAGTAGAGGCTCGTAGAGGTTCCGCTCAAAGATAAAATTGAATCCTGAATTTTGACAAAGGCAAATTATGGATGAACTTTTTTTTTTTGCGGGAGTTTTCATCCCATTTTTTGTAATGAAGTGATGCATGATATGCAAGGCTGTAAATAACATGTGTCATAATTTCTCTTTTCCATGTTAGAGAAACCTGCACATGGATCGCATACGAGAATACCTGTTTTACCAAATACCTCATAAGCTGGTGATTCCCTTAATTTCCAAGTTTCTTGCAAACACGAGGACCTTAAAGTATTCGGCCTATCTGTTATCGAGACTTCTCCCTAATGCGAGACAGCGCAAGATATGTGTATCCTTCCGGATCACAAGAGCTACGTCGTTGTGAGTCGAAAGAAGTAGAATCAAGTTCATAAGAGCTACGTCGTTGTGAGTTGATTAAATGTCGAAATCGCCAGTGCATATGTCTTCACAATTCGACAAAGGGGAACCGAAATCTTAAGAGCTACGTCGTTATGATTTGGTTTGGATCAAAATCACGGGTGCTTATGTCTTCGTGATTTGATAAAGGAGTCGAGAATCATAAGAGCTATGTCATTATGAGCCGACTAAAGGTCAAGATCACCAAGGTGCATATGTCTTCGTGATCGATAAAGGGGAACCAAAATCTTAAGAGCTACGTCGTTATGATTTGGTTTGGATCAAAATCACGGGTGCTTATGTCTTCGTGATTTGATAAAAGGAGCCGAGAATCATAAGAGCTATGTCATTATGAGCCGACTAAAGGTCAAGATCACCGGTGCATATGTCTTCGTGATCGAGACCAAATCATAAGAGCTACGTCGTCATGATTTGATAAGATGTCAAAATCGCCAGTGCATATGTCTACACGACTCGACGGAGAGGCATATTGCCTGAATTGCGTCGTAACAACTATCATCGGAGGAGTTGTTAATTTGAAAATGGGTTGAAAAAACTTACCCGGGTTCTCCGAACGATTAATCAAAGAACGAAAAGCATCGCTCGTATCGTACATGGTAGGCATTGCCAGGAGAACTTGCTCATTCAATAATCCTTGGATGAATTTCGAGACCTTGGGAGGGACATCAAACATCGGGAATGTATTACCCATCATAGAATGTCTCGAGGTAACATGCGCAAACATATTCAACAATGAGTTCATGCAAAACTATCCTACCGAGCTTGCAATGATTAGAAATAACATGTGCATAATGCAATCACTCATACCATGGTTTATGCATAACCATTCTATCAAGTTTGCATTATCAATCCCGTCCAGGGGATGTTCTCACATTATGAATACCTCGAATGTGAGCTGAATGGGGGACTTCAGTCCGAAAGGGTTTTCTCTCACTCTCAAGAAAAGTTATTTATCCCGTCTGCAGGATTCAAAAGAAATCACTCAATCTTTCCATCATCGCATTCGATAAGGATCCGAGTAATCTCGCAATTGATACGACCGAGCCGATCTGGAGGGTCTTGATTAGGACCGTAATGAGGGCTAGGTCAAAGGTTTACAAAGGGGACTCTAGTTGAGTCGAAGGTTGCTTGAAATGAATTTCTTCGTCATCTCTCCGGGTTTACAAGTCAAGAACTCGCAAAAATGAGAGAGAAGTAATCTTGCTCGAACTTCTTCGAGTGATGCTTAAAATCATTGAACTCCACATTAATTCAAGTGCCCTAGTCGAAAAAGGCTTTTAAAGGGTTGTAATGGAGGTAATGGTTTGGGGACCGAGAAACGAAAGGGTTCGTTTTGGCTCGAAGATATTTGAGAAGGGGTTTGATGTTGGTGATCATTACAATCTTGTCACCGATCGTGGCCTTCTATGATACCATCATTGCTCGAGGATGGTATGAACCGAAGATTGCATTTGCAATTTGACACTTCATGGAGATTTTTCTCTCAACCCTTTTAGGATATACGAGAAAAATTGTGCATTTAAGTTCAAAATATTCTACAAATGAACAATGAATTGAAAGGGCATTGGCCTTGCTTTTGGTAGGCACTTTGCTTTTTAAATGCCCAGGAATTTTTGTGGAATCAGCATTTCCTCTTTCTTCTCCTTTTTTTTTTTACTCCAACTCTCTTTTACGATTGTATCTTGATGAGTTCATTGGGATATTTTCTATGGATCCAGCTTTTCAGGTCTTTCTACTCAAAGATAGGCCATATTTGCTTTGGGACAACAATGATCACCAATAAGGGCTTTTAGAAACGAATTTGCAGGGTTCAAATGGATTGTGCAAATGGATGTAGATGTGTGGGATAGAAAAAGAAATGCTTTTCGTCACCCTAAAGCACTTGAATTAAAGCGCAAGTACAATGCAAAGAACCACCCGAAGATTGATGTTAGTCCAAGCAAGAAGATTTCTAACCATTTGTCTCGTGATGCTTGATGGAATTACCTCTGTTTTGCCCCAATGTGGGGTGGTTCTTGTAGGGGTTGTGGAAGTGAAATCTCCGCTCAAATGGGTTGATCAACGGATAACTTGCAGTGTTTAGGGTAGAGAAATGAATGCCTCCATCACTTCGGTTATCGTACCTTTCATGAGAAAACTCTTTACCTTGGGGAGTGCGGAATTTAGCCATCGTTCATCTCGCCCGAAAAAATTGGACGTGTTTGGGAAAGGATTGCCTTTCATCATCCTGTCATGCCCTCTTGTACATTCGATGTACCTTATGTAGTTCATGTTCCTTATTCAAAGTTGGTAAATTAAACATGAGGAACAATCATGTGCAAACCATGCAGTGTATGAGTATTTTCGAGCATATAAAATGCAGCAACTTTTTAGCTTGGCGGACAAAGTTCGCAAGTACATAAAAAATTTCTTAGGGGCGTGGATCGTGAGTTGCCCCTGTTCATGCAAATGCGTTGCAAAACTTCATTGTCTGCTTCGAGACATGAGATTGTCAAAGGCTCCAAGAATTTCTCATTTCATTAATTTTTCATGGAGAATGGATACTTCTCTGTTTGGACAGGTAGTGACCCCTGTAAAAAATCAAAAGGGAAAGCATCAATGTACGTCCTCATGTTCTAAAAGAGTTGAAACGATACCACTTTACCCATGTACGTATTCCTCGCGAACTTTGAATTGAAAAGATCGATTCATCTGAATCGGATTGTATGTCTAGGATGTTATCTCTCCGAGGTTCGTAACCGTCAGCTGAAGTTTCGATCACTATCTTGCGGTGTTGTTGGCGTCCACGGGTGGTTCGCTTTTGTTATATTGTTCTCAAAGCGATTGGCAATCCCCCGTGGAGAATAAAATAAGCTTAACTTAGAGTTTGAAACGACCGAGAGCCAATTGGGACGATACGGAGTTACCGATCTTTGAGCCCGCTTGGTGTTTTACTTGCATTCTCCCAAGTAAGGCTATTCGGAATCTCTCTTTACGGGCGTTCGGGCGTCGTCCACAAATTGATTTGCTACAGGCCTAGCTTAATAAGGAACTTACGCATTTGATAAGAGAGGAGAAAAATTCGCCCTTTAACTCTAGGCAAATTCTAGACAACTAGAAAGTAAAAGTATCCCACGCAGGGAACTATACATGGAATTAAAGGAGTATTCATGCGAGAGATTGGTTCCACCTCTTTCTCTGGCTATTCCAATGATTGGCTGATTTTGTCTTGGATCATACACCAACGATCGTTGTTTGAGGATCCATAATCACTTGCTTCGGATCACAACTCGGGAGGTCTTCGGCTCCGAACCGGCCGACCAGGCGGTGAGCTCATCATCAAAGTAACCTTTTTGATTTTTCGGGCAATTGATACTCGAATTGGGCATTGTTACTTGCTAACACTAGCGACAGATTTTCCACTTTATTTTTGCCGTGAGCGGTCCGACTCCTTGAGCTTGAGCCTCCGTCGTCGCCGGGAACTCGTAGGGATGATCAACTAGTCCGCTGCTAGAACCACCAGCGGAAGGTCGGTATGGCGTATTCTTGATTGAGAAGTGGTCGGGTACTTTTTTGCTCCGTATGTTTTCCTAGGATTAATCTTCCAATCAACTTTGCTCCGGTCGCCTTGGTTCCAAGCTACATCGTGCTTCTTCACCTTATCTCTAAATCCGTGAAGGTGATTTGTGACACTTCGTAGAGTGAGCCCGTCTATATTCATCATTTTGAGTACGGCCATTGGTCGTGTAGAGTGAGTTCGTTATGAACTGCCGATCATCACTTGCTGATGTTATGATCACCGGTATATTCAACTCGAATCAATGATCTTTAAGAGCGGAGACCGGTCCATATCGATCCCTACCATGGCTGTGCAACGACGATGTCAAAATCATATTTCTGACTGCCTCGGCTCCTCTAAGGCTTCCGTTGCTTTCACATAAGCTGAAATCCATTACATGCACTTTCTCGAGCATGGCAACGAGGATCGAGAGGAAACGGGGTTACCATCAATGGCCATGACTCGCATCCTCGGGATATGAAACTTCCCATACTTCCGGAGTGAACGCATACTTATTTTCCTTTCAAAACCTTCCATATGTAGACCGAAAAATGGGTGTTTCGACTAGAGACTGAGCTTTAGATGTTCTTTGGACTTGCAAAGACAAAAGCGACGATGGCCTTCGTGACGAGTTACGGAGGTGCATGGAGACTTCAAGTTCTTTATAAACTTTTCTGATCAGTGCTTAGCATGATGCTTTTCTCTCCTTTTCGGTCCTAATTGCATTGAATCCATTTCGTAATAACTCTTACCTCCCGCTCAACTGGCGTTCTTTTTTACTTTTCCGATATGGAGGAGTGTTGACGCCTAAATTTTGACTAATATATATTTTGCATAAAAATTAGAACTAATTTTAGTTCTAAACAAAAATCATCTCACATATTCATTTAGCATCGGCGTACAATTTTAGCTTAATTTAACAAGGGTCCGGGCTAGGCATGCGGTGGAAAAATGCACCAAGAAGATTTGAGCTTGAAAGAAATATTTTCTCGGGACTGTATTGCAAATACTCGAACCAGGGGACCAGATTGCAAATACTGAACTTCAAGGATATGTGCAAATACTTGAAACTTCAGGGACTGCATTGCAAATACCAAAAGAAGATGGGGAAAGGAAGATGGTGAAAGGAAGATGAAGAAGAGACGATGAAAATGGAAG